>OX346247.1:2367944-3060444 GCA_947049315.1 Epistrophella euchroma | reverse complement strand
ACAGTCTGTAAAATAACAGTTTAACCTAAAGCTTTCAAGTTGAAACAAGTGAATAAACAAACGAAAACTAAAAATATGAAAATTGATCTACGGCCTGAGAACAGTAATATTGTTATTGACCCATCCTAAAAAAAAAGTACTTTTTGGTAGCTCACTCAAGTATCTATTTCTCGTTTCATTGCATTTAAAAACTTTTCGCAGTTTTTATTTTTCCTTATGTCATTTGAACATTTCACTACAATAGGTTGAGTAATATGTCGTACCTAGGTACCTACAGCAATATAAAATTTCTGAAAAGATCAATTAAATTTAGTTAACTCGTTTCAGATAGATGTTCCTCCTTCCAAGCTTTTTACCTTACCTATCTAATGGAATCATTCTCAATTTTGAACAAGCTTTTACTAAATGAAAATCAGTGCCAATTCGGCGCCTTTGGTGACTTACATATACATTATTAAATGTTTAAATTACAAATAACAGAATTTCACAAAAAGTAAATTATACAGAATTCAAAGAAAAACATTCTTTTCTTACAAAATTTTCATCTCACATTTAAAATTATTGTAATTCCGAACGAATGAGTATCTACGCCAACTATAGGTAAATGTACCACCCTCTTATAAGTACGTACATACCCATACAATGAATGAAAAAAAGGTATTAAAATTAAATTCAACCAGATGTGAATGATTAAAGCTGAATAAAAAAAAAAAAAAAACGAAACATTCTTCCAACAAAATCTGTCCCATTAAAAAGATTTTTTTTTTTTGCGGCACGTTTAATCGCAAACACAAAATCCAACAACAAAACTGGAAGAAACCTCAATGAATACTTACAAAGCTATTAGAAGAAATAAAATAAACAATCCTCTTCTACCATTTCGATACATTAATATCTCAACTTAACCAAACAAACATAAAAAACGACAGCATCACAGGAACCGCATCTTCAACAAAAGAAAAAGTTTAAAACCCCCTAATCCCCCGCTTCTCCAATAACTTTTATATATGTTGACACATGCATGCAAGGACGTCCTTCTAGGACTTACCTGGCTGTCATTATCATAACACCCAACTAAATAAGGATTCTCCTTATGCTTCTTGATAAATATATATCTTTTTGTGTAGTTGTTTTTTTTTTAGTCTTCTGCGAGATACGAAACATTTGTTTAACTCATGCTATATGTCACCCCAGTAAGTTGGTGTTGCTGATGTAGCTATGAATATATCAAACCAGCCAGCGAAAGACTTAGATACTTTTGTTTCACTCGATGATGTACAAACAACTTGAGGCAAATATGTAGGTACAAGTGATTCGCCTGTCTTCGTCTTGGTGGTCTCATATGTATGGAATGTGTCTGCGTCGAGCACTGAACGAATTTTCCATCCATCATCTTATCTTCAAAGATGTTGAAGAATAATTTGCATTTTTCTTTCCAAAGGATATCCATCCACACTTTAGCTGCTTTCAAGAAGCTCCTTTCATGAGGAAAGAAAGAACAAACTTAAGTTGACATTTGCATGCAGCCTTAAGAGTGAGTAAGTAACCCTTCAGTAGTACCAAGTAGAGAAAGGTCGTCCTGTGGAAAATCCACATAGGTACCTATATGACAAAAAAAAAGAACTTTATGTTAACCTGTATTCCTACTTATCCTTTCGTTGGAGATTTATCCCAAGAGCTTGATTTTCAATAGACGAAAATCTTTTTCACTCAAAAGGGACACCACATGAGATGAGATGCATTGAACTGAACCCAGTCTGATGATGGTAATACAATACGAGCGGTATGCCCTGCCAGAAACGAGGCCAGTCTTCAATTTGCGTAAAGCTCCTTTTTTTTTTTACAAAAACAACAAAAAAGATTTTATTCACCTTGCGACTCATCGTCGTCGTTGTCGTTGCTGTAAGCCTTATCAATTGCACTTTAAGCACATTAGAGCATCTGGCACTTAAGACAAACTCTAAAAACGTGAATATCCTTTTTGCGCACCTGTGTGTGTGTTGTGTTCACTTTGTGAAGAATTATGAAAAAAGAAAAATGAAAACGATACCAGTACAAGGATCTCAAACAATACTCTCGACGATCTAAGGGTGATCTATTATTTTGTCACTCATGTGGATATGTAAGGCAGGACACAAAAAGGATATACCTACCTACATCTTAAGGTTGCAATTGCATTGAAAGTTACAGTGTATTTCACTATCTCGCTATACGTGGGGATATGTGATGTGCATCCGACCACATCATTGTCGTTATTGCAGTGGGGGTGGGGGGTGATATGAAATCAATTTTATTGTGTCTGTACCATGTTATCTATATTCTCCTTGAGAAAGTCCTTGCTTTCAGATTGCAGCTCCTTTAGGTTGACCACTTACAGTGACACATCTATCCATTCATCTGTGAGCTCTTTACAGTATCATATAGGTATAGCTAGATATGTTTTGTTTAATCCACAGACAAAGTGTACTATCTCTTGTGTTTATTTCATACTGTCATTTTTTAGTATATAAGTATAGTAGTAGTAGTTATATGTGTTTGAACCATATTATACAATAGAATACATACATAGAAATTCTCTAAAATGTTTCTTTTCTTTTTTTTTTTTTATTTTATTTTTTAGGCATCATCAAGGGGGACGAAATAATTGTTATCAATGGAGCAATTGTATCCGACCTGGATATGATGTATCTCGAGAGCGTGCTTCAAGAGGAACAGTCGCTATGCATGATGATGAGGTAAGTGCGCATTCACGCTCAAAAGAATTTAAGTTATTCTTCTCTATACATTCATGTATTGTATAAATCCTCGTGATGGCTTTGTTTGAGATCTTTATACTTCGGAGGATAAAAATAGAACGATTTACACATACACACCCATTCTATACACTGAAGTGAAAATAGAAACATCAATTCTTGTTCTTTGAAAGCATTTTCCGGTTAGAACTTTCTAAATACACAAAACCAAAAATCTGGAATTAAATAAACATGATTTTATTCAAAATTAATTCTAATTCTTAGAATATTTTGAAAAAATTTAAAAAATTATAGATACATATTCAAAGATTAAAAAAGGAGAATAAATCGATTTGGATAGTTTGAAAAACTGATTAGATTTTAATTTGAAAGTAGATATAAGTAATTTTTAAGGTTTTAACGAAACAACAACATGTTTTTAAAGGCTGGAGATAGCTATTTCACGATCGCCAGGCAAAAAGTTTTTCAACAAAAAATTGAACATATACATAAACTAAACACCATTAAAGGAGTGTGGCTTGCTCAACTTGTGCTGCGTTTTGCGTAAAATATTTCATCCGTAAAATTTGCGAATTAAAAAAATTCACGGCATAAATAGCACTATAGTTGGGCACACTACAGCAAACCCTATAATTTTTTTAAAAATCGAAAATGGCGGTGAACTTCACGCAACATTTGTGTTTGGTCGGTTAAGTTGCAAATATGCGAATTTTTTTATCTCTTCAGTTCTTAGGATTATTTTTTCAGCACAAAACAGCACAACTTTAATGCCGGATTTACACGAGTCACAAAATGTCATTAAACTTGTCATTTTATATTATGTAATAAATTGTCATAATCCGGTTTTATGACAGTTAATTGGTATAAAATGACAAATTTAATGAAATCCGGCATACGTTTTTTCGTATAAAATTTGCGAATTTGCCAATTTGAAAAAAACTGTTGGTTAGGGTATTTTATTCCTAAATTTGCATTTCAGGTCTAGAATTAACAGTAACTGGCATACAACCGTTAATGAAAAGGTCGTTTATCTCGGAAGTATGGGCTGTCACCATTTTTATATGTTTGTATATTAATTTAGGTATGGTTTAAATTTTATTAAAAAACCAAATACTATAGCAAAAACTAGGTTTAACGGAACCTACCTGTTTTTTTAAATCGTGTCTTACTTGCTTTTACTTTTTTGGAATTAGGTGTTTTCATAATTTGTAATTTGAAAATTCTAAATTTCGAAATCATTGTTTTCAACAAATGTTAAAAATGAGTCACCTGCGGAGATAATTTTTGGTTGTTTTTTGTTTCACAATGATTGTTTCGGAATTTCTTGGTTTTCAATTTAGTCATTTCGAATTTAAATTTTTGACAGTTTTTATACCTGTTTTTTTAATTCGTATCTTACTTGCTTTTACTTTTTTGGAATTAGGTGTTTTCATAATTTGTAATTTGAAAATTCTAAATTTCGAAATCATTGTTTTCAACAAATGTTAAAAATGAGTCACCTGCGGAGATAATTTTTGGTTGTTTTTTGTTTCACAATGATTGTTTCGCAATTTCTTAGTTTTCAATTTAGTCATTTCGAATTTAAATTTTTGACAGTTTTTATTTGGCGAGTTTTTATTTCCTTATGTCTCGCAAATTCATTACTTCACATAGAAATAACTTTTAACTTACACTTTTTATCGCTTATTATTCTATGGAAGTATAAAATACAGTAGGACCTCGGTAATTTAAACTAATAGAGACCGACCGAATTCGAATCACGTAAGTGTTCGAATTAATGGATACGTTTTTCGTAGTCAATATATCGGCTGAGAAAATAGTGTAAAGTAGTTTAAAAAGCATAATAAAATAATTCGTGTTGGTCAAAACAAGAAAGTCGATATGAAATGTTCTAGTTGATTCACATCTCAAAGAGCTTGCCGCTACTGATAGTTTTTTTTGGGGTTGTAGAATTTTGCGCGCTATCAGAATCAGTTGAAAATTTTCATTGCCTAGGATTTCATTCGCTGTATCATCCACCCAGTCTGGAATTTCTTCATTGTCAATAAATTAATTTCCATTAGGCGTGATTTGCACTAGAAGGCATTCCAATACAAATTTGTCAGCGTCCTGTTCACGAAGCTGTTGATCTACAAATTCGAATTACAAAGTACCAATTTTTGCAAGTGTTCGAATTACAAAATAATTAATAGCTGTTCGAATCAGTGGAGCATTCGAATTACCGAGTGTTCGAACTACCGAGGTCCTACTGTACCATTATCTTCATATTCCTATCTTTCTTGTTATTATTTCACTTTTTAGCATTTTGCTTTGTATTATTTAGTTTCTAAATTGTTTTGTCTTATGGTATTTTAGATGAAGATATTATATCTTGTATTAGATCTTAGCAGAACTCAGGTATTCCTGAACAACGCAATATCTTAATTTAATTTCAAAGTGGCCTTTTTTATCTTTTTTAGCCTTACAGTCACATAATTTACCTACCTTAATTAAATGAGGGCATAGATTAATCTTCAATTCTGACCGGAGTATATGGTACCTACAATATTGAAGCTAGTAATCTTACATCACCAAATAAGAGAAAACCCTTGATAAAGTAAGCACCAACATCGAAAAAACTTCTTGCCACAAACACTTCAGAAAAACTCTTATGACATATGTAGGTATGTACCTACCTAACCTACATTATATACATATATGTGTTACACTCGTCTTTATGTTTAACGACACGCAAAACTTAATGCAATCAATTGTGTGATGCTTCGAGGTTTCTTTATGCTTTCACATTGTAGTTGTGAGCTTTATTAAAACGTTCATCACCCACAATTAGGCAGAGATCATCTTTCTTCTTATAATAATATACCTACATACGTTGTACGTTGTAATATGCTATATTGGATGTAAAATGTGTTACTTGTCACATAACTCGGGGTCCTTTAGGTCTTTCGGTTTGTCGAGCTCCTTTTACGTCAATTGCTACTTGCTCAAAGAAAAACCATAATTATTTCTACACTTACACATCTTAAACAAACAAACACATTCAAGCTTAAATGAGGAGAACATCCATTTTGAATCGAATTAATTTCTCCAGAAACAAAGATTTATCAGTGATTAACATTAGGTGGATGGAAATGGAAACACAAACATTCCTGGTCACACCCTCTCCTCACCCAGTCACTCAGCCAGCCATCGACCTCTTGTACTTAGTCCAGGGTAATTATTATTGTTGAACAGTAAAGTGGCACATTCCTTGTTGACGCCTCCACCACATGACACACCGGGTCCAAGGGGACTGGAACTGGAACCCGGGTTATTCCAAAAGAGTATGGGTTTTCATTATTGCCCCTTTCTCTGTCTCTCTCCATTTCAAATGAAAGTTTATATCCTTGAAGGAAAAATTACGTCGACCAACCGACCGGACCCCATCCCATATCACTACCGGATACTTTATGGAGTGGAAAAGGGTGATGACGTTGTGTAGTGGTTGCGATAATGGTCTGCCAGAGCCCTCTCTTGCATTGAGATATTGACACAAAATTTCTATAGATACAAATACAAGATACTCGGTCTTTAATAGCCCAGCCGAGAGTTGTATAGAGTACGTTAAATAGTTTCCAAAGGAGCAAAAGAGAAGAGAGTAGCTCTTGAAATAAAAATAAACGACCATTCAATTCGGCACACTGCAAATTGATGTTTATAGCTGATCCTTTCGTTTAGCTCATAAATCTTTGGATTGCTTTTGTGATTGTAGTCAGAGATGATATTGAAGTTCTATATTTTGCTTGTTTTTTTTTTTTTTTGAAACTTGAAGACTGATGTTTTTTTGATGTGTTCTTAGGTTTCAAGATGCTGTTGTTTTTATGGCAACAGGCAACACATAAGGCTTGAGATATTTTGGAACTACAAGGAATTCGTAAAATTAGTCAACGAAATGTTATTGTAATTAAAACTTATTTGATATGTGAACATTTTCCGGAACATCACAATAATTAAATTTATTTTGTGATTAATGTGATTTAAAGAGCATAACATATTTGGTGTAGATATTGTTGAACAATCACTTGAGAAGAGGCAGACATTTTAAGACTTTGGTGGTCTCAAACTATATTAAAGTTTCAATTAAATAAAACCTCAGCTGATTTCAGAGTGTGACATTTTTTTATTAATTTGTTTGAAATAAGTCTTAAAGCTGTGCAATTTAATGCTGAAGTTTTTCACTTAATTTAGTCACAAATTTATATATAAATATATGTACCAAGGTACTTATTTTAATGAAAACGAGGCTTTACCCTCGAAAAATCATTATTTTTTTCTTTCGAACTCGTATCGTACGGATTCTTGTAGGCAAGGCGCTCACTGAAGTGGTGACGTAGTGAAGTGGTAGTGGCGTGGTGACTAAGAAGCAGGTGGAATTGGGAAAACATATGTAATTAATTGAAGACGCGCTCATCAAAGTGGAGTGGTGGTGACATGCGCATGATATTCTGCAAGTGGTGTGGTGCCAGTCTGCTGCCACATATCTCGAACATGTTTAATTTTCAAGTGGTAAGTGTGTAGTGACGAAGTGGATTTTTTTGTTTGCTATATACGAGTATGTATGTATGTGATTATTGACTTGCAGAGCGAGAGCTGGTGAACGTAGTTTGCCACCGCAGTGCGCGTTGAATCACTTTCATATCATTTCGCCACCACTCCATCGCCAAGCCATTTGTTCACCACTCTACTGCCACTCGCTACTCTTTTACCTCTCCATTTCGTGAGCGCCTTGCCTTATGTATGAAAAAAAGACAAAGTATTTGTCACTTTCTCGCAAGAGGAAAAAAATGTAGGACTCGGTTCTTGGACACGGGGTGTGTGACAATCTTTCACCCTAATTATCACTAAGGGGTAAAGGGTACATGAATTGAGAACGGATATAGGTATACAGACAGGTTAAACTCCAAAAAACGGGATTCACATTCAATACAAGAGTGAAATACCGTATTTTTAATGACAGCTGACAAAAAAAGAATTAAAATTGCTCAATAGCAGTTCAAACTCTGTTTTTTAAGTTATAGTTTGCAGAATTAAGTTTTTGAAATTGTTTTCTATAGCTTAAGCTTCCTCAAAAGACTAGAATTTCATTTGAAATTTCTTCAAAATAAAAAAATAGTTTTCAAGATATTTTCAAAAAATCTAAGACTGTGTGCACAGTAGTGCGATGCAAAGGCGATGCGAGAAGCAATGCGTGAGCGTTTGAATGCGAAAAAGGTGTTTTCTTCAAAATATGTAAATGAAAATAAACAACAACGCCAAATTTAGATTCCTGTGCGCAGCTACATAAGAATCCATACGAACACTTTACTCGCACTTGCAATGCTTCTCGCATCGGTTCTCAAATGTGCGCTTATTTTGTCCCTTTTACTTAAAAAATTTTAGAAATCTTAAATATTTTTAGATTTGTTAGATTTTTTAAGCTTATTCATTTTTAAATTTTTTTAATTATAAATAAATAAATTTTATGGCACAACAGCTCATGAAGAACTTGGGCCTAGTGACTTACAACTCTCAACCATTCCTGTGTGCGTGTCTGCAGGAATGGAGGGGACCTACAGTTTATTGCCGAATCCGAACGGCTAATGAGCGGCACTTTTCTGTGACAGGAGATACTCTTGGAGGATTTGTCAATTCCTCGCAAGAGGCAGTAGCCGTTTTTTCTTTTTAAATAAATAGGTGGCGGAGGCTGGGGCTCGAACCTTAGACCTCCGGCATGACAGTCCATCGCACTAACCATCAGGCCACGGCTACTACAAAATTTTTTTAATTGTGAGTTATTTATTAATTGATAAAAAAAAAAAAACAAAAATATTAATATATAAATACGAGTTGGTATTTATATATGTATTGATATCCACCCTTTTGATATAGCTTTGATATATCCGTTTTCACATAGGTCTCATTGCGAATTCCCAAAAAAAAAGCCGCAACGTAAAATGAAACTTTACCTACTACTGGCCGTCTTTCATGCGGGTTCCGTTGTCATTGGATTTACTTAAAGGCTCAAAAGTTTTTCTTCTGCCATATTGCATCAACAAACGTGGTTAATCAATGCAAAGCCCCCTTTCCCCAAGCTCAAGAGTATGGTGTAGAAAAATTTAAATAACCCTCACTCTGAGAGAATACCATAGCTTTCCTTTTCCCAGCCACAATGTCCAAAATTGTTATTTTAACACACCTCGTGTTACCTCCTGGAGCGCAACACCCTAAAGTTTCGCCATTTTATGTTCGATTGTCTCCTGCGGTGACAAGTTTTCGTATATTCACAATCATCACCATCTCCATTCCCGTTATACACACATACATATATTCATCGAAAATATTGAATTGCCAAACACTTCAGGGACCAAACGTGCATAAATATACATACATTCATATATGAGAGAGAACTTGATTAAAAGCCGAATCAAACTCCACGTCCGAAAACGAATCCTTATGTCAGATACCATGGGGCCGACACAAAGGGTCTTATCGATACAAGAGGATATCGAATCCTTATCCCCGGTCTGCCTGGTGCGTCTATTTATAATGTATATACATAGCTACATAAATAGAGATTCACTCATATCACAATCCACTACAGAATGTTGTGTCCTAGAAGTAACGCATATGCTCTACATGCGATTGTATATCATCAGCTTTTCCCCAAAGGATATAGTGATGAACATTGTTTTGTGTGCAAAGTGGATCTTCTAGAGAGATACAAATACAAATACATGAATATAGGCATAAAGTTCATAGGGACTGGAAGGACACGCGGCCAGAAAGCATATGATGGACACCGTCATCATCTTAACCAGGCAACATCACCGTTGGTTGGTGGCCTAGAGGTCACATATCTGGATAAATCAAAAATCAATGGCTTATTTTGTACGCCAATGCAGTGCAGTTGTTTGGTTTTTCTTGACCTCGGTTGCCACTTTAGTGAAATTCTACTCAATTTGATTTTTTATTGGTGTCTCACGATTTGACAATTTCAAATTTCAAAAGAAAAATCGAAAAAATGCATGATTTTGGTATTCTTTCAATGTATAAAAGCATTTATAATAGTTTGTAATGTCAAAAATGAACAAGATGTTGCCCCCTATCATTTTTTATCCACATACTGAGTTGGCAACCATAAATCCAAAAATATCGATGTTTTCTATCAAACTCTTGGGTTTTGACAAGAGTGTGTTTTTTTTTTTGAGAGAGGGGATATAGCCAAAGTTTGTGTTGTTATTTTATTATACATACATCATCAGGATGGGAACTTTTAAGCCCCTTTGATTGTGATGATGAGTTTCTGGTTTTGGTTTCTGCATTAGCAAAGAGCTTTCCACATTCCTATTTTGGTTTGTTTTTATTCAGTTTTGTTTGATATGAAATTCAGAGGCAGGTTTACATACAAAAAAGTTAACTCTTGAAACTATTTTTTTTTTCTAAGTTATAGTGTGTTAGTTGGAGAATGTCTTTAACTCAAAGCTTTTTAGGTGCAAAATATGTACTTTGGTTTTAATTGAAAGAAAAAATTTTAAAATAAATTGTGCAGTTACATATTATTAACTTAAAACTTTAAGACAATGGGTGCGGTATGCATAAAATTGCAGTACTTACTTAAAGCAAAAAGTTTAAGTATCTAAGCATTAAAATTTAAGTAAAAGCTCCAATTTTCGGTATTTACTTCGTTTCATTTGCATAAAAAAAATTTTCTACTTGATTGCAAATACTTTAAGTAAATACTGAATTCATTCAAGTTAATACTTAAAATTCATATCGAAAAACATAGTAAAGATTTTTTTTTAATTTTTTTACAATTATGTACTTCGATTTTATTTGTAAACATCCACTGCTTTACGCAGTATACGAGTGGAGTAGATAATAATTGCAGCAAATTATTTGGAATGGTATCAGCATTTTTTCGAACAGAAATAATTACCCAGACTAATAATTGTGTACAAAAAAGTGACATTTGAGCTTTATTCGTGTTTTATTTGTTGTTTCTTTAATTACAATATGACTTCTTTGTGCTTTATGTGCGTTTACGTTTTTTTTTTTTGTTTTTGCATTCTGTGACACTTTCATTGGCTATATTTTTTAGCTGTGGGTTTCGTACACAGTACACATATAGAAGGTAATATCTTCCGAGCACGGTTGGAAAAAGGCTTACTATTGTACTGAATTTTGTACTATTTTATTTTCCCAGTACGTAAGTACCACTTTCCAACTTTCAGTACTATTTCAATTATTGGCAAAAGACCAATACTGAAATTTTCATTAATGTTCACTCAATCGTTTTTTTAGTTTAAGTCTGATGAAATTCATTCTGTTTCGTGCTCAAGAAATCGAGATTTTCATATAAATTTCAATTAAGATGATCGAAAAGTTCAAAAATGTATCTTTCGAATGTAGATGCTTGATGCGGTAGAAAATTGCCTCAGTTTTGCATACCATGGTATAAAAAATTAAGGAAAGTAATCAATTTTTTAAAACTTTTTTTTAAACAAGCTGTAAGTTGTGTGTAGATCGAAGTTATTTTTTTCATATTTTGCGTAGATATTTACGGAGTAGATAATTTATTACCAATTTCAAATAACTATTATATAGGGTGTCTCCTAGTTCGTGCACTATATATTTTGGGGGATGATTTTTGGGATCATTCCAAGAAAAAAAATTGTATCGGGGAAACATTCGTCTTCCCCCTTCAGGCAACTTCTGAAAAATTGTATGAAAATGGAAAAAAAATCTAAAATTTCTTGTTGTTTAAATAAATACTTTTTGAGAAATTATTTTTCAAAGTCAAAATTTCTTAAAAAAAATGTCTAAAATGAGAACGGCAATTTTTTTGCGTCATAAACTTAACAAAAAAAAAAAAAACTATAGCAGAGAGGGAAGATAGAAATTCTCCGCCATACAAATTTTTTTGTAATGATCCCAGGAATCATCCCTCAAAGCATAGTCCACAAATTAGGGGACACCTTGTATACTCGTAAATAAAAAAAGTACATATTTGTCCAAAAAAATGTGAACGATTTTTGAAAATTCGGTTTTCAATTAATAATAATTCCTAGTATGAAAAAAAATATAAACAAATAAAATGAAAATTGTATGGATTTTCCACTTTTTGAAACCAAAAATTGAATAAAAATGTAATTTAAAGAAAAAACTATTAAAATTTTCTTTCGAAAAAAAAATTTAAAAAAAAATTCTCCACGAAAAAACAAGTAAATCAAATATTCCTCAAACATGGGTCAAATAGTCTATTGTAATTCAAAGAATACAAAATTCAACAACATTACCTACTATGACTTCGATTTACCTCAAATTATTTATTAAACGTTCAGAATTTTTGAAAAATACATAATAATTTTTGAAAAAAGATATCGATTACAAAAAAACAATGCTTCTTCATCTTCTCGTTCAAAAAACAGTGAACAGTATTTGGTCTTTAAATTAATATGGCTGCAAGGGGTCGATGGCAGAATACTCGAACCAAATTTTCCTCTAAGATGCCATTTATAGTTTTCATTGAAACTCATGATTGAAAATTTTAAATATAAGTTTTGAGGTACTTAAAAAACAAAATCAGTGACTATTTTAGTGCCAATATGAAGTTGATGACTCAATTAACATTTTTATTGCCAAAACAAAATTTCATTTGGGTCCAACTTTCTACATAAATTGACTTTCATTATTTCAATGGTTGCTTATCAATGATCATTATTGGAACAATAAAAGTCATTTAATGAGAAAGATTGGGCCTAAATGATATATATTTTTGGTGACCAGATATCTTAATTAAGTCATAAGCTTTATTTTGGCATCAAAATAATCATAGATTTTGGAACCTCATCATTAAAATTTTCAATGATAGCTATAACTGGCGCGTAACGATGACAACATCAAACAAAATATTAAATTCATGGTAGAATTCACTATTGGAAAAATTTTGGTACTATTTGGCCATTTTCAGTACTATTTTTTTTCAGCGTTCAGTACTATTGACAAAAGTCGATTTCCATCACTGCTTCCGAGTTTTCATTTTGTTCAGTTCTGCGCATGTCTTGTATTTTGTTTTTGTAAATTGTGGACGAGGGTCACTGCGATTCGGAAACACTTGTGTTTTGTTTTTTTTTTGTAATTACCGACAGGCAGGTCACTGTAATTTTCGGAGATGCGCAATATATTACCTTCAATATGTGTACTGTGGGTTTCGTAAGCATTTCGCTGTAGTGTGACCAATGAAAAATTTCGCTTCGCATTAGCAGCGTATTAGGCTTTAACTGTTCTTCATAGTTTGATGTTATTTTATCCAATTTGATGCCTTAACTTTTATGAGTTTTGCAAAACATTTAATTGTTCGAGAGACAGTACTCTGGTGCACGCCTTCACCAACACAAGTTTGAAATCCAGGATCTCCAATATATCCGCAAAAATATCCGCATCTTTTCGGGATGCGTGTAGCAGCACCTCCACTTGTTTATTTAAAAAAAACTTTGAAATTAATAATCAATTTCAAGACTGACCAATTAACTTATAAATACATCTTTGTTTTCTCGATCAAAGCGATACTGTTGCTTATTAAAATTTGAATCAGTTGCCGATCTTCGTTACGGGTACTCTGCCATTGTTATTAGAATATAATTTTTTCTTTTATATATTTGATTTTTTTATGGCCTTTCTAGATTTAAACTTGACCTGTCTCTTATAGTATTTTACCTTAAAAAACTACTAAAATCAAGCAAAAATAGATGCTATGGAATTTTCAATTTGGTCCATGGCGTGTTAAAAAATTTGCAGTGTATTTACTGCAGAAAAATAGTATGTACTAATTTTTATACATTCCAAAAATGTATTTACTACAAAAATTATCCAAAAAAGTTTATACTTTTATCTTAAGTAAATATATATTTTTTAGTATTTACTCCCTTTTTATACATATACCTACCAAAATTAGTATTAACTTAAAAAACCTGCAGTAAAAGCATTTACTATCTTTTATGCATAGATACCCCCCAATATTTAGTAAAGATCATTTTAAAATTAAAGGTCTATGAAATGTTGAAATTTTACATGGTTAAATCAAAAATCATAGGATATTAATTAATTGCAGAACGTACGTAATTTGTATCTTTTGTGAAATAATAAACTTTAATTCACTTTTCGACACTGTTTAACATTTTTTTCTTTATTCTGGCAAAAGATAAGTTTTTGTTAAAGATTCTGCGTACATTAATTGCTGTTAAATGAACTTTGGTATCACAAAAGTAAACATCCGATAAGAAAACAAAAACAAAGCCACATGGAGATGGAGAGGGTACTTTTTTTTAAAAAAGAAAGTATATTTACACTATAGCATAGCTATACTGCATTTAATTCGTTTAATTTGTCCCTTGTGACCGATTAATCTGTAATTTACTATTATTTTTCAAACAAACAGGTCATCCCGCACAGAACCACCAGATCTAGTTGGAATAATGCGAGTGACCGACGACATGATTGATTCATTGGTTTGCCCACCGCCACCATCGGATCCACCGGTAATGAGTGAGGAAATGATTTCTGGCCTCATTGTTCCAGCACCAGGATGGAGTAAGTATTATTTAATGTGCACTAGAAAACCTAAATCAAATAATCTGCATAGCGTAGTGGTGATGGTGATTTTGGTGTGGTTTCAACCATAGGTACCATCCTTTACTATACATCATGCTGATGCATGTTGCATGTACATATAGTGTTGTATGAATACCGTACACCTCTTATAATAATTTGGTATGGATTTGCAAATGTGGTCGACGAACAGAGTAAAGAATGGCCCTTCAAAACTTGCACTATTTGAAGTGTAAATAGTCGAATTTTACATAAGGCAATACTTCATAGTTAGGTACCTGGAACTGCTATACCAACAATGCTGCAGTTATGTGTTGAATAAATTCACAAGGATACAAAACGGAGTGAATAATATGTAAAGTCTATTAGGAAATAATTTTTAAAGTCAAAAGTTAATGATGCTTGCACTTCACTAATAATGGTTATTACTGATATTATACAAAACGAAACATTTCTAGGAGTATGAAACAAAATTTGAGTTATACCTTCATGGTAATTTTTCTCAATTGAATGTTCATCATAGTCCATAGAGCACAAAGACTGCGAACTTTTAAATGTACATATCATCACAATACTAGTTTAACTTTTTCATACTACATAATACTAGTTTAACATTCACAGCATACAATACAATTTGGAGAAGGATTGAGTAGTAGCCCGTTAAATAATGATAAGTGCGTTTGACTGTCAGATCCACATCGGAGGTCTGGGTTCAAATCTCAGACTCTGCTACCTAAAAACAAAAAAGTTTTTCAGGGATACTGCCCTTTTGGGAGGACGTGCCAAGTCCTCCAAGAGTATTTTCTTTCATAGAAAAGTGTATGTTAGCTTAACCATTGGGATTCGGCAGTAAACTGTAGGTCCCCTGCATGCCTGTGCACACAGGAATAGTTGAGAGTTGTAAGACACTAGGTCTTAATTCTTCGAACTGTTGTGTAATCAAATTTATTTATTTATTTTATTGAAAAGGATTTCCATAAGTAATCGATAGGAATAGAACACTCCCAACGTTCTGACACATTAGTTTTTTAATCCTTGTTGTAACAGTTTTATGGAGCGGCAGTAAGCAACAGAGGGAACTATTACTTCCAATGATGCAGTATAGAAAAAATGTAGGCAGTTTTGTATGGACAATGTGAATATCGTAGAACCATATACTCTTCATTTAATTTTTTCTTAAACTCAAAAAGGCACCATCACACGGAAACTGATGGGAAGGCGAAGTTTTGTAAAAAAAATTCAATGGAAATTGACCGATTATATCGTGAATAGGGCTCGTACGTACAGAGATGTCCGTTGAAAATAAAGTATACGAAACTTACAATCATTCTAAGATGAATAGCCCCTTAAACTTATACAGCTTGAAATTGATGTTGATACAAATTTCTTAAGATAGAAGAAAATTTCTGTTTATAAATAATTTCACTGTAACGAAACTAGTTACTGTCGTTAGAGCCCTTTCCGCCAAATTATCGTAAGCGACAAAAATAAAAATTATCGTAAGCGACATTTTTTGTTTGCTTAGCAACAAAACCAATTAGGTCAAATTTTAGCATTTAACATTATTAACAATACTGGTTATTGACTGATAACAGAAGGTCCGATTGTTTTTGATGCACAGGAAAAAATGAAATATGTTATTAACTTTATGTGACATTATGAAAATGTCGCTTACGATAATTTGGCGAAAAGGGGTCGATATTTCCTTTGAATATCATCAACCGTTGCAAAGAATTTCCCTAAAAAAATTATGAAACTCATCTTCTGTAAAATAAGAATTGACATTCCTGAAATGGAAAACACACAATATTTTCAATTTGATACCGAAAAAAACACAACATTTTCAATTTCTCAGCATAAACGACAACAATTGAAAATTTGAATAAGCGTTTAAAAGTTCTAAATAACAGTTTTTTTATTTAACCTTTATATGGATGCATCTTATTGGATTATCCTTTCGAAATTCTAAATTTCACTTAAAAAATTTATGCTTAGTTAAAAATTTAAATGAACAGTGATTTAAGCTTTAAAGAGCAGGATTCAACCATTATGTAACTATTATGTGTAATGATGTAACCGAAATTCTCCAATGCTATACATACAATATTTTCACGACATCGTATGTGAAACGCACTTCTTCCTATACTGTTGTTATACCGTATGAACAAGCATACTCTTTTTCACTGATGAATAGACCTCTTCCTTCCACATCCTTTCTCTTTGCAATGCACATCTGATGCAATCGTCATTATTTTTAATGTCACAACTATAATACCCGTCCATTCATCTGCTTAAGTATGTTTCGAACACAACATTCATCAGTGCGCGTTCGTTTTTCAACTTAATGCAGTCTCTTAAGTGTGTCGACCAACAGCACCATATTTAGTCTATATTTCAAGCAGTCAAGCTTTTGTATGGTCGTGCTATATAATGTTGTTCATAACAGAGAAAGAGAGAGGGTTGCCAGGTTTTTTTGTTTTTTTTTATATGTATATTTTACATAACTACACTAATTACGCTGTAGTGCACTTAAGTTGCTCGAAATTTATGTATAAATCCACATTGAAGCGTGAACAGCAAGCTATATATATAGAGAAAAAGAGGCATACCTTAAAATATACATTTCACCATGTCGCATCGTCTCGTTTAAGTAGACCACCTTCCGTTTTATGAGAACTAAACAATGCATTTACCTTACGCTGAACTGTAAAGTAGCTCTTCCGATAGGGAAAGTGTAGAGTGTAGTTAGCCTAGACAAATGGTTACTTTACCTTACTATAGGTGTACTCAGTCATCTATAACTTAACGTCTTCGAAGACAATAGGGTGCCCCTAAAAAAGGAGACCAACGACCACTCTTAGTGAAGTACACTATACAATATACACAACATGCCAACACTACTTCTATGCCACTTTGTTGTAAGTGCAAAAAGGTGGAAGCACAAAATGTTAACATCGCAACCGCCCACCAAGCCAAGCGCCAATAAATCAAGACCTTTTCTCCAAAGCACCCAGCACACCAATACACAAGTTTTAATCGTTTTTCCAAACCTCTTTTTGTTTCCACAACAACTGACGGCACAGGCGGCAAGGATTTGTACTCACCAGAAGCGGAGAGCTCACCAGCACCATCATCATTAGAACCGCAGGTGACGGCTGTGCCAGGCACCAAACAAACTTCGAGGACCAGTAGCTTTGAAATTGAGAATCTTCTCAAAACAGCCGAACAGGTAAAAGACTCTGAAGAACACTCCAATCCCGAAACCCAAACCAAAAACCAACCTAAAGCACTCCCCTTTGTGCTCCATGTGTGCACATATATACTTAAGATAATGGTTTTTAGTCCCTAATAATCCCAAGAATGTGTGAAAGAGTATTTAAATTTTTCTATACACCCATCTCCACTGCAGGTAACTGGATTCTGTAGATCCCCACAGGAAACACGGAAATCAAGTCCGACCGGTTCGGTTACATCATCGGTTTCGAATGCAATGCTAACACCGTCACGACAGTTGACAGATGCTGAGAAGTTGCGGAAAGCTATTCTCGAGCTGGTTGACACTGAACGCGCTTATGTCAGGGTGAGTACCTAGTGTTTTTGTTCTAAAACTTTTTTGCCTTGTTTTCCTTTATTTATGTTTTGAAATTATCCTTGGAATAGGATCACAAGGATATGTGTACAAAAGTCATATAAATGCAAAGAGCATAATTTTATTTATATTTGAAGTGAAGAAAAACTTTTGAGCTTCTTCACACATACGTACATATGTACGGATATACGACGTAACGTAGCTATCTGTCATCACTTGAGAAGATGGATATGGTGGAATCTCTGTTTCTACTACTTGGGCTTCGAGGAATATTCTGTGGTGTGGTTTCTTGTTGAAGTGTACTTGTTGTTGACATTTCACACAAATGCAATGTCAACTTAAGTGACTGGGGTAGCAAATCTTCATTTTTTTTTCGAAGTTTAGTTTATTTTTCTTCCCTTTTTTGCTCTCCTCATATTAGGATCTTGCTTTTACAAGGGTTTTTAGTTAGAGTCGGCACGGCAGTCGTATGAAGTCCTAAGGGGTTCCTAGTTTTAATTTAAGAAACAGATAGAAAAAAGTTTTTCAGTGAATATTCAAATATATTTAGATTTACAAATGAACTTTTGAGCTTAGAGAAAAAGATGAGAAATGTAGGAACCTCAAGGTGTAATTCAGGCTTCAAATAGTTATTTCGAACTTAGCTACGAGATATACAGGGTGATTCACCTAAGGTGTGATAAAAAGCTAGAGCATGTAGGCTGAGTCGAGATAAGAAAAAAATCGTGTAGGAGGAGAGGTATATTTCCCCCTGTTTAGCCGGGAGGGGCAATTTTCTAAAAAATTTACTTAAAACTGAAAAAAAATTATTAAAAAATAACGGTTACAACAACAATCCCAAGATATACCTTCTTGTAAAGCCAGAAAACATTTATTTTATTTTGTTTTTAAGAAAATCTGTTTTAGGGAATAGATTTTAAATATTAACTTTCAAACTCAAAATTAAAAAAAAAAATAAAAGAAAAAAAGTTTCAAACTGATTTTCACAAAAACTATTATACAATTTGACATCTGGTTTAAAGTGTTTGACTAAAAATTGATGGGAGCATTTAATATTAAATACAAGAATACTACTTTTCAACAAAATTAGTTTGAACACAATTTTTAATTTTTTTTTCTTAAAAATTTAAATTGGATAGTTAATTTTTGAAAAACTGTTCACTAATACAATTTTATTAAAATAAAATTGAAGCAGAGATTTCTGGCTTTACAGAAAGATATCTCCTGGCATTGTAAGTGTAACCATTGTTTTTTTTTATATATTTTTTTTCTGTTTTAAGTCAATTTTTTTTTAGAAAAGTACCCCTCCTGGCTTAACGGGGGGGAAATAGACGCTCCTCCCATACGATTTTTTTCTTATCTCAATCTCAAACCAACCTATACGCTCTAATTTTTTATCACACTTTAGATGACGTCCATGGCGTAATCGTTAGTGCGTCGGACTGCCAGAGGTCTGGGTTCGATTCCCTGTCGCTGTCACCTAAACACAAAAGTATTTTTCAGAAGTGACATATCCTTCAAGAGGATTTCCTGTCATAGAAAAGTGACGCTCACCTTAGCCGTTCGGATTCGGCAATAAACTGTAGGCCCCCTCCATTTCTGCAGACACGCACAAAGGAATGGTTGAGAGTTGTTAGTCACTAGGCCCTAGTTCTTCATGAGCTTTTGTGCCATTATTTTATTTTTTCTTAGTCCCCTTTCACACAAGGCAACTGAGTTGCCGGCAACAATTAGTTCAAAGGTGAGAAGGGCAGAAAGAAAGAGGGGGAAACGAAATCTCCCCAGTCAACAAATTTAGGAGATTTTTTTGACGTTTCTCTTTACACTACGTTTGTGTGCGTTCACCAAGGTAGTTTAAAAGGAAAATAAAAAAAATCTCCGGGTTTTTGTTGCTTACGTGTGAAAGGTACAACAGATTGTTAAGGAGATTTAAAGAAAACGTCAAAAAAAATCTCCAGCAACTAGTATCTTCGTGTGAAAGGGGACTTAGGTGAATCACCCTACATATTTCGTATTGAATTATTTTTATCTTCAATTTTAATTATTTTTTTCATGTATTCGAAATTTTTAGAAAAAATAAATTAGATTTAATTTGCCATCTACCCAATTTAAAAAAAAAAAGGTCATTGCCAGTATATATGTATAATAAAAAAAAAAAATACAATCCTATACATACATACATAATGCTAACTTTAAATATTTATTTTTACTTATAATTCTATGAACACAGTACACAGTAATCAAGTAAACCTTTTCAAGCTACCCTCTTTGCGAACGAGTACTAATTTTTAATATAAAACTTCTTGACACAAAATCGAAATGTATAGGTTAGGTCCCTACTACCAATTAATATCTATATGAATCCACCTAGAAGGATATTATGGTTTTTGCTTTTTTTGCTCCAGGTTTTTTGCTCCAGGTATCCAAGTAATTTACGGCACTCCAAAGCACATATTAAACAAAACAAAAAAGCAAAAGTTGTTTGCAATTTTTTTTTAAATTTAAATAATATTTACTGCTAAGGTACCTAACCAATTTTGAAATTTCATTGAAGTTACACAAAAAAAAAAAACTTCTTAACCAAGACAAAACGTTTTCACTTCACTTTTTGTATCTCTCTGCCTTTCTCTCTTCACTTCTAGTATTTTCTTTATACTTAAATAGGATTTTTATGAAATCCTATCTCCTTAAATTATTCTCATCCCCTAATATGAGAATAGAAGGGCGACACGGCAACGTGCTGTGGTGACGTTTAAAATACGCTTTGCATTTCACCGTTCAGGTGGCAAGTGTATAAAGTATAATGCAAAACTTTGTCTGTGCCTTCATCATCCTATTACAAAAGAGAAGGATAATCGTCTTAAAATTAATTACATCTATATTTATATACCAAGAGTGAAGTGTATATAAGAAGAAACCACAACCAAAAAGCTTTAGCTAGATATAAGGGTGTGTAATTAATTGCAGAAGACTTTGGTTTGGTTTTTTCTTTATTATTTTTTTTTTTTTCAGTTATAAATATGTCTTTTCATTTTTTTTATTTCCTTCTTATTAAACTTGTTATTTTTTTTAATTTTCCTATAAGAAGTACTTAATAGGGACTTAAGTTACATTAATCACATTCACGCAAAAAAAAAATAAAAGACTTCAAATAAGGAAAAAAAAAACTTTTTGATTTCAAGTGTCAATGGATATTTTTGATGTCGTCTTGTTGGTGGCTTAATTAAAATGCTAATTTGAAATTACAAAAAAAAAAGTTTTAAGGATTAAGATTCATTCATGAAAATATTATGCCGTTTGTGAAAATATAACCTTCTTCTTTTTTTATATTTTTAAGTGTTTAATGTACATCTTTTGTACAATGTGCATATCATAATGTACTTACCCAGTTTGTATTGTTAAAAATCTTTCACAAATATTATGGAGTTATACTGTTATGGTCGTATTAATAAATGTTGTCTAACTTTAGACAGCCGTCTTAGTTTTAAAATAACCGTTCTAATTTTTGCTAAAGTGATCTAATTTTAATCTTACTTGGCAGCGATAATCGATTGTCTAAAACCTTGACAAATGTAATATATTTTTCTAAGTAAATAAAGCATATTTCCGACTGTTTCAAAATACTGTTCATATAGCTTAATAGCTATATATCATTGTAAAGCTTTAGGCCGCAGTTATGACTAACACTAGTAAGCGAGTGTGCTATAGATAGCGCTAGTTCGCACGATTTTCGGCTAGTGCTCTAGTAAGAAAATCGTGGGTGAATTCTTCAACCTCAGTTAAATTTTTAAATTTATAATTATTTTTCCTTCGACCATCTTCCCATTATATATTTGCGATTGTGCATTTTCCATCGTTGGTTTCGGTTTTAATTTTCTTTGATGACCCGAATTCATTCATTTTGTGGTACATTTTTTATTTTAGGGTGTTTATAAAATATCTATTGCGAAACTATAATTAAGCGGAAAGGGATGTATAAAAAATCAAAAAGCATTGAATAAGAATTTTACCTAAAAATAGAATCAATTGTTGTGAAAATTTATATAATTAAATTTCATCATTCATTAACGAATAAAATGAAACTAAAATTACCACCTCTTTGGAACCTTTAATCTACATTGCTGCAGCAATAAAAAATTTAAGTTTAATTTATGAAAACTAAAATTAATTTTAGTGAAAATATTTTAAAGTCGTTGTTCATGTTTTTTTCTTCATCATAAATTTAGTTTTATTTTTAAATTGAATAATAATTTTTTTTTACCGTAGGTATTCATTAGTTCATTAGTTACATGCCAATAAGGATAAGTTATTTTCTTCAGGTGTATATATCGATGGTTAAGTACACTCGTTAATCAAACTTTTTATTTTAAAAAGTATCAACTGGATTTATAAATTGATGCATAGTCGTTTGCTTATCTCATTTTTAACTAAACTTCAGTTCAAGATATATTGGGTCAGCAAATATAGCAAATTCTTTGCAATATTTAACAAAAAAAAAGTGAATTGATTTTTTTGACTGATTTGGAATGACAAATCATAAAAATTAAAATAAAATAAATAAATTTAAAATAAGCCTTCAACACTAAAAAAAAAGCAATTAAATCATTGTTTATTTTTCTTAGTTCCCTATTTAAGCATATCCCCTAATGTAGGATATAAAATATATAAAAAATTCGATAGCCCCGACTCCATTGGCGTTACTTAAAAAAATTAAATAGCTCCTATGTTAGACTTCCTCAAACATAGGTCGAGTTCGTAAAAGTAAATGTTCGGCAACACTGCCACATTCAAGTCGCATTTCTGCAGGCAAATGAAGTCCGTTTGAAATTGTGTTCACTGTTTTAGAAGCGCTGATGTTTGCTCTCAGCATTAAAATCAAATTTTGCCCAAAATGTACATAACTACTACCAGTTTTTTGCAATTATTTTTAGCAGTGATTGAGCATGTTTACTTTAACGAACTCGAGGATACTTTTTTTCTATAGTGTACCATTTTTTTAAATTTTTATTAAAACTCCACAGTTGAAGAATATTATTTATATTTATTTATTATTTTAGACTTTTCTTTAAAAATACAAAACTTGCAACTTTCTTTTTAATAAACCGAAATTTTATTAATTTACAGCATCTCAACAACCTCCTAGAGCACTATCTGGAACCAATGAAACGTGAAACGTTCCTCTCCAATGCGGAAATCAATGCTTTGTTTGGTAATATTCATGAAATTGTTGCCTTTCAGCGTCAATTTTTGCAAAATCTTGAGGAAGCTTTAGAATTGGAGCCAGATTTTCATAAATTCGAGCATCCAAGTCAGTTTCGGGTAAGTATACCTATATAATTATTTTAAAAATCTCTGCAACACCAAAAGTTTATTATAAGTTCTTGCATCATCTTTTTTTTTTATCATAAATCTCTGGATTCTTTGAATTATGGAAAATAATAAAAAAAAAAAAAACTATACATAATATTTGTATAAACTGAATTAAAATTTATTATATCAGCCAATTCGTTTTTCTTTGAAATCGAAAATTTACAACCACTTTGGCACCCTGGGTGCAATAAAATTCCAAGAACAATGAAAAACTGAAACTATCTATATACTATACAACGTAGGATATCATATTGAAATACCAAGAAAAAAGGAGTATACTTGTACCCAATATAAACTACATGCAATCATGGTTATTGAGTTTCGGTCACGGAAGAACAATATAAAAGCATCATCGTGCGGTTGGCTATATCCTTGGTCGTTATGAAATAAATTTCCAATTTTCAACTTTATATTGGGAAAAATTATTGGGTTACACAAGTCGGGGATAGTTTTGAAACTGAAGTGAATGGGAATTTTAAACAAAAACAGTTTTTATCCGCATTCTTCAAAATCATAATCATAACAACTATAAAAATAAAATAACTTCCATTCCCGAATGGAAAGTTTTCGTTTTTTTTTTGACACATCTTTAGAATTGATTGAAAAGGTTATAGCATTTGGTGCCAAGAATTTACATAAATGTTACTCGTTAATTAATTACTTTAATTGACTCCATATATCTCACATAAATCAGAGCCATATTTTAAAAAAAGATTAAGAACATGCGACTTTGTTGTCATTCACTTTTTGATCTTTGACGTTACTAAATAAATTACTTTAATACATCTCCAGCCCATACCTAAAAGAAACCCCTGAAATTTGTTTCTCCTCAGATTTGAAAACAAAAAGCAAGAAACATTTTTACCAAGAAAATTAATAACAAAAAACAATAGAAAACTATTTTTGTTGTTGAGTGGACTATATTTAATAATAAAATTAAAAAGAGACACTTTATAGACTTAACAAACCACAATCGTTGATTTTGAAATTGCAAGTTTTCCGGAACTTAATTTTGATGGCTCGAAATTTTCCTCACTTCATAAAACAAGAATTTTTTTTTCATACAAACTAAAAAACAACTTCTGTAAAATTAGCTAAAATAAACATTGCGCTGGTTTAACGAACGATATTTGTATTAAATATGTTATGTAATGTTGGTTTTTCCTTTTGCTTATATGCAAAATTTTATCCTAACTATAATTGAAGAATTTTAATTACTATTGCCAAGCAAAAGAAAAAAAAAATCGCCCTTTTTCCTTGCAGCTTTGAACGCACTTTTCCAAAGGACTTTATACTCAAATTGCTACGTCAATCACTTTTCAAAAACTATTCAAGCATATTTGTTCTAGAATTTATCAAAATATATTTTGCTCCTTTCCTTTTGTTCACCATATTCAAAATCAACTGAATCAAATTTAAAATCGTAGACAAGCTCTGTAAAACGATTTACTACCAAATCTTTATTCAACTGAGTTCATTTAAATTTACTTTGCCCTTAAGTTTCCTTTTGACTGCATAGTGACGCCTTTCATAAAATTTTAAATCCTCCTTGTATAAAGTATATAAGTTGTTTGAAAATACCTTTCCACAAGTCCTTTTCGCTCTTTGGCCAACTTTTATTTACAAATAAAATAAAATTAAAATAAAAAGTTCGACGATCCCTTTTAGTCTTTGTTTTGTTTTGTTTTTATTTTTTTTTTTAATTTAATTTAATTAAAAGAAAATTTCCCCTTTACCCAATTACCTTGCAGTTTACATTTATCATTATCTTTAGATGAAAGGTTTCATTACTGAATTGCAATTACAATGCTACCCAATCACTGAAACTTTGAATTGCAAAATATTGAAAATAAAACCAAAAATAAAGGATATTTAATGATTAAATGAAAAATAACTTATACAACCATACACAGACGCACAAACTAAATCAAAAACATTTCTTTGAATTTATTTTTTCTTGTTCTTTTATTTTCAGAATGTCCTGTTTTCAATCGGTTCAGCTTTCCTGTACTATGTTAATCACTTCAAATTGTATTCATCGTTTTGTGCCAGTCACAGCAAGGCTCAAAAAGTTTTACATCCAAGTAAGTATACCTACAATCTACATGTATGCAACAAATCTCCACTATATAGAACGACTACTATAATTTAATAATAAAAGAGTAGAATAAAATCGAAATCCTTTTGGAAAAAAGTACATCTCTCTGTTTCGGTGGTGTACACATATCCAATCTTCTACGGTGAGAAAAATGAACAAAAACAAGGCTGCACTCTTCAGACAAAACTAGATAGTAAAATACTCTCAATGCTGGGTTATATTTAAGAAAAACAAAAAAAAAAAAAAGACCACCCAAAAAGGATATAAAACAAATAACACAACGACTCTACGACAAATCCCTAAACGAAAGATTCGATTTAATTTGCAAGACGGATGCAGTTTCTCTTCATTTCCAAAGATATATACAAAATCTTCCACCTTTAGCTCGTCCTTTTAGCCTTTTGACAACAGAAAAACAAAAATAGGAAAGAGGATGTAGATAACTTATTTTGTAGAGGTTTTCTTCTGATTTAAGGAAATCCTTTTTTGGCACAACTTTCAAATCACTTTTCCTTCTGTGTTCTTGTCTATTTTAAATTTTTAGTTTTTTTTTTGTTCTGTTTTATTTTTCAGTAGAGGTGGATACCTGGTTTTTGCAATAATATTGGAAGAGAATTTATTGTTGCCAGTTTAAAGTCCAAAATAAAAAAAAAATAAAAAATTAATAAATTTTAGGATTGACTAGAAAACATTAATCAATGCAATTTTATATATATGCAAAATGAAATAGACACTCGTGTGAAATGTCATAATATTTATTATATGGGTCAATATTTCAAAACAATAATATTTTGGATTCCATCACTTTTCGTACCGAAAAGAAAATTATATTTTTTTTATATTTAGCAGAATTAATTTCAAAAAATTTGAGTTAACGGGAGCAACTTTCAGAAAAAAAAAAATAAAAATACCTTATCCGGATTTAAACAACGAAAATGTCATTCTCCTAACGTGTTTCCAACCGATTTTCTTCAATTTAATAACCCACCTTAAGCAACGAAATTGAAACGGTACAAGAAATCTAATAATGCAGTCTTTTAAACACGACGTGTATCCTCCTTGAAGAACAGTTAAATTATATTAAGTTGTTACACTTTGTTAAATAAGAGCTTTTTGGTGGTGAGTGTACCCAGTTCAATGGTCATTTCTATCGCTGCAATGGAATTAAAATAAAAAAAAAAAAACATTTAGGCGCAAAAGAGAAAACTAATTTTTTTTTCTTTTGAGGGACAAGATTGATCTTTATGAAAATTGATTTAAAAGTTTGAGAACTACTCAGTATTGCTTTATATTTAAAGCCAAAACCACGATTTTGTTTTTCGTCCAACGTCATTCCCCTAAGCAGCGTTTTTTATTTAATAGTGCGGTCTAAAAACTAAAAAAGTTTACTTATCTGTGTCTTTTCTAAGTACCTACATATATCAAATTTTATATTACTTTGAATTTTCTATTAACTTGGATTTAGTTCATGTCATTCCCCTAACTTCGCTCTATTGATGGAATTAGACACATTTTTTATCGCTGATAATCCATATAGGACATCCTCCTATGAAAATAAAACGAACCGGACCATAGGTACCTGTATTTTTTACAATTTTTTTTTTTTTTATAAATTGCAAGTATTGGATTCGTAAAAAAAGACCTTTAAAGCCCGTTAGATTTGATCAAATCTGGGTGACCCCTTGATGGAAAGTTGTTATTATAGAGTTATACATGTACATCCCTATTAATAAAAAGCCACTGTCCGCTGCTTAACACACGTGTTAGCTAGCACACGGATAGACAACTTGTTCGTTGGATAACTTTAATTATTAATAAACATATCATAATATGTAGTTCCAGTCTGTACCACTTAAAGTACGGCAACTCTTCATCAAATCGTGGAAGTATTCTTATACATGTGTCACACGCATGCACTGATTGATGAAAAATAGGCTTGTAGTTGAACCGGTTATTATGAAATGTAAGCATGTGCGTGTTATGAAGTTATACATCCCTTAAACGCCAAATTTGGCGAGTTAAAGTTATCCGCTCGCTGTCACCATGTTACAACCCATTACATATTTATTAATATGAATTGCAAGTTGACAGATGTGTTAGTCTTATCCTTCCGTTGTTTTTAGTTTATTGATGGGGGATAAAAAATAGATTATGGCATATAGCAAAACAAGCTGTTTTTAGCGAGGGTTCATTTTTGAGTGAAAAATATTAATGTATACCGAAAATAGAAAATCACATGACATTTGAGTTTATTGCTCTGGCGAAATGAAATTTTTATAAAACAAATTTTTTCTTGATTGAAAAATTTCTTTTTTTTTATACGAACATTTTATTTCGTTTCTTTATTTGGGCCAGTTTTCTGAAACGAAAATTAAATATATTTATGTTCAACTTAAACGCTTATGATCTATGCTCTTTTGTTGAACTTAAATCCATATTTAAGTTTCGTTTCAGCAAATGGACCTTAGTCAATTAATTATTACTTTTTAAAATTGTTCCTTTTAAAATATTAAAAAAGTAAAAAAACATATAACACCATCAAAAACAATTCGAATTTGGTAACACTAAACGGAAATTATGTAAAAAAAAAAAAAAAACAAAAACAAAAACAAAATATGTAACACATAAATCCTTTATGTCAAACATGTTCAAGTACAAAACAGTTTTCAATGTTGCGAAAGAGATTCAATTTATTCTAAATTATTTGCGCTACTTCAACTGCTGCTTCTGCTGATACACGTGCTGTGTACTTGTTTTGGCATGACATGTGTCTTTCTAATTCGTTTTCTAAAGTTTAAACATCGTCGTTGTACCTGCATAGCATAGCCTCAGTCGTCCTCCTACTTCGTGTATTCCTTTCTATTAAAACGTATAACTTATTCTATTCTATGAACAAACATGATGCAACTTTGTCCTTGCAATGATGGTTTTCTGTATTAGTCAGGTAAAAGAGAGCAATTAATTTAATTGAAAACTATTGGCGCTTGCTGGGACAAGCATTCGACTTATGGACTTGGGCTGAGGGGGTGTGTTTTTGTGATGTTTACTACTCGCCATATTTATGTAGTATATACATATAACCATCAAGCTTTTGCTCGTAATCATAGCCACCATACCAATACGCCAATAACCCAACATCACTGCACTGCCTTTAAGTCAATATTAATGTCCTCGCTAGAAATTGCTCGTAATCAAGGACTTCCATATTCGAATCCGCTAAAAATCGATGTGCATCACGTGTACATGATGCCTTCATATAATAGAGGCAGAAAAAAAGGAGACTTGTGCGAGATTGGGGAAAAAGAGGCAAAATATCTGGAAAAGTTGAAATGCTTTTATACAAATTGAAATTTCAGATTTTCTAGATTAATAAGGTGATCTGAAAGACACCCCGAAGTGTTACGTGTTTTTGTTGAGAGTTAATACAGGGCTAATGGATGAAGTGGCAGAGTAAAGCAATAACTGGAAGTCATTCTTAGATTTAAGCGCAACGAGAAATTTATGCTTGTGTATGTTCAAGGACGAAACCATTGATGGTAATTATGAAACGATGGAAGTAGAAATATAAATGCAATGCTTTGCCACGTAACTTATTTGCTAAAAGAGAAGAAGAAAATATTTTCATTGAAATTGTATTTTTTTTTTACAACTCTGTAAAATTTTGGTGATAATTATTAAAATAAGAAAAAAAATTCTCAAGAAGAATTGCACAAGCTTTCTTCTGTGAAATAAATGTTAAGTCATTTTGAAAGCATTGCGCTGTAACTAACTATTATACACCTATAGGTTAATCAAAATAAACTTGGTGAGTTAGCTCAGGTTTAACTTTAATTCTGCACTACAAACTAGGCCTAAATGTACTTAGCTATAAGTTACACACAATAGTCACGGGATTTTCCTCTAGGATTGCTATAATCGTACTTTTATTAAAATTAAAAAAACAAAAAGTACTATAAATATTGCGTATACGCCCTAGTGTCCCCAGTATTTGAAATGTTGATGTGAGCCTGAATTTGCTTTTAAGTAATGAGGAAAGCAGGTCTGATTTTAAAATTAATAATTGCAGAAATGATAAAATAAAATTATTTTATTTTTATAAAGAAGAGATCTTACATCTATGTAAATAGACTTTTAGCACGCTCTCAAACCAAGGTGAAACATTCGGAACAGCGATAACGAAACTTTCGCCTGTAAAATTATTTCACATAAGATTTGCTGATTCGCATCATCCCGTAAGTTTATGAGTTTGGTGGCAGCAATTTATATACTCGCGCGAGTAAGTGATGCTTGCTGAAACTTTAAAATATTTTGATTTCGTTGACAGCGATTTTTTTTTGCGTGAGTAAGCAAATAAAGTCTAATAAAGATTCTTTTTCTACAGGATTCTTATATCTTAAAAATGAAATTTTATTGGATTTCATGTAAAGTTTAAATCATATGAACGTCAATAAAATTGTGTATCTTTGCAATTTGCACAAATCTTATTTTTTCATATTAATTTAAAATGGTACTCAATTAATTAAATATATCAAACCATTAAGCAATTAAAATCCATTTACACACACAATCATAATCCAAGGACTAAATCTGTCTACTTCACTTAAAAACAAAAATAGATTTTCTTTTTACCTTGGCCATAATTGAGTTGTGTATATGTTACGCAATATGGTCGCCCCCCCCCCCCCTCCCCACCCCTTTTTAACAAAACGAATCCTTCACTATTTCATTATGTTTTGTAGGTATGTGGAACGCATATCATTAATGTATTTTATTATAAGCTTTTGCAGCAACTACCACTGCTAAACTAAATTGTGGAATAACTTTAAAAGCACTCTCATACGTCACATCACGCATTCAAATGGAAATCTCTTTCCCAAACACATACGTCAAACATCTTTTTTTGTATGGTCGTCTTATCCTTGCTTGTTTTTTTTCTGCAAATCTCATTTATTTCAACTACAAAAACAACTCACGTAATTGCAACGTATATGGATGTATTTATGTGGATATGTTATTCTGGAGGTCCTTTTTCTAACCCCGTGTAGTGTATATTGCGTGACGCAGAATGATTGTGATAACATGGGTTTCTGGCAGTAGAGCAAAAAAAATGGAGAATAAAGATTAACATAGGTTTGAAATTATATCTAATGGTCCTGGTAATATTATTCATTCCTTCAGTTAGTTTTCTGATTCATGAGAGCTCATTTTTTTTTCTTCAATTGTGTACTGGTACAGTAACATTTCGCATGTAAATTATAATAATAATTTATAAAATTCGTCACGGGACTATTGTGGCATAAAATGTGTATCCGGATATGCAACTCAACTAGTTATAGTTGTAATAGTAATTATTATTTTTTTGTTCATTTTTACTTGCGATATATGTCTGTGTATATGTAAATATGTAGGTACACGTTTTTTTTTTTTTCAATTTTTAAGGATACAAAATAACGGTACCTGACATATAATTTTTTTAGCATTTTTGTAAAATTTTATTTTTCTCCACAGGCTCCACAGATTTCTCTTAAAAAAAATCAATAAATTGTACTAGGTGCCTCCCATAGAACCATTTTTTTATTTTTGTTTTTCTCGAAAAGGAATTAGCTGATTTTGATAACTATTTTTATTGACATCTTCTAAGAAATTCAAATATTTTTGAATACCAAAATTTTCAATTTAACCAAAAAACTTGGTCGATTTTTACGAAGCTTGGTTTTTTAGCAATTTTCAATAAAAATTTGTCTTGTTGGCAAAATAAACGAAATACTAAAAACCGTTCCAGAAAATCTAAATTTTCTCGAAAACAACTCATACGATTTTGATTAAAATTGTTCTGAATGCTTATATTAGTACAGTTTACGATTTACCAAAAAACAAAATTTACAGTTATTCATTATTAACAGTACATTGAATCATTTTTTTATTTTTGACTATCTAATTATATGTGTAACCGATTTAAATCAATTTTTTTATACAAAAGCTTATAATAAGTTTAAGTAATACTGAATATCAAAATTTTCAAAAAATACTTTTTTTTTTGTTTAATTTATTATTTTTTTTTTTTGAAAATTAGATACATAAGTATTTCAAAAACAGGAAGATAATTTTTTTTGAAAATTAGTTCTTAACAGCATTAATTAATACTAAAAAATGGTGTAGGTACCATTTGTTTTCTTAAAAATGTTTACAATTTTTTTTTTTATAAAAAATTAATTAAAAAAAACCGCTCCTACGATTTTGATTTTTTTCCCCCATACTAAGATTTGTTAAAGAAATCATTTTTTTTACTTTTTTTAGCTCTCAAAACAATTTAAGAAGATATTTTTAATAAATTAATCTCGAATAATGTTTATTTTGAATAATTTTTCAATTTTAGCTCTAAGTTCCATTTATATGTTATGTATGTATATGTGCAGTGTGCTATAGTGTTCATTTTTGTATACTCACAAAATACTACCTTCAACTCAAGGCTCTTATAAAAAATTATTTCACTTAAAATCATACATATGAATAGGTTTATGTATTCGGACTTAAGAACCACACTGTGATTGTGATCGTACATAAGAGCAACTTAGTGTGACGACTGCTTTTTTTTCATGTATTCTTTAATTTATTATATGGAAAAATACATATACATATAATTATTATTATTAATTAATTAATTTACACTCAATCTTTAAAATTCTAAGAAACTTTTATTATACAAGAGCAAGTTCGTGCGATCCAGTCAAGCATTTTTTTAGTGCGCGCATTTTTCTTTTTTATCTCAACTTTTTCAAGTCAAGCTAATTTATCCGAAGTTAATTTTTATTCCAAAGAATCATAATCCTATTAATATTATAAATGTGAAAGTTTGTTTGTCTGTTTATTCCTCTTTATCTCCGAAAATACATAATTGATTGTAATGAGAATTGGTAGAGCGAGAGCTTCGAACATAAAAATGGACTGGACCATAGCCTACTTTTCTTTTCAAAATCTACAACAGTTCTCCAAAAAAATAGTAAAAATGTAAAAAAAAGAAATGATAAATTGTTTGAAATGTCAAATATTCAAATATAAAAATATCAAAAAACAAATAGGTACAAAAGTATTTTACAATCATAAAGTTATTTAAAGATGCGAAACAGAGCAATGCGAGCAGGGCCTGCTAGTTTGCAATATTTGTATGAAATAGAAGAAAAAAGAATTTAAAAACAAAAATTGAGCCATTAAAAAAAAAAGTCAAGTCATTAAAAATTATAGAACAAAATTTATCAGAATTTTATGTCCGTTTTGTAAGACAAAATTTTTTTATCAGTTGTACCTTTCACTCTTTTTTTAAGTTAAAGTCAATATTTAATTTTCTTTCTAAGGAACCTGCTAAAACAATACAGTTGCAGTTTTGATAAAATTCGCTTCAGGATAATGTTTTCGTGATGGAATTAGGCCCATTTTTTGACTGAGAGATTATCCAAAGTTAATACAATAAATTTGGTTCGTTAGCTTAAAACTGGTCCTAAAGAAATAGTTGGAAATATTGCATCCCTCTTTTTTATCTTTTTTTTTTTTTATATGTCATGGTATAGGTATAATGCAAAATTTGCCCTACTATATGAGCATTGAGCATAGGTATATAATACATGACGTATTTCAAGTAGAGACAAATTATGGAACTTGTTCTCATAATATTTTAACTTTAATACAAATTAAATGCAAATAAAATGAATGCGATTCAATGCTATTTCAACATCATTGAATATTATGTGGTTGTGTGATGAGGATTTTTTTTTTTACTTATACATACAAGCCATTTAATTACAGTCAAACATTCTTTAGAAAGCAACGAAGACCATAATTGAAAAGGATTTTTTTTTGTTTTTATTGAAACTACCATCCATAATTAGGATATGATTTCGCATTCAAACCTGAATGAAACTTGAGAGTTCCAATTTAATTATGAGTTCTAGGATGTCTGAAGGACTAATTATGGGGTAAAAATCAAATTGTGCTAACTTCAGTAATAAATTAAATCCTTTTTAGAACTAGAGTTTTTGTTTGTGATGGTCTTGAGTTGAATGAATCTTAGTTGAATAATAATTTTCTATCTTTAAATTTGATCTTCTTTTTTAGGTCAACTAAACCTCCTTTTTTTTAATTTTACAAGTGGACTTAATATTTACAAATCTTAAATGTTTTTCTTTCAGATGAAGGTAATAACGCTTTACAGGAATTCCTAGCGGCAAGAAATCCTAAACAACAGCACAGCAGCACTCTGGAATCGTATTTGATAAAGCCAATTCAACGTATCCTCAAGTATCCCTTGCTTTTGCAACAATTAAGAAACTTGACCGATTCACGTGCAGATGAGCATCTACATTTAGTTGGTATGTAATAATAAAAAAATAAATTATTTCAAAAAAAAAAAAAGAAAAACCTTTTCGAATTCAATTGAAATGTTTGTATAATATTTTGTTTAAACAGAGGCACTCAAAGGCATGGAAAAGGTCGCTGAACATATTAACGAAATGCAACGAATTCACGAAGAATATGGTGCTATATTTGATCATCTATTTCGACAGCATCAAAAATCCTGTAAACAGCCAATAGACCTTAGTCCAGGTTTCTAAAAGAAAATTTTATATTTTCTTTGACGAATATTATTATAAAATAGGTTTTTTTATTTTAGGCGATCTTTTATACTATGGCGGCGTTGAATGGCTTAACATTTCGGATTTCTTAGGAAAAATTAAGAAAGGGCTCGAGCTACATGCTATGTGCTTTGTATTTAAATCAGCGGTTGTGTTCCTTTGCAAAGAGCGTTTGCGACAAAAGAAAAAACTAATGGTAAAGTTATAACCTTTAACACAAATTTTATGTTCATAAATTAAGACTTAAAGTTATGAAATGATCATTTTAAGATAAATCAAAAAAATTCATAGACAAATGATTTTAATACTTTAAATTCCTGATTTCATAATTTAAAATGAATTAAACGATTTAAAATTAAAAATTTTTTTCTAAATAATTAATACCTCTTTTTTTTCAATTTTAGGGCGTTTCTAATAAAAATGCTCCAAACGAAGTCGAAATCATTCGCTATCAAGTTCTCATTCCCGTAACGGAGGTACAAGTGCGTGCCTCATCAGCGAAAGATATGGACTCACATTTCCTGTGGGAATTGATACACTTACGCTCACAATTGCAACGACGTTCGGAAAAAGTCTACGTACTGTCGAATAGTACAGCAGACTTTCGTAATGCGTTCCTGAAAACGATCAGACAGATAATACGTGAAAGCGTACGTAACATGTCAATTCCGATGAAGGGATTTGGTGGTAGTGCTAGCTCAGTATCGGGTATATCGTCACAAGGTGGCTCGGGTAGTTCGCAGACCTTAGAAAGGCCTAAGCAGCAGGTATTTAAAACTCTACAATTTTTTTCTGGAGCATAGGTTCTTATACAAAGTGTCGTTTATTTTCTTTTTCTTCTTAGATAACAATCATTCAAGGATCTCAAACACTTGGTAAGCCCAAGAAAAAATCGGGTGCACAACGTCATTCAGCTGGCAATATTGATTATGATAATCTATCGGGTAGCCAAGAGGCTGATGATGTCCCCATGCAATCGCATCAGCAATTGCATCCAACCGGTTTCAGAAGTCGTAGTAAGACAGTTGGTGATGCTGCTGGTATGTTAATGAAACTACTATAATTCTTAAAACATGTTTATCAAATTTTTTTCCATGTTACTTAGATCCACCACCCAAGCCACCACATCATCAACAACAGATTCAGAGTGATCCAAGCACGGACCCAGGTACCAAATCTGAAGGCGAAGAAGATTCCCAACAGGGCACTATTAAACCCAAAGCAACACTGGGTAGAACACCAAACCATCTTACTCTAAGGTGAGTCCTCTTGTTGAATCTGAAAGTTTCGATATTTGAATGGGTTAGGAGGTAAACCTTTAGCATTATAGTCCATAGATATTACGCTTAAAGTCAATGAATCGAAACTTCCTGCAAAAAAAAAAAAAAAAAAAAAAAAAAAACTTTAATTTGATAAACCCCTAATCTAGTTATTTCTAAAAGCTAACTTTGACCTTTTTTCAATTTAACTTCAATCCAAAACCAATGCACAGCACAACATCAACCCTATCGGTCGGAAGCACAGGTAGTCAAGCGCGATTGATACAATCATCCCATCCCCCATCCAGCTATCAGCCAGTCCTAATGAAAGATCTAGGTAAGACTAAAAGTATAAGTGAAATTACATCACCCACAAGTGAGAAGAACGCCTTCCCAGGGACAACTAGTAGTTTAAGTATTAGTTCTAGTTATAGTCATCGAACCTCACCCAAACACTCCCCCAAGCAAGACATCCAAGTCATTGAAATATTTTCCAATGAATTGGCTAAGTCAGCTTCGTTGAATAATAATAATCAGCAACGAGAGGACGAACAATCGAATATACGTTTTATGGATAAACATTTAAGTGATTTAGAGCATGAAAATTTGACTGATACTTGTGACATTGCCACTTATATGGCAAATTTGAAAGAAAAAACTCTCGAGTCACAGACTGAAAATAACCAACAACAGCAACAAGGACCCGATTCAAGTTTGTCGCCTGAACCGCAGACTGTAATAGACAATACAACAATTGTTGTGGCCGAAATATCTCTGCCACCGCGAAATGACCGCGAAAGCGATAGTGGAGCTGGTACAGCTACAACCTCCGAACGGTCTGAAGCCGAAGATGATTCCGAAGATGCAGCAAATGTAATTGTTATTGATAAGAAAGTTGACAAGATCTTCAAGTCAAAGTCAAAGAGCAGCAGTGGTAGTACGAGTAGTACAGGAAGTAGTGTTAGTGGTAAACAAAGCAAAGGCACTAAGTCACCTCGCCAAAGCATCTATATATCCCCGGATCGTTCCAAATCTCAAGGAAGCAGCCCAGTGCGTATTATCAAAGTAAAGTCACCAAGGCAAAGTATTAGTGATCAAGGTAACAAACGATTGAGTGTAAGCCTTAGCCGTGACAGTTCTCAGGATAGACTTTCGGTTGGACGAAGGACTCCGAGTCCACGTCGAAGCTCTGAAGGTGGTGGCATTTTAAAAAGATCAATAAGCCCTTGTAGCGGAGGAGGTATTTTGAAACCCTCATCTTCTTCACCTTGTAAAGCGAGGTCGCCTGATAGGAGTTGTTTAAAAAAACTAGCTCCCTCACAAAATTGCAGCATAGAGTCCTTATCACCACATCTATCTCCTAGAAGTAGCATAGAACACTTGTCTCCTGATCGTGGTAGCTATCATAGACATTCCCCAAGAAGCAGCTTCGATAGCCGTTGCTCTGAACCAAACCTCGATATTCCACGAGGTGTTCTTAAAAGTCCTCGAGGCAGTTTTGATTCTAGATCACCTGAACGCAGTGGTCGCAAACGTAGCATGAGTGCACATGGTAGTTTCGATGCGGCACAGAAAACACCAGATCCCTACTATCATTACTATCCTATTTATGACAATCAGACTTGTAGCGATCACTACGTCACTGCTTCGAGCATGCGGAGAGACAGTGGACCAACTTCAACAGGACATAGACGGATAAGCAAATCCCTGGAGCGCTCAGTGTCTCGAGAAAGCAGTACGAGCAACTCCTATCGGTATGGTGTCTCTCCCGAAAGGATCTACACTATCAACACTACAGGTCCGGTCCGATCGCAATCAGCTGAAAACGCCTTTGCTCGCTACGGCATGAGCGACATGGGTATTTACGAACAATCTTCCTCTTCATCGCAACACGGTCACTATGGCATGATGCCACAACAAATGCACCCCAGTGAAGCCATTAACCGGGCTTTAGAACACCCAACATGCGTTGATTGCATGTACCAAAAGAAACCCTCCTAGCAAAAAGCCCGCGTGCGACAAAGTCGTACGCGGAAGAAGATGCCACGCGGCATGTCTAGCTCATCAGGTGGAAGTTTCGAGGCACATGAGGTACACAGTGCTGATGTTAGTGGTTGTGTCGACTGTCATGACTATTACGAAATTCATGTTTAAATTTAACACAACAAGGATACGATTTAAATAAAAACAAAACCGCGAGTGAGATAGAACTGTAGATAGAATTTTATGTAGATAACATATTAAAACAACTATAAGATACATTCAAGGTATCTTTTTAAAACATTATCCAATCCAATGTGACTTCCTCTGAAGAAGTTTTGTATAAATTAATAATAAACATTACGTATAAACGTTGTAGAAAATAATGATATTTTTAATTAATTATTATAAATACGGGTGTTATTTTATTACATATTTATAAATTTTTAATTTCTATTTATAAGTATTTATAATTTTTCACTCGAGTTGAGTGCAGGTTTCTATTATATCAAGCGCATTCAACATTTATAGAAAACTTAACAACAACAAACAGCAAACAAATTGGAACCTCTTGGCAAACTAAAATTTAAAAAAAAAATATATACGACAGACAACTCAAAACTATCTCCGTTTTCCACACACATTTCCATCCATATAATTAAAAAAAAATGCAGAATATTAAATATTATATTGTAAAAAAAAAACTAATAGCAAAATCAAACAGGGATTTTTAAAATTATAAATAAAACGTCTTTAAAAACAAAATTTGTAAAATCATGTCATCCAAGTCATCATGATAAGATTGTTTTTGTCTCAGGCATAATTTGTTTTTTTTTTTTTTCAGAATTTTATTTTGTGTTCCAAATAACTAAAAATTAAGATATTAATTTGTATAATGTACTATATACTCCATTTCCCATATTCATATAATAAAATAGATCTCAGAAACAATACTTTACGAACATTTTAGTAACATTCCATTTCAAACAATGCTCAATACTTAAGTTACATTTATGAAAAACAAAATCCAGAAACATTTTAAATTGCTTACAACAACTTTGGTGTCGTAAGCATCTCAGAATAACTTCATATTTCGCAAGATTTTGGGAGATTTTTAAACTGTCAGAAACTTAAGTTGCTACTCAAACTTGAAGTTTTTCTAAGCAACTTTTCTGATTTATTTACTTGTTTCGGAAAGCTTTCCTAAAAATCTTTATTAATTATAATAATTATGTTTCTCAAATGCAATAAATTAAAATCAATAATAATTAATATATTAAATTATCATTTTCTTCTTATCTGAAATTAAAAATTCACACATTTCATCATCAGATACGTGAATCCAAGTTTTATATAAAACGAATTAAATCTCGATCTTGTAAATAAATAATTAAAATAAAAAAAAAAAATACGTAAACTTACAAATTTTATTCGATATTATAAAAAGTAAATTTTAGGACCTTTATATAAAAAAAAATAAACAAAATGCATATATGTAATAACATGTATGTATTGCACTGAGTTTTTATGAATGTTTAACATTTACGTAGATATGTGTAGATAAGTAGATATTTTAGAAATCACTTAACTTCGTTTATAAGGAAAAAATTAACACTTTAAGAATACAAAATTACAGAAATCTACAATCAGGAATTTCATACTTAAATAACACCATTTAAAAATGATATAAAATCAAAAATTACAAAAAAATTTAAACTATTATTGATAAAACAAGAAAAAACTGGGATTGAATGTCGACGCAAAATAAAAACAAAAATTAAGGTGTGAAGCGAATAAAACAAAAAAAAAATCTGATGGGTATAAAATTGCGATACAAATGAAAGGCCTTACGAACCTAGTAACAAATATTACGAATAAAACAAAAATATAACGAAACATACAATTAACAAAAAAACACATATAGGTATACAAATGAAACAAAAATAAATTCAAAAAAAGTAGCATTTGAAATAAATTGAGCTAAGTAATTAAATTAAAAGCATACCAAGTTTATAAAAAAAAAATCTTGTTACATGACACACTAAAAACTTTTCAGACGACAGAATTATACGAAGCATAAGAGGAAAATAGGTATTTAAAACAAACAAAAAAAAACACATACAAATAAACCAATTAAAACAAAACTACATCAAAAAATTAATCTTCAAACGAATTGTTAAGATAAAATAAATCAATAAAAAGTAACCACAACATAGGATTAACTCTTCAATAAACCAAAACTTTAACTTAATTCAAGTTAAAAACATAATTTAAAAAAACACAAAATATGTATACTATAGATAGCTTTCAATTGCAAATACAAATACCCTAAAGCCCCAATAAATATAACATACATACATAATGAACTTATCTATCATCCAGTTTATAGGTTAGCAAAATATAGAAGTTGACTTTTAAAAATACTAGATAGCTAAAAATATAAAGATAAACAAAATAAAAAATGCTTTATTTGTGGTATAAAAGTAAAACAAATTCAGTACCTTTGTGTAGTACCGTTCCTGATAGTTTCTATATTCAATACAAAATGATAAGCGTTGAAGATTTTTCCTAAACGATTATATTTTGTTCGTCATTAAGAATGGCTCAGTAAAATAACTCCCAAATGAAATAACTCCCCACAAAAAAAAATTAAATAAATCCCCGAAATTTATATGAAAATCGGAAGTTTTTTCCCCAAAATTGGGGATTTATTTCATCGATTTTTGGGGACTTATTTCATTTTTAAATTGCGGGGTTGTTTCATGATGAAATAAATCCCCACATTCAACTATAAAATAAGTCCTCAAGTTTGGGCATTTATTTCTTTGAAGAAATAACAAAATAACGGCGTATAAACAGTGAAGTATGTATGGGAGGGGGCATGATGCCCCCCTGCTTGGCCCACTATAGGATTTGGGGTAGGCGCGAGGTTGGGTGTATGCAAAGCTTCTTTAAACCCAGATTGCAAAAGAAACTTTGCATACACCCAATAGTGGGCCAAGCAGGGGGGCAGCATGTCCTCCCATACAGACTTCACTGTTTATACGCCCTAATTTTGTTATTTCTTTGGGGATTTATTTCATTTTTTGTTTGGAGACTTATTTCGTGCGCTTTTGGGGATTTATTTCATCTTTGCATTTGGGGACTTAAAAAACAAACATTTTGGGGAGTTATTTCATTTTTGGATTGAGCGGTTATTTCATTGTGGAGTTATTTCACGGAGCCATTAAGAATTAGGTTCAGAAGTTCAGATACAACTGATTTTGGGAAGTTGCATATTTTTATTGCATAAATCTATCATTCTATTAAATTTGAGTTTGTTAAAATTGTCTTCAAAATTCCACTTTTTGAGTTTATTAATCTTAAACGATTTATATCTATATTGAGTTCAGTTTGATTAGGTTATATAAAAAATTTGTCAATTTCAATCTTTTAACTACGCAGTACCTATGGAATCGATCGTTACTCCTCTAATTCATAAATCACTTGATTGTTAAAAATAAATCAATTTTATTAAAGTAATATATGAGTATAATATGATTTATTTCTTGTTTTAATGAAGTCACTAATATTCACAATCATTGCTATATTACTAAATTATCTAAATTATAATCTATTCCTCCTCTATGATCCCAGATTCAGTTGAAAATTTAGGAATTTTCAACATAGTTTAAGTTGATTTTAATTTTTGTTAAATATTATTAGATACTTGTTTTTTCAATAATAATACTATTTTTATAAGGCTTTATTATTTTAAGTCTGTTTAATGCCACAATTACAAGATTAAATCAAATAAAATAAAACAAATCAAAATAACTAAATTAAATGATCAAAGCTGCATCCTAATCAAATATTTAAACTAATACTACCTAATCATTCAGACAACAGTAACATTCAAAAATACTAAGGAATTTCTAAAAAAAAAAAATTACTAAAACATCAAAACATAATGCACCCTACATTAAAACATAAATAAATATAAAAAAAATATAAATAATACTTTCTTGTTAAATGTACCTTTAAAATAAAAACTATTTAGTCAAAACAAGCAAACATAAATCAAAACTAACCTACTTTAGCTAGAAACATAGTATCATTAAACTACTAAACAATATTCTTATGTATGTGTTAAAAAAAAAAATAATAATATAATACATGTTATTCATCCTCTCAACACAGTTAGATGGGCTTCATAGCAGTAAAATCAAAATTAATTAAACAATACCAAAAAAAATCAAAGATCAATTAAAAAAAAAAATCAAAAATCTATATAGCAACAATATAATTAAATTTAAAATGTATCCACAAAAAAAAAGAAAACTAATTACAATTTTAGTAATCTTCAGTCAAAATCCATACAAATAAAATACATAAAATAATAAAAATAGTTCTCTGAGTAGATGTTAAAATAAGAAATTAAAAAATACAACTTTACAAAAACAGTCTATATAAATAAATAAATAAACTTCCTTAAATTCTCCAAAAATAATAAAAAAAATACAAACATAAAAATATTATTCAACAAACAAAAATCTCAGTCAATATTTCCGTAACTCATGCTCTAAAAATATGTTTATCCATGACTTCGTTTTTCGATCGTTCGCTCTGAATTAAAAAAAAATATATCAACAGCAATAATTAATTAGTTTTTAGATTAAAAGTATTGCATCCTTTTATTATTAGCATTAATTATACAGTCATAATTTACAATTTTATGTTATCACAAAGTAAAGGTAAGTTTTAATTGTAACTTTTTTTGTATTTTGTATATAGTGAATGTATCGAATGTATAGTTAAATATGTTAAATTAAAAAAAAAAAAAAACAATTTCAACCCATACAGAATTTGTTGCTTATTTTAAATTGTTTATAAAACTATTATAATATCTACCTAAGAAAATTTAGCTTTAAAAAACTTTATTTTTAAAAGTTTTTGTCAAGATATCACAATTTGAATTTAAAAAAAAATATGCAGCTGATGTGCACTAAACATGTTATATTATAAAAGTAAATTTTCTTTTTAAATAAATAAATCCTATAGAGTACAGTTGATATAAATTTTTATTGATGGCTAATGATTCAAGTTGTTTTACACACATTTCAATTAAAATAAACCATTCAAAAAACCTTTTACATTCTGAACTTTTTCCTAGAAAATTTTCAAAGCTCTAAAGCTGGCCATTCACGACCGAGCCAAATGGTGCCAATTGGACTGGTGGATTTATAACCTGTTGAAAGTCCAAATGGCTCGGCCGAACTCATTCACATGATGCAATTTTTCTCGGACGAGCCATTTGGCTCTATCGTGTATGGCCAGCTTTAATGGAAAATTGAAAGCTTTAGGGTAGCTAGTCTAAGCCCACTAATGCGTCAGTGATAATTATTTGGCGTGTTCAGGAAGATGAGATCAGCAGAGATTTCTCCACGTCAGACTTTTGACAGCAAAACTGAGAATTCCTGTTGATGTAACTGAGATTGCTGAGGGCTCTGAGATCTCATTTTCCTAAGCATGCCTATTATTTTTAATCGCTTCAATAACGCTATATGACAAAATAGAAACAAAAGTGACAGATTTACAAAGTTGACAAAACCGCGTCATCGACAAAAACACTGTTAACAGCTAATGTTAACACACAGGCTAATAACACACAAGCATCTTCTACCGATGACTTGAAGATGAAAACAAATCTGCAAAATGTCCATTATCCATTATCCATAATCAAAACTTTAAATAGTACTGGTGACGGTGAGCGGTCGTAGCATACAGACTTGCCTTACCCCACCGCACATTTAAGACCGATTAAGCAATATCAACGTCAATGCGACCCCTAAAGCTAACAATTCTTTTTGGTTGAGTGACCACATAAAATTGTTTTTTTTTTTTTCAATTTCTATTATTTAGTTTAACATTGAATAACATCAGCTACATAATAAAGAATTAAAAGCAATTTCAGTATAAATATGTAATAATTATAGCACAAAAGCCTTAGTTCAAATTCCTTAGAACCTGAAACAGTTATCTTGAAATTAGCAAAGTGATAGCTTTTTGAATAATTTTACATTATAATTTGGTAAAGATGATAAGCGACAAATTATTTATTTGTCTAACTTAAAGCATACAAGGAATTCGCATAAAAAACAAAAAAAAATAAAGAAAAATCCTTAATTTTCAATTTTTTATACTCATGCGTCGTTAAAAAAAAAAAAAAAGCAAACATAAGAAGAAATAAAATTCCCCAAAAATGTGTTCTTGTTTTATCCCAAACAAAATATTTATATTCACTTACGATAGAGCGTATATAAATGAATATTTATTATAGTTCCTTAAATAAAATAAATAATGAAAATTAAAAGCAATCATTGTTGAATATAAAATGCAAAACAAAGATAAATAGAAATATTAAATCATTATTTATTGTTAAAAATTACATAGTGAAAAAGTGTAATTGTATAACATTTATGTGATATTTATTTTAAAGTTATACTTAAGCACATAACTTATGTATACATAAATAAATATATTTATGTACATATATTTATTAACAAGAATATACTTTTATTTAGAAATTAATTTTAATTTTTTTTTTTCATTTTGATTAAAAGATTTGTATAACTATAGCAAATAATACAATATATAGTAAATAAAATGCTTGGCATCGCTTGAATATTAAATTTTTTTCAAACAGAAAATACTGCAACAACAAAGTGCATAGTGTGACCCGCACTTGAAAATTTATTACAAAAAATAAAAACAAACGTAGATTGTAGTTTTATATAAAAATATATGAATAAATAAATATTTAATTTTTGGTTTTAGTTTATTGTAATTTTGCACGAAAGAATATATCCGTGCACGTGTTTATTATTAAACAAAAAACTAGTTTTATATACAACAAAGCAAAATTAGTATTGTCTGGGCCGCTATGCACTACCGGTTGATATGTCTTATGGTTAACACACCCTATTTTGTTTTAATCCAAATAAAACATAATTTTATGCTAACAAATTCGTTTCAATATTCGTAGAAGGATTTTTTTAATTTTTTTTTTATAAAAAAATAGCAAAACATATTATATTTCACGGAAATGCATTTTTTTTTATTATTATTTTTAATATATTTTTCTAGTCACCATGTATAGGCACTGTATAGTTTAATTTATTTTAATTGGCAAGAGGAAAATGTTGGCATAAATTTTTTTCAAAATTGATTAAAAAAAATAATAATCATAAAAATATGCAATAAATTATGATAAAAAATACAAGCGATGTCAACATTTTAACCAAACAAAAAAATTCACAATAAAAAAATACATTTTTATAGGGAATGCTATCAATTGTTTTTCAAGTTATTTTATTTATATTTTGTTCTTTCTTTAAAGCTTTAATTTTTTATTAATGTCATATTAAAAAAAAAAAACACAATTTGGCCACGAGGAGAATATACATTTGTTTTATATGTTTTACCTGTTTTTTTAATTGTAGGGTCCCCGGTGTGGAAACCACGAGACATGATTAGTTTAGGCGATGCACAGCCAACATCACGCAAAGATGACTCGAAAAACTAATTTTAATAAATTATAGACAAACAAAAAAAAAGAAAAAAATTCTCTATATATTTATAAATCGAAAAAAAAATATATAAGAAAATTATCATATTCGAATATTACAAACTGATGGATGAAAAAATGAATAAATAAATATTGTTTCTCCGAAAATAGAAAGAAACATTTCTTCATATGATGATATTAAATGAATTAATTCATTTCAAAATGATATAATTTGATTGACGTAAATAAAATTTATATAAAAAAAAACTCAAAAACACAAAACAATTAATCATTGTATTTTTTAAAAACAAAAAGAAAATAAATAATGAAATAGCAAATGAATTTTTAATTTTATCACAATTAAACGTTTCTCTATTAAATAAAAAAAAAAACTAAAAGAAAACAGAAGAACTTAGAATATTTAAAATATAAATACAAATAACAAACTATAAAAACAAAATATATCCCAAACAAATAGTGTTAACAGTATAACGTACTTATTTAAAAATGGAAACTTAAACTACATTAAATACTATACTACAAAAATTCATTATTAAAAGAAATTTAAAAAAAAAAATAAACTTCAGATACTGCGTGCTGAAGTAAAAATTTAAGTTTTCTTAAGTTTTTGAGCCAGAAAATTGTATTCTTATCGGTGCTAAATATATAGTTATTTATTTTTTTTTATGCTTCATTAATAGTTTATATCTTTTAAATTGTACTTTTATTTAGAGTTTAAGGGCAAGTTACTTTTTTAAACCTCAGCTATGATTCCCCTTGGTCACCTTATTTTTAACTTCTTGCAAAATAAATTGCAACCTACAAAGTTTCATCAAAAATAAAAACAAGAACTTTATAATTGATGATGAAGAAATTTTTTAACATATTTTTTTGGTCTTGAAGGCCTGTATTGCTCATAAAATTATTATTCCATGAAATGGAAGCATGTATACAAAGTGTGATCGTGAAATAATGCATGTTACAGACCTTTTTAATATTTTAAGCCTTAATTTATTAATGATCAATGCTTAGTGAAAAATTAAGTAAAATTTCGACACAGATCTCGAGGTGATAGTCTGTTTTGGTAGTTTGTTTTGTTTTATATGTTTTTTTTTCCGAAAGAATTAAATTTTTATTTCATAGCTATTTCAAGACTTTAGTCTTATCGAAAATTTTAAAACTATGATTGTAGCATATTTAATATTATAACTATCACTTATTTTATGAAAAGTACCTACAGCTCAATAAAATATTTGAAAACAAAAAATCAAATATTTTCTACAGTCTTTCATATTCACCATTTTCTTTTTAATTTGAGCTGCACATTTATATCAAGCTTATATGAACAATTATTAAATCAGAACTTTTTCAATAAATCAGCTGAAGTTCAGGGAATTACAACAATAATTGTACTTTTGAAGTGATATTACCGCCAAAAACTTAATTTATCATCAAAATTGTATTTAACGTACACAGAAAAAAAACAATTCTTTTTAATTCATTGTAAAATTTGGTGTTAAGTGCTGTTGTAGAGTATAGGCATAGGTACAAAACTACGACCAATTAAAGTTAAGAAATCGTGTAATCTTGCTGTTTAAATTAAGTCCTGCAATGGGGAAGGTCGTCACGCTTCCATCTCGATTTCTCGTCTCTTGAATTAGGCATCATTATCTATCATTTGTTTTTAACATCCTTATGAAGCCTAAAGAACCGTATTTTGCATTATATAACATATTATTCATTCACTCTAAATTTCTTCATCTACGTTGTTATGATAAAAATTAGTTTTTTCTGACAAAAAAAAAATTATTTACCAAAGCTTTGTAGTTTAAGATAAACTTCGTACAAATATACCTAGTCCCTATTAATTTATTTAATCTGGCTCGAAAATTATTTATCAATATATTAAAGAAGTGAAATAAGTATCCCATCTTTTATTATACAAAATTTATTTATAGCGAAAATTATTTTCATTTTGTCACCATGAATTATATTGTTTTTTTACAATAAGCCTTAAGAAATTCCACTCCACGTCAAAACTTAACTTTTTAACTATTAAAATTACAACATTTAAAAATAAACGCAAAAAAAAACAACAACCAAAAATAAAACCTGCGCTAGGAGAAATTTTAGAACAATTTATAATAGCAATTGAACAGTATTTAATAAAAACAACAACTAAGAAAAACAAAATTATTTACAATACGTTAATTTCACATAATTCACACAATAAAAAAATACACAAATGCAAATGAAAATAAATCAATAAATCCACACACGAATTAAATAACTTTAAATTAATATAGAAACAAAAAAAAATTAAAATAAAATTTAACAAAACAAAATTAAAATTGATTAAACCCCAATGAAGTGAATATTTAATAGATAAACAAAAGAGAAACGTTTCTTTTGTATCAAACAAGCAAAAAAAAAGTTAATTAAATATAAACAAAAAGAAAAAAAAAGTGAAAATGTTATTTATTATTAAAACAAAAGAAAAAAAAAACATAAAAACTGAAAAATAAAAGAAACCTAAATAAAATGAGTAAGTAAATTAAATTAAATTTATGAAGTAAATTTAAGAATGAATTATTACACTTTAAGAGAATTTTTATAATTATTAAAAAATTATATATTTACATTGTATATTAATTTATTTATATAAATTTTATTTATTAGAAACTATTTCATGATTTTATTTGAATAATTTTTTTGATTTAATTTTATTAAATCAGTAAACAGCGATTTTAAAAGAAATAAATTAAATAAAAGCAAGATATTATATAAAAACATGATTCCAATTGAATGGTAATAAAGATAAAAAGAAAATTTAAAAAATACGATGTTAAATGTTATATGTAAAGAAAAACAAAACAAAATATTCAAAGACAATTTTTAAATATAACAAACACACAAAACAATGCAAATGAAAACTTTTAATAATTATTAACAAAAAAAAAAAACAAAAAAAATATTTAAGTGTTCAAAGTTTAAATTCTGCAGTTTATTGATTTTATATTTTATTTATTTAACGGCGTTTATCTTCAAGGCATAATATAAATTCAAATTTGAGCACTTTAGATTAAAATTTGTTGTATTTTGTTTTCAATTTAAAAGAAAATTCTTTGCAAATACTTTATGATCAATTTATTGAAATATTTTTTATTGTCAAAGAAATGAAAATGAAATTATAAAATAAAAGAAATAGACAAATAGACTGAAAGACTGTTGGTTTTATTTATTTAAATGTCTTTTGGAAATAGACGAGTGTTATGACAAAATGGTGAGTAAATTTGTACCTAATAGGTTTCAGAAAAGCAAGTTTTTCATGAGGAACTAATTTGATAATTAATTAGCCTATACATACCTTACCTACCCTACATTTGAATTGTTTATGAAAATAAACATTATCCTCTACTTGTTGTGTCCAGGCATAAATCTGATGCACCTACTTACTACTAGTAGAAAGTTAAAGTAAATATGCAAGTGCATCTAGTAAAAGCCAAAATTTTCAGTATTTACTTCATTTGGTATGCTGGTATGCATAAAATTATGTTAACGCTGGTAGCCATATACTAGGAGTAAGTACTGCTTCAATCTGGATAATTCTTCTTCGTAAACTCTGTTTCGGACTCTGTAAAAGTTAAAGTTCACAAATTCAATGAATTTGACGGAATAAAGAATGGTCAAGTCTAATAAACTGACATTCTCTGTCAAAACACCAATTTTGATCATTTTCGCCAATGTGAAAACAAAATTAATTGTTTTTCGAAAAAAAATCTGGATTTTTATCTGAAATCGTAATCCATTCGCCACGAAAAAAATCAAATTTTTGGCAAAATCTAATGGGGTTTTTCATTGGTAAATTAAGATTTCAGTCAAAAAATTGATTTATTTTGTGGTGAATGGAACACAATTTTAAATTAATTTATTTTTGTCATTGGCCGCGTTCATCAGCACATTTGACAGTTCTGAACTGTCATTTTTAGAGCTTCTGTGGTGCGTTCTTTTATGTTACTGTGGTTAACTATAGTTAACTATAGTTAACTTCGGTCGTTCCTTTAATTCAGAAAAGTTACTTCGATTAACTTCATGACGTCATAAAATCGTTCCTAAATTCCAAAGTAAAAGTGTCAAAAAGTAACTTTTTGTAACTTTTTCCAACTCATCTCCTCGATATGAATTGAAATAGTTGATCTGTCAAACACAGCTGAAATGCAATGGTGGATGTTTGTTTACATTTTGCCCTTTTGATTTGGAATTGTTTTCAATATTTAAAATATATTTTTATCAATTTAATCGATTTTTTTTTGTCGAATTTGATTTTTGGAATAGTTTTCTTTTATTTTCTGATGCATTTTCTTTCTGTCGGCATTTTCTTCTTTATATTTGGTTAATTTTTCATCAAAAAATTCTGTGCCATAAGCAATGAAGAAAATTGCACATGTTATTTTGAATTCCTAATAATTATTTTTGCAATAAATTTAATGCAATCACATTTTTTCTGGGTTATTCATTCCAAATATACAATTCAATTTTTTTTTCAACCCCTTTCGTTTGACAGATTAACTATTGTTAACTCTGGTCGTTCCTAAATGAAAAAGTTACCAAGAGTAACTTTCTTAACTATGGCAGATCAACTTTTGTTTTTGACACATTAACTATAGTTAACCACAGTAACATAAAAGAACGCACCTCTGATTGGCCAGCAGTCATAAAAATTCAGTTGACGTCGATTGACATTTAGCTACGTTTCTTACGTTTTTTTCTGAATTTTCAGATGAAAAATTCTATCTGAAAATTCAGATGACAGCTAAAAGCAACAAAAAAAAAACAGTTCTTGATCGTTTTTTTTTTTTGGTGTGTGGTCTGATCGTCTGGGTCTCGTATCGCTTTTCGGATTTTGATTTTAAAGTGCAAAAAATAATAAAAACAGAATAAATAATTTTAGACTTTTTTGTGCGTTCAGTGTTACGTTTTTCAGAACTGAATTTTTAGATCTGTCAAAAACGTGGTGATGAACGCGGCCATTGTATTTGTGTAGTATTGGGCTTTTCCAGAATCTGACTCTGTCTTTTCTCTTTCTAATTTTGACAGTTCTTTCATCGAAAAGCAGCTCTAGATGGGGGGAAAACAACAATACAAATAAATAGAAATGCACACCGATACTGTTCGCGCCTTTAATAGTGTGTTTGTTTTCCCCCCATCTAGAATTTTTGACGTTTGGTGGAAGTTCCCAATTGCTTTTATGTCAATATTTCAAAAAAATCTTCATCCCTTGATTTACTTTAAGAAGAGAAATATGAACTTGATAAAGTTGCCGGTTCATTTTAAACTGCTACCATTTATTGGCTTGTGAAGTCGAATATTTTGACATTTCTCGACGTTTCGACGTTTCAGAGAGATGTCTGTGTACGTATGTACGTTCGTACGTTCGGAAGCTTTTTTTCGTTAACGATATCTCGAGAACGCTTACAGATATCGACTTCAAATAAATTTTATTTTACAGATAATAAGGCCATAACGTGCAGAAAGGATTTTCAAAAAAATTCAATCAGCGGTTTTCTTATAACAGTAATTTTTAAAAAAAAGTTGTAAAAAAGCTTATTTCTCGAATATCTCTAGAACAATAAAATGCTATCGACTTCGGCCTGATTTCAATCTAAGCATAATGATGTAGTGAAAAATTGGTAGGTAATACTTAAAAAAAATCAACCCATAGTTTTTTTTTTAAATAAAAAAAAAACATTAAAAATTGTTAAAAAATATCGAATATCTTGAGAACACACAAAGATATTAACTTCGGGTTAGTTTTATTTAACACACAAAGTTATAGTTGATAATCGGTAGAGTTTGTAATAAAATTCAATTAACGGTTTTTCTTCTAGGTCAAAAAAAACTGCAAAAAAATATGCTAAAAATTGTTAAAAAATGTTTTCGGCTCAAATATCTCGAGAACAACCAATGATATCAACTCCCAGATAATTTTAGTCTACACACAAAACTATAATCAGCAATTGATAAGGTCTGTAAATAAAACGAAACTTATGCGGTTTTATTGGTGCAAAAAATTAAATACGCTTGATGTTTTCCGATTGATTTTTTTTTCGAAATGAAGTCGGGGAAACGGTCGTAGAATGTAAACGCTAGCAAAATGACAGGTCGGTCGACAAGTCGTTGAATGTGAACCCCCTAGGCCCTCTAATACTGTTTAGATTATTCAGAAAATTCTCAACGTCCCAAAAACACTTTATACCTACCAAGTTTAATTAAAATCGGCCCATGGCTTTAGGCGAGTCCACAGACAGACAGACAGCAAGACGGACGGAATTACGAGACCCACTTTTTTCGTCTTCCCTATCATCGTAATAGTACCTACCTATAAACGTTTATACGTTTAGTACCGGAGAAACGTTTCCCCGGGAATAAATTATTTTTCTTCTACAATTTGATTTATGTGTCAAATACTGAAAAAAGCTGTTTTTATCATTCAGAACTCTCATTCCCACTATCTAGGGAAGAAAAATTCAACCGAGGGATTCGGTTCGGAATCAGAGTATTTTACTCCCGAAAGAGTGCGTCTCCCGGGGAGTTTTTTCCCGGGGAATATTTAGAATTGGGTTGATTAAAATCGAACCAGTAAAATGTTTACCTTTAAGAAGTAGATGGTTTTTTATCAATTTTGCAATTGCATAAATCGGTTAGACGTTTATGAAAACACCCATAATGGTCGGGTGTTACCTCATAAAGCTGAGCTATTTTTTTCCATTATCATTTTAACGTTGTTTCATGTTTGTTTATTCCATCAAAAATTATTTTAAGCCTCAAGGGTTTGTTGTTGTTGGAGCTTTGATAAAAGATAAACGATCGAATATTGCTAATAAAAATTTGTACATTGTTTGTTGTTGTTCGAAACTTTGCTCTACACGCTATGAAATGCAAGTAGATATTTTAAGATATGCTCGACGTGTTTTTGTCGAAGCTCCAGTATTAGAACACCCAATGGCAATGGAAGTCGACAGAAAATTCCTGAAAACTTTTACAAAACAACAAAATTAAAAGAAAAAAAAATGCAAAGAAAACACGCTCATTTTCATTTTCTTAGCCAAATTATGGTTATTGCTTTATTTTACAAATTTTAATTTATACATCTATACAAATATTCTTTAAGATGGATTCTAGAATACAACTTATCTCTCATTTAAATAAAACCTTAAATTAATTTTGGTTATATAAATACACAAGCGAGTACTAAAACGTACGTAAATCTTTTCTTATTTTCATTCTAAGTCGCCATTTCAGTTTTTTTTTTACTTTTGTTTAATTTTGTTTTCAAGAAAAAGAAAGTTTCTTCTATTGTTTAATTGCTAGCCTCAAACAAAAACAAAGTAAATATTGAAGTAAAAAAAAACTACTCGACAATGCCAATGGAAGACCTCTTGCAAGATGTCTAAAGGCGACTTTCAAACTTGATCTTAAAAACTAAAATATTTATCCTTCGGTAGACGCGTGAGAGTGATCCATTCCTTGTTTTAATTTTCTTCATAAAAATCTAAAAGCGGCTAAGGTTTGTCCACTTTATCAGTCAGAATGTGTCAGAAGACTTCACATCCTCTCCCCTTCGCATATTTCTATTCAACCTAGACTCTCTCGCACTATCATCAGTCTAGTTTGGGAGGATCTCTGAGAGCAAATCCTTTGTCCCGCTCATCAGAGAATCCGGGAACTTGATGTCGAACGCCACCAGCAAGTCGCCGCGTCGGGATGGCTCTTTAGGGAAGGGCAGCCCCTTTCCGCTTATCCGCTTCACCGTGTTTGGCTTGATGATTTCGCCCTGGGTGTTCACAGTCATCTTGTCTCCCGACAGCGTCGGTACCTGCACTACAGTACCGCATAGCGCCTGTTTAAGTGATATTTTTGCCGAATACTTGATGTCACTTCCCTCACGCTTAAACTGACTGTGTGGCTTGTCCCGGATAATGAAGATGATATCCGCTGGAATTTTTCCGGGCGCCTGGTCGCCCTCCTTTTGGAATGTTATCTTGGTACCAGCCTTCCAGCCTGGCTTCACCGTAATGTTAAGCACCTTCTCTTCCTTCGTTGGCATTCCTGTGGCCATTGACATGCGGGAGATCTTCATTTTCTTAACGCAACCTCTGTCGACCTCTTCTAGTGCTACATACAGGTCGTGCTCGATTGGCGGGTCCTGCATTTGTCGCTTCCTATTGGGCGCCGCATTGAAGGACTGTGACCGGAAGGTGCCTCCATTGCCTCCATAGCCCATCTGTTGGTACATTTCGTCGTCGCCAGGGCCCATGAACATCGTTTGCGACTCGAAGATCCGACTGGGATCCCCGCCAAAGAACGCCCCGAAGGGATCCGAGGACCCGAAGAACTGGGCAAACGTGGCTCTGGGGTCGCCGTGGAAATATTCTCCGCCATTTCCGGGAATTCCGCCTTTCAGACCTTCCTCACCTGTTTGGTCATAGATGTCACGCTTCTTCTTGTCTGACAACACTTCATAGGCCTCTGCTATCTCCTTGAAACGGTCCTCTGCTCCTTTAGTCTTGTTTTTGTCTGGATGGTACTTCAGGGCAAGTTTGCGATAAGCCTTCTTGATCTCATCGTCCGATGCTCCCTTGGAGATGCCAAGAATTTTGTAGAAATCTTTTCCCATTTTGTTGAATTTGCTGCAATTAGAAAAACAGATTTTTAGTAGGTATGTACATATTTCGAATTGGATTGTAGTTTTTTCTTAATTTTTCAAGCGAATTTTCTAGAAATCACCAACTAGTTGTCTCCCTTTCACTTGTGGCGTTTTTAGGACGCGTGTCATTACTTGTTTCATTCTTTATTGCGAACAATGCAAAGGGCGACATAGAAAGGTGATTTCATCGATAATTCAAGAACTCTCAAGGAAAATTAAATAAATTACGTAGTTTTTTTCGCATAAATTGAGTTAGTTACCTTTTAAAATGGAATGCAGAAGGTTTTAGAAGAGTTTAAAAATCCAAATATATATAAAAACTTGCAGAATGCGGATATAACTTTATTTGGTTTTCTTTTAGTTTACTTCACTGGTAGTAATAGTTTATTTGAATTTTCTTGTTGCTGTTTTGTTAACTTGTTTTAATTCACTTATAACTTGACACTAGTTTTAGGTTTTGATACTAAATTGTTAAAATTTTCTTGTTTTCACAAAAATTTCCCAACAAATTTGTTGTTTCGTTTCGCACTGTTCTCTTTAAAATGTATGAGGTTCGGGGTTGGGTACTGCTATTTATAAATGCACTTTTTGTTCTAGATCATTCCAGGCTTTTCTATGGTGAATTAATTTAACGTGCGTTATGTGATTGACAGATATCAGCTGATGGAATTATTTTTCTTTAATTGCGTTCAGAGAGGCAATGTGTGGTATTTCGGAACACTTCTGTAAATTTGTTCAGTGAAGGGACTACAATTTTATGCTGAGCTTACATTTTGTCACATGAGAACTCGTCTGATCAATTGACCATTTTGTTTGCGAAAATAAAGTTGGTCAGTTGTTATTCAAGAGCACTCAATAATTTTCGTCCGTGACTTTTAAAGAGCAGGAACATAAAGAGCAGAGCAGATCAAGATGTGGTAAGAAATGTTTTAAAGAATACTATAACACCGTGTCTGCACGTGAAATATTTAATAGAGAACTATCTGTCACTTTCGATAGAAAGAAAAAGCGATAGTATACCATAAAATGTTAGTTGGGCATTTTAAAATAGCTTACTATTTCATTTGTCTCAAAAATTTCACAGGGCAAAGTTTATGAAGTTTAAACAATTAAAAGAATTGAATTATTGTTAATTTTGCTTAAATCCATAATTTTTTTTTTCTTAAAGCAATATGTGGCAAGAAATTTTTTATAGAATACTGTAAGTAGCCTCCATGAGAAATTTTCATAACATGCAATACAGTATTCTATGTAATCTTTCTCGTGGAGCCACAATTCACCACAGTATTCTATGTAATCTTTCTCTTGGAGCCACCATATGTAAAAAAGATTTCTCAAAAAACACTTTCTATTCGTTTTTTTTTTCATATTTGATTAAATTTTAAGGTAAAAGCTCGTTCAGTTAAGAAAAAAAACTTTAAAGAATTAGGTCTATTCGGCGAAATCTTTTATTCTGTTATTTTATGAATTTCCATACAAAAGTTTAAGCTGTCAAAAAATCTTTTATGAATATAATTATAAAAAAATAAATAAATTTGATGGCACAACAGCTCATGAAGAACTAGGGCCTAGTGACTTACAACTCTCAACCATTCCTGTGTGCGTGTCTGCAGGAATGAATATAATTATCTGTTATAAAATAATTATCTGTTATAAAATCTGCTAAAAAATCTTTTATAAACTGTGAACAATTCGAACTGTCACAAAATCTTTTACTAATTCAATTTTTGATATTCAGCGTGCCAAAATCTCTTATGAAATCTGTTATAAATTATAAAAGATTTAAAAAGAATAAAAGACAAATTTTTTTGACTTTTATCATAAAAGATTTGCAAGCACAATTAATGATAATTGTAAAATTGCCGTTTTCTCCTCGTGAATTTTTGCACCTTTTCTTGGAAATAAGTCAAGTGGTTAGCTTTTTAATTGGACTGATGGGACTGGTAGGGAAGGATCGGATCTCAGGTAAAGCAACTATTTTTAGTTTCTTTTTTTTTTAGTTATAAAATTGCAATTGCATATTTTCCCGTCAAATAAAACCACCAGTGTCTAAGGACTTCAGTTCGCTGTTGAAGGAGGCTTCTAATATTACGTACGGCAAAACGTCCCGAAGGTGGGAATTCGTAGTAAAATTTAACCCACAGAGAGGCTTTCTTTTTTGTCTGTTGCTTTGTTGTCACTTGATGCTCCAACGACAATAGTATCTGCAGCTACTGCAAAAATAAATCCATCAATATGTGCACCCAAATCTATTTTCACAAAATCTCCTTCCTTTAAAATGCAGTCAGGATCATTATTTGTTGCTAAAAAATGACACACACAATTTTTAACTGATATACACGGGTTGGAAATGCAATTCCTTTTTTTTTCTTTTTGCTTTTTGTTAACTTTGCCAGTGTCTTCATCAGTGATTTCGGTATGTCACAGATTTCCCTCATAGCGGCATCAGCAACTCAGAGATCGACGATGACTGCTTTTAATGTTCTATTAACAATTCCGCCAGCCAATTTATATTTGGTCAAAACTAAATCTTCAGCGATAGTTTTCTCTTGGTCTTCAACTCCGTCGGCCATTTGTTAATTTGTTCGTTTTTTTTTATCTAAATTCAGAAATTCGTAAGTAGGAAATTGTTAAAAAAAATACTTTATATTTCATACCTGAAATTATAAAGGTTGTAAATTTATTTACAACCTTTTAGGAATTCACCTTAATATCTTTTGTGCTCGAAATTTAAAAAAAAAAAAAAAACGCTTCAGTGGGTAGGCTGTAGATGGAGGTACATACAGGCAAACAGACAGACGGAATTGCGAGAAATTTCGTGTTTTTAACATAATTCTGTCAAATTTTGATTGACATCTAAAGTTAAATTTTTTTACGAATTCAAAACTTCCCTGTAGTACTTATATTGCAATTAAAAAAATCATTTAGAAGTATGTAGTTTAACGAAATGGTCTATACTGTACTTGCTGTACAGTACATATTTTACTCGCATTTTCTTTTCTTTCCTACATTCCACAAACAAACAAAAAATACCATCGTTATTTTTGTTTATGTACAAAATCCAAAACAAAAACTGATTTTTTATGTCTACAGTTCCATCAACAGAGTATAGGCTAGCGGTCAAAGATGTTTTGAGTCGTCGGCGTCGTAAGGATAAAAAGGAAAACATAATAGGGGTATTCATGCAACGATGTAAAACCCTGAATAAGTTTCACATTTGCGTAAGTTTACAATTTGGTTAATTTTCTGCCAAATTTTGTATTGGAAATAATGCACAAAGTGGTTTAAATTTCGCAGCCAATTAGCTGGGGAATTTTAACAAATTTGTGTAAATCATTTCCTATACCAAATGAAATGTGAAAGTTAAGCAAATGTTAAACTTTATTCACAGCTAAATTAATAAACTTAAGCCTTAACTACATTGGCCACTTTTTGCAAAATTACAAAAGTAAAAATATTTTTTTTCCCGCTAGCACAGTTGTTTTGTGAAAAAGAATCTATACAATTCTTTTTAAACCATAATTTAAGCTTTCTGCATCATTTTTATAAGTTTTCCAGTGAGAAAAACTATCCCAAAATGAGTTTGAAAATTTTCACTTTTGTACTTTTTCACTTTTTTGGCTTATGTAGTTAAGGCTTTAGAATAGCGAAGGATGAGACCTTATTTCGAGGACTAAAGGCTCTCCCAAACCAACGCGATTAATCGCCGCGACAATAGAAAACAATAACAACAACGTGTTGTTTTGTTTGACAACCACGTGTTGTTATTGTTGTTTTCTTTTGTCGCAGCGATTAATCGCGTTGGTTTGGGAGAGCCTTAAATGCAAAATGTTATCAATAAAACAAAATTCCTGCCAAGTGACGTTTACTAAACTAAAAAGGTGGCTTAGCGAAGGAATAAAAACCAGATGTGTGAATCCAAAATATAGGTTTCCTGGAATATATGTAAAGCCACCATTGAGCCTTAACTATACATTGGCCACTTTATGCAAAATTACGAAAGTAAAAATCCTTTTTCCCACTGATGGGGCAGTTGTTTTGTGAAAAAGAATATACACATTTTATTTTTGAACCAAAATTTAAGCTTTCTACATCATTTTTATAATAGGTGTGTTTTGTTCAACTCCCTAATGTGCACATTAAGAAATTCTTCACATTAAGCTAAATTTTCACATGCAAATTCTACCAACAACAAGTTAACAGCACATTTGATCTTCAGTAACTCTATGGCTTAATGTGGAACATTGCAGAATCGGCACAGTAACTAGCTCAACAAAACACAGCTAATGTCGAATTCCTTCTACCAAAAAAAATCGATTTTTTTTTCTAAACAGAATCGAATTTTTTCTTTTAATTCAAGGGATTTTTCCAGAAAAGTCGATTTTTTCTTCTAAATAAATCGATTTTTTTTTCTTAAAAGGAATTTGAGATAAGTTTTCCAGTGAGAAACACTATCCCAAAATGATTTTGAAAGTTTTCACTTTTGTACTTTTTCCCTTTTTTGGCCAATGTAGTTAAGGCTTTACTTTGAAACTTTGTTAAAAAATTAAATTGTACAAAAAATCACAGAGCTTCAAAGTAAAGAAACAGACTTTTTGTATCTGTATTGCCTGGTGAACGTGCCCATTGTAATAAGATTTGTAGAAATTCGTAGTTTTGGGAATAAAAATGAACTGACTGCCTGCTCAACGCACCCATTGTAATAAGATTTGTAGAAATTCGTAGTTTTGGGAATAAAAGAGAACTGGCTGCCATCTCTTATCTCAAGCGCCAAACACAATCAGTCACATCCACCTCAGAAAAATAGCACATCTATAAACACTGTTTGACATTAGCCTCAATAAAAAAACGTAATTCAACATAATCCACCACTCTTGACCACAGACGAAACGAAGTATGAATTTTTTTCACTTTGGCTGCTATGGCGGAAAACCCACAAAATAGTTCGAGTTCTTGTTCTGTAAATAAATTTTGAATGAAAAACCTTCAAGGAAAAACCTATTGTATGTGTTTAAAAGTAATTCCCAATATTAAATTGCACTTAGGTGGATATTGCATAAGACTGGTTCGTCCAACTATTCTACTGCAGATGGGTTTTGCAGCAGTGAAGTTGTAAAGTGTTTCCGTTTATTTGCGTTTTGTGTGAAAGTGCCCATCTGAGATCCGGAGAACTCGAAAAGTCCCCGTGCTTAAAATAATAAAAAAAAACTCAGAAACTGAAATTTTTTTACGTCGTGTTATAATATCCTTTTTTTGCTTTTGATGAATTTCAAATGCTTGTCTCGATTGTAAACGAACCAATGGGTAAGTAAAATTATAAAAATTAAACAATTTTATTGACAGATCGATTAATCACTTCCTTGGCTAAATAGGTATATAATGGTTTTCTTTTATTGGTCAAGTCAAAGGGAGCCAGCCGGTTTGCCGGGTTGGTAAAGTGCCATAAAATCTTTAATGATCTAAAAATGTGTCAACACACAGCACCAACACAGAAATCGAGCAATAGTTTCAGCAACGGCTTCAATAAATTGCTTGCAAATTGCATCCCCTTAGAACGTTTGAGGTCATCGACGATGAATGGGTGGTTTTCTAGTTCTGTATTCTGTTATTGGTTGTTGCTGTAACTCCATATTAAAACGCAACTGAAAGGTTTTTGGTTCTGTATTTCTGCTGTTTGGGCATTAATTTTGCTATATGCTATTTTGTGCTACTGCTATATGGGTGGTATGTGGTGTAGATGTTGATCGACAAGGCGACGGCGAAGTGAAATTTATGGTTGCAGCAATTCAGCGAAAATGTATGGTCGGTTAGTTTTAACCTTAATTTTTGCAATTGTTTTGCTATGTTGCATAGATTGTTTCGGGTTTTTTTTATAACCCGGTTTTATTCACCCAGATACCTGTAGAAGACGTCGTCTGCTCTATAATTGTTAGTAATATCAGCATTCTGCATAGAAATGCTTTCATACGGTTTTTGACAACATCTTTGAATGTTGAGTTTTTAAAAAAGCTTATACCTACCTAGTTGCCTGCAAGATTTTTTTCCAACAACCATTTTAAGTCAGATATACAGTCCAATGACCACATTTAAAAAAATGGCAATAATAAGCCATATTAAATCAAATTATGAGCTTGGCCAAGCATTCCTGAGGTGGAATTACGTGCCTTTAATTACAAATTTGTTAAATCCTCAAATTCAAACATTTTCAATTATAATATTATAACACAACACAATGTTCTTAATGCTATTGATGAAATTCGTTACAAGGAAAAAGTGGAAAGCGTTTGCGGGAGAACGTTTACTAAGTAGAAAAAAAGTGCAATTTTTTATTAATTTAAACATACCTACCTATTTTTTGAGTTATATTACTAAAATTTATTGAATTAAAGTTGAGTAATGCTAAAATGCCTTTGAATCCAGACTCGGGGGTGGGTAGATGACTGTATCTCCACTTTAAGTAAGTGTCGTACATAAAAATTTTATGTTGTGACCAGCATGTATTTGAAGTTCAAATTGTTTGATTATTTTTTAGTCATTGAGATACACTGTAAGATTCGCTTTTTATTCGCGGCTATTATTTTACATGTAGTCTCTAACCGATAACTAAGTATACCTACTTATCCCACGAAGGATTAAAACAAAATATGTTGTCAAAGAACAGCATAATCTGTCCTCTTAACGACACCACTGGTTGTACAGATTTCTGTTTATGTTTACCGTTTTATAAAAAAAGGTGTTTTCGTCTAACAGCTCAGCGTCTAAAATAAAATAATTATGAAAGTGCACTTTAAAATTTTGATAACGTTTTAGCTTATAAGGATGTCATATTTCGTCTTGACTTTCTCCGACTTATTATGATGAAAAAATTATTAAAGAATACAAATAGGTTAATCAGTTAAATTTTAAAACAACACACAATAGGTACCTATGTACATCAGGAAAAAAAGTTTTACTCATCTAATACACACATTTATTGTTTAATTTTTGGCTATATTCCAAGTGTTCAAGAGATCGTTAAAAAATATAAACAGTTGGCAGGCGACATTTGCATGTTCAACTGTCAATTTTATAATAGATCCCGATTTTTTTTTTATTTTCAAGAATAAAAACAATTTAACTTGTAGCATTTTGCATGCCTGTGTATAGGTACAAATAATGTTATGTTTTATATTCTTTCTCTAGAAAAAAACTAATTGTTGCTTCAAACAATAAATGAACCTAAGTAGAAATATTTAAATATATAAAGGAAGACAAAACCCACGCATGGTTTTAATGGATCTGCACACAACTTTTGATCTTAAAATAGCATCTCTACAGTTGGAATTCTTGATTTTTTTAAACAATAAATAAAATAAAAATATTTTCCAAAGAGAAGAAAGCTTACGATTTTAATATTAAAGAGCCTTTGACCATTAGAAAATTCGACCGACAAAGTCAGAAAATCATGAAAACACTAGTCTGCATTGGACTATAGGTCACAAAAAAATTTTTGAAGTGAATTTCATTTAATACAATCCACAAAAACAAAATCAAAAATAATTTTTTATTTCTGTTTTCCCCTTATCAGAATTTATATATTATGTGAAAGGCTGAGCCAGACAATAATTCAATACATAATATTTTGCCTGTTTTTTCCCTTAACCCTTTATACTTTTTTGTTCTTAAATAATTCTTAAGTCATAGTCCTGTTTTCAGAGCTTAAGATTATGGGAAATTAAACCGAGAATATTCTCAGAGCAGGTGCTCCATGTAACAATTTCTGACCACTTGATCAATCCACCCAATGATTGATTACCCTGGGGTCGTCCCAAAGCAATCAAATTCTCTGTTTTTTTTTTTTTTTTTAAACCTGAGGTATAGCCCTGAACTCGCCCTGAAGTAGATGTAAGTTTTTTGCTGAGACAAGTTGAGGGAACGTATAAACTGCCAAAGTGACATAAGTTGTGAAGCATTTATTTTTCTTGAATGGCGATAAACAGCGGCTTGACTTCACAAAATCTAAGCCTTGATTCGTCCTACGTTCTTCATTCATAGCTCATCATTTCAAAGTTATCGAATTATTCAAAAAATCAACGGATGCATAATGTACATACAATGTTACACAATTTTTCTCATTTTCTAATGTGCATTGAACTTTCACATTCCTAATTTAGACTAACACTTGTTAGAGCAATTCTACCTACTGCCACACATGTTTCAAATTATTTTAAGAAATATTTATAAGAATAAGCATATATGTAGCTTAATTTTTCTTAATATTCAGTTTAAATAAATGCCGACTTGACTAATAGCTAGTTGATCATTATGTACATGACCAAACAAACAGAAAATGCAATAAATAAACTTATTTGTTGAAAGTGGCAGAATGCAATGTTAGTTCCTAAGTTAAAACTAAATGCGCCCGAGTACTATGATATGAGAGACATAGACTGGCGGGTTTGCTATAAATGCTTGACGCCAGCCAACACGTTTATATACATACACTTCCTCCCACTTATTTAATTTGCCTTGTGGTATTGCCAAGAGACTAAACCCCTTTCCCCGTGACGTCGTGTATCAAAGATTTCATAATTTGCTTAATCATCGTTTAAGACACCACAATAACACAAACATTAAGTACTCGGATCGTACATACTTTTTCGAAATTAAATGTTTATATTTTCTCTGCAATGACACCACGATTTCCTCTTTCTTCGATCTCTATCATGCCAAAAAAGCGGAATGTCTGTGTTCCTTACATAAAATACAAAAAAAAAAAACAGCAAATTCACATTTAGCAACAAAACGCGATACCCAACCAAATTTACCATTTAACAAAAAAAAAAAGCTTCTTTCGGTTAACTTTCATTCTTAACGTTTCATCTACATACGAAAATATCAATACATATTTTGATTGTTTATTGAGATATTTTTGGAAAAAAGAATGACGATGAAAACAAACTTTCCAGAAACGGTTAGGGTCAAAAATCTGCATACACATTTTTACGTGTTGAAGTATAGAAATCCTCCATCCAAAATAGGAAAATTCTCCTAAAACTAATGGCAATTGCAATCTTTCTCTCTTCCTATCTCTCTATTTTTCTGAAATTTAAATTCTTCATTTTCAGTATCTGAAATCAAAATGCAAAAGGAAGTTGGATTTGATGCGTTTTCTTTTAGGGCGAATGTATCATGCCTCCTCGATCGGAAGGGAACCTTCTTATTTATTCAAAGTGCATAACAAGTGTTGAATCTTAAAATAAACTGAATCAGCGACTTGAAAAAAGGAACGAAAGAAAAGCTTTTCCCGTATTTTCGTCTATCTTTCTGTATTCTGGCGTTCGTTTCTAGACATCCCAAGTGCTTCTTCTCACACATCCTAATTTACTCTCGACGTCGCCGTCGTCGTGGTCGTCGCCTTCATCTGCTTCTTCATCGGGCCATCAGGGAGGAACATTTGTCGCCTTCTGTTTCTGTCTAAGAATCCGAAAATATCTAATTTGCTCAAAAATAATTGAAACAAAAATATCTCGATCATGCCAAGAGCTTTTTCACATCGCTAGAGTGCGATCAGTACGCTATAAGCGATACCAGCGAATCGATTACGCCGCCGCCGTGCACGAACAGAGCCGACGTCGTTTGCCGCACTATTTTCACTTAATATCATTAAATTAATTATTTTTTATTTTATTTTCCAACGATAATATGTAAATTTTTCAACTACGCACATGAGGAGAAAGTGTTGTATTAAAAACATTTTGAAAAATGTACGTTGTCAATCGGGATGTATTACTTCGTTGAATTCGCTCAAAGAATTAGATAATCTTCTGTGAATTTTTCAATAATTACTCATTTTTTTGCATCGACATAATTAACACGGATAAGAAAAAAAAAAATATTTTGTTCCCTCGAATTAAAAATATTTATTTCATCGACATTGATCAGAGGAGATAGAGAGAACAGTGAAGGAGCCAGAAAGTGAGTGCGCGTGGATATTTTTAGATAAAAACTACATGTGTATTGTATATAAATATATATTTTAAAGTTTTTTATTTTCGTTTTGTATTATTCTATTGAGTATTACGCGTGTGTTTCACAATGTGCAAACTATTTTTTGAACGAAATCTAAAAATACATGCAAATAGCAAATAAAAATAAAGGAAAGGCATTTCTGTCGCGGTCTAATCTCTTCTAATCTCTAATTGAAATCTTTTAACTTTTTCCTCTTCGAAACTTTTTCCCTAAAAACTATTCCTTTGCCTCGCATATTGGCAAAGCTCAAAGACTTTCCATGTTAAAAAATAACTGGTTTTTTTCAATCACACCTGATTAAACCGCCCTCTGCCTGGTTGGCCTAATAATAAAGGGCTTAATGTGCAAGATATATTGGATAAAGGAAGTAGCTAAATAGAGGCTAATTTATAAGAGTGTTTATAAACTGATATATCTCTACCCCCGTCTATCGTATTCGAGTATTTTGTTCGTACAAAATTAGGAAGTGATTATTACTGTTAATGGGGCCCCGCAGGGATAGGGCCCTCCTTCAGTGGGCATACTTCGGGCACTCAGATTTTTTTTTTTGATTAACCCGAAGCGAGCTAATACACACCCACTTTTAATGGCGGAAAACTGTTCTAACTGTTATAAATTGGCATTTCTTTAGTCTCGTACATTTTGTATTAACGCGTTTAAACTAAAAAAACAAAAAACAAACATATCTTATAATCCCATCATCGATTTATATGTTTCAAGGTGTACTTTTGACAGCATGTCAATTGTACATCCGTCTAAAACCATAGGACGAGACTAGCGAAATACTAATTTATGGCAGTTATAACAGTTTATCGGCATTTACGCCTTGACTTATAAAAACTCTGGGTCGCATAAAAAGAACTTTTTTAAACAAAACTGTTAGAAATTGGCATTGACAAATTTAGTCATTTTCAAAGAAATTAAAAAAATTAAAATTTATAGACATTTTTTTCGACTGGTCAAAATAATACAATGAATTTAACAAAGACCAGCCTAAATATAATTTACATATTTGCGAACGAATCCGTTTTTAAAAATTTAAAATATTTAATCGCGAATAATTTGTATTTGAAAGATTAAACAGATAATAACAAATAATTCAATTAAATAGTGTCCAAACCAGAATTAGAATAAAAAAATAAATGAATGTATGTAATAACAAATTATTTAGGATTAGTGTAAATAATGTATGTACATATATTGTATACATAGTTGTACCGTACATATAAATTTTTTCAATACTCTTTTGGGATGATTTTTTTTTTTCAATTTGATAGAAGCCAAAGCCAATCAATAAAAACGAAGGATAATAACTGCACACTGCTTTCAATAAATTGACATTGACTTACTTTCAGTGAGAAAAAGCAAAAGATGACAACAAAAGCAATCAATCGACCTTGAAATATTACACGGAAAAGGATAGAGAGACTGTTCTATGGGTATAATGCCAATTTAATTTCTTGGTATTTATTTTTTCCTGCATCGTATTGATTTATTGTAAAAGATTTAAGTATAAAAGCCGCATTGAAACAAAAAAATTTAAGTACATTATGTACAATGTATGTATGTATTTTAAAAAACTTTTGAAATGACTAAAAAGAAGTTTTGTTTAAAAATCTTCAGATTTTTCTGGAAACTGTTTAATGGATTTTTGTTTGAAATTTTCTATGAAGAAAAATCTCCCCTATCTTCAGCAAAAATAAAAGTTCTATTCGTAAACACAAAACTTTTTATTTTTTTTTCTAAAGTGTCAGTAAAAGAAACCCCATAAATTGTAGGTGATGTTTGTAGGTCTGTATTTATAAATATTGCGTGATTGCGTGTTCAAGTTTTCGTCCATCATTTTGTTAAAAAACAATTTTGTACTCGTACTTAATTAAGAGGGAATTCATTTTGTGACTTTTGTCACTGAAAACTTCCTAAATGACGAGATACTCCTACAAAAATGAATCACAACACACCTACTTTTTGAGTGCATACGCTGAAATAAAAAAATAAAAAAAATATATAAAACAACCATAACAGGAAACTTTTCTCTACATATATGGTTCGTCTCAGTTCTTCCAACGCAGGAAGGCATGTATCTGTTTTATAGAAATGCTTTGGCAAGTAGCCAGAAATTATAATTTGGATATTTTTTTATAAAATATTTCCAAGATATTAATAAAAACGAGTGCAAAACTCATAAACACAATTCCCACGGACTGTATTAGTAAATTGACTCACAATGTTATATTATTTTACTTGTTTTACGTTTACTCGATATCAATTGCATTTGAAAATGCTGACTTATCATATTCGAATCGAAAATATTTCTTTATTTAACGTTTAGTGTAAATATTTGGACTGCATTGTATATCGTAAAAAGTGGAAATGTATGCTATGAATTAAAATAAATATTTTCATACATTCAATTTTCTGCACGGTTGTTTTACTCATGTAGGCGTTATTAATAAATTTGAAACAGCAGAGAGTAGTTTATTTCAATATTTTGACGTAGAACTTTTCTATTATAAAGGGTGTCCAGTGGAAAATTTCCAACTTTAAAAATTAATATAAAAAAAACTACATCGTTTTTATTTATTTTTATTTCAATTCAATGAAGAGTAACAATGCGGATTTTATTTTTTAAAAACGGTATCATCCAAATTATGGCCGTTTTTTTCAATGTACTCTTGCAGTCGGACCCTTACATTTGCGATTACGCGACGACAAGGCGCTGGAGTAATGCTTTGAATTTCATGGCGAATATTTTACTGCAGTGCCTGAATTGTACGGGGATTGTTATTGTAAACCGTTGATTTGAGGTTTCCCCACAAAATGAAATCGCAAGGTGTGAGGTCTGGTGACTGAGGCGGCCATGGAATGTGTCCGTACTTGCTGATCAGTTTATTCGAAAAAAACTGTCCTTAGCCTTTCCATCGACACCCTAGCTGAGTGCGGATTGGCATCGTCCTGTTGAAATTGTGTTCGGTATTTGTACCCTGTATTCAGCTGCAATTGAGGTAACAGAAATTCATCAACCATACGGCTACACCGGAGCAGTGACTGTCTCACCTTGGTTAAAAAAATAAGAGCCAATTACCCCTCTCGCTAAAATGGCACACCAAACTGTCGTTTTTAAAAAATGTAAACGTTTTTGATGGCATTCTCTAGGGTTGTTGGGGCACCAGTATCGCATATTTTGTTTGTTAACATATCCATCAATATGGAAATAGGCTTCGTCACTGAATAAAATGTTTACAAGCGCAAGTGCTGTCCAGCATTGTTCTTGCGAAGGATTCTCGCAAAGGATAGTCACTTTTGTTGAGATACTGAACGATTTGCATTTTGTACGGGTGGAGCTTTAATTTATTCTTCAAAAGAACATGAACTGTTGATTTTTTTATTCCTGTGGAGGCCGCAATCTTCCTTATCGATTTACGTCGATTTAAACGAGTACAAAAAGCGCGACGCGCACGTACCAATGTTTCACCGCACTTCAAATATTGCTCCACCGCAAACGCGCGGTGCGCTCCCGACCAGTAACTCATGGCGACTAACAATTCCGCGAATCCTACGCTTTGAATGATACCCCTCCTGCTTACCTCAATCCGCTAGTATTTCGATAACCGCAATTTAAAGTTGAAAAATTCCCGCTGGACACCCCTTATTAAATTTCATTCGCAACCAACAAATCGATCAGCAACTGTAATTGCCACTATTCTAAAATTTTTAGATTAAATTAATTAATTTTATTTGTTCTAGACATGGATACGCCTACGGAAGAATGCTCACATTTTGCTGTTCACGACAAAACACCCAGTTCAACACAAAATAAATTAAACATTGTCGTTCGTCCACATTACACAGTGGAAAAGGTCTTCCGCGATGTATCAACACAGTTTCCATACGATTCATATGACTTGATCATGCAACCTATTAATGAGAAGGACCCTATGGTAAATATAGATTATTAAAAAAATAATAACTAAAGAACTAACTCAGAGGTAATTTTTCTTTATTTATAGATATATCTTAACGACATCAAATCCAAGACACTCGAAGAAATACCTGGCTTTGTTCCTCAGGCTAAAAATTTTCTTATTATTCTACCACCTGGTGAGTGGGAAAAGAGTTCAAAAGAACGTTTTGAAATATCACTAGGTCCTGTGCATCAACAACAACGTAAATTCTCCATGGTGACGATGACTGATTCGTTGAATTTAAGTCCAATGACTCCGGATCCAGTTTCCGATGATGATTTAGCACTGGGTGCTTCGGCTAGTCCCACGGAATCTGAACCAATAAATGGTACATCCATGGCACGTCCACCCATACCTAGTCCGAACAGTCACACAACAATTGGTCCCATGACTAAGGAACGTTTTGAAGCAAGTGGTGGTGGCATTTTGAAGTCTTTCCCGCGTCCTTCAGATGAATATGGAAGTCTAGTCAACCATCAAACACCGGCAGCTGCTTATGTGGGATTAGTCAACCAAGCTATGACGTGCTATTTAAACAGTTTGTTACAAGCACTTTATATGACTCCTGAGTTCCGCAATGCCCTCTATCGCTGGGAATTTGACAACGATAATGAAGCAAAGAGTATTCCTTATCAGTTGCAGAAACTGTTTCTTAATTTACAGGTAAGTGAAGAACTAACAGTTTTTATAATTTTTTGTAAATGTTTTCTTTTAATGAAGACATCAAAAAAAGCAGCTGTAGAAACGACGGATCTTACTCGAAGCTTCGGTTGGGATTCGAGGGAGGCTTGGGAACAACACGACATCCAAGAGATGTGCCGTGTGATGTTCGACGCCCTGGAACACAAGTTTAAAAATACAAAACAAGCAAACTTGATAACCAATCTTTACGAAGGGAAAATGATAGACTATGTCAAGTGTTTGGAGTGTAACACCGAGAAGACACGTGCTGATACTTTTCTTGATATCCCCCTGCCGGTGCGACCGTTCGGAAGCTCAGTTGCTTATGGCAGTATTGAAGAAGCCCTTCGAGCTTTTGTTCAACCAGAAACACTCAACGGAAATAATCAATATTTCTGTGAGAAGTGCGACAAAGAGTGCGACGCCCACAAAGGCCTCAAGTTCAAGAACTTCCCCTACATCTTGACGTTGCATTTGAAGCGTTTTGATTTTGATTATCAAACAATGCATCGTATTAAATTAAATGATAAGTAAGTTGTGATATTTTTTCGTTTATTTATACTTGGAAATCGACTTAAACAATGATTTTCTTTACAGGGTTACCTTCCCACAAACCCTTAATTTGAATACGTTCATAAACGCCACAGATGCCCAGACATTTGGCAATTTAAACAACGTACATATGAATGGATTTGCTTCGACGTCAAATAATGATGACTGTAGCACAACAGATAGTGGTTCAGCAATGGAGGAGGATAGCTGCAGTGGAATTGCAACCACAGCAAATTCTAGTCAACACGAGAATGATATGCAGGAGGATGATGAAGGCATTGATATGAGTACGAGCACAGATAATCGAACTAACGCTTCAGTTTCGTTGGCCTCGAAAAACGATAGTGGCCCTTATTTGTATGAGCTTTTCGCAATCATGATTCACTCAGGCAGTGCATCTGGAGGGCATTACTATGCTTACATCAAAGAGTTTGAGAACGATGAGTGGTTTTGCTTTAATGACCAGACTGTGTCACCTGTAAGTTTTGCCAATACGAAAAGCCTTTAAATAATTTTCTTTATTTCTTTTCTCTCGCTCTCTTCTGCAGGTAACCCAAGAAGATATACAAAAATCCTTCGGTGGAAGTGCTACAAAAGCATACTACACAAGTATGTATAGCTCAAGTACCAACGCTTACATGCTAATGTATCGCCAAATTGATCCAAAGCGTAACGAACGAGCCACTAAAACCGAAGACTTTCCGGAATACTTAAATGCATTGTTGCCAAAGCTTAACTGTGAAGAAGAAGCAAGACATTCTCGCCACACCGAATTGGCTCTGGAGAGTCGAATAAAACCACGTGTTTACTTTTATAACCCCAAACTAAAGAAGTTGAAAGTAACTCGTGTTTATGTATCTCGATCATTTGACCTGAAATTTATTCTCGAGTCAGCCTATCAAAATTTAATGGTGGAGCAGTTTGCACCAATTTCTCGCTGCAGACTAGTGGCTTATGATGAAGAAATTATTCGTAGTTACGAAAAAGATGGAGATCATCAACTATACCCCTCATCTGATTATTTGCTCGAATATAGAGGAGAGAACGATGAATTCGAGGTGTACGAACCGGGTGGTGTAACGGTGCAGACTTATATAGTAAATCTGCAAACAATGGAACTAGATGGGCCGCACTTGGTTTATTCGTCGAAATTCGATAATTATGACGCTTTGAAGAAATCAGTTGCAATACGGTTGGGTCTCAATGTAAATGAGGTTCTTTTAGCCACGATACCCGGGCATAAAGTGTTTGTAGCAAAAGACCCAAATGCATCACCAGAAGCTCAAGATAACTTTAAGAACACAGTAAAGAAGATGTTCTCAAAGCTGACATACTTTTTCCTGACGGTACCCAACACTGATCCCGATAGTTTAGATATTCTGAGTATTCCACAATATGAATCACAGAATGGTGTAGATGTTGTAGATGCTGTTTTAATGAACGGAGATGCTTCGTCTGAATATCACCGTCGCGAATCACCACTTCCACCCACAACCACAGAGAGCAATAGCGAAGACAGCAGCTTAAGCGATGGTGATCGTACCTTGGTAGACACTAACGGTGCAATGTCAAGTACAAGTCACTCTCCCCAATTATCTAGTCCCGATGAATCCGAATCTCAGGAAATGTTCCATAAAATCAATTCAATACTTGTGGACGGACCACGGATATCGACGGCAGATGAAACAACAGCTCAGAACTTCTACTTCTTTGCGGAAAAAATTGATGCCGATCCTCCTCCTTCTGCGACGGCTGCCTTAAATGGAAATTCAGAGGATTCAGAAGACTGCAATCGCAAACCGCCGGTAATGTACAAGGTGATTGTGGACTCGAGAATGAAAATGGCCCAATTGAAGAGACACCTGGAAGCGTTGATCCGGGTACCAGGAAATTATTTTAAAGTCTCTCGCAAGTACGACACTACAGCACCGATTTATCCATCATACACATTGCTCTTCTTGAGCGAGGGAGAGATGTTGATTGTTGAGTTAGGAAAAATTCTGCAAAATGATGAACACAAAGCTAAAGTGTACTTCATGAAATTGAGTGAACTCAATAACAACTCGGGGAAGCTGCCATGCGTTTGCGAGTGGATTTTTAAACAAGGGATGACTGTGCAAGATGCGAAGAAGCAACTGGTTGCTCAGCTGCATCGGATTGATGCTAAATATAAGACTTTGAGTGTTGAAAATTGTCGGTTGTGGATAAAAGGGGGCAGGAACCCCGTATATTTTTTGAATGATGACGAGTTACTAGGCACTGAAGGTAGTGTCGCAATATCTTCAGAGGTAATGATGACTATATAGCCGAAGCGGCAGAGAGTCTAATTGTTTAAATCTATTTTAGTTTTTGATCCAAGAATGTGAAGACGGTATCCCCCCAGCAACAAGTGAAAATAGTTTGACAATATTTGTTAGACTTTGGCATCCCGACACTTTGGAGTTGGACAAATTCCAAGAAATCACGTTAGAAAGTGATTATTTCTCTTCATTATTTATTTTTCTTCAAGATAACTTGAACAATTTTTTTTACAGAACACACTGATATAAAGCAAAAGCTAGCTTCAATATCTGGTATTCCGGAAGAGAACATCGCATTCAGTAAAGTAAGTTAAACTAATTTTGATTGAAATGCAAATTTATGGAAAAATTTTTTTTTTTTTTAGGTAAACTCTTCCTTCCCATGTACAAATATCTCAATGGTTAGCATCAATAGCACAATGAGATGGTACACCAATCCAACCACCATGGACAAAGATCCACTTTCAACGACAGTTAGTGGAAATGTTGTTTTCTACAAGTAAGTTTTCCACGCTATCATTACTCTATTTAAAATGTTTTCTAACTTCTGCCACAATCCCAAATACAGAGATGACACCGTACAACCCAAAGAACTGACTATGGAAGAACGGCGAGAATTCAATTTGAAAGAGAAGAACAGATTAGATCGTCTGGGATGTCCCTCGACGACATTGTATTCACCACGCAGAGAACGTGCACTTAAAATTCATTTAGATTTGTCCCCAAAAGGTGCAACTAGTAGCAGTTTAGCCTTAAAGACATCCGAGGGTGCATCAAGTAAGTTACTGGACGAATAATGTTTCAACAGGATGGCCAACAAAAAAAAGCTGCTGTTGCTGCCAGGAGTATTGCGAAAAAAATTGATTTTCACTCATCACATTGCTGGACGTTAGTTACCAAATATTAACCACAAAAAACAGCACCACGCATGCATGAAACCAACATCACAAAATAAAAACACAAACGCGCACCACTCAAATCTAGGGCATTAGTTACTAAAACGCTCAATGTTTGTTAAAAAGCGTACGAGCGATCCAAGCAGAGTTTGTGGTTAGATGTAATTCATAAAAAAAAAACAACTCTTAGCTTAAATAATGAGACTGTTAAAGTTATTATTAAACAAATATTATTCTCTTTTTCCTTGAACAAAAAAACAAAAAAAAAATCGAGTTCTTTTGCAAAGAACAAAACATGTCCGTCTATGTTTTTATTTCGTTTTTGTTAGAATAGGTACGTATTTTGGCCTTTGAACAATGTACACTCTAAACAAATATTAAATAACGAAAACATAAATTAAAATTCAAATAGTGCTTAGCGAAATAAAAACAAACAAAAAAAAATACTTAATAATTAAAAAAAAAAATATTATTAAATCCGCATGGAACTTACGCATTTCTTAAACTCTCTTTTACATGCGTTTTCCTGTCGGCCTTCATTTATTATTTTTCTCTGTTGAATTCAAATTAAGTTTTAATAATTAAAAAAAAAAACTAAAATGTATTGAAACAAAAATTTAAGCTTATAAATGATTGATGTAAGGTTTTATGTTATGTCGTTTATTATAATTTTTTTGTTAGGTTATCTTTATTTAAACAAAAAATATGTGTACATAAGTTATTAAAAAAAGAAAAATCTTTACCATTCAAAAACAAAATCGTTTTATTTTTAAAATTGCAAAATTTGTATTTTGTAATACGAAAATTTAGAATCTCGTTTTCTTGTTTAGTTCATTTAAATGTTGAATTCTCTACACTTTTGTGAAGTTATTTTTAGAAACCAACATTGAAGTTAAATTAAGCAAAATTCCTCATGTCGTTTGCCTATTTGCTTTTTTAATTTCAGTTCTACTTAATCGTTACAAATATTTTGTATTGGTTTTAGCTGAAAAGCATGATTTTTTTGCTTTTGCATATAAATTATATTCATTGCTAAGCCTGCTGATTTCACTCATTTTTTTGTATAAATATAGCGGTGCATCATAAGTACGTACGTGTTTTCTTTGTTATACTACACTGAAAGCTCCCTTATCCGGACAGCGACGGTCGCAACACTTTTGTCCGTCTAAGGGAAAAAATATAAGGAAAGGTATATAAGGCCATCGTGAAAAATGTTTTCACCTACAGGCCATGAAATTCATTCTAAACTAAAAATAAAAATTAAGATTCAAGAATCAAGATACAAAAACAGGCCTAAGCTGCAGAAATAAAATCCTATGAAAATCCGAGGAAAATGATTTAGTTGATATGTCAAAAACATTATGTTTGCATTGCATGCATGTGGCGTTTAGAAACTGAAATAAATAGTTGACTTGGGGGAAAAAAATTATTTTAATTTGCACCATAACACCAATTCTTTACAAAAGAAAGACACAAAAGCCAAAAACCCAAATGCAAGTGAAGTGCGCAAGATAATTTTTACATTTGAAAGAAAAAAATTTTAGGACAATTTGCTTTGCAGGGTTTTTTTATTTAAGCACATTATGCAAGGCTATTGCATGTGAAAACTTCAAGTCTATCTTAGATTACCAGCAAATTCTTGATATCATCCAAGCGGGCTATAAGTCCATAATAACCCTGTCTTCACCATCCCAACACTTTAAATAAAAAACCCTATCAGATTTGTCAGTATTAATTAAATATGTACTTTCATTCTTTTCATGGTAAACAGTTGTTTTTTACAAAGTTTATAATCGGAGAATCAGAATTGGTTTTTCAAGTTTTTTCTATAATGGAGGTTATCACGAACAAAAATTTCCCTGGGAATGTTTCCCCCTTCAAACATTGGGTACGTGAATGATGCTAAAAAAGCTTTCCTCGAAATTTATCGGCATCGGGAATAAATGTTGCAGAGGAATTGGCTGCTATTAGATTTCATTCAAGGGGAAATTTATTCCCGGGGGGAGATTCAAAATAGAAAAATTTTAGAGGGAATAAAAGATTCCGAGGGAAATAAAATTTCCGTGTAAATTCATAAACGCATCGTTGCAGAAATGATTTACAATCACTTCACCAATCGTTCATAAATGCTTCGAATAAGCATCATTTTGCGTCCATTATTGCAAACATGCATCAAATTTTGCGCAAAATTCAAGCAAACTAGAATCAAAAATATTCTTGATGCGTTGTTGCTGATGCAATAGCATCAGTTAAGTATTGCGCATCAGCATCAAATTCGCAACAAAAGCAAATATTTGACGATTATGAAATAACCCTCCTTCGAAATGCTTCATACCTCGAATGTACTAGTCCCTATTGCGCTTCCTGGGTACGCCCATGACCGTTTCTAAGTAATAATCTTATTTAAGATCTAGCATCTAGATCACAAGTTCTACCTTAAAGTTAATTACCATTTAGGGGTATTTATTTTTGACCTTTCAAACTCAGCTTGTACTAAGAATCCCGTGAACTAATAAAGGGAATACTATTACAAGATGTGTTTTATATATACATAAATACTTACGTAAGATTTTTTTTTTCATATCAGTAACCGTCGCAAAAATCTTCAATTTCAACAGCTTTCGGCCGAGGGAAGGTATCAATTAAATATAAAATTACATACCTACTAGGTTGATGCAATCCGAATAAATAAAACCAAGTACACATTATAACTTATGATAATTAGTTTGAAAAGATTTTTTCATATTTATTAAAATTACTATATACACGGCCATCGTAACTATAACTAAACAAAAATTTTTTAATTTTCAGTTTAATAATATTTTTAAAATATTGATTAAACAATAATTATGTTTTATTAACAATACAAATAAAAAAAAAAAAAACAATCACAATTGATAAACAAAACTTAGAAGTTTGTTCGTTTTTATTTTCAATAATTTAAATTCAGATCTTAAAACATACCAAACCAAAAGTAATATTTAAAATTGGTTTATTCCTGTATTGGCAGCTTTAATTGCATTTTTAACATTTTCACTAAAGAATTACTACCGCTTTATGAGCACAAATGTTTTTTCATTTTAACCGCATTTCGACTTTTAATGATTTTTTTGTAAATATATCTTTATACAATATATTTTTTTATTTGATTTAAAATAATTAATTATTGTTGTATACATATAGAATTTATATTTCGTGCGTGTTTGTGTATATATAAAAAATTACTTTCTTAACAATAAAAATGTCCATTAATTTTGTTTATTTTTATTTCTATTTTCATTTTCATGATTCGCTGTTTCTTTTTAAAAGAAGCTCATTATTTTGTGTTTTTTTGTTTTCAAAAATTATTTCGTTTAACTTAACATCAGTACAGAATTGATTATAATTATCTTTATTTTAATTATAATTTATATAAATATCACCAACGATTTTATCGCTTATTATACTTTTTTATTAGAAGATTTAATGAAAATAATTGATTAAAAAAAAACTACATATTTTTAAATTAATAATAATTTTTCTTAAGCTCGTTTATATTATTTATATGTATGTATATATTTTTTTTACAACAAAATTGTACAAAATAACTTAGAATATTAATAAGGAGGATGTGTGGCAGGAGAGGAGCAAAAAAGCAAAGAACCCATTTTCTTAACGGAAAAATTAAACGTAATCCGAGGGCACTGTGGTCGTACTTTCGTTGATCGCCGCTAGGCGAGGTATACGTCGCGCAGAGGCCAATCCTCCACTACTGCCACCACTAGAATCTCCCGCTGCATCCCAATTTGGCAGTGGTTGTGACATTACCGTAAGCCCAACCACTTCATAGGCCCTATCATTGGCGCCGGGTACTGCTGTCACAGAAAGATCAGAATAATAGGCACTGCTTGGTGCTGATGACACAACCATTGGAATGTCCTGATCGTGTGCTTGGAAGTTATACTTCTGGTTGAAAGGAATATGTTAGTTATATTTTCATATAGTTGAATTTTAAAATGAACCTACCTCACCGCATTGACTGTAAGCGGTATTTTGATACGATGGGTTAGCTGATCGCACTGATTCCCGGTCTAATTCTGCGTACAGAGCTTCTCCGACGCCAACCGGACTGTACGCATCATCCATATGGGTATAATGATTTTCTGCAGGTGACGATGACGGTGGTCCAATTTGATCAGGACCAGCTGATGACCTTCGATTGCTGAGCCAAGTCCATACACCGGAATTGCTTGTCGGCCTACGTATACTGTCTGCAGGGTGCTTTGCTGACATGGATGCCCGTCCATTTGTGCCAGCTCGACTATTTCGACACCACCAAGGAAGTGGTCGACCTCCTGAAAGAAGAAAAAAAGAACATGTATTAAAAATTATGATTTCAAGAAGTTAAAGCGGTTTTAATTGGAATTAACTTGTGTTTACTAAAATAAAAATCTGAAACATTTGCCAAACAAAAGAGTTGACCTACAAACTTTTTCTCAATTTTTTTATTTCATCAAATAACAAACAATTTATTCTAAATCCACAATGCCTGTGCCTTTGACATTAAAGCTGTCAAAGTTTTTGTTTCGCAACTAATTTACAAAAGCAGGTAAAGGAAATGTTCCTTATTTCACACAATGTAAAGTTAAGATGATAGATATTATGCATTCCAGATTTCGAATGAAAATTGAATATTTTAATTTACAAAACGAAAGAGTTGATGTCAAAACTTTTTTTTTTTATATTTGGTCGTTTCTTCGCTACTATGATGAGATTTTTTTAGCAGATAATTTTTTTACCATGGTCAGTTTTTAACTAGTAAACAGCAGGATACTTACACGATAGGCATATTTTCATTCGTGTGCCTTTACATCGTGTGAAAGAGATTATTTAGAACTATGTGCAACTGGAAATGTTCAAACTTTAAAATTCATTCGGTTCGTTTGACAGTTTATTCAGTTTTGGTTAACATGTTCAGATGTATAAATTTATAATGCAAAAACCTTTGCTACTATGCCGGTTGAAGGAGGCTTTAGATAACTAAAGCTGTTTTAAATAACGTTTAATAATCCTCACAACTAAAGGTCCTTTTTTTAACGGTTCCTTTCAGAAAGTTGCTTTTGTTCTATATTAATTTTTACACCATGAGTGTTTATCCTGTCGAAGAAATGATGAGGTTCCTACTCAATGCTCGTAAAGTTTTTGTTACATCATCTCAAGCCAAACATTCAGTTTCCAAATATTTCGCAATACCCATACACTTCTTGCTTGAATTTTTTTTCTCAAACCTCTGCTCCAGACCATTCTCAATAATATCAGTTAAAGTTGTCTTTAAGGCGGACACATTCCACTCATTTTAATATTTTACATATCACCTTTCACCCTGCACCACGATATCGAACAGCATTTTTTTGTTTTTTGACTGTCAGTCCGGTCGTATATACAACATACATTATCGTACATATTTGAATGGAATGAATAATAGACCACCGAAGTGTTCATAAATTCAACATGCAAATACATAAATAAAGCAAAACAATTGGCGGGTCTTGTGCTTCACCAACGGACCGCGACAAATAATTTTACCATAGCAAAAGTATCTATCATAAAAAAGTTGTCAACATAAAGCAGACTACAACTGGGCTAGAGCCATAAACTTTCCGCAAAACTAAATTATGTATGACTAATCCGAATGTACAAAGTTTTAGTTTTCTTATGATTTTTTTGGGCCAAAAAAGAGCCTGGTCTTTGGTGTAAATGTTGGCCAACCGGATTGAGAAGGACATACCAGACGACAGAAGAACGTTTTTTATCTCAGACGAACAGGCAACTAGTCTAAAGCCATACATCATGTCACGACATGGAAGTAGCTGCAAGCTCTTCGTCTTATCAAAAGTCTCTTATCACGCAAACTAATAGCTGAGTTTTGCTGTCACAAGCAAGTAGGCCCAATCGGGCAGGAGCTGCATTAAACAACCAAGTCTCGCTATATGTAGTTGCAGAAATACTTGTTCGTGTGAAATTGGAACGACCTTTTGGCCATTAATCTATGGTTGTGGGTATCTTATGTGTGACTGCGCGCAGATGCAGGTTCATTATGTACATTAATAGGTTTTGTGTGCAGCCTCCACGACTGTGTTGTGTTTCTACCTGTGCCCTGCCTAGGCGAGCTTGTTGTTGTAATTATATTTATCTGCAAAAAGCCGTCTTAGGATGGCTTTGTGTCTGCGCCCTGTGTTTTTAAGTGGAACATTCATTAGACGCCGCCGATTATGCTGTTGATTGTGTCAGTTTTAATATAATTAATTTTTTTGTTCGGATTTGTTTAGATTTGGCAGACCGTGCATAGTCGCGAGTCCATGCATTATTACATTAAATATCTTGTAAGGCTTTTTGTAGACGATTATTAATTTGTTTAATCGTTGGTCATTAGTTAATGATTTTTATGTCAATATGATATAGAATAGAATTTTGTGAATGTAATATTATCGTGGGGACTTGCTGCAAAGGCAGTTTTGTGATACATATTTCTATATGCGTGAAAAGGTAAACTTGTGGAAGATGGGGGGGCTCCAATTTTACTAAAAGTTGTTATATTTAAATAAAATTAGATGATGGCAAGAGCAAAAAGATATTTATTCAAGGCATATCTCATGGAAAATGTTCAATTTATATTTATGTGTTTTGGGCGCACTATCATTTGGCTAATGAATTTCAACGATGCATAGTTCAAGCATAATTGGCTTTTTTAACATACTTGAATGGCCTATTTAACCATTGTTGAACCTCGGTTATATAAATAAATAAATTTGGTGGCACAATGGCTCATAAAGAACCAGGGCCTAGTGTCTTACAACTCTCAACCATTCCTGTGTGCGTGTTTGCAGAAATGGAGGGGACCTACAGTTTACTGCCGACTCCGAACGGCTAACTGGCTGAACAGAATAGAATGACGGAACTGAAGCCGCAGACCGAACTGGAAGAGCTGTCAAAAAGTGTCGTACGTTATTTGTTTTACATGTCCACAATGGAGCTGTACAGATTTGAAAGTATTTTGAAGAAAAACAAAAGAATATTCTTGTGTACAAGCTCAGAATTCACATTTTTGTTTCCAATAATTTTCCTTATAATAAATAAATTTTTTTCGCGATAAAAATAACCACAAAATTTTTTTCCGACCCAAAAAGTTGTTTTTTTTCTTCATAAAAATTGAAACGTCAAAAGTGCCGTACATGAAAAGTTAAAAGTTGGTGAACTCTTCTGTCTGCGTCCGCAGCTCCGTATGCGTCTACGTTCCGTTGTGTTCGCAACATTGAATTTGCGTGTATTCAATATTTTGACAGCTATTCCAGCTCCGGCTCCGGTTTCGTCTGCGTCACCATTCTGTTCAGCCAGTAAGGCGAGCGGCACTTTTCTATGACAAGAGATTTGTCACTTCCTCGCAAGAGGCAGTAGTCCTGAAAAAAACTTAAGGTGGAAGCGGCTGGTAATGAACCCGACGCAATAACCATTACGCCGCGGGCTATAACGTTGAACCTGAGTTCATCCGGCGAAATCTGTGACTTAAAAATTTCTGAACCACATATCAATATTTTAACCACTATTGTACAACTGGCCCTAAGGGAGGTAAGTAAGTTCGGCGTAGGAAAGCTTTAATGTAACTGCTTAAATGTTTTCGGTGTAGAAGCCGTGTCGTAATGGATACTGCGTAGGACAACGGAGATCTGAGTTCGATTATTCCCAGCCTCCTCTACCTAAAAATATTTTTTTTTCTCACGGCTACCTACTGTCTCTTGCGTAACTCAAGGAGTAACTCTTGTCATGAAATAAGTGCTTCTCAAGTTAACTGTTCGCATTTGACAGAAAGCTGTAAGTCCCCTCCATGCCTGCCAATAACACGCATACAGGAATGGCTGAGAGTTGTAAGTCACTAGCATAAGATTATTCATAAAAATAGTAAAAATATCAGACACGTGTTAACTATATTCACTATAATTCAAGGCTATGTCAAACTATTGACATTTTTCTCTCAAGCTCAGGCCAATCTAATCTTAAAGACTTAATTACCTAAATATATAGCAAATAGCTATTATTATTTCCAACTAAAATGTAAATCTCGTTTAATGTCTCATTTCACTTAACTCGAAATAAATGCAACACCTTCTCAGATTGATCTACCATATAAAACTTTGCCAAACAAGATTTTCTAATTAGTCAAATGAAAATCTCCAATAAACTTGTGCAATATCTCACTTGCTGTTGATTGAGAAGCTTAATGCTACCCAAATCGCGTTGGTGTTTAAAGAAACAACAACAACAACAACAAAAATTAAGTCAAGAATTTTACATTTTATATATGTATAACTAGTATATACCTAACCTACTACTCACGTGCAATATACACAGTGGTAAATGTTTAATCTCGGCAATAACACCACCTCTAAGTCACATAGATAAAATCTTATCCACACTTTTAGCCTATTTTATTATGCCTCACACAGCCGCGCTATCATTTTCGCATGTAACTTTACCTTGCGTTCAGAAAATGTATATCAACAGCTGCCACTTTAATCCGAAAACACCGTCAGCTAGTGTAATGTGTAAGTATCTATAAAGTCAGCCACACTTTGCATTCATTAGTAATATGGTTGAGGAAATGTATCCCATTAATGTTGTATATCTCTAAGAAAATGGACAAAAAGGTTCCTTCCCACCAATAAAAAAAAAAAAATACCAAACGAGAAAAAAAAATAAACAGAAAAGCTTATCTTGTTTTTGACACATTGCTACGAATTGGCCATTTTCAATGATCGTAAATTTTCGTTACTTACGTTTTCCAGGTTTTTAGCGCGGACACACTCTGGACTTGAGGAGCTGTACGATGGTGCAGGTTTTATTACTGTCCCAAATATGGAATGACGTGTATACGTTATATGCTATGGTAGAATAGATTACCCCAGAGTCAGAGAGTTGGAATGGCAGATTGAAGTCTTGTGAAGCAGATTGTAACTACATACTAATAATATACTCTGTTGCATATTTTATTTATTTCTAATACTGGGAATGTGCTGACGGTGGTGTTTGTTACAGAGAAGTTAAACACGTAAACGGCTTTTGATTGAAAGTAAAGGGCATTTGAATAGATATGAATATCAAAAACCAAAAAAAAACTTTGTTTCCCTTTTAAGGAATATATAAGACTGTGAAACTGTTTGTTTAAGATAGGTTTCTACGGATTTGTAACTTTTTGACAGCTTTCATAGAAAACTGTTAAAGTATTTTTTGAACAAGTATAAACTGTTTGAGGTTTTTTTTAGGGAGTTGCACACTACACTACGTTGTTCTATAAGTTCAATAGGTATAAATAACATACACTCCCAAATACTATAATTTGACATTTTTGGATAGCTGATTCATAGTTGATCTGAAAATATTAACTTTGGCCATGATATTCTGATGGACGACAGTGTAAAAAGTAATACATTTGAGTAAAAAGTGAGTCACCTAAAACAATGACAGCAAAGTTACGGCTATGTGCCATAAGTCAACTTTTCAGAATTTGCAATTCTGAGTTCTGGACAAGGTTTTTGGAAATAATATAGATCCATCGTACTCGTAATAAAAGTATCTTTGAGCTGGTAGTTTTTTTATGTAAATATCAATATGGCTATACAATGGAAGAAAATCGAAAACCCACAAAAATTGATATGAAATATTATGTTATTCAAAAATTCACTTAGCATATAAAGGAGCTTAAATAAAAAACTTGGCAACTATGGGTTAAATTATTTCTTACATCTGCTTTTCAAAAATATAAAACTTATTTCCAGAAAACATATAACCCTTATTTATCGTAAATTTTGTTCTCAAATTACTATTTTTCATATTTTTAATAAAAAGCCACGTAGGCACACATGTATTTGAAAATTTTTAAATAAAACTTCCTTTTATGCTATTTTTTTATCATCTTAAGACTAACCATCTAAGCTGTCAGATAATTGCAAAAAAAAAAAACAAAGATTGACCTTTAGAGCGTGGCAACTCTATGCCTTGACCACTTTAGGCTAGGCAACCCTTGTGCAAAATGTTTAGACATTACCTAAAAAACTGTATATTTCTTATCTGGAACCTCGATGAGGGTATATAAGGCCGTCTTATGGCGGGAACTTCTACTTTAACTCACCAAATTTGGATTAATTTAAATCTCGCACTAAAAAACTGGGCTTACAGTTATGCTATTACAGTGAAAGCTCCCTTAGCCGGACAGCGGTTTATGTAAAAGTATTACTAAAAATAATGGTTGAAATTTACATACTAAAAAAAAGTTTTTGTCCGCCTAAGGGAATTCAATTTAACAAATCGCAGCTAATATCCTTGTCCGCGTCCGGGTAAGGGAGTGTCCGCTTAAGGAATCATAAAATGTATGGTGGAATTTACACCCAAGATCCACGGTCGTGAGAATTTGTCCGCCTAAAAGGCCTTCCACACTATCCCACTGAGTGTTAACACATGTCAAAAAAGTGGGAAGTAAATCATGTATGTATAATAGTGTGGAGACAAAATATGAAATTTCATCCCACATGACTTGACAGCTCATCTCACACAATTTGACATGTATTAATACATGAACATTTTTGGGATTGGTTCTAAAGCCATCCCACATTCTATCCCACTTAGGGGTTTGAGGTTATGGTGATTTGTTTGGACGCAAGTGTGAAAGCAAAATATGAAAATATTTTCTTCACACAAATTTGGCAGTCGTAAGTGATTCTATCACACTTTTTTTTGACATGTATTAATACTAGATGGGATAGTGTGGAATGGCTATAAAGGGATTGTCCGCGTAAGGGAGTTGTCCGCAATAGAAGCTTTCACTGAATTCAACTATACGAAGTTTCAAAGTTAGCTAAAATCGATGTTTCTTTGGTTTAATATACATTATCATAAAATTAACAAAAATTATATTTAAGATTTATGTATTTGTGTTTTAAATTACATTTTATTGCAAATTTCATCAAAGACAACTTTTCAATAACTTATTTAATCTTCTTCATAATATCGCTATTGAAATGCTATTCTCATTCAGTTTAGAACATATTTGTATGTTTCCAATCAGGCCAATAAAATGTAACATTTCTATGCAGCTAGTCGCTGATGCCTCTAGAAACATAATGAAGTCTATAAAATGTGTAAGTATACACAGGTATAAACATATAGTCAGTTTTGTTTGGCTATTTCTATATGCAAAAATACCGATTGTTAGTAGCTGTTGCCGTAATGTAACTTAACTTGGACGTAATCTTTGCTTGAAATCAGGACAATTGGCATTGAGGCTAACGCTATACCCAGCTAATCGGCCGAACCGACCGACACGGCTGGCGTTGTGCCAAGTGGAACGAAAATCCACCCAGAGGTCTTGACTATACTCTGAAAACTAATATAGCTAGCTATAGGCATTCTCCCCAACTAAGCCATAGCCAGTCAGCCAGTACATTTGTCCTACTGTTTATTGGCTTATTGAGAGCTTAGACGTTAGTTTTATAGTTTTGTAGGCCAGCAATTAGAAATCATCTCACTATAGTAGCGCGCACCTGAGACCAGAAGCAATCATCCACACAAATCCTCCTACACCAGGCAATAGCAACGAAAGCACTGCACTGAAAGAAGTTAGAAGTAGCAAATACACCTAATCGTGTAGAAGAGACCACGTTTAAAGGAGGAGAATATACATGAGTATCTCCTAAACACATGGCGTGCTCATGTTCATCGAGTAGGTAGGTATAGATGGATGAAAGCAACAAAAAAAAATCCGTTGTTTTGGTTCCATGATGCATTTCGTGCATCTGCTTAGAGAATTCCACCTAATCACTAACTTTTCTTAGTATCCGGGTTCGGGTTTTTATTTAGCCAGCCATGCAGCAGTGCCTGATGATGGCTTGGCCTCTCAGCGTACCAGCTCTTCGCCTCCAAATGAAAGACATTTTAATTTGTCCTCAATTTGATTTATGCAAAGAAGATTGTTACCCGAGACTAATTGGTGGATAATCCCTTGCTGGCTTGGCCGTATAGTTGACTATTTGCAAGCAAAAACAAATTACCATATGGCAAAGTCGTGCATGCGTGAATCTGGCTGACGCCCACAATCAACACTCATCCACTAATTGCAACGAACAACGACACTCTTGATGATGGTTTGGCTTGAGTAAGTAAAGAAGGTAGTTGTCACAAGCTCTCACAAGTCATTAATTAGGCGCACTCTTCTGAGTCAAAATCTCAGAGTCGCAGTCATTCATCATCCCTCTTTAAAGAGCTGCTAGCTATGATTCTAAAGCTTTGGTCTAATTGGAGTATAGTTTGTGCTTCTGTCTGCGATGGGGAGCGGAGCTGCAGCGGCGTGAGCAAACATCCAATCTGTACTTAGCCATCACGGAAGCCATTGACACAGACAGGGGGACAGACAGCTAAACAAACTGCTGGCAGTTAGCGCGTCATCAAAGGTCACCAAACAATCGGCTATACAATGTCGAAAGTATAAATCTCTTTTCCTTTACTAATCCTATTAGCCTGTGATTTTGTTTTCTTGTTCCCGGCTACATCTACTACGTAGGAACACATTCCTCATGTGAACGAGGACAAACAAGGGGCACACCGCGTGGTGGTGGTAAGGTTATTCCAACGCGAAGGAGGCACAACATCTCCTCAAGCTGCAGCTACAGCTACTTGGTTTTCCTACTCAAGTCACAACAAATCGACGACATGGCCACAAAAAAAAAACAAATACGAAACAAAACTCTTCAACCCACTATCGAAAGTTCGTGGTAAAAGTTTTTCGTTTGTTTGTTTGTTTTTTTTTTTCTCTAGTTTGTTTTTGCAATAGATGGAGCTGTGGAGAGTGCCCGGTGCGAACACGAAAAGAAAATTCCAATTTACACAAAAGCGTGTTCAATACCCAGCCCAGCAACAGTACCTATGCCTGAACGACAGAGCGTTTAGGCCCGGCAATTAAGAAGCATTAAAAGCTGCTTCAAGGAGACGCCAAGCCAAGTAGTATATCTATGTTGTTCACTGGTTCAATGGTCATTCGAGAGGGCGATAATAGTTCATCCATTCTTCGATCGACCAACGAAGACATGAGCGCGCGTATGCTCAATTGGTTATAATGATGGCGTGTAGATGGAGTGTGTGTGTGCGTTTTAACTGCCCAGATAACTGGGTATACAAAATGTGATTTTGTGCTAGCTAGCTTAACTCTATCGGCTTGACATCACGGAAACACGCAGGGAATCAAGGAAATGTCGTAACTGAATCGTTTCTCAACTTCTTGCTTTGTCGCGCTGGAACTTTTTCACCATCAGAGCCTATATTATCGCAGCAGCAGCCCGGGCGCAGCGGTATGGGATCAGAGGCGGCATGGTTGTCGCAGACTTTCTATCACGTGTTCGATTGTTTTGCGCATTGTTGATACAGCGAAAAGAGATTTGAGCTTTGTATTGACGAGGTCAAACAATCGAAAGTCTCTGAACTTTTGTTGTTGTCATTTAATGGCTAACATAAAAGTTAACGTGTCCCTTGTAGACTTGGGTCAATTCTTAATAGTGGTCATTCGCGAAAACAAAATAAGTTTCTTATATAGGATTGTAAAACCCACATACATATTTTTCTTGCCTGGCAAACATTTAACAAGATCTTGCAAAAGGTCTCGGATAGATGAATAAATACACAAATAAATAAATAAATAAATAAATAAATAAATACAAAAATAAATAAATAAATGAATAAATAAGTAAATTAATATATATACAAAGAGGTAGGCAAAAAAAAGTTAACATTAATGAGCACTTTCAGAAAAAGTTTTTTTTTTTTAACTATGCTCAAGTTCAAAAGAAGTTGCACAAAATGTTGATATAAACTATTTTAAAAAGCTTTGTGAGACAAAAAGTGACAAAATGTAGGCAATAGTTATAAAAAAAGCTAAAGCTAAAAGTTGGATTTTTAAGTAAAAGCCGAGTTTTGCGTGAATAAAAAATAGCTTTGGCTATTTAGTTAAAGATTTTTTCTAGTAATAGCTATTTTAAAATAGCCAAAGCTAAATTCATTTAGTTTTAGCTTGTTTTTTCAGCTTGAACTTCAATTTGTGTGAATAAAAATAGCTTAAGCTATCATAATATAGTAAAAGCTACAAACATTTAAAAATTCTTTCATTAAAAAGGTTTGACTAGTTTTTATTTTCATTATTCTATTCAGTTTTAGCGCGAATATGGCCGAGCTTACACGCGTAAGACAACCAAAATTCTATAGAAAACGGTCGGAAATCAGTGATGATGATTTTTTTTTTTGGTTTTCAAAAGAAAACGTGCATTGGCTTTCTAATTACTTTTTAGGGGATTCAACAGAGGGTAGAGGAGGTGCATTAACCTCTTAGCAGAGATATTTTGAGATATCTGAGTTTAATTCCTTTTTTTAAATTGGATACAAATTGGGAGATTGTTGATTAAATGTATACGGGAAAATCCCCAAAAATGAGATAATTTTCTTTAAAATTTTTTTTTTTTTGAATTTTTGCCACAAAGCTGTAACGTGGTTTTATTAAAATTAAATATTAGAAAAACGAAGATTAATCAAAATATAAGATCCGTTTTGCGAACATTAAAAAATCCTCAAACCATTTTATTGGAGCTACCCAGTCTACATGAACTATAGCATAGTAAAATCAAAAAAATCGGTCCAAGCCTTTAATCTTGTGGTGATGGACGATAAAAGATATGATAAACCATTTTTTGCACGCAACCAATATTTATCCTATGGAGCAGATTAAAAAAAAAAAAAAAACATAAAACGCTGCATTGCACTCCAGTGTATATAAAACAGTTTAAGCTAAAACTACTTAAGTTAAAACATGTGACTAAACAAACCAAAGCTAAAATTATAAAGCTAAAGCTAGAATTTTCTAGCTGAAGCAAATTTAGCGAAATCTTTTTTTTTTATTCACATGAAATAAAGCTTCAGCTAGAACTATATAGTTTTAGCTACTAGTAAGAGCTATGACTAGTTAGCTTTAGCTACTTACAAAAAAGCTTTTACTTTTTTTTTATTCACTACGCCAAAATCGTAATTTTAGCTAAAGTATTTAAAACTTGTTATAATAACTTGAAGGCACATTCGACATTCCCCATAGGCTCGGACCAATATCCGCACACTTTAAATTTGTATGTATGGAAAAATCCCTTTTTGATTGCAAAAATAATGAAAGATCTTAAAACGTGAAAACGAATTAAATCCTTTTGCTTAGCAAAAGAAAAAAGAATCAACTGAGTCTTTTTGTTTTTAGACAAAAAAAAAAAACTAAAACATCAAAAGTCACAATTTCTTTCAATCTTCTATAAAAGATCCACGATGTTCGGTGCGGTGCATCAACTCTCGAACTCATGTTCTGCAAATACTCTCCATTCTACGGGCCATTTAATTAAATTGTTCATACACAAGACTTGAGAGAGTTGAGAATCATCTCTAAGGCAATTTTGGGTATCTGTTCTTTTTCGCAGTCGTGGATGAAATTTATTTCTCCATCCAAAAACAGAACCTCATCAGCCAGATGCTGTATGCATGTCGTCATGATGCACCAGGCAAACGAACAACCATCAAGACCAAACGGTTTGAGTTTGTTATGGGCTTGTATGGCTAAAGAGTCATCTCATTGCCTCGTCGGTCGTTCGGTTTTCCAGAAGGAAGTCAGCTACTTTCACTAAATTATGACTTTGCCAATGTTTTTCATTCCAAAAATGGAGTGCACATTCTTTTTATAAAGTTTTGCACACGATTCGTACACGCCTCAACCTCCTAAATTAACTAGTCTTTCTACCTCACTTGATGGTTGGTTTAGTGCATGTTTTTGTTTTTTCTAGGTTAAGGATTGCATATGTATAGAATATGTTAGTGTTTTGATATTCCTAAATGGTGATCGACCTCCACCCGCTAGCATTGGGTGTGAAATTAGTTTCGGAAGGTAATTTCATGGAAACTATGGCATTAAGGAATCTCTACCATGCGTTTCTCGGTCGTGGTCTTTGTCATGGCGCTTGTCTTCGAGCGTAAAAGTAATTTGGATTTATGGAATGTTCATTTGAAGTTGAGGTATTAATTTAGAATTTTGATAGAATTAATGGAGAAGAGTGCCAACTCATTTATTTACATATTTATTTAATTCAAAGCTACGATAAGTAAAAGATTTTTTTACTTATAGTTAATTAAAACAAAAGTTGATTACATTGTGCTACAGAGTGATTTTGAACTTTTAAAGTGACCTAAGAGAGGCTATAGGCCTATACTTGAAAACTTTCATATTTATACCATCAAATTCTCAACTCTTTCGCCCATATTTCGATTTAGCGTTTCTTTACGGCTTTAAAGAGAGGCCTTGCCAACGATATAAATGTATATAGTATATGTAGTACCAACTGTAATATGTGTTGATATCGAAAAGTTTGGAGACAAGAGATTGCATGACTTTTTTTTTATTTGATACTTATTTTTAAAGTTCTTTTTATAGTGAGTCAAACAAGTCTTAGTTCATTAAAATCGGTAAAAAATTGTTGAAGTTCTGAATTTTTCAAGATCACCTTGATCACATAATTACTTGCGTTCAAGAACCTATCCAAGGCAGTGTCAACCTATCCAAAAATGTTCAGATACGTTTAGTTGTGGTTGGATCAGCTGTTTTTTCACAAGGATTACAAAAATACAAAGCTATCCAGATCGCTTTGGATAAAATCCCGAACCCGTGTGGGGTATTAAGATTACATATTTTGGTGCCCTGGGAAATAATTCCGAGACCTTCGATTTTCGATTTTCGAAAGAATAACAAAGCATAAGCCGAAAACCGAATTTTTTTCACAGTTGCACCAGGTGTCGTTTGGTCATCATCTGGCTTTTAACGGTTATCTTTATTTTTACACGTTATTTACGTATTTTTTATCTTAGACGAAAAAGTTGTAATTAAAATTTTGAGGAAATTTTTTTTTCGATAATCAATTTAGTTCAAAAGTTACAGTTAAAAAAGTAGGGGTTGACCTTAACACATTCGTCATATTTGTTCTTCAAGCCCGAATAATGGATGGTCTCTATTTACGAAGAGAGTTTATTTTTAATTTATTTTCGTATGTTTTAAAAAAATTATCTTGAAATTTTTTGTTAAATTTTCTTACAGGGGAATTTAAAAATGATAGATTTAAGAAAACCAATATTATTTTACTGTTTCCTAAAAAGATAAAGTTCTTCCAACTTACCATTGCCATTCGCCGATTTTATTCTGAAAAGAGAATGTAAAAAAAAAAAGATTAATTCAAGGGTCAAAAAGTCGATTAAATGAAAAATAGAATCTTGGAACACATTTTCTCTCAGATCTTTCAACTTTAAAATAAAATTAAAAACAAAAAACAAACAAAATGGTAAAAGTATACAAACTTTTTTGCAAAGATCTTTTTGCTGTTAGATAGCAACAATTAAGTATCTCAATTAAATCTGATCACCTTTTAGCGTATGACACAGTTTGAAGAGATAATATGCAGTTTACACAAATATACGTGTATTGTAAGTAATGGAGGTATGCAAATTCAAGAGCTAAATGATCGAAACATTTTGATATGTTACTTTCTGAAGATCAAGCTGAAATAATTGAGACAAGTTAGTCATTAAAGCCTTATGCAGTTCGGTAACCAAAATTAAAAAGAAAAACAAATTTTGTCGTCAGAAATGATCCTCCTCATTCATCTTTTCTTTTTTTTTTCATTTTGATCGGACAGATGAAAGAAGTTTGGCTGACAGAAATGCTGAAGGCTCTCTTAAATTGGCTTGCTTAGCTGGTCTGTATGCAAGCCCATATGAACATTGACTAATCGTTTGGCCGAAACTAATAGCATGAATGAATGAGCTTTTTATTTTTTATTAATTGTGGTAAATTAATGATATTCAGGTAAATTAATGGCAGCGTGCTTGTGGGGAATGTCACGATTATTAGTTTATTTCCGATTGCATAAGTGCTCTTGGAGTTAATGTTGCATTTTTATTTTGAAAGCAAAGCTTATTTAAGTGGTTTTTGATTAAGCAAATGCCAAGAGTAATTGGTAAAATGGATGATGTAGGTATCAAAAATTACATATACATAGTTTAAATGCGAAAGGCATAATTGAATTGAAAACATTAAACAAAATTGAAATTGAAGAGCAATCTAGTATGAATATTGATAAGCAGCGACAACTGTAAAGTTATATTTTTTTGTTTGAATTGTGAATTCTGGTGAGCAAAAATTTTTGGTCCGAAAAAGTACAGGCAGACAAATGACAATTTTTTATTCTTGAGACGAGGGCTCTATTCTCTTAAAAACTATACAATTTTTTTTTTTATTTGACAACGGCTTTTGATTGTTAATCAGACTACCTAAAGGGACAACAACATACATACATAATATAAATGCAAAGCTTACAACTTAACTAAAGTCTAAACAAAATTAAAAAAAATATGCACAGGGACTTGCAATTGTGGTCAACATCAATGCTTCAATAATAATATTTTTAACAGTAAAATGTTACATAAAATAAATGTTTTTGTTTAAAATTACATTATGATAATCCAAATCAATTATTGCAAGGACTATACAAATTTTTCCGAAATCAGCACATGACGATAGTAACAGAAAAGCGTTATAAAAATTATTATCCATCATTAAAATCAGTGGCACAAATTTTTAGACGATTTTTTTGTATAATGATAAAGCATTTTTAGTATGATGCTAGTTTAAAAACAGGATTATCAAAATTTTAAACGAGTTAGCTTTATCTTTTTAACTTTTTGGCACCACTGTTTTCGGAATGTTGATTTAGAGTTTCTTAAGAAAAAAGGTGTAGTTGTAGTATGATACTATGTAGTTAGAAAATGTTTAAAACTTAGAGAATTTCAGTAAAGAGCTTAAAAGCTAGAAAATTGTTAGGTAGTAAAGCTAATACCTCAACAGACTTCAGAACTTGCCATAGAAATAATGTTTTTCATCAAACAGAATAATCAAAAAGCAAAGATCCAAATAAATTTTAAAATAAAAATTGGTAAACTATAAAAGTTAATCTTAAAGTAAGCTAAACATTCTTCATTTGTCAGAAATGAACCCATAAAACTTATAACGAACGCATCTCATTATTTTCAAAATGACAATTCATCACTTCATAGTTATTGTCAACTCATTCTTCAGAAGAACAATACATACTCATTCATTTGCGTTTAAGAACAATAAAACACATTTGGCGTTTACTTTTAAATGCTATCGCATAAATGGTAATGTTTAGCGCTTGACACAGTTGTGTATTTGTTTATTTTCATCCTGCTCCATATACCAATCAAAGTGAAACATCCTCCTAGCCCATCAGAGTGATTGATATCCCTTAACTGACACTATCTATAAAAGTTCGCGTGCAGAATAAATGTATAATCATCACCCATCACCATCCCCACCTTTTAATTTACGCAATAAACTTAATGCAAGTTAACATAATTCTTAACCAGAACAACACTCCCTAGGACAATGCTTAATTTGCACTTTAATAGCTATGCCCGGACAGGGCGGGAGAGCAGGGTTAAAGCAAAAAATAAACACTGACACAAAATGTTGTTTTCAATACTTAACAATAAGCCATTACCCCATTACAAGATTTTCGTGGCATATCATTAGCATTCTGCTCGTTGTTGCTATTTATTGCGAAAATGCAGATTTTTTTATTTTTTAAAACAAATTCATTTACAACCATACTCCACACCGCCTCGTCCACAGCTTCATCGAAAAGAGTGTGACAATCCGTATGCACACCACAGGTATAGGTAAGGCATAATTGCACTTTTAGAAGGCGCTAGCTAGCTAGAGGTTGGAATCAAAATCAAAATCGAAAACCCCTCTGTATGGGTTCCCCCTTGTAAGATCCATGGTACAGTGTAGACGCCTAATCGCGCTAATCGGGCACAAGTATTCATCTATTCAATAATTCACATGCCAATGTGGCGCGTTTGCTAATTTCTTGTTGTTCGCGCAAACTATCGATGACGACGACGACGACGACCGAAAGACAACGTCGACATGCGGTAATACCAGGATTAATTTACTGCCTAGCTTGAGACGAGGTGACACTTTTGGAAAATAGACGCGGAATATGCAGATCAACCCACGCGTTTGACACGCTTTTTCCTTCTTTATAAAGCGTCAGACACAATTATTGTTATGCTAGATGGTGACTTTTTGAAGCCTTACTGCTTGCAAAATGTTAAAATGATCGATAGTCACTTGTGTGTGGGGTTATATACAGCATACATCAGTTGTGACGTTTATGACATTTCTATTAGGAAATAAGCTGTAAGAGGTTTTTGTTTTAAAATTTCAAACCAAAGGGTATCAACTTTGGAAGAATTTTTTAAAATTAATTAATTAAATACCCGTAGGGACGTAGTTCCTGGGACTTTGAATGAAGAAGTTCTTGGAAAATGAAATAGGTCTAAAAATAGACACAAATTCCTGCAATTTAATTAAAGAAAGTTGAAGTCGAGTTGAAATGAAAAAACTTAGTTATTGTGGTTGAGGTCAGTGTATGTCTTATATGGTCTGTGAAATAATCATGCTACTATTTCGAAAGCTTCTCGATCGGTTTCAATGAAATTTCGCATTTATGAAAGTACACTTGTCAAAAAAATTAAGGGAAGAAAAAAAAACACTTTTTTTTCGTGTTTTTTGAAGAGCTGTATCTCTATGAAAAGTGGTCGTATTGAGATGAAACAAAAAGCATTCTTAAGCTTTATACATATTTTTTGCATTGAGAAATTTCAGCAAATGATTTTTTTAAGGTACCGTTATTGCGCAATCATAAGAAGGAGCACGACCAAAAATTTTTAATTTTTTTTTCTTTGAAATATTTTTTTGAGCCAATTTAATATTTTGTTTTGATAACTTGTTTATTCAGCTGTAAGGTCGTCTTTTTTCGTCATTTTACAATTTTCTTTTCAGAAGAATATCTGGCATTGAATGAAAAAACAGACAGAAAAGGACTTTGACTACCAATATCTTTGCAAGGAATGCCGACACGGAAAATTTAAGGGTATGTAGTTTTAAAAATTGGAATTAATTTTCTACAAGATTTTTTTCAAAACCTCCTACGATTATATTTTTTCTGGCTCCTCACCGTTACATTATAAGAAAAGGTAAAAATAACGACTTTTTAAAGACTTTTTTGTAAATCTTTTACTGCTTTAAAAAATATTGACTGCAGGACTTAATTTGGTAAAAAACTTTAAAGAACTATAGACCACCAATATTTCTGCTAGATTTCAAATTAATCCATTGAACCGAATGATCAAATTCGTAGAAAGCAATTAATGGAAGAAATTGGGTGGTTCATAAACATTGTGAAATTGTCATCAAAATGGAAATGAAAAGGACAATTTCTGTCCACTTTTTTCATAGTTCTGCATTAGTTACGACACAAAAAATATAAAGCTTTTGAATGCTTTTTGTTTCATCTCAATACGATTACTTTTCACAGAGATAAAGCTCTTAAAACACTAAAAAAAAGTGTTTTTTTTTGTTCCCTTAATTTTTTTTTGTGACAATTGTAGTTAGGTACTAAAATAAAGCACGCTGAATAATTTTACCTTATAAGTTAGGACCTCAACCTCAGTGTTATACATACAACTGGATACCCTACATTTATTTAATAAATCTTTAGAAATAACGAGTTTAATACATTGTTACTTAAACTATTACACAAAAAGTTCGTAAAAGCCCATTTTTACTAATAAAGAGAAACAATTTATTGAAATAAGACATAACATAATTTGATCGCAGAAGGCTTTCCAGATTAGATTAAACTTGTTTGAAATACTTTATGATGTGAAAATACAAAATACTCTTTCAAGATTATAAATCGAGCAAAATACAATAAATAAATTTAATTAAAGAGAAAGGTGCTTAAGAAATGATGAAAAGTCAGCAAATTCTTAAAGACGATTTCTAATTAAAAATCTAAAAAGAAGTTAATATCTTTAAATGGTAATTATATTTAAAACTAGATCATGAAAGTAACATAAGTACCATCATTATTTAACCTTATCATAGATTAATTTTTTTTTTGTAAATGATCAAAAAATATTTTTGATTAAAACTCTTTATTTCTATACACTTTTGTATTGGAATTCCCTGCTCTTGACATAAGGCTGATGAGAAATCCATTTCAGTGTCATAAATTCCATCTTAAAACAAACATCGATCCATTAAGATACGCCTTTCTTATTTTATACCGTCAATTTCAACACAAATAAATAAATTCTTCTTCACCCGATAACTACAACTTTATGGATACTTTAGATCCTATCTTCAAAACCTTCATAGATGTACCGCAAAAAAAAAGTTAAACTTTTCCATACGATCCACATAATGCCAGCTCTTCGAATGGATGCTGTGCAGAGCTTCTGTAGCTTGTGTGATGATGTTCCAGTAGTCGTTGCTGATCTTTATCAATCCCACAACCAACCTATATAGAATGCCCTCAATGTTATTGTTATTGTTAAGATACATTTTATGCGGAAGGCCGATTGTTTTAAGCCACTGCTGCCGCCGCGCCGAGCCGTCGAAGCCGACATCAAAGCGAGAGAGAAAAAAGTGTATATAACTAGATCGATTATTGAAATTTATGCTAACTAGTTTTTTTGTTTTCCAATAGCTTGCCTTGTTCAAAGCTAAGTTTTTACCCGACTGGATAGAAAAAAATACACACAATGTCTGCTGCTGCGTCTAATTATTAGGCTTGAAGTCTTAATTGTTATAAGCACGTCCATACAACCATGCAGGAAAAAAGTCTAGTGTTAGATTAAGTGTTGAGTGTGTAACAAAAGGCAACAACACAACAACACACAACAACAAAAACTAAACCAACCATATCGGATCTTGGGAATGGCATTAATCTTACAAATTGTTTACAAATAACAATTTTTTTCCTCTAATACTTCCTCCGAAATTGTTTTAATTAAAATTTTTGTTCACCTTTTAATAATCTGTGATTATTTTTCTTATTGTGTGGCTGAATTAAAAATTCCGATCGGTTTTTGAGATAGACAAAAAAAAAAACAACATTATGAGTTAACTGACTTTGGCGGGAAATTCTATATTACTGTGCGCTAAACATGTTTTTTTGCTTCGGAAACGATTTAGATAAATCCGTGGATAAGATACCTTTAATGTCGCATTATGAAGTCATTATGAATATTCTATTGCTTATTAATGTCATGAGGTTTGTGCGATTTTAATAATACTAAAGCGTACTGATTTAGAGTTGGCTTCTTCACAGGTAATTAATTTTTTGAATTATAAGAAGGATGCTTGCAAAAATGTTAATTTTTGAGGGTGTTATAAATCACATCAAAAATTATGTTCTTTTACGTATAATTTATTATTGGTTTGTTTAATATTAAACAACTACATAACTGAAATGTACCATGCATAAATCAAAAGTTATTTATTATTTAATTTGCAAAAGTAAAAGGCCTCAAATGGTAGATATCCTTTGTACAGATTATAAAATTTCGAAATTTAAATGAAGACAATAGTTCTTAAAGAATTATTGTGTTGTCGGAAAAATACTGCAAGGTTAGATATGAAACTTTTGTTTATGAAACATTAATTTATAATATGCATTAAAATAAATACAGAATTTATACCCATATAATGTACTCGTATATAAATTTCAAATATAATAAACTAGCTGACCCGGCGAACTTCGTTCCACCTATAATTGATTAAATTATTAATGTTCCTTAAGTAGGTACCTGTTTTTTGAGAACCAACATTTTGAGGATTTTTTTTGTATACAACTCATCTATCTTGCCTTTTATTTTGTATACTTTTATTGAAATGTAATTATCACCGAAACTTTAAAAGCGCTGACGATCTTAAGAAGATTTATTGAGCATAACAACATAGATCATGATGAAATCAAGCGTCTTGAAGAAAAAATTATTAAAATCAGATTCCGTAAGGCAACACAAACCAAAATAACTGATTATTTTTACATTGTAAACACAAAGTTCGCTTTTAAAAAGGTTATGTTAAGTATTTTCCTATTATTAAATAATATTAAGTTTTTTTGTTGTCAATTTTTTTTTATTTTTATAAATAAAGAGATAAGTGCTTATGTGCACCTAAGCGGTTTTTTTTTATAACGCCTAACTCACATAAGAACCTCTCAAAACGAGGCATTTATGGTGAGGCACTTATCCAGGTTTTACTGTAAGCAAAAGTAGACAAAAGATACAATTTTTTTATTTTTGTATCTTCATCTTTATGTCCCATTTTTCATAAAATTACTCAGTTAATGATTGATGTAGAGATTGCAAACAAAATCATTTTAACTATATTAACGAGATATACGCGGCAATAATCAAAAAAAATAAGACAATTTTTTCAAGAATAATTCAATTTCAATCATATGTATGTTAAAATGTGCCAATGTAAAGTTTTTTATAAAAAAAAAAAAAAGAGTTTTAGAATTAATATATTTTGAGATATGAAATACTAAAAATTCAGCCCTTCTGATTTATCATTTAAAAATACCATGTGTTAGAGTTGATAAACTTTAATTATTATTTCGAATTGAAATATTAAAAATATATCAAACCCCAGTAAATCCTACACCAATACCCAATACACATACATACTTTTAGATAAACAAATATTGCTTTGTTAAACCTTATTTGATTATAATTTCAAAAGTAAACTAATTACAGAATAACATGCTCATTATATAAACGAAAATGTATCGATTGCTATATTTTTGAGAATCTGCTAGGAACGTTGTCAGGATAATTGAATAAAGTTTGCCCCAAGTTGAACTGTTTAATATTCAAAACACATATACAAACTCAACAAAATTAAAATGTTGCAAAAAAAGAATTGCTAAACGAACAAGTTATTTCATAAAATTATACCACATGTTGATATTAATAATGTACATGACTTTTAGTTGGTTAGTATGTCCTTAACAGCTTATTTAACACGATTAAAATGAAAACCAAATATGTAGATACGGCCTAACCACACATACTCGTATGTATGTATATGAGGACAAATATGTTCGCCGAGTCAATTTATGTCTATAACATAACTTCATTTATAGGTTTCAAAAGTCCTTTAAATTGTGCATGAAAAACGTGGTCTGCTCGTACATGTATGCGCATGCATCCCTAAGGACTACATATTTTAGTATGCATGCTATGTTTTTTTAACCCATTTTATTTATTTTAAACATTTTTTGCATGTTTGGTATTAAAATACAATTTCAATCTGAATTTATGCGGCTGTAGTTCTTTTTTTTTTTTAGTTGAGTGCATCAGAATGTAGATACGAGTAGAGTATGTCTCTTATTGGGTCAAACTGAAGCATACATAGGCATAGGTATATGAGATATGTATAAATATTAAATGGATGGGAAGTATAGTAGCAATTTCGTGATACCTCATATTAAAAATTAACAAAAAAAAAAAAATTAAATTGCCTAAAGGTACGTATCTATATCAACACAAAAGATATAAATTCAACAAAAGAATTAAACTGATAATCAAGCCCCATTATTTAAAGTGATATCATTATGAAGCAATTAATTTTCTGAATAAACGGTTTTTAATCCAATTTTGAGCACGTTAATTATAAATTAATGGGTCACACTGATGGACATTTTAATTTTTTTTTAAATATTGCAGGTGGACATATAAAAATGAATTTGTGGTTTACCTAAATAAATTTAAAAAAAATGTTTGGATAGTATGCTTCGCCGCTTATATGGAGCAGCCAGAAACCTTCTTGAAAAAAAGTTGTATTTTTTTTTAACAAAAATTGGAATGTGCATGTTTGTAATGAAACATAATAATTGATCCGAAGTTGTGGCACATTAGAAGAATAAATTCAAATCTTTGTAAAAACCAAACAAAAAATTGATATATGATGCAGTGCATATATGACAAATACTTATACCTTCATATAAAATAAATAAATTTTGTGGTACCATTTTCTCAAAAAGTATTTGACTGATTTCGATAAATTTTATTTGGTTGGGAAAGCCAAGTATCAGTATAGGTTTGATCCAATACAAAGCAAAATTTTGGACCTAACAGTTCAAGAGTTTTCTTGAACAACTGGTATGCAAGGTTTTATATAATTTGCTAGATTTCGGTCTTTATTTGAGGTGCGAAACGTCAATACGACATTGTAAAAACGGGATGTTGTAATTGCGAGATTATGAAAAATCCATCAGGGATTATTTAATTGCAAAATCTAGTTTGTCTAAATTTATAAACAAAAGTTTGAAGTTCCATCGTTTCCACGTGTTGTTCTAGCGCTAGTTATGTTGATTTTTTTTATATTGGACAGTTTTTCCACCGCATACTTTATTGTTTTTTGAATCTGAATTCCACCGTTAAAATGAAGCTTGGTTTTGCCCTCAAAACTTCCAAGATATTGGAAACTCTCCCTATAAATATGGTTGCTCAAAAATATTTAGGTAGGCATTTGTACTTGTATTTGTGAGAACTATTAATCTCTTTAATGCTTCTAAAGATTTTAAAATCCATTATTGCTACTGCTCTCCTGTTCTATTTAACTTGTCATTTGTAACATTAGGTAAGCATACACATAAGTTTCAAAGTCTACGTTTTTAATTTGGGAAATCAGATATCAGTAAATTTTTCACCAATAAAACAATATCGCTGACATAATGCAATCTTGCCTGATTCCACTTTTAAACTTCAAATTTTTTGTTGAAAAAATTTTACGGCGTACCCACCAGCAATTAAAATTATCTGCGATGATTCTACGAGATGTGTAAAGACACCCAAATAAATTTTGATTTGTCAATGTATTTATTTCGAAAAAGGGTATTCCACAGTATCGACTCGACTGTCGATTTTTCTCTAAAACAATTGGTTTTTGAGATATTAACAAAAAAACTAATTTTTTTTTATTGAGCCCTTGATTCTGACGTTTTGACTTTTAGAATGGATGTAAGTAATTTTTTAACGGTCAATGCTGAACAAAATTCACACAACCGTTTTTAGCTCCAAGATTGCAAAACAAAATTTTTCTCTAAAGTAAACCTTTTTTAAGACATTTGCTAGAAAAAATATTTTTAAGTGTCAATTGTGGTACTGTTCTAGTGAGTATCAGATAGGTGAGGAACTTTCTCAGTTTAAAAAGGGCCCCATTACTGATATTCATGCCAAATTTGTTCCTTTCTTTGGCATTTGTGTGTATTCTTTCTGCACTACTAGTTGGTACACGGTTTAAAAAAATAAACTTTCTTCTTTTTTTTTCCAGCCTACACCTACCTATTCATATATGTACATACATACACGTACATATAGATAAATAAATCGATCAGAATTGAAATAGTTGCCAAATGAAAATGATAATTTAATTCCACCGGGTTATAAATAAACAAATAAATTTGGTGGCACTACAGCTCATGCAGAACTAGGACCTAGTAACTTACAACTCTCAACCATTCCTGTTTGAGTGTTTTGCAGGAATGAAGGGACCTACAGTTTTTTGTCGAGCCCGAACGGCTAAGTAGAGCGGCACTTTTCTATGACAGGAAATACTCTTGGAGGATCTCCCATTTCCTCGCAAGAGGCAGTAGCCCTGAAAAACATTTTTAGTGTTTCTGTGCTAGAGGCTGGAAATAGAACCTAGACCTCTGGCGTGATAGTCCAACGCACAAACCATTACGCAACCGGCTACTATTCCACCTGTTTGCCTCATAAAATCAGTTAAAAAGTAAATAATGATATGATGTGCTTGGTAAGTGTAAAAGCGATTCAAACATGTAATCATAAAATTCACCGGGTTATAGTAGTTTCCAATAAATCTTTTTTTCTCTTTTGATTTTCTTCAAAGCTAGTTTAACGGAAAAACAAGTTCTATAGGGGTTCCGAGCTTTGAGTTTTTCACAAAATTTTTATTAATTTGACATCAAAATCCAAATATTCATACATATTTTGACATCTAAATCAAATCAATAATTATGTTTTTAAAAAAATATTAAAACTGAAACTCCTATAGAATAGTTTTCCAGTAAAACTAGCTTTGAAGAAAATCAATAATATGGCCGTACGTCTTTTCATAAAAGATAAAACACAAACAATTTATATAAGTAGGTACCTTTGGAGAGTTCCAATTAGTTCTTTATGTCTATGTATGCTCAATTTCTGAAGCTATCAATAGCTCAGGAAACTAATAAACTGCTGTCGAAGCCTAACTGAATAATTATGGGTGATGCAAAAAGGCATCTAGGTGAATGGTTTCCAAAGAATATTGCTTCCGTGTTTGCCTTAACTCCGAGTTACAGTTTGTTGCACCTAGGTAGGTATATGTAACTTTCAGTCAGTACTGTGGTATACAAAGAACAAACCCAGCAATCATAACTATAAACTTACTCGGAAATATAACTCTTTAGTACCTGTAGGTTCAAATGTTCATCATCATCTGTTTTAATTGAAAGTGAAGACTTTAAATGCATAATCAAGACATTACTTTTTACACAACGCGTCGCGTCGCGCCGAGTCGCAGTAAATTAACAACTACTACTACTCTACTCGTTCTCTAGGTTTACTTACCTTCTACATCTAAGGACTACGACCATTACTATAGCACCTATAAGAGCTGATATGATTGAAACTATGATTAAGGTAAACGCCCATCCCAGTTCGCCTGCGGGATCTGAAAAAAAAAGACAAGAATACAAAATGAATGAACATCATGACTCACAAAATATGGAATATAACTACATATCTAGGTATATCTACTACGAATATTATAAAGACTATAAGAAGTGTGAATTGTAGAATGGAACAATTAATTTGCTGCAGTATAACCAACGTCTATACAAATTATACAACTTGGTAATAAAGGTAAATAAGGGATCTTGGGTTCTTCTATTTTAGAAATCATACGTACGAAAACGGTGGAGGAGGAGGGCTTCAGGAAGGGCGGACAATTTATGTTGTGCTGTGACTGCAATTGACTGCGGTGTGACGTGCCATGCTTGAAGGTAATAAAACAAAGTATAATGGCACAGCAGTGTTGTTTTCTTTCCGACGAAATAATTGTCTTTTGTTGGTACAGGTTGTTTGGATTTAATGGTTTTGTGACACCATTGTATTATGTTTGGATGGAGGATTAGATTGGAACAATTTGGAGTGAGCAAATAAAACTGTATATGTTTTTGTCTTTGATAAGGGTGTGACTTAAGGGAAATTGAAGATGGAATCGGGATTTAGTCTTTTATTTTGTTGTTTTAAGGGTGTGATGTTGAACAAGAAAAATAATAAAATGGAGGGAGGTTTGGATATGATAATGCATTTGGCAATGTTCCCGCAAACACGATTTCATCAACATTTTTGTCACGAAATTTCACATATTATACACATCTAAACACTTCAAATAAAAATTTAATACATAGACAGGTACCTACTTAAGTCAAGAAATAAATTAGTAGGAAACGTTCAATCTTAAATTATCGTATATTTCGAAATAAATTAATTTTGAGAAAAATATCGACTTTTTAGCGTTTAGAGTTGTTATTATATGAAAAATATAGCGTAAAAATTCGTCAAAAACTGTGGTTTCTGGTATAATTTGCTTAAAAAATAAATAAATTCGGTGTCACAACGGCTCACGAAGAACCAAGGCCTAGTGTCTTACAACTCTCAACCGTTCCTGAGTGCGTGTCTGCGGGAATGAAGTGGACCTACAGTTTATTACCGAACGGCTAAAGTGAGCGAAACTTTTCTATGACAAGAGATACTCTTGGAGAGGATTTGTCAATTCCTCTTAAGAGGCAGTAGCCCGGAAAAATAACTTAAAAGGTGGAAGCGGCTGGTATTGAACCCAGACCTCTGGCATGCCAGTCACTAACCATTACGCCACGGACTACTACAAAATTACGAATTTGATTCCGCTACAATTTTATGAGCCACTTAAAAAAGTCTTCATTGTAAGGTTTGACTTGATTTTATTCACAAGAAATACTAACATATTATTACAGACAAAATTTAAATTCCATTCAGTGCAAATACACACACTCCATTTCGCCACAAAATACAAGTAGATATACAAGTGTAACAGGTACTTAATAAATTTAAAAGTAATTTTCGGAGCTCCAACTTCCAGAACTCTCAAGTCATCACCATTCAACATGGTCTACTACAACATAACAAGGTAATAAATAATCGCACCTCCCAATAAGCTGTCCATACGATTTTATTCCATTCTCCATGGAATGCCTACTTCTCATCCAAGTCGTGTGTAGGTGCGTCGCGTTCAAATTATTGACTATCAAAATTATTCTCATAACTGTTTTGTTTTTTTCTTCAATTTATTTTTTTATGAAGTGGCCAGCCACAGCCATATCTCTTCCCATATATTAATTCTGTGGGGTAATTTTTGGCTTTATGAACAAACTTTATGAGTTAATGGTGTCACGTTGTTAACATGGACTCATTTATAGGAGATAGAACTTCGTTCATAAATTTGTCTAACAAATCAAATTTTATGTTTTACGATGATCAGGGAACTGACTCCCTGCCGAGCAAGTCTTTTGCCTCAAGACTTTTTTTATATCTACTTTTAATGTATATGGCAGCGCGCCTAAGGCACGAGCTATAAAAATGTTTTGTATGGATATGGATGTTGAAGATATGTTCACACACAAGATTTGCTGATGGCCAAAAAGACATTCAATAATAAAGCATTCTTAAGCCACCCACGATATTCATAGATAATGTAGGTAATTCAACTAAATTATGTATATGTAAAAAATTAAAGCAGAGCTCTCGATTCCAAATCATTTCATTTCCCATACAAATTCACATTTCGATTTTATTTCAATAAATTTTTAGCAATAAATTAAATACAAAATTAGAAATTATACCTACGTAAAAAACGTAAGGAACACACCCTATTGAAATCCATTAAAAGCTTTGAAAAACTTTTGTCTAATGAAATGTCAAGAGACCTTGTGTAAAAAACAGAAGAACTCCTGAACTAAAAATGTTAAATCTGTCCAATTTGTAGGAGTTAGATGAAATTCATTCAGAAAAAATTAGTAAAAATGTAACCATTGGAAAACCTCATTAGATTTGCGTTCAGGGTTTCAACATTTCAATTTGGAGGCAACAGTTTCATTTCGCTCTGACTTAAATTTAAAAAAATATCAGTATCGTCTCTGTATCGACCTCGGTATCGATCACCGCTATCGATCTCAGTATTGCTATCGATGTCGGTATCGGCATCGCTCTTGATATCATTTCGGGCTCATCGGGTTTGTGCTTTCATGGAACAGATATCGAACTATACTCTAAATCTAGAAAATGCCAAATATTTACATTAAAATATTCAATTTAACTGAGACCACCTGGCATCGATTCCCTTGTTAAAATTAATACCTTTTTCGTAATCTGGAAGAAATGTCCGGAAGTCTCCGATCCGAAATGCCAAACGATAAACGAACAAGTTGAAAATTTTTAATTGATTCTGAAGCTGAATTTTTGAAACCTCAAATGCAGATTTCATTCTTGATTATTTTTAAACAGGGCGAAGACTAGCTATTTGGAAAATTTTGATCCATTTTCCAAAGTAAATGGTGAGATGACATTTTATATATACTAATACGCCAAAATAGATATTTAGTAGGTAAATAAAAGAAAATAGGTCGAATTTAATTAGCCAGGGCTAGGATTTCTATGTAAATATGTATTTTTTGTTGGTGAACATAGAAGCAAACGAATAACATAGTTTTACGAATCAGGAAATTTCAATAAAAATGACATTCAATCGTTAGAGCATATTTTTGCATATTTTAATATAAATGCATTTTTTGAAAATTTTTATATTAAATGCATATTTTTCGTTCATATTTTTAAAATATTAAACAAATTAAAAAAATTGAATTTCTTATTTTGACGACAGTGCATAAAAATGTATGCATCAAAATTTAAATTCAAACTTATGTACATGGAAGACTTTTTTTCAGACCTAGTTATCCCTTTCATATGAAGAAACTGAGTTTCCAGCAAATTATAGTTCCTGTGTGAGAAAGAGCACGAAGTGGTTGGACAAAATCTCCTTGTTGGACAATTTGAGATTTTTTTGACATTCCTCTTCATACGTAAGTTGCGTTCAACGAAGATACTCTTAAAAGGAACTTTAGAATATCTCTTACTATTTTGTTTCTTTGGGTAAAAGGTACAAGAGATTTTAAGGAAATTAAAAGAAAATGTCAAAAAAATCTCCAGCGACTTGTATCTTTGTGTAAAAGGGGACCTGATAGACCAAGTTTTCTTTTTGAAAAAAAAAATGATGGCATGCTAACAAGATTTAAGGAATTTGGAAAACTGTATTTCACACACACAGATTCTAAATATATTTTTTTTAATTTTATTTTGAACTCAAAGTAGTAAAGTTTATTTATTTTAATAATTAATTTTCTTTTTACTTTTTAATAAAAGAACGATTTCTATTTAAATTTTCATGTATTTAATTTTTTCGTAATAACTTTTTTCAAGCATATTTTCAGTTTTTTAACGAATATTTTCTCATTTTATGTGCATATTTTATGCGCATATTTTGTGTTTTTTAACACATACAAATTCGAGCCCTGAAAAAACATTTCAAAAGCATTCGAAATGCTTCCGGACGACCAAACGAAAACGCCATAGGTCTCAAAAATACACTTTCCCCTTAAAAATTTTAACCAGATAACTTTATAACATATCTTAACAAAAATCTCAATTAGTTTTGAATGAAGAGAAGAGTAAGTTATGAGCATATGACATTTTTTTAATTTTTTTTCCAATACATCAAGCCAATGTTTAAGGATGCCTTTGATTCTCGAGTAAATGGCTTAAATCTTTAAAACACTGAAATATGTTGGCTAATTCAATAATTTATGGTTGCAATATGACTTTCCGCCATTAGAAGGCATAGGAAGAATTAAAATTAATATTATTGAATTTAAATTGCAATTTATTTTATTTAACAAATCAATTCAAATTTCACTCAACAAAAATAAATTAATCGAGCCCAACTTAACTGAATTTTTTCCGAAAAAACTTAAAAAAAAAAAAATAAACCTACAACAAAATATCATAACATAAATAAGTATAAATGATCTTTAATGTTAATAAACTTAGATCTAATATGGTAACTATCGATTATTCCCGCCAGTTGTTCATTTTGAGGTGACTGACATTCGATATTTCTAAAAGGTTATAACAACCTATAGTTTTAATTCTCTGAGAAAAATTAGCGACAAGGAATGGAGGCTGAAGGAGAGTGTTAAAATTGCATTCATTACGTATGTAAAACTGAACATGACCATAACGCCCATGTTTTGTGACTTTTTTGCACTTCACCAGCAGTTTATAGTTGGCTGTGCTGATCACACAGCAAGTTAGATAGAAAGATAGGTGTGGCACTAGTTGGCCAGCATACACGTATCTACTAATACAACATAGCACATGCTGCAACGTCAAGTATATACGACAATTACGAATTTTCAGGTAAATTAAGTAATTTCACCCGAGGATGACATTTTGCCTTTTCTTGTTGTCTCCTTAACGACAACATAATCAACTTCTGGCCAAAAGTACCCTGCAACGCGCGCGCCGGCTACCTCACGGCCACAGCCTTAATCAAGCTCTAGGCTTCGCGCAGCTATACCAAGTCACTAACCTGGTCTTGATGGGCGTCTCCGTTGTTTTAACCATTTCTTAAGTTTCGTATATCTTTAGCGCGTCATGAAGCTGTGAATAAATGGCTCTAATTAAATACATTATTATACTATTTATGGCATTCGGCAATGATTTTCAATGCCCAACGGGGTGATCGTAGATTTATTGCTGCGGCTCAATGAGCACCATGGAAATTAAATTAATCTAAAAACAGAAATCACTGCGAACAACAAATGCTTTAGCTATATAGCTTCTGTGGGATTTTATTAAAATCTAATATATGAACAAGTTTTGCTGAAAAACGCTTTTGGGCATAGAATTGCTGGGTAACAGTGGTAGGCAGTCAGCCGAACTAGATTCCAGCCAAAGGCGACCTAAATGAGTTAAGTATGTGTGTAACATGACATGCCTGCCACCGTAAGTGGACATAAAAAGGCTCGTTTTGCCGAAATGCTCAGGTGTTACCCGCTAATGACGTTGTTCAACCACCAGTTGAGTTCTAACATAGTTTTTTGCTTATAGGACATGCTGTTTTGAAAGTGATTTTGGGACAAATTTTATTGATGATAAATGATAAAGATACAAACAAAAATGGGGACAAGAAAACGCAGAAATTCTGGTTTTCTACAATGTTGAAAATATTTAAGAAAATAAGAATACAATGCATTTTTCCCTCAATTTTGACTTTACACGGTGGCTGTAAATTTAATTGTCAACAAGGCTAACTGATAGGGTTTCTAAGGCGTTGGAATAAGAAAATTGAAGAGGATTTAAAAGGAGAGGAGATACCAATGAATGTCTGGATCAAAGATACTGAATTTATAAAGATATGAATCCTCGGCTGTCATTTGAGTTTGCCTACAAGCTCTATCAGATAAGAAATGAGAAGGTATGTGTAAAAATGGCGGTATAAAACTCATACATTCACAGTATTTATCTTCACAACTTACACATTCACAGTACTTATCTTCACACCACCCTGCTATATTGTTGTTGGATTTCACATCTATTCATCGACACAAAATTAAATTACAAATACAACAATGTAAACAAATGGGTTTTGGAGGGTGAAACGTACGAAGGATTCATTTCTTTATATTCAGTTTCTTTGGTCTGGATATCGCAATGGGAGGGAAATATTTAGCATTCCACATTCTTGTAGTGCGGCTGAAGAAAGAAAATCTGAACTTTACAGTACGTCCGAAGTCTTCGGGCTCAAGGGTAAACTGATGGGCATTCCTTGAAGTGTCAGTATTACGGTTGAATTGTCTTAGGGGAGGAATGCAACTGGCTATTTCACTAGAACATTGTTTGTACAAATAGCAATAAAATAACGAAAGCCATGAGACATTGCAGCGCAGCGGTGGTCGAGAGAAGCAAACGTTTCAATAATAATTTCATCACCTATCATTTTCAAAGCTCTTTTTTGAGTTCTGTCCAGCAAACTCAAGTGGGTTATTGGGGCACCTGTCCAAATGTGGGAATTGTACTCGAGTTTTGGACGAATAAAGGCTTTATAGATAATAGCCAGATTAGAAGGGCAACAAATTTTATTGCATCGACGAAGAAAACCCAAACACTTAGCAGCGTTTTTGGCGACATCGAATATGTGGTCATTGCACACAAGGTGGTCTGTGATGCACATACCAAGAACTGAAAGCTGTTCGGTCTCCCCAATGCAAGTGCCGCTCATGGATAGCGGCATTGGGGGTGGGTTCTGCTCTAACGACAGGAGACAGCATTGAGTTTTTGAAGCATTAAATTCTACGCGGTTTTTGATTCCCCATTGGACAATGCTATATCAAGGTCAGAATTTAATGAGCTTATCATACGCCGCCGTTGAAGTTCCACATCCGAAGGACAAGGACGTGAATCTTGAAACGAATATGAAAAGATGAGGGTTCTGTCGTCAGAGAAACAGTTTAATGGATTAGAAGTTTCAGACAAAAGGTCGTTTATAAATATAAAGAAGAAAGTCGGAGACAAAACGGAGCCCTGGGGCACACCAGCACATATTTTCGGGCTTTAAGCCGTCCAATACAACTTGTAATGAACGGTCAAAAAGGTAATTTCTAATCCAACGAAGAAGAGATTCATCCATACTAAATACATGCATTTTCGATAAGAGAGCTTGATGTTAAACTCTATCAAATGCTTTTGAAATATCAAGTTCAATAATCTTACATCCACAAAAACTAGTAAAATGTATTCTGCAATAACGTGATGTTTCCATCAGAATTACATAGATACCTACCGACTTCTTAAAAAAAAAAAAAAAAAAACGGTTAATGATCTCAATATTCATTTATACAAGTTGTCGTCCTCTTTCTCAAAACAACATTCCCTCCATAGTCCATAGAGCTAGCAATTTATGACTCTACTTAGCATTAAGTTGTCTTTACGCGAAATTTGTTTGATTTCTGATGGGTTATGACATGAGTGGTGTCCATAAAAAGGAACACCCTTAAAGTGGGCGGCCGGCTCGGCGGCGGCGAGCTGTCTATATCTCTCTATTTTAATCAATTTCGTAGAACAAAAAAAAAAAAAAAACTGCGTTCATAAAATGTAAATCTCATAAAAATCATTGTATTTAAAGTACTTTTATGATATCACAAACATGCGACACGACAATGTTGTTTGAATTCCAAACAATCGTCTGTAATCTGCCGAAAGTTGTAAGATTTTATTACACCACAACCATTAAATCTTAATTAGTCATTCCATTGTAACCCAGAGAAACCAATATTGTTGGGTTATGATTGTGTCACAAATCTTTTGTCCATCAAAATAGGATTTAGTATTTTGACATATTTTGGCTTCTTTGTTGCGGCCCATAAACTATATTCTCTGGAGAATGAAAACGTTTAACAAAGGCGTGTATAATGTATGCCATGATTTTTGAGAATTTCTTTTCGTATATTTCATGAATAAAATATACCGGCAGGTGGTGTTTTTTAGAATAAGTTATAAAATTCGATTCAAATTTTTTTTTAATTTCCATTTTTTAAATTAAAAAACATTTTAAAGAAAAATCCATAGGGACTTGTATTTATGAATATTCAAAGAAAATTAAACAGATACACATTTTTTAACTTTTAGAGAATATCAAAATTTCTATAATATATATAAGAATTAAATTAGAATGAAATTTTATTTTTGAATAGCATGCAAGAAATTTGTTTTAAGATCTTTATCGTTTTCAATGACTCATACATTCATAAATAACAATTTAATTTGAATAATATTTTCTATAGCATTCGCACCTCGTTCGAATAAAATACTGAAACACACAGACACTAATGGGCTTCTAAATGACCTAATCAAATCTAAACTAAACTAGAAATTATTTTTCATTGTGTTCTTTTTTTGGAGGTTTTCAATAAAAAATAAAAATGAACCTACTCCTTCCACAAGTTATGGTGTGGTGGTAGTTTATTTTTTTCCTGGTTTGTTTTTGTATATATGCGGACCCCCGAATTTAAATTATGCAAATTACCTTAATAAGTGTACCTTAGTGGAATAACAGAATTTTTATGTAAAGCAATATTTTCATAGCGAAAATATGAATTTGCATACAAATACAATGGAATTATACAATGTTATAAATTAGTTAGATTGTTTCAACCACGAAATAAATTGAAAAATTAAAGCTTTCGAGGCACGGTCCGGTTGGGTCATCATTGGTATATTTTGTAAGGTCAGTATGAGAGGTGTTTGTTTATAATAATTGAGTAGGCTTTGGAGAACCACAGAAAATTGTTATGTATTACTTTTTGTTACACTTTATGTATGGACTAATGAGAGAACCTATTTTAAGTTTGAACCTAATTATTGTTCATTTATGTGCAAATATTTTTTTGTCGAAATTGTGAGAAACCAAAATTAAATATAAGAAAAATTTTACAATTGAATAATATGTCCAAGTCCATTATACTTTATGAGTAATTTTGAATAAGCCCAGAGTGTAAGTATGTCATCATCATCATAATTACGACTACGAGTACCAAATTAATACAAAGACAAGAGAAAATTGTAGGGCTGGTGTAGGGGAAACTGGGGTACAATTGACACTTTATTTTAAAATGTCTTCATTTCTGAAGATTATTGATGAATTTAAATTTGTTTAACTGTATTTGATACACTGACTGTCCTAGATTATACTCAGAGATGTGTTTTCTTTTTCTACTAACTTCACCATTAAAAAAAAAATCTAAAAAAAATGTAATTTTTTCAAAAGTGCCCTCTGCACGGGGCAGCTTTGAAATTACAGGGGGAATATTTGACAATAGCAGTTTTAAACCATAATAGTGTATATTATATTCAAAAAAGATACCAGCCGAAATAGACTGTTTTTTTTTTTTTTTAATGGACAAAACATTTTTCAAAATTTCATTTTGTTAATTAAAAAAAAAAAAACATACACTAAAAATATATAAATTCCATTGTACCTATATATGTATTTACCTAACAATAAATAGGAATATTTTGTTTTATATTATTAATCTAAATTTCTGTAGGACCCAGGCTTGAAGTATTGAAATATTTAACTTATGTCGAATTCCTTTTAATAAAAAAATCGATTTGTTTAGAAGAAAAAATCGATTTTTCTGGACAAATTCCTTGTATTGAAAGAAAAAATGGAGTCTGTTTAAAAAAAAAAATTGATTATTTTTGGTAAAAGGAATTCGACATTAATTCATTTATTAACAATTTAAGCTAATTATTTATTATTATTAGGAAGTATTCACATCGAAATAAGGAAAGTCAAATGTAACCCGATGTCAAAGGTTCCCCAGAGTACCCTACCTGTCTTCAATTTGCTTATTTCTTTATGTTGATTTTTATCAATTTTTTAGTTTGAACTGTAAATTCCATGCATGTTTGCTATAACCTCTGGTCATTTTTCCGTACTCACATAACATGTATTATCTCTTTGAGAATAGTAATATTGAACTGGAGTTCAAATGTAGAATAAAAACTCTGAAGGAATTAAGTTGATTGCATACTTTTGTCGAATTTCACGAGAGAATACACTGCGACAATCCTATTTCATACATCAGTGCGTATAACTCTAAAACCTTCTTTAACTTCTCAAACCGTTTGCGCCAGACTTATCACTAAATTTTAATTAAATCCAACGATTAATTAAATTTCTTGAATTTACACACCTTGTTTGTTGTTTTATTATACCAGAGCAATTAACTTTTCTCATAAATTTGCCCAATCAGCATTTCGAAGTGAAAACAAATAAAAATGTGTTCCTTTCCACACGTTGCTTCTGTCCAGTTTTTTTTTTTTTTTGTCTGACCCACTTACACTTTATTTGTCGAAAAAGAAAAAATGATCATCTCGTGGGGAACACATTAAACTGTCTGTCCAACATTCAAATATTGGAAGAAATAATAAAGAAACACTTCTCAAGAATTTATTAGCTAACGCCACAGGGTCCATGTAGCCCCACCGCCCTCCATCGAATGGAAGAAGCGATGAGGTGGCACTTGAGACCTAAATTCATATGTGGAAGGGAAGGATACCTATGTGTGATTCAACTGCAATTTATTAATCGCCAACAGGATGGGACTGAACTGAAAAAGATGGCGAAATTCCTTGCGAATGCCAAAATGGAGAGAAATTCGCAATTTACAATAATTTTACGGTGTTGGAAGTCTTTTTTTTTTTTTTTTTTGGTAATAACACCGATGCTTTGTCTGCTGCCTGGTTTCAATCGGATTCAAGACTTTTTAATAATCTCTCATAATTTCCATGGAAACGCAAACACATAACGTGAAATTAAAAAAAAAAAATCAAATTTATGACGATACCTCTGGGATGATGATGGTAGAGGAAATCCCGGCAGGAATTATTTCATCGAATTTTTTTTCGGACAGAGACAGAAGGCAAATGGCAAACAGCGAGCAAAGGTGTCAGATTACAACGGGGTGATTATGGATCTTAAATATTAAGCCGCATTTTAAATTTCTGCTTGCAGATTATTTTTTTTATTTATTTTGTCTTTTTTCAAAAATTAATAATTTCGAATTATTCGTGTTTTGTTTGTAACCGAAGATTGGCGTTTCTCACTGTCATCTCGTTTGATTGTGGCTTTTGATATTTATTTTTTCTGCAGGCAGGCTATAAGGTACAACCCCAAAGCGCAGCTCAGCTCCAACGTTATCATTAATTCCCCTCTTTTCGTGTCATATAATTAATTGGACGCGTATTTGTCGAAATATTATACGAGACAATTAAATTGGGGATTATTTTATTGTTGTTGTTGTTTTATGGTTGGCATGGGACATTGAGAGATGGACATTCGGCGAGTATTGAGTCATAAAGTTGTCAGAGAGTTGTTGCATTCTCAGCTGGGTGTCAGATTTAATGCAAATAAGTTGGCAAAATGTTTCAATTGCCATTGTCCCATTCAGGGAGGTTAAGCTGCAATAATGCTTAAGACCTACATATATGTATTCTTTTGAGTGATAAAAATTAATCCTTTGTATAATGAGCTCACATAAATTATATTATTTTTTAAATGAAAAGATTCACGGCGGTTCCCATGGGTGAAGTTAAGTAGAACATCATAAAAGTTTTCACCGCTATGGAAGATTTTATTAAAATTAAAAAAAAAATGAAATACAGTTATTTTCAAACCTTTAAAAATAAATAATATAAAAATGTGATTTCAATAAAGCTAACGAGATGAAATGTCCTAATTCATTAAGATTTTATGGAAAATATAATTTTGGACAAGGCCTTCATGGACAATGGACATGGCAATCAGCCAGACTAGAGCTAGATCCTCTTAAAGTCCCAAATATTATGGTTGTTAAATTTTTAATTCATATAACCTTTTAGATATATCAGCAAATATGTATAATTTGAAGTGATAGGCAAGAATTTTCGTTCAAACAGTGGATTTCAATTCAAAAATTAAAAAAGGTCATGATGATCAATTAATGTGATATTTATATTTTTTCTGAAAGGTCTTAAGGCCAGCTATAATCAGTTGCAAGGTTATCCATTAGTTACTGGACACCCTGTATATGCAGATTTTTATAATTAAATATTTTATTTCATGTGGGAAGAACTTTCAAATATCAATAAATAAACATTTATAATATAAATAGGTACCTACAAGTTTTCTGAGTTATAGGCAAATGCTTTTCAAAACTTGAAGGCTTTTTGAAAATAACGAAATAAATATAAGTTAACAAGAAAAGTAACAAAAACGTTTTTAAAAAAACGTCAAAACAATGTTTCAAATGATAGTAAGATGTGCATCAGCTAAGCAGGTCACTTTTTTATTGCGGGTTAAAAAGTAGAATATAGTAATTAGCTGCTACTTAATTGCTAATAAGTTACGTACAAAAATTGCTTAGCAGGGTGGCTTGCTAAGTTGACGTAAACTAAAAATTAATCACTGTTTTGGTTTGCGATAAAATGGGTGTCCTTATACATATGATGACGTCATCCCTATTTATTCGAAAACGAAAAAAGTGATTCAATTTCTTGTTGCGTAACTAATTAGAAATTAAGTAGTTTTCAATATATATCCACTCCCGGACCCTTTATCTCTATTTTTGAGAAAGTGGACCTGCTAAGTTGACGTCAACTTAGCAGGACACCCATTTTCTCACAAACCAAAGTAGCAATAAAATTTTTGTTTGCTTAAATAATTAGCAATTAAGTAGTTAAATACATATCCACTCCCGGACAGTTTGTCTATAGTTTTGAGAAAGTTGACCTGCTAAGTTGACGACACATTATCAGGACACCCGTTTTCTCGCAAACCAACAGAGCAGTTAATTTTTTTTTGGGTAACTAATTAGCAATTACTATAATTCTCAATATATATCCACTACCGGACCGTTTATCTCTATTTTTTTGAGAAAGTTGACCTGCTAAGTTGACGTCTACTTAGCAGGACACCCATTTTCACGCAAACCAAAGTAGCAATAAAATTTTTTTTTGCGTAACTAATTAGCAATTAAGTATTTTTCAATATATATCCACTTTCGGACCGTTTATCTCTATTTTTGAGAAAGTGGACCTGCTAAGATGACGTCAACTTAGCAGGACACCAATTTTCTCGCAAACCAACAGAGCAATTATTTTTTTTTTGCGTAAGTAATTGGCAATTAAGTAGTTTTTAATACATATCCATTTTCGAACCATTTATCTATAGTTTTGAGAAAATTTGCGTGCTCAGTTAACGTCAACTTAGCAGGACACCCATTATCTCACAAACCAACAGAGCAATTAATTTTTTTTGCGTAAGAAATTGGCAGTTAAGTAGTTAATACATATCCATTCCCGGACCGTTTATCTCTATTTTTGAGAAAGTGGACCTGCTAAGTTGACGTCAACTTAGCAGGACACCAATTTTCTCGCAAACCAACAGAGCAATTATTTTTTTTTTGCGTAAGTAATTGGCAATTAAGTACTTTTTAATACATATCCATTTTCGGACCGTTTATCTATAGTTTTGAGAAAATTTGCCTGCTCAGTTAACGTCTACTTAGCAGGACACCCATTTTCTCGCAAACCAAAATAGGAATAAAAATTTTGTTTGCGTAACTAATTAGCAGTTAAGTAGTTTTCAATACATATCCACTCCCGGACAGTTTTCTATAGTTTTGAGAAAGTTGACCTGCTAAGTTGTCATCAACTTTTTCACAAACCAACAGAGCAATACATTTTTTTTTTGCGTACTAATTAGCAATTAAGTAGCAGCTAATTACTATATACTTTTTAATCTGCAACGGAAAAAGTGACCTACTAAGTTGATACACATGAAAGAAAGTCCGATAAAAGCTTAAAATCAGTTATGTACCGACGATTTTCATACTATTTTTTGTTTTTGTTAAGCTTACTGACCATTTTTGATTATGGAAAAGTATTTAGAGGCCACTAAATAATTTAAACTATAAACTGGTTTATTAGCCATATTCTAAGTTCACATCGTCATTTGGAAATCTTTATATCTCTGAAAACATTTATTTATTTGTCCTTGCCATATATGTATAAGCCAGATATCAGGTAATGTACAATAATTAGGTAAATCATTTTTGACGACGAACGATCTGAAAAAAAGATCAGACACTTGACCTTTTAACAAAAACCAGTGACACAGAATTTAACTGCACCAGCATTACCCTTGATCTTCTAAAGAAACTCAATCATGGCTTATTTTTATTCGAACAACTGTTATAATGTCTATAGATGAATTGGAATGCCTTTGATGTCAAACGCACTTGGTTTCCTAGGAACCCTCTTGCAACCTCTCGCAATAATTCCCTTGCAATAGGTGCTGAAACAACCATCAGCAACAAACAAACATAACCTCAAAGTCAACCTGGCCTACATTATCCATTAAGATATTTTGTAACTAAATACAAATCTCAAAGACAATTTCGTAATCAAAATTGCCAACTAACTCACCTTTTTCACCTCACAATTCAAAGCCAAACACCAACAATCTGTCGTCGTCGGAGTTGGTCTTTTCGGTTATAGCAATCAACAGCGAATAAAATATAAATCAAATAAAATAAAATAAATAAAAAAAAAAAGAAAAAAACATAAATAAATTGACCCCAAAACGAACATAGCGCGAGTGTTTCACCCGTTTCACCCAAAAATGTGCAATCTCCCTTGGGGGTCCCTCACTGGGTTGGTTATTCTGTTTGATAGCTGTGACGCTGCGAATTTACTGACTTTTACCTGGAAATTGGTTTTGCTGATTTTTGGCAAATTATTTGGCCTTTTCGGAGGACTTCATGGCGGTTGGGTTTTGGGTTGTGTGTCGTCGCGCGGCGTAACACTTCATTTTTCAAAATTTTCTTGATTTTTATTTTAGTTCTGTTTTTTTTTTTTTTTTTCATTCGATCATATCGTGTTGCATTTCGGAAAAGAATGTTTCTTTGTCACATGTTGGGAGCAGGGGACATATTTCAATGTGTCATTTTACCAGCCGCATGGGGTCAAGTCGCTAGCAGAGTTAACCGGATCCAGATGACAGAGCTTCGCAGAGCAATCCAGGAGTTGTTTTTTTTTTTTTATAAAAAAGCCAATTACAATCGAAAAGTGGTAGCTGGCAATAACTGCCGTAGTCGTGAACGTGACCCCCAGAAGAAGGGAAGTTGTGACATTCTTCAACTAAAACTGGCTGTTGTTGTTTTTTTTTTTTTAACTTTTTCTTTCTCAGATGGAAAATAAAAATTCGTACATATATTTTTTTATGACTTAAAGCAACTGTAAAGGATATAAAAGAGTTTTTAATTGGCATTCGGTACGCATCGCGGAGTTCGCAACCCTTTAATTGGTTCTTGGCTGAAATTATAGACGGGTGGTATTGTTGGTGGCCAATAAAAGTGTCCCACACAGCACCACACTTGACAGGAACCCAGTGAGCTGCGATGGGAGTGGTGAAACTTCCTGGATCACTTTGTAAATCACAACGCAAATGTCATTAATTGTTTTCTGTTCCTTTTTGGATAAGGAAAAGGAATTTGTTTATTATTGATTTTATTTTTATTGGGGGGACGACCGACTGCAAGACGACTTGGACGACACGGCGACGACGACGCAACGCACGGGTAGTTATAGTGATATTTTATTGAATTGGAACTTAATTCTTCGTGATGTGACCTTAATGCAAAATGCATGTAGGCATACGACGAATTGAATGTTATTGGAAAGAAACGAAACGTTTTTATTGCAAGCAAATGAGGATCATTAAAAGATCGGAATGACAGCAATCAGGTAATTTGGACATAAAGACAAAAATCGTATGAATTTTTTTTCGATTTATTTTTATTATTTTTTAAAAGCTTGTTTTTGATTTGTTATCTTGTTTTCGCGGATATGGCTCATTGGTCCGGATGATTCATTAAGTATGTGAATCTATGCCTAAATATATGAACTTGGTTTGAAAAACGCTGTTGCGACTCAGGATTTTTCTTCAACACACAATAAAATTGAGTAAATTGGCCATTTTTAACCAAGTTTTTAGTTGAATTTAGAACCATTTTTAACCAAGTTTTTAGTTGAATTTAGAAATTTTTATTTAGATAAAAGAAAAAGATATTCAAAGTTTAGGTAAAATTAAATGCATGGCCTTCATTCGAAGTGAGTGGAAAAATACCTAAAATTTTGTAAATGAAAAAAATATTTAAAAAAAATTTGAAAGAAGTAGAAGCTTAGAAAGTAGTAGCCCGTGGCGTGATGGTTAGTGCGTTGGATGCCAGAGGTCTGGGTTCAATACCAGCCGCTTCCCCTTTAAGTTTTTTTCAGGGCTGCTGCGAGGAAGTGAGAAATCCTCCAAGAGTATATCTCCTGTCATAGAAAAGTGCCGCTCACCAGCCGCTCGGATTCGGAAATAAACTGTAGGTCCCCTCCATTCCTGCAGACACACACACAGGAATGGTTGAGAGTTGTAAGTCAACAGGCCCTAGTTCTTCATTAGCCGTTGTGCCACCAAATTTTTTTATTTATTTATTAATAAGCTTAGAAAACTTTAGCTGGGACAAAAACAAGACGGTTCTAATTTAAAAAACTCCCAATGGCTTTTAGGTACATGACAATTTCTAGTCAAAGCTTTATGGTTTTATTTTTTGGTAGTTAGATGTTTTAGCTCATTTAAAGCAGGAATTGCGTTTTTTTTTAAAGGCCACTGAAAAAAAATCTCAATCCGGCATTTAAGCTTCACACATAAAGGAGAAATAGACGTTAAATTTTTTTTCTATGAACAAAATACCAATTCAGACAGTCTTTCAAGGTCTGAACTCACCCACAATCAATTAGGTATGTATACTATGAAACTTGTAGTGGGCCGGAAAAAAACCTAAAATATTAAAAAGAACAAAAACTCAAAACCACAAACCACAAAAATTCGAAAAAAAAAAAAAAAAAACAATTGAAAACCTAAAGACAGCCCGCATATGGCGAATAATACCAAGAGGTACATCGCCTTTACCACCGCCTCATAATTGTCTCTGTAAATCAATTTTTTTAAGGCAGGGCACAAACAAAACTAATATCAAACTAGATTTCCACTTCGTTTCTACAATTACAACTTTTTTTTTTTTTAGTTTTTTCTTGTTTTACAACTTTTTTTTTGTAATGATCGTAAAACCACACATCTGACACCACCGCTCTGTCAAACGGGCGCACTTGCTGAGAATGAGACGCGATACCAAAAGCAAAAGCATTGAAAATGAAATCGAAGTGGTTATGTTGTACAGCAGCTTAGAGCTGAAGGTAGAGAGTTGGAGGAGTTGCAGGAGCGATTCAAACAAATTTCCCAAATGCCAGGCGGAGGTGCAAATCGGAACAAAAAGGGAAACCCATCTTTTAGAGCAGACCATAGAGGGCGAGGAAAATGCAGGAGCAGCAGAAGCATACCTACTATACAGCATCTACCATTCAGCATCATCATACTAGAAAAATCGTGCATCACATATATGTAGAAGTGAAAGGAGTGGAACAAAAGTGTTCCTGGGCTTGCACACTTCTCATTGTTTTAATGGCAACTCCTAGACACACTCGTATTATTTATTGGACCATTATGTGCAATAAATTCTTTTTGTTTGCCATTCCAGTCAATGCGAGGACGATGACGATGACAAGGACGAGGATAAGAGGAAGGAGGGCTTTGCTGCTAGCTCATACATTGTGTAGGTATTCCATACTCCCGTCCTAGATGGATAATTGTCTGAAAGTTATTCCTCCGCGATGGGCCTAGGTGAGCATCAAGCACTACGCCACCTTCACCACACGTTGTCGGCTGGCTAATCCACGAATCGTCGTCGTCGCTCGTCGTCACTATACGAGAGAGATGCCAAAGACAAAGAGTCTGTGAATGCACGCCTCATGGGCTATATGGATCCCAGAATCCGACAGACAGACAGCCGACCGGGCCCAAGACAAATGGTTCAGCTATCAGCAAGTGGAGTAATCGATGTTGTGCGACTTGAGATCAGCAGGATGATGATGATGATTGATTGCTCGAAGCAGCCGATGATCGCCAAAAGATGTTCGATTGGTGGTGCAAATGGGCCGGGGAAGGAGACGCGACGCGCGATGACGTTTGCGTGCTTGTAAAGGTGGTAGTTGAGTTGGCCTGACTTGTGCGAGCATCATGAGCTGGATTGAACGATGATAGGTCAGTGCCAGTGCGGGGGATATGTATTTATAGATGTTTGACGTTCCACATCGAGACGAGATTGAAACTTTTCAAAAAGTTTTGACTTTGATAAGTTGTGGCCCGCTGGTGTGGTGTGTTTGTTATATGAGTCTCGCGCCATTGCTATATAGGTAGATGTTATATGGATTTGAAAACATGGTGACAGCGACAGATTAAATTCGATTATGATCCTGATTTATGACTTGCAATTACAACTCTGTTGTTTTAAGAACAAAAAAAAAAAAATAACAGAACATCGCATTTCCTAGTTGTCTCTGATGCTTTGAAATTCGATTGATGCTCTCTTCGCTTGTTGCATGACAGTCATAGGCAAAAGGCGTTTAGAACAGCGCACCTACGCGTTTTGGAAATAAATGATTTTCGTAAGCTCTGTGTTCTAGAGTTAATGATTTCTTTTCAACTTTAGAAGTAAATAGGTTTGCAATCAAATAATCCAAGTCTAGCCTACACGCTGGTAAAGTAACCATGGGAAGTGAGTTGTTTCCATATTGATCCCACAACGGCATCAGGGAGTGTTTAATAGTAAAGAAGTAATAAAGTAATTCAAACGTTTTCTTCCTGATAGCAAATCAGGTTAGATATCGAAAACTTACTGACTTATACACATTGAACAATGACCTATAACGTTCCCAGTTAAAATATTTTCCTTCAATATTTTAATCATTCGTATTATCTTACAAGAATGTTGAATTTTTAAGTTTACCATAATATTTCCATTTTTCTATATAAACTAGCTGACCCGGCGAACTTCGTTTCACCTATAATTCATTAAATTATTAATGTTCCTTTCGAAAGTCAAGCAAGCTCCAATTGTTATCACGACTTTCCCACTTTTCCAGCCTAATCTTCCAATCTCCGCAGTGTGTTTATCTGTTTCAATAAAAATCCAACAAAAAAATATCCATTCGATTTGGATGATGTTCAGCCGATTTAGTTGCGTTCGAACAAAAAACTAATTCGAAAAGTTTGAATTTCAAGATGCTTTCATGATTTTCTGACTTTGTTGGTCGAATTTTCTAATTTTCGTTTGAATTTTTCAGTTTTAGGCTCCGTTATCTGTTAATATGGTTCAATACAAACTCAACAAAAATATATTCATCCGATTTAGATGATGTAAAGCCTATTTATGTGCGTTCGAACAAAAAACTAATTCAAAAAGTTTGAAATTTCAAGATTTTTTCACGATTTTCTGACTTTGTTGGTCGAATTTTCTAATTTTCGTTTAAATTTTTAAGTTTTAGGCTCCACTGTGTGTTAATTTGGTTAAATACAAATTCAACAAAAAAAATCCGCAACCAAATCGGATGATGTTTAGCGGAATTAAGCGCGTACTAACACAAAAAGGGATTCGGTTTTATTATAGATAAGACTGTTTTTAGGCTTTCCTGGATATTTCTGCAACTCAAATAATTTTCCGAGTGAAAAACGGTATTTTTATAGCCGGTTCCTAAAAAAATCGATTCTTCTTTATAGCTCTAAACTATCGACTGAATGGACTAAGGTACTTCCTTCTCCTCTTTGTGCCAATTGTACAACCTTCTTTCAGTATTTAATCCGGGGATTAGCAAATTTAACTCACCAATTGAACCACTTAAACAACTGGTCCATAGTGTTATAAATAATAATTACCTCAAGAAATATCTCGGAGAACGAAAGTTTTTTTTAAAGATCTAGCAGTTTTGCTTTCGAAGCAATACCTTTGCTTTTATATTTCGGATGGAATAATCCACCAACAACAACGTTTTTGTACAAAAACGCACAGCCTGGGATATCAAGAGGGAGTTCTTTCGAGCCGGCCATAACATACAAACTACCCACCAATATTTTTAATGAAATTTTGAAAAATTTCAACGCTTTTTCCAAATTGCTTTTATATTATCAACAAAATGGAATAGTCGTTCGTATTCGATTAATAATAACAGAAGCCGACAGAAGAAAGCACTTGGGTCTTCTTAGATATATACATAAGATCATTAAAATTATCTCCTGTCCTGGCCTTATGAAAGGTAAGATTTTTTTCATGAGAATATTTTTTTTTAATATAAATTTTCAACTTACACCATTTTAAAATCTCTTAAATTTTCCCCCAATAATAATAATCTAAGCGACTTTTCTTTTTCTCATCCAATAAAACCACCGAAAAATGAAATAAAATGAAAATGACCAATGAGACCTCTTATCACTACAGATTGAAACGAAGTGGCTCTTAAAAAAGTAATAACCTAATCGGACTTGCTTGGTATGCACACATTAAAGTCAATAATAGAAAAAATTGTTGATTTTTTTTTAAAAGAAGTCCACCAGTTTTCTAACAAACTCCTGAAATCGGAAACCAATCCCATGGGTTATTTATCATTGGGTTGGGATTTTATTACTCGCTCTCCTTTCGTTTCTAATATATACTCGTATAATCAGAGAAGTGAGTCTTTTGCTTATCTTGTGCATGGATTCTCCCTTGATTCACCACCAGAGCTCTTTTGGGTAAATATTTCTACCTACTTGATTGACTTTAGATCTATAAAGGTAGGTATTAGTTGTTCAAAGTCAAGGTGGATGAGAGAAATTTAATGAAATACCTTTTTACAGTGTTCTTGGTTTTTTTTTTTTTCTGTCGTAACCTCTGTTTGTTGTGATAAGGATAAGCAGAAGAAAAAAAACGCACGTATTTCGGATTTGCGATAAGTATCTATGGGACACTAGGGGAATCACTTTTACCTATAGACTTCTATTTCCCAAAAGAAATGCTTGATTGAGTTGTCAATATTCTGGAACCCGATTTTTTTTCCTGCTGAGTAAATATTTACATATCCTGAAGTTGTTTGTTTGTTAGATAGATATAGATAGATGACTGACCAGTGCGTGGCTTAGTGGTGAATGAATTTATGGCTTTGTGGAATTTACAATTTCCAAACGAGAAAAGCATAACACCTCATCGCGCATTATCCAGGTCGGGTGAGCAAATTCTCACATCTCAATTTGCACCACACCGACACAGGTGATTATTATTTTCTGATTATAAAGGCCCCACGTTGCGTCGCATCGTGAGAGGCTTTACTGGATACCTGCGTTTGGCCAAGTGTGAAAACCAGGTCCAGTTATGTATAGAAATAGTCTTTACAACACGTCCCGTCCAATCGTCGAATGGGTCTTTTCGAACATAATATCTTTGCAGAAATATTAATAACACATCATTCGATACGTAAATTGGATGCATTCGAATCAACCGCAGCAGTGCAGGCAGCTGGATAGCTTATCTATCTATCTATCTATGTATCTATGTATCTTTTTGCTCCCATTAATCATTCTGAATGAGCATCGGGTTTATGCGGACTGTGAACTGCGAAGGTAATCACATGTTAGATGTTATTCTATTTCTGAACCTGAACCCATTCTCAGCATTAGGACGGTTGTTTGGTGGAGTAAAGTTAGGTTATACAGTGGATTGCGATGGTGTCTTATGTGCGTCCAAGTTAATTTGGAAGGAAACAAAATCAACACTTAAAAACTGGATGTAAAATAATTGTATGGTTTGGTTTTGAAATGATTTGCGAGAACATAACGAGAATAAGTGTGGATAATTTGGGTCAACAAGTAGGTACCTCTGATTCTTAAAAATAAAAAAAAAGAGGCAGGGTAGTAATGATTGTTTTTCCGTTGCAAATTCTAGGTTTGGGTTTTAATTAAAAAGAAAAATCAATTTTTCTATTCGATATGTGGTATATTAATGTGTCAACAATATATCGTTACCTCTTACGTTGCGTCGTAGTTTCCAGATTGTACGGATGTGACACAGTAGCAGCTGCAAATTTGTTTATACAAAAATATGCAAAACTTTCAACTTGTTGACTATTTATGTAAAGTGATTCATGCCATAAGTACCTACCTATTCTGATATCATAGAAGTTTCAATATATAACACATTTTTATAAAAGGTCTTGTATTTGGTTTATCGAAAATATAATTGAGGGCAAAAAGACTCAGCAGCTGGCTCGGATATAGCGCAATCTAGAAATCCAACATTTGACAACTTTATTGGTGTATACGCCGCAATTACAGTTTACAAATTGCAAACGCTGTTCTGGCGTGAGACAATTTATGGCAAAATACAAAATTTCTTGAGCATAAATCATCTGTCAGCTATCGAATTGACTGCGTCACTCACTAGCAACAGTATTGGAAATTATAAAACTAAACCTCTACTTACAGAACCTTTTGATATGTACCTAATCTAAATCTAATCTAAAAAGTTTATAAACAGTTTGATAAAGACCTTTATGGAACCTCAATTTATGAAACGTTTCATTATTTTGGTTCCTTGCTATTGACCTTTGATTTTTTACTAAAACAACAATATTGGTTTAACATGAAAGGAAGCTAAAGTTGTTATCTAATCACGCCGTCTCAGGTTTTTAAATACGAAAACAAACGTGATTGAATTAGCAAACCACCCTGACCTTATGAAATAATATTAATACAAGAATAATATTATAGATTACTCGTACAGTGTGGATTTTGCATTTTATTGTTCTTCAAAGTCTTAAGCCCAGTTGAAAAAACGTGGGTCAATATTTAACCCGTGGCTCATGAAATTTAATTCGTCGATTTCGGTGGATTAACTTAAGGTCAACGATGGTACAAGGATCAAATATGTCATAGCCAAGTACATGCCTGAACCAGCGCTAAACCTCAGTTAATCCGTCGGAATACTTACTTACTTACTTTACTTTACTTTTGATGGTGCTCACAGCCCAGGATGGACTACGGCCTCAACCAACAAGCCCCTCCAGCCAGCTCGGTCCCTAGCTAGCTGCCTCCAGTTACGCACTCCTAGTTGGTTGAGGTCGTTCTCCACTTGTGTGCGCCACCTAAGGTGGGGTCTTCCTCTGCTGCGCAGACCGTCAGGGGTAGATTCGAAGACTCGTCGGGCTGGTGCGTTGGTGTCTATACGCTCCACGTATCCCAGCCATCTTAGCCGCTGTATTTTAAGCTTCTTGACCAGGTTGACGTCGCTGTAAAGCTCGTTGTTAAATCTTCTCCTCCATACTCCATCGATACAGACTGGACCGAAAATCTCCCGAAGAATCTTCCTTTCCAAGCACCCAAGTAGATTCTCATCCGTTTTTGTCAGGGTCCATGCTTCTGCCCCATACATCAGCAGGACCGGGATGATAAGAGTCTTATATAAGGTCTCCTTGGTTCTTTGAGAGAGGGCTTATTACTCAAATGCCTTCTTAGCCCGAAGAAACAGCGATTTTTTAATAATCCATAGAAATAAAAGAAGCGAGGGGAAAAGTACTCTGAGGTCCATTTTCTAATTTTCTTACTTCTAATGGTAGATTTCTAAAATTATTTTCGTAAATATAAAATGATTTTTTAAAATCTATTTTTAGGTAGGTACCTATCTAGGTACAATATTTCTCTAAATGGTTGGAAAGAAGATAAAAAGCAATTCTTAGTAGGTATTTGAAAGGTAAAGGTGGGTAGGTATCGTGCAAAATTATTGACCTGTCAAAATTTTTCCCGCAAAATAATGCTTCGAACATTATTTTTCTTGGCAAAATTTAGTAGAGACTTCACCCTACATTGGGTACAAACGTCACAAATTTGCGCGTGAACTGCGTATGTACTGCCTGGAAAAAAATGAAGACAAAATTTGTCCTGGGCAAAATTTTGTATGAACAGAAAAATTTTTCCCGATCAGCGTACAAGGCTTAAGGATTGAGGAATTTTGATTGAATTGATGGGTAAAACTGACGCAGTTTTCTACTTTAAGTTTTACGCTACTTCTTAAAGTTTCTGACTCATTCGCAACCATCAAGTCAAATTTAATAATTATTGATTTATGATGATTTTGTAGTAAGCTATTTCTGTGGTAATGTTCACATTTAATTTTAATATTAATCAACTTTAACATCCTCGAGTATTAAAAATTTCTCTTTGATACGATGGCCTCGTTTTAGAGATAAAGAACTTATCTGAATGTCCTAACAATACATTTTTACACTTTAGCTCAAAAGTTACACATCAATTTATTAAAGTAGAGGTTCTGCTTGTTTAAAACGGTTTTTTTTTTTTTTGTATAAGCCTTTCTGAATATTGCCTTCATAATTGGACATGACCTCGATCTTTAAACAAAAAAAAAAAACGCAAACCAATCACTTGGGAGCTAATAACTCATAACAAGCCAGCTTAAGTGGATGCATGCGTGCAAGGATAATGAGTTCACTCCAACAGCGAGAGCGCGAAAAATCCCCATTAAACTCTTGTATCTAATGAGCACCTTTCAAAAAGATATAGGACGCAACTCTATACGAATCCAACAACCTAATCTCGCACCATAAACGAAAAGACGAAGTTGCAGGTGTGGGAAAGGGGTAATTTATACCAATTTAAGGAGACCAAAAACCCATCAGAGCTACAAAAAGAAAAAAAATATTAAACGAGTTGCACATAACGTCAAGATAATAATCATGGCCCTCGCCATTATCGTCATCCCCATTCGAGATCAAGACAGAATTTCGACCGTCCCAACGTCCAACGCGTCGGTCGCATCATCGGTCGGTTGGCCAAAGTGATCTTGAATACTTCGTCAAAGCTGACGTTAAATCCACAGAATGACAGCTCACAGCACTCATTGACAAGAATGAGTTTTGAGTTTCGATTGAGTTGCGCGAGTGACTGACTTACTGACATCTGCATACACACGTCATATGAGCCCCAACAACACCGCGCCGGCCATCTTTTTGTATACAACTTCCTTTTTTAACGCTCCAACAACACTGCTGATGGCAACTGTACGTACAAAGTGGCCGAAGGAAGGACTTTTGAGCGTAATCTTCATCGTGTTTCACGTTTCGTGCTGCTTCTACCTGATTCCACATCAGTCAGAGACCGCCAACCGGTATCATATCACCACCAAGTTGCTCCTGCTGTTGTTGTTGTTGTAGAGTTGCCGCGAACTCGTGATTAATTGACACACACAAGCTAATTGCGTTTAAATTAAACGTTTCACTCCGAAATGCACAGCTCACAGCGGCGAAATGCCAAAAAGCTGCCTTTAGGCTTTGCAGGAAATAAAAAAAAAAATAAATGAAAAGTACCTAAGTATAAGTTAACTCGTATACAGACCCGTTCTCTACCCCCCTCTCCCCTTTTTTTATATGTCTATATTTTTAAGGGCAATTTGTAGTCCTTTTTGCCTTTTTGTATTTCATTTTCATGTCGTTTTGCATTCCAATTTTGTATTTTTTTAGTTAATTCATTTTATATGCCCATTGTGCGGCGAAATTAAGACATTAAGGCCGCAGAGGCAGCCGCCACATAGGGTAATCATATCAGGGCATCGTGATCGGCAGCGAGACTAAAGCGCCACCACCACTGCTGCCATTGCCAATTATCGAAATGAAAATTTGTTTTGAATTGTATACAACACAACCCAGACACACATACGGCACGGAATCAGCGCGGCCGGGCCGGCAGTGGCATGGCCAACGCGGCATGTGGTGTGAACACAGGGTTTCTAACATTTTGAATCGAAATTAATGGTTGTGGTAAGTCCTGTATTTTTGTTTTTGTTTTCTTTTCTAGATTTTTTATTGGACCGCTTTGGTCAGCCGATTGTGCGGTTGGTAATCGGATTTATTCTTCAGGCAATTAGGATCTAAAGAACAAAACGATACACAAACTGCCATAATGCCATGCCATATATACCATATACCATACCTAAAGCTAACCCATACGCCACACAACAAGGCTGGGGGACCATTTAAAAAACGATTTCGATTTCCAGGATTTTTATTGCGTGGCCGGCACTTTGGACGGGATATTAGTTGAAATTGTATGTTGAATTATGTATCTGGATTTTTTGTTGGCAAATAAAGTAACAATAATGACAGGGCAGGGTCTAATTAGTTATCCAGGGTCAGGTCAGTGACTTTTCGTGGTCTCGGTCTGTATGGTAACTCTGAGGTGCAGATTGAATAGCGTGCAATATTTATGATGCTAATTTGCTTTGTATTGATATCACAAAAGTAATAACAGTTTTCGAATAAAAAAGTGTCCACAGGTGGATAAATGAGTGGAACTTTTTTATTTTTACACAAACAAAATAAAGCACTGAGTTGCAATTCTGAGTGACACACAACAACTGAGTCGCCAATTGTACATTTTATTCTGTACAAGCAGTTGGTTACTTTGTAACTTTTGTATAATTGGTCATTTTATTGCCGACAGCCTTTTTGTTCAGGGTTCTCTATTGAGATGGGTGATGGAAGGGGAAGTCTTTGAAAAGATTAGCAAAGTTAGGGAAAATTATAGTTTATACCCGTAGCTACACAGAAACTTGTTTTTTTTTTTTTTTTTGGACTTGGACAGAGTTACTTTCGTCTTTTACCATTTATCTCTTAAACTCTTTAATCTCTTTTTATTGGCTTTTGGACGGTGAGGGGTGGATTTATTTAAGCCTTGACATCTTTATAGATAAAAAAGAGTACAAATTGGAATATCTTAATTTCAAGGATAGCTAATACCGAAAGTCAAGGAAAAATATCCAAAACTGTTTAGAGTAATGTAGTAGCCGTGGCGTGATGGTTAGTGCGATGGACTGTCATGCCGGAGGTCTAAGGTTCGATCCCCAGCCTCGCCACCTATTTATTTAAAAAGAAAAAAAAACGGCTACTGCCTCTTGCGAGGAATTGACGAATCCTCCAAGAGTATCTCCTGTCCTAGAAAAGTGCCGCTCGTTAGCCGTTCGGATTCGGCAATAAACTGTAGGTCCCCTCCATTCCTGCAGACACGCACACAGAAATGGTTGAGAGTTGTAAGTCACTAGGCCCTAGTTCTTCATGAGCTGGTGGCACAACGGCTCGCAAGAGGTAGTAGCCCTGAAAAAAAACAAGGTGAAAGCGGCTGGTATTGAACCCAGACCTCTGCCATGACAGTCCAACGCACTAACCATTACGCCACGGACTACTACTTCCTTAGGTACCTACCTACCTACGGTATAACAAATAAAAAACCGCTATTCTATTTACATATTTGCGACTTTTATGATGGGCAATGACTTAGTGTGAAGTAAGCACCACAAAAAAATTGTGCTTTAATATGCTCAACTTGTACTGCCAAGGATCGGTCCTCAGTTTGTGGTGGCAGATGCCACCACGAATATTTGCAGATTTTACAGCAAAAAGAAATTTTATAAAGAGTGAATTAAGCACTGGTTTTCAAAAGAATTTGTACTAATCTATCTATATACTCAACTTGCCAATAATATTTATCTCTTTGGCATTTTACAGAACAGACTGAACATAAAACAGCGCAAGTAAAATTAAAAAAAAAAAAAAATCGTGATTCTGGAAAAAAAAATTCGTCCGTAAAATTTGAAGTTTGCAATTTTTTTTTTAAATATTTACGGCACATAGCAGTACAAGTTTGGTTTTTTTTTTTTAAAATTGAAACTGGCAGTGCTAGTACCTAGTTCCACAATATTTTCAGCCGTAAAAGTTGCATTTAAAGTTGTTTTTTCGGTGTATGGCAGTACAAACTGAGCACGAAGCAACATACTTTAATCTTTTAGAAAATCATAATTTTCAATAAAATCTTATCCGTAAATTTTCGGTGAGACCGACGGACGGTCCGTATCCATTTGAACTTTTTCGTCACCGTAATGGTTATTTTGATTTTTCAATTTCAATTTTGTACACTAAACTATTACGTTTGTACATTATGTGGGTACCTACCTACATACTTGCCCTAATGTAGGTGCCAGTAAAAACGTATACCTACCTAGATTTGTACACTAACGAATTTAATCATATTCAATTTACAAGCTCTTCAAATCTTTATGTTTTTATGGCCCATTTGCTGAAACGAAACTTAAATATTTAGGTTCAACTTTTTCCTCAGCATAAACTCTTATTTTGAACTTAAATATTTGAGTTTCGTTTCAACAAATGGCACTTAATCACATACTTAAAATTAGTAAACTGGATTTTTTGATTCAATTATAATTTTTGGTAAAAATTGGTTGAGTTGTTAATTAGAGATTAACAATTCTAAAAAGGTCTTAAAATAGAATTTTTCTTTAATCCCTTTAAAACTTTCCATTTCTGCCTTAAATTTCTTGTAACTATCAATTATATTCAGATATGTATTTCGTTGTTTTTTTTTTTTTTCTAAGCCCTGAGTTTTATAAATTTAGATATTTCTATCAACACCGTGTGAACTTCCAGAGTCGCTCAATTGAATTATACTGCCATAAATTTTATTCTAACCAAAAATGTGTTTTTTCTCCCAAAAAATCACCTTCCCATACAGGCATATAACATTTTATTATTTCATAATTATATTAATTATGATGTGGCACAAACGACCAACCCTAAAGCGGCACCTTGCCTCTATATTGCATCAACCATACCTATTCATTCATTAACTTTTCCCACATGTAAAGCTTAGGTAAATTGGTAATAAATCTAAAATACCTCCTTCACCATATTGCCACACCATTACAGCATGCCTTTCACCTTAATTATTATCTATCTTAGCTAACAAAGATTTTTTAAAAAAATCAAGAAAAAATAATCCAAGCATATCTGCAAGCTATAGCTGATGCACGTCTTGAAAATGTCGCCATCATTAGCATTCTAAAAGCAACCGACCCTAAACTAATTTGTAGTTATAGGTTACACCTTATGGATATCTATATTTTTATTTTTAAGAAAATTAGTTATTCCTTCATAAATTACCCAAATACCGCCAAAGGAGTTCCAAACTAGCATCAACCGACGACGCAGAGAGATGATGCTATATTGTTGGGCTATCCCATTAGTCGAACGAAAGTCGTATAGTCATCGTCTTCATCGTTGTCGTTTGTATAGTCGACACGGAAGTGATTTTCTTCACACCTCCAAATTAGAGAATAAATATACTCGTAGTTGCCTCATGTGTGTGGTGTGCGCACACAATCGAGTCATTTGAGTTCAGCCTCCTTCCCTATCTTGAGTAAACAAAAGATTAAAAACGCAAACATCCATCTTGCACCGAACTCGCATTATTTTTGTATTCGTAGGCATACCCACCCAATATTCCCCTAGTCATCCATCGATTATGAAAAAAATGAAACGTAATCTTTTGCTGTGCAAAGCGTGTGGACGCGACCACCAACGTTGCATTATATAGGGAAGTTCTTTATCCTCATCGATTTCTAAACAATGCAAGACGTTGTATTCTGCTGAGTTCAGGATGCTTTGAACAATCTTTTTATTTGGTTTTTTTTTTTTTTTTTTTTTTTGAAGATTGTACCAGTGCGCGCACACCCACATGATGAGGAGGTCGTACGTATATTAGAGCTATAGAGCAGTTGCCAATGCCATACAATCTGACGGATGGACAAATAATAACAAAAATCAGCCCTCTCTAATCGCTTTCCAAATTCAAATCAAAATTACAGGGTGTGCCAATTTGCAGCTTGTTTTATTTGTTTTTTTTTTTTTTTTATAAATTATAATATAAAGTTTGCAAAGCTCACCTCGAAAAGTGGTTAAAACTTGTGATATCGAACTGTCTACTGCTTTACAATTTTTTAAAATTTTTAAATAAAAAAACATAGAATACATCTCACGACAAAATCAAAATTGTCAAAACTAATTAAGGGCTGACGAACGGCAAAATATTAAGCAATTAACCATTACATATATATAAGAAGTTTTTTGGTACTTCACCAATTTGACAATTTAGCAAAAAAAAAAAAAAAAAACATCGAAAACTAGTTCAGGACTGACGAAATCCAAATTATTAACTAATAAACCATTTAATATTAGAAGTTTTCACCCCTTTTCTAGAGGGTTCTTCTAAAACTTGATACCAATTTGAAAACTTAACATTACAAAAAAAACATAGAAAACATCGAGCGAAAAATTCGAAATTATGTATCTCAACTAATTCATGACTAATTAGCACCAAATTATAAAGCGGTAAAACATTCACAATAAGAAGTTTGTATACGTTTTTCAGAGGCTGCAGAAAAAAAAAACATAGAAAACATTGCACGACAAAATTGAAATTGTCACAGCTAATTGAAACTGTTGAACGGCAAATTACTGCTGAGATGATATCAATTTAACAAAGCAAAAAAAAAAACATAGAAAACATCGAACGACAAATTCGAAATTATCACAATGAATTAACGGTAAATTATCCACCTAATAATTTTTCGATCGGCGAATATTTTTTTGCTAACTTTGACACTCATTGAAATTCTGTATTTTAAAATTCTGTATGGTCAAAATTCTGTATTTAAATATTTTTCTCTTCAAAATTCTTTATTTAAAAAAAAAAATCGTTTTGATAATGTAAAAAGTGCGTACTTTAAATACAAAATGAACAACAATTTTTGTATTGTACTGCCTAATTTTACTTAATTACTTACTTTACTTTACTTTAGATGGCGCTCACAGCCCAGGATGGACTACGGCCTCAACCAACAAGCCCCTCCAGCCAGCTCGGTCCCTACTTAATTAATTAATTTAATTATTAAAGCAAAGGAATTCCTATTTTCGTACTTTTATCTGGACATATGGACCACTATTATCAAAACATAGTACACCTAATTTTTACACTATTGGTTTATATCTTATTTGGAACACCCTTTATGTCACGCGTCATATCGCAATCTAGAACAAAATGTATCTTCAATAAATTCATTAGCTTCCCGTTCATTAAATTTAATATTATTATAGGAAGGTGCCTACTCTAGTTCCCTCGTTCGATTTGTTTTTTTTTTTCTTAAAAAATTAAAACGACATCCATGAGATCAAAGAATTGAAAATCTCTGTTGGTAGATCAAACGATAATGCCGATAAAATTGTTTGTTTAATTTTATTTTCAAACCGCCCTACTACAGCTTTAAAAAAATAAAAAAAAAAAAAACAATTTTATAGGAGTGATCTTCGGTGGATTAAACTCTTTGACATTTTACCATCACCACAAAATTCTGTGCTATGCGGGTTGCTGGATCAATGCACCAGCGATGTTTTGTCATGTCTGGGCTCGTAAGCTATGTGCCTTTGCCTTTCTTAACAAGATGTCTGAGTGCCAAATGGTTCACCCAAGTAAATAGTTCCAGAGTCAAAGCCATCATCAGACCTCTGATGTTGTGACCAACTGTGACTGAAACTAGACAGAGAGCGAAGATGAGTGACGCAGGAATTTAAGATCGGCGCTCGCCTCATTAAGGATGAAATTAAAATTCTTTAATTCAGAGAGTGTCATCGTAAGGGTATGGCTATGGAGTGGTGGCGATGGGCAATAGAAAATATTCCTTTGGGCCAAATGCCAAGCAAAATACTATGGATGTCGTCGAGTGTTATGTGTGTGTCTATAGAATGATTATGAGGATGCGTGGTTGTGTAGAGTGAGGAATTTTCAACTTCTAGTTGCTTGTTAATGAGGCCCGACGAGTTGTCTCCTGACTTGACTACTGGTTAGCGCCCATCGTTATGCAAAAATGTTATGTTGCAACAGCTGGGCCAGTGGGTGGGAACATCTTGTCAGGGATGTAATTTATCATTTTATTGGGCTATTTTTCAAATAATTTCTTAAGAAACTAGATGAAGCACCCGATTAAGAGAATTGATTAAAAAAAGTTAACTTTTAAAAAATTGTTGCTGACATAAAATGGTAGGATGCATGGTTTTAACAGCTGTAATATAGGATTTCAAAATCGACGACTGAACTTTCTAATAAAGTTCACACAGAACAAGTGATGGGGAATCGATTTTAGGAAATCGTTAAACTCACAAGATAAAAACAACAAAGTAAAGGCTTAACTACATTCAAGACTTTTTGAAAAAAGTAGGGCAAAAAGTGAAAATGTGATGAACAAAAATATGCTTTGAGATGCCTGTGTGCGAAAAAATTGTGTTTTGTCTGAAGTATCATTCTGAAATGACATATCAAACACTATTTTCGCAGACTTTTTGGCATACAGGCATTTCTAGCGCATGTTTTAGTTTTTCAATTTTTTATACTTTTTGCAAAAAGTCTTGAATGTAGTTAAGCCTTAAAGATCTAATTCGACTTGAGTTCTAACTTTTAACTTCTCAGCGATTTAAAGTACAATTTCAACAAAAGTTTTTATAGTGAGATTTTGGTCAAGACTCTTCCCTGCTTAGGACTGTTACACTTACATAAGAGGTCTGGAGATCGAATCCCAGTCTCTTCCACCTAAAAACGAAAAAAAAAATGTTTTTTACACGATTAATGCCTTTTGCAAAAAAGTCCCTCCATTCCAGATAAATAAAAACCACGCTCATAGAAATTATTGGGAGTTGTAAGTCATCAAGTTATCAAGTCATGAAGTCCAGGTCCTTCACGAGCTGTCGCGCCACAAAATTTATTTTATTTTTGTTATTCTGTTTACATTTCTGTTGGAAGAGTCATCATCACACTGATTTTCGAACACATCCTAGAAAACTAGAAAACTATAAAATATTCAAAACTGTTGAATCAAAATAAACTTCCTCATTCTGGGAATAGAAGACGCAAGTTGAATAGGCCTTCGAATTTCATCATATACGATCAATCCCTCTTCAAATTTACACTTTCGATTAAATTTTAATTATAGAAACACATGCTAGTCCGTTGAGTTTTTTCAATCAGACACTCCAATGGTGATGAAGCTATGGAATTTACTCTACCGCACGTAATAATATTTACTCTCCTCGAACCAAAACAACAGTGGGGGCGTTTACTTAAAAGTCATTCCCTTTTATTTTGTTTAAAGTACCTAAGCTCACAGCTTCTTTCAAGACTTCCCAACCTTATAACTTCTCTATGACCACATTAAATGGTGGTGATGACGAGGAAGACTTCTTTGCTATTTCGCTAATATAATTTATTTTCATGAATCGAGAGGAGTGGGATGATGAATCGACATCTAATATCGATTCGATAAATTATTCCTGAGAAGCCTTCGCTTGGAAACATCGCGGCGGTCGCGACGGCAACGACGACGACGACGCGACGATGTCGGTGTAGAAGTGGGCAGATGCTTAATTTGTTTGGAAAAATCGTTGGCAATTAAAAAGTTTTTGGAGCTGAGAGGGTAAGAAGGAAGCAGGGGATCACTTATACAACTAAGGATGCGTGACAAATAGGTTTTGAGGCAAAACAAAAAAGAAAATAACAACAAAATTAAAACAAGAAAAATTAAACTTCAAAAAAAAAAACTTCACTTACCCATCGAACCATCCCCCAAGTAGGCATTCCTTTGCCATGCCCACGTGCATAAATCACAGGTGGTAAGACCATCGGCCGAAACACTCTCATCCAAGAATGGCGGCCGTGGAGGCGGTGGTACAAAACGTCCATTCCACAGACCGTTTTCGCTTGCATCGAAGGCCAACGGCGAATCGAAGGTATCCTCTTCGATGGCATTCGACCACCAGTCCTCGTCATCGGGAAAGAAATTACTAATTGAACTACTACTGCTATCGGAGGTGATGTCTTGGATTGTAGACGCATCGGGCGCTGATGAACCATGAGCTGTAGATCCCGGTGTGGCATAGCCATTATTGCTGAAGTCTCTGCCATCATCACCATTACTGTCCGCTGCGGATGATGAGCCTGATGAGTGGGTTAATGATGCTAGCCGGCTATTGGGAAAAACTGGACGCACTGTTGTGGTGGCACCTGAGAATATGTCCGGCCCGGACAGTCGTGGAAACATTGCGTGATTATTTCAACGTTGTCGATGATGATGTTGCCAATGATTACAACGGTGAAAATTATGCAACTGCAACAGGACGCCGGCCAACGATATGCGGTGACTATTGTGTGTGGAGTGTAACTAGCTTGAGGGGCGATCAATAAGTTGCTGATTTTTCCGGGATAGGTCTAAAAAAAAAAAAAATAAAAGGAGAAAGTTGATTTAAAATAATCTTTTTTTTTTTTCATTTAATTTTAAGGGAATATTTTTTTTGGTAGTTGTTTATTGTATAGTTAGTAGGTCTTAGGGCCACTTGAACGAAACTTAAATATTAAAGTTCAACATAAAAGCTTATGTGACAGTTTATGCTCAGGAAAAAGTGAAACATATGCGTTTAAAGGCTCTCCGAAACCAACGCGATTATTCGCCGCGAAAAAAGAAAACAACAATAACAACACGTGGTTGTCAAACAAAACAACACGTTGTTGTTATTGTTTTCTATTGTCGCGGCGATTAATCGCGTTGGTTTGGGAGAGCCTTAAGTTGAACATAAATATTAAAGTTTCGTTTCAGCAAATGGGCCTTAATGTTTTTTTTAAAGCTTCTTTAGCACCTGTTCGGGTAGTAATATTATTTCAGGTAATACTCAATCCAATTTTACATTGACGTTTTTCAATCAAACTAAATATTTAGCCAGTTCAGTGCCTACGTTCTGTAATTCTCACATGCATAAAATTGGTCGAGAAACGATGAAAACTGAAACAAAATTTATGAGTTTTGTTCCATTTTTCAGCGTTTCTCGACTGATTTTTTCAATGTGAGAGTTACAGAACGTAGGCACAGGTTTTACAAGCTCACTGAGATCTCAGATACCTCAGCAATCTCAGAAATCCTCAGTGAGATTCCTCACTTTTGCTGTCAAAAAGCTGAGACTGATATTTTTTGGATTCGCTTGCTCAATTTTTGTCACAGTTGATTAATTAATAAAAAAAGAGATGGAAATTGTTTTTGAATATTAGCGGGAAAATTTTGTTCAGGTTTCTCCTCCTGCTTAGTGGAACTGATGGAGCTTGATCAGTTCAGTGAAATCTTGTACTGTACATACTTAAAACTTGAACTGGCTTAATAATTAGTAATAAGAGTGAGAGACAAATTTAGGAAAATGAGAAAAATATGATCTCATGAGATGAGATTCATATAAAAAAATAAAATTTTTCTAAAATGCATAGAAAATCGAAGAGTTTCAAACCTTAAATTAGTTTTCTCACTTTTTGAAGAAGAGAATTCTCTTAAATCTTATTTTTCTGAAGATTCCAAATTTTTCTTAAACTGACAATATTCATATATGTTTCATTTTTTAACATTCTGATCCGTAAAAGAACAAAAATTGAAGCATTTCTCACATCTAAAAACATTCAAAATCGACAATTGAGTAGCGACACATCTGAGACTAACTTAATTTATTAAATTATTTCCTGAACTTCATCTCTGACATTTTACTGCACAGCACTGAAAAATTGGTCAATTACAAATTGATAGTTTCATATCAAAGTCGTAGATTTATTTAACAAATATAAACATTCGCTCTCGCTCTCTCTCTTCTAACTATTTTTTTTTATGTTTAAAATTGTTTGTGCTTAAAATTACGTATTCTGCACTTTTGTAGGACTAAACCTCTCCAACCTTTTACTTTTCGTAGATTACCTACTACAAAGTCCGTGTTTGCCGTTTTATTATATGATTATTGTTTTTAAAAATATGTTTAAATATTCAAATTGAGATCACGTTTTTCTCGATCCAAAAAAACTGGCTGTAAATTACTTTTGTAAGTATTGGCCATAGAAATAAATTAACGATTAATTAGAAATTGTAAAATTTATTATAAATTCACATTTAAACTAGTTTTTAATTTTAAATTATTATTTTTATACTTTCAATGAATTTTAAAAGCAGAATTTATAATTTTGTCTTAATTTGTTAATTTGTGTCAAAAAATGTGAAAAATTCAGTGCCATTAAACACTCACACTATTTAATCTTATTTAAAGAAAAAAAAAAAGACTAAAAAAAAAAAATTATTATCTACAAGTCAATCTCCCACAACACGATAATTTTATTCTTATAGCGACATATAAGCCTTCATAAATAAAATCGTCGCATACAAGACAACGAAACAAGTGGATCCATGACAAAAGACTCTCTTCTAAACCTTTCATTTCTTTCAACTATACAAACAAAATTCATGTAAATCCGTCGTGTAATACACAATAATCAATACGCCTACACTTTCAGGCCACTTCTGTCATCCGCATAAAATATGACAATAATAAATGTCGCAATAATTAAACGGATTTGAATTTAAATTATCATATCCATAATATATTTTCTGAAATGGATATTTGGTTTGATTGTTATTCTTCAGCGCCATATCGAATTTTAAGTTTCAGATATTGGAAGAGTTTAAGAGGCGTGTTCGGCTTAATTAATATAAAACTAACATGCAAAGCATCGATAATCGTCTGCAATAAACAATCAAATTATGCTATTAACATCTTTGTAGTTTTTCTTCTTTTTAGATACAAAAAAAAACCTGCATTCCGATGCAAATTTATATCAAATACGTATGTACCTTTAGGCCAACCATACTAAACTGTCGCGTGTAGGTGCTCCACGCAGCAAGAGCTCTAGCTTAAGCTCCAGCGAGAAGATAACAATATTATTGAGACCTTTCGCCGAAATTCAAAATTAGAAATTCAAAACCATCCTAGCCTTATTCGTTTGGTTGGATACGCATCACCTACTCGTGTCCAAAATTTTGTTTCTTTTGTTTTACGATCTGAGATTTAAGATGTTTTCCAGGTAGTGTTTCAATTAAGTTATTTGGATTTTTCGACATGAAAGGCTGGTTATGTATTGAGGAAGACAGTAATAACTTATTGTATAGAAAAGTCTTCGAGATGAAAGAGTTGGAGAAAAAAAAAACTTGTTTTAACATAAGATGTTAGCTTAGCTACTTATAGGTTGTTGCATGATGTCTGTTGTTTTAGGAAGATATTTAAATGTTTATAATAATTTCTTTTTTTTATCTTTCATGTCGCTAACTTGAAATTTTCATGTGTCAAAGTTTTATCAAAAAAAGGTAGAAAGGGTTGGTAAGTTGCTACTTGCATATATCTAAACAAAATTTAATTGTAGGTTATGTAGTTCTTGAATTTCCGAAAGGTATTTAGAATGAAAAAAGAAATGATGGAAATCTAAGTGGTAATAGCAGGTTTAGCTTTGGTGTTTTACCACACATTTTTTTTCGTAGATGTCTCAAAATTCAAGAACTCAAAAATGTAAAACCAGCAAGCAAAATTAAGTGATTTCACATTTAATATCTTTTGTTCGATATGACCTGTTGTAATGGCGAAAATCAAAATTTTAGAAAATTTCAAACTTCGCCTACAGGTACAAGTGGCGTGGCTTGGATGATTTTAAATAGTAAGTCGAAGAAAACTTACTCACCCGAAAACGTAGGCAACTAAATTTGGAATTTCTACCTGAAACTGCCTATATCGCTTATTGCAGATCTTCAATAAGCTTATTGCAGATCTTCAATAAGCGATAACCCGAAGAAATGCGTGTTATTTATTGGCATAGGTAGGTAGGTAGAAATGGCGGTCATCGAACAACTAGCTCGCTGACCCAATTAGCGCAGAAAAGCGCCGTTTTGATACCATAAAACTCGTTGGAACCTATTTATGGAAGAGTTTAGTAGAAGCTGGCGGGAGGTCATCCACAAAAACGCTCAGAGTCAGACATTTTAGTGTCAAAACTAGTCACTACGTCCTACAAACTTACGGTTACCCTGCCCGTGTCCCCTCAAGACTCGAAGTCTGCAAACTAGCAGTCTAGCGGATCAGAAGGGGGTCGATGCAAAGGCTACCGTCTCGTCGTCTCAAAGCCATTTTGTTGCGTTAAGAAAAGAGATCAAGTCTTTGATCTTTATTTCGGAAAGTTCGTTAAGGTCGTCATAAAGGATTTTACTCTATACCGGGCTAGAGCAGGGCATTTACAGAGGAAGTGAACTATTGTTTCCTTTTCCAGCTGATTCGCACAACTTCGATAGTGAATATTGTAAGGTATGCCCAGTTTTGCCGCATGTTCTTCAACTGGCCAGTGCCCAGTGCAGGTTGCAACGATCCTGGCAATGTCATGCCTTGATCTGCAGATTAGATCTTTTGTTCGGGATTTACTATAAGTGGGCCACATCTTTCTAGACATAATACTGTTGCTCAGACTGCCCCACCTTTGATTGGATTCTGTTAGGAAATTTGAGAATAAATTGCCCCTCATAACTCCTAGGGGAATATTAACTCGTTCTGCAAGTGAGTTATGAAGGGCTGATCCTTGCCTGGCCAGTTCGTCAGCCCGCTCATTACCCTCAATGCCACAATGACCCGGAAGCCAGATGATGGTGACACTAAGGTTAACATTTAGGCTTGCGAGGTCGTCACGGCATTGCTGGACCAGTTTTGATGAAGCCGAAGTCGCAGCTATTGCTTGAACAGCCGCCTGACTATCTGTCAGAATGGCAACATTTTGGTTTTGGTTTGGGACTATTTTGAGTATCTTGCATGCCTCCCTTATTGCCAGTATTTCCGCTTGAAATACACTTGCAATTTAGGAAGCCGAAAAGATTTAGCGATATTTAAAGACTCGGAGAAGATTCCTGAACCAACACCACACTCCATCTTTGAACCATCAGTATAAAGAGTAGTGTCGAAATCTCTCGTCACGACGTCATCTTTCCATTCCTCTCTGGACGGGATTTTGACTTTAAAATCTTTACTAAGTCTCAGAGTAGGGGTGCAGTAGTCAGTTGGAGTCGAAAAAATTTCGATGGGAATAAGCTTTGTGATATTGCTGTGACCGTAGGGTCTGGCAAACCAGCAGTTTGTTTCGTTTAGTCTTATTGCGCTGCAATATACTATGTATTTAATGTGTAAATCACATTATCGGCATAAGAAAGCGTGTATTGAGAAGACAGGTGCCACGCTCTTTGTTCAAAACACGCTTTTCTTATGCAAAAAACACACATTTCTTCGGGATATTTTGTGAATTTTGTATGTGAATGAATGCTATCGCTTTGTCGCGTTTTTGGGGTGGGTATGTGGAGTGTGTCATGTGTGCGTAGAGTAACGAAACGATAGGCAGAGTAGTTGAGATTTTGTGTGCAGGTGTAAGGAATATCTAAACAAATAAAGGTATGTTTATTCATTAGGATTCATGTTGCTCGTTATTTGATAAACTCTGTTGAAAGGAAGAATTTCAAAAGGTAACTTGATAGGAATCGTGTTATATGGACGCCACGTCGCTGATAGGTACTTAAATTAGCCAGCTAAAAAATGTCTATTATCAAATTGGCAAATTTTAAAATATGACAGATCGCTGAAATTTTTGAAACTGATACAGATCTTATAAAAACTATTTCTGAGCGAAAGTCTATAGTTCTTGGAAGAGACGAAATTTTTGAATTTGTTTTGACTTCTGCTAGTATTAGTGCCAGATCACAAAAAATTAATTGGGTAATTTTAAAGAAAACAACTAAATAGAAACTGCTCTTTGCGATGGCAGAAAATTTGAAAAAAAACTGGGTCCTACAGTACTGCCTTTCTTTAAATCGAGATCTAAATTTAAACTGAGTTAAATTTGTTTTAAAGTTAACCGCCATATTATTCACTCGATACATCCAGATTTAAATTTAAATCCAGATGAATTTACATTGAATTTGTATGATTTACATCCAGATTTAAGTTTTAACCTAGATGTATTGAGTGAATAATATGGCCGTAAGACTTAAGTATATGAGATATAGAATTTTGCTAAGGTAAAAAAATATTTTCACCTGCAATACAAATTGTTGAAGAAAAGCTTAGTTATCATGAAAGAAGCTTTAAAGAATTTAATAAAGAATTTTCTGTATAGGTATAATTATTTCTAAGGCTACATTTTGGAGTAAATTTTATTTGTACCAACAAATATTTTTAATGGGTTCCTACACAGACATAGGCTGAGTTCCAAAATTCATCAGATGCGCATTTACTGCGCAAACTGCGCATCTAAAAATTTTTTAGCTTGTGCGTCCTTATCAACTTTTAATTACAATTTTATATGCCAAACGAAGCATAATACCCTAAGGAAGCATAAGATTCAGAAGACGAGAATTAGCCAGTTCAAGTTTCTCAAGCTCACTGAGATCTCAGAGATCTCAGCAATCTCAGAAATCTGAACGTAATTCCTCAGTGAGATTCCTCACTTCTGGCTGTCAAAAAACTGAGCCTGATATTTTTTGGATTCGCTTGCTCAATTATTTTTTGTCGCAGTTGATTAATTAATAAAAAAGAGATGGAAATTGGTTTTGACTTCTAGCGGAGAAATTTTGTTCAGGTTTCTCCTTCTGCTCAGTGGAGCTGACGGAGCTTGCTCAATGAGAAACAAGGGTGATCCCAGAACACGAAAACCTTACAAAATCCAATCTTCACGTCATCTTGTGAGGTTTTTATGACTTTTGAGGCATCAGTGAGGTTTACCAGAATAGGGCTTTAATTTTTTTTTTATTAAGCTCATCTAGAATTGGTAACATAAATCTATTTTTTCTTAAAAACGGCTTTAACGATTTTGATTAAACTGTAATAACCAATGTGATTTTTAGAAAACTGCGTTCCAGGTTTTGCCAAAAAAATCGCATTACGGTAATAGGACTGATGGTTTTTGAGAACAATTTTCTACTTTTTTTTGAGTCATTCACATTTAGATTTATAATACATTTTCGATTTTGCTTTATTTTTTCATTCTTCTTATTGCTTTTGAGTAGTTTAAACAATATTGCATTTAAAAATTAATTTTTTTTTTAACAAAAACAATATTTTTAAAAATATTTTTTAAATATTTTTTAAAAATATTTTTCGTTAAAATGTAGATACATTGTTGTTAACCACAAGAGCAAATCATATTGGAATTGATTCGGTGTTATAAATCCACCACGGTTCACTTGTTTTTTGTTTCTTTTCGTAAAAATTTAGGATGATCCTTAAAAATTCCGAAATTAAAAACTTTCTGTTGAAGTTTTTCCTGCTTTCACATTTTTGTGAAAATCCATCAGTTCGTTTACCTTCAAGACAAAATTTCTAAACAGCTTGCAAAAATCAACTTCAAATCTAAAACCACTGCCATCAAGATAAACTTATATCGTCTTTGTTTTGTGTCGATATGAATCACAACCTTTTCAGTTCATGTTTACTTCTCCAAATCACCATCAAGCACCCTCGCACCATTTGCTGATGAAGCCTCTCCTTTCTCTCATCCACCAAAAAAAAACCATCGACCGACATCAACATGGACAACGACAACGACATCCCACCTGACATGGGCCAGTAAAAATGTTTGCTTAAGTGATGTTGTAAATCTCAAAATGTTATACACAAATCAGCGAAATACCTCTTTTGTGCCAAACTATATACCTATAAGCGCCAAACAACCACTAGCGACTACATCACCACCACACTATAATCATCACAACAAAAACAACAACACTGCACTGAAGCTCCAGATAATAGAGTTATTATGGCGTCATCGTGGGTTAACCTCCAACTTGAACCCAGTTTGCGGTAGGTGCCATAATCTTCTCTTAAAGATCTGCGGCTGGTTGAATTTTTATTTCTTTATTCGCTCATCTTTAATTTTGGTAAACAATCTTAGCTTAACGACTATAGTACAGTCCAGGTCCGGTAAAGTGTTCAAAAAAAAAAAAAACCCAAAAGCCAAATAAAAATCTCCGTAATCGCACGCTTGGGTGGTAAAGTGGTCCTTTTCTCCATGGCCCGACTCCAGAGATGCTCTGGGGCTGGTCTTGGTCCAAGTCCCGCAGTCTCTGGTGCGCCGGGGTAATTGTGAATGTTGTTTTAGGAACGTTTTATAGAAGACACGACTTTCGATTTTCATTTGCGGCGAAAATATCTTCTTATGTTTTGTCGTGTTGTCCAACGATTTTATACTGAAACTGATCACGGGGCTTAGCTATAACCCAGCAGGTATATGTAGATATATATGACTTCGACAAGAAAATCAGAATAAAAAAACTTTTGCTCCCCGAAAGCAATAAAACGCGCAACAAAGATCACGAAAGTGAATCTGAGAGATATAGATGCGCTAAGCTAAGGTGAGCGTGCGATGTCTTCAACAGTGCGATTTCGATTCGTGATCAAATTCTCATTTCGATTTCTTGAATTTTTCTGTTGTAAACAAAAAAAAATCGAAAAACAAACAAAAAGAACAAAATTAATATCAGATTCTGTGATCTTTTGGCCTTTGGGTAGAAATTTGCTATATGAGAATGAGTGAGGAGCCAAAACCTATCAAACGTCGTTGTTGGTCAAAATTTCCTAGACTCATTTAAGGCTTTTCCATAAAATGAAGTAATTTAATAATGATAACAAGCGAAATCATTATCCTCGTCATCATCATCATCATCACATTGAAGAGAAAAGTTCCTTATTGCTTTGTCAGGTTCAGGAATATATACGTATAACTATCCATTTACACTGAAAGAAAAATTTTATAATTTGAGCTTTTTCCATTACCGATAGTTAATTCAAAATTTGAACATTTACATCTTACACGATCTCAAGCCCGTTCAAGAAGAGGTACCCGAGCTCGAGTAATTATTCCAGCTGTACGTGGAAGAAATTTTACGCTCATAGCAGCTATTAGTAATTTGAAAATAATTCATCATAAAATTTTGACAAACTCCACATGCAATTCCAACAAGTTTTGCTGTTTTCTTCAGGGAGTAGTAGCCGTGGCGTGATGGTTAGTGCGATGGACTGTCATGCCGGAGGTCTAAGGTTCGATCCCCAGCCTCGCCACCTATTTATTTAAAAAAAAAAAACGGCTACTTGCGAGGAATTGACAAATCCTCTAAGAGTATCTCCTGTCACAGAAAAGTGCCGCTCGTTAGCCGTTCGGATTCGGCAATAAACTGTAGGTCCCCTCCATTCCTGCAGACACGCACACAGGAATGGTTGAGAGTTGTAAGTCACTAGGCCCTAGTTCTTTATGAGCTGTTGTGCCATCAAATTTTTATTTTTATTTTTTTCTTCAGGGATGGTATCTTGATTTTGGACAGCGCAAAAATCCATTGTGTTTTGGATAATTTTATTTGGGTTAATTCTGTTTGCGTTTGGATCAAATCTATTTGCGTTTAGGTTAATACAATGTGCGAAAGCTATGAGTTCAAAAATATTGGTTATATTTCGTTCTTCAAACTAAGTAGCTGTTGAGGATTTAAATTTAATTTTTTAAGAATACACTTTCCTGGCAGGAACTAGAGAGCCTTGAGTGGCTTTTAACGACCAAGAATATATCGCTTTCTTTCAAAACATCCGCTCGCCGTCGGAGATTTGGGGATCTAACCCCAGCTGTTTCCACATAAAAAAAGTGACTATACCTAATTCTCTAGTTAAAAATGCTTCTCATCTTAGCCTTTTGACCGCGACAGAAAATTGTAAATCTCTTCCAATTCTTATAATTTTTCACCATCAATTTTTATAAAATTCTAAAAACATCTAAATCAAGATGAAATTCTGATAAAAAAGAGTCTGGGTGCAACCCACACTGGTAACTTGACATTATTGCCATTTGAAACTCGGTATCCGATGTTTTATTTTTATACCAAAATCGCCAATTCAAGATCTTCAAAAACCTTATCGGGTGTGGAATTAAGTGAAGACAAAAGTTGGGCCGTTTGCTTAAATATATATGCGGGACAAAAAATATTGTTAAACAATTTTTGGCAGTTTCTTTTGCAGGTGTTTTTTTGCTTTAATTGATTTAATTTTTTCTTAACTTTATCAGCTATCAATTTATGTGTGAAATTAAATTATTTCGAAGTCAATTTTATTGTTTGTTCTCAAAATATATACGAACCGAAAAATATTTTTCAACAATTTTTAGTAGTTTCTTGTAGTTTTTTTTTCTTTAAAAAATGTCAATTGAATTTTTTTTTGCAGACTCTATTTATAAACTCTTGCATTGAGTATAGAATGAAATTGGTCCGAAGTCAATATCATTGTTAATTCTAAAGATATTTAAGTCAAAAATCATTTGTCAAATCGGATCTTTTACAAAAGATTCCAGTGGAATTTTAAAAATATGTTTCTCCTAAAATTTACTTCGTTTTTCTTTTAGTGTACTTTCCCTTTAATATCAATTTGTGCAATTTAATTTAATGATTACGTTCCCTAGGTGCTTTTTTGTAACCTGAATAACCAGTTCTTCTGCTTATGACAGAACAAACATTCTAAGTGTCATACTACATAAAATACGATGCTTCATTGATATTAAATTTGAAGACAAACTATACTAATGAACTATAAAAGCAACAAATTAAGAAGAACAGTGACAAACTGTTTTGGATAATTCTATTTGCGTTTGGCTTAATTCTGTTTGCGTTTGGATCAAATCTATTTGCGTTTAGGTTAATACAATGTGCGAAAGCTATGAGTTCAAAAATATTGGTTATATTTCGTTCTTCAAACTAAGTAGCTGTTGAGGATTTAAATTTAATTTTTTTAGAATACACTTTCCTGGCAGGAACTAGAGAGCCTTGAGTGACTTTTAAGAATATATCGCTTTCTTTCAAAACATCCGCTCGCCGTCGGAGATTTGGGGATCTAACCCCAGCTGTTTCCACATAAAAAAAGTGACTATACCTAATTCTCTAGTTAAAAATGCTCCTCATCTTAGCCTTTCGACCGCGACAGAAAATTGTAAATCCCTTCCAATTCTTATAATTTTTCACCATCAATTTTTATAAAATTCTAGAAACATCTACATAAAGATGAAATTCTGATAAAAAAGAGTCTGGGTGCAACCCAGACTGATGGTAACTTGACATTATTGCCATTTGAAACTCGATATCCGATGTTTTATTTTTATACCAAAATCGCCAAACAGATCTTCAAAAACCTTATCGGGTGTGGAATCAAGTAAAGACCAAAGTTGGGCCGTTTGCTTAAATATATAATTGAGGCCACAGGATTCCCAGGTTGGGTGGGTATAGGCCGCACTGCGATGACATCTGCAGTGCCCTCGGTGTGGTAAGTTTCCGTCCGCAGTCGAATTTTTAGGTAAACCGGCCTGATTTGTGTTTTTTGCTGCTGGTGAGACTGGTTCAGAGAACAAGTTCCCCCCCCCCCCCATCCGGCGAGTTAAGCTGCGCTAAGCAAGCAGGCCACGTTCTCTTGATTAGACATTTCTCCCCTTTCCACACTGTTCCTTTTCCCTCCTTTTGGGTTCCTGCCCTGGTAATTCAGTTCTGCTGCCTTGCCGACTCTTCCTAATCCCCTATCCCCTCCACTCCATTTGCCGGCATTTGGCAGTTTCTTTTGCAGGTGTTTTTTTGCTTTAATTGATTTAATTTTTTCTTAACTTTATCAGCTATCAATTTATGTGTGAAATTAAATTATTTCGAAGTCAATTTTATTGTTTATTCTCAAAATATTCGAACCGAAAAATATTTTTCAACCATTTTAAGTAGTTTCTTGTAGTTTTTTTTTTTCTTTAAAAAAATGTCAATTGAATTTTTTTGCAGACTCTATTTATAAACTCTTGCATTGAGTATAGAATGAAATTGGTCCGAAGTCAATATCATTGTTAATTCTAAAGATATTTAAGTCAAAAATCATTTGTCAAATCGGATCATTTACAAAAGATTCCAGTGGAATGTTAAAAATATGTTATTTTGAAAATGTTTCTTTTAAAATTTACTTCGTTTTTCTTTTAGTGTACTTACCTTTCAATATCAATTTGTGCAATTTAATTTAATGATTACGTTCCCTAGGTGCTTTTTTTGTAACTCAAATAACCAGTTCTTCTGCTTATAACAGAACAAACATTCTAAGTGTCATACTACATAAAATACGATGCTTCATTGATATTAAAATTGAAGACAAACTATACTAATGAACTATAAAAGCAACAAATTAAGAAAAACAGTGACAAACACGGATTAATTTAGAAAAAAAAAAAAAAAAGCTTAGAACTTAAAACCATTAATCTTCGCTAATGAAGAATCTATCAAATAAATTAAACATGGAATCACGAATTGTTTAACTATAAAAAAAATTTAAAAAAAAAACACCTACTTTCAAAGATGTTTCTCGTATAGTTATGTGGTCCTTATCTTAAAGAAGCTACTACTGAATATCCCACACATGATTAAACTAATTTAAACGAATCAATTAAGTTTTGCAAATTTACTTAAAATTCAAGCTTTTAAAATAAATAAATCAATTGGAGATAAATGATGAAAGAATAAAAGAAACCTTTTAAATGCAAAATAGGCTTGATTACTATTTCAATTTATTTATGGTTATAAATTAAGTAAATCGATTTGAGAATTTATTGGATTTATTTTATGAAAGTATCATAGTTTTTTTGACTTGATTATTTATTTATTTTTTTTTTAGGTGAAATACCTCTAGAAATTTGAGAATTGTTATCATGAAATAGATATTTTAAATGGCTTTTGACATAACAAGAAATGCAAATTAATTATTCTCAAGACCAGTTCCATATATTGTCATATTTAACGACTTTGAAATTGATATATATATTTTTTTTAAATATTTTAAGAGACATAATTAAAACGACACTAGTTGAATTCTAAGTTTTCACTGTGTATCAAAACACAAATAAATAATAGACACTCCAGAAAATTAAATCCCTTTTCCAGACAGGCATAACCAGATCTGTTTTGTTAGCAAATTAAAGGTATTCAACATCTAATCACTACAGTGCTGTTAATCGCCTATTACAATATCTAATCTACACACATGGAAAATGAATTAATTGCAAAAACTCCAACATCCACCACTTCTGCCATCTAAATCATATTTTCTTAGAGTTTTGCAATGTTTTTCCTGCTCCTTCAAGGGCCTTGCACCTCGAAATACTAAAGAAAATTCCTGCACATATAAAACCCTGCTCGTGGAACCCGTCCAAGTCTCCAAGTCCAATAAACCCGAATTCACATTAATATGTACACAGGAATTTCTTGTTTTTTTGCTCACAAATAGCGACGACCAAGACCAACCGTTCGGTTCGCCCGATCAAAAATAATCATACAAAAAGTAAGTACAAAAAGTTAGTCTCGCATTTTATGCCGCCTCTCGAATCTCGCATTGCCACTTGCAAGAATGCATATATGGATTTTTCAAATAAATGCATTTTAATTAATTAGTAAACGCATCGTATAAGTTGGGACACAATTTTTGGATGCAATTGCAATTTATCATTCGTGTGATTGAGTCGATCATGCGTCGTCATGCATGTTGCTGCTGCATGCCATGGCACTGAACATTGAACACTTTATGTGAGATACTTTGTGCAACGAGATATTTATTTATTTTTTTCGTTTTTTTTTCTCCACTCAAACAACCTGAGTGAGCGCCGGCGATCGCCGCCGTGGTTAGGATTATTTATGACCACTTCATGGAGTCTGTAAGTAAATGGTCAGTGCGACTAAAAAGCGGTAGACTTTTAAGTTTCCTGCAACTACGCTCAACTATATTACAAACTCCACCACAAGGAAATATGCACAAGAAAATAATTTGACATGAATGTTTAGTATAATTGGAGAATTATGATTGACCGAAATAAAACTGACACTTTTGTTAGCAAAAACCACAAAAAAGTAACACACAAATATTTGTATCTAATTGAATGGTATGCCATTGGGTGCAGTAATTGGGCCATTATTATTATTTTTGGAATGCAATTTTTGTTCATTTATATTGTCACAAGAATAGCGCGATAGTGATATCAATTGATAAAGCTTGAGAATGTTGTTTGATAAACAATTTTTGTAAGAAATTTATCTTCAAAAAGGTAGTTCTTGTGTTGGACAACTTTCTTTAGCTTTGTGAAAAAATATGCAAACTAGAATAAAGTAATTGATATTCTCTTGATTTTTTGGTAGCAACTTAAACGTTGAGGTTGTGGTCGAAATCGTTGAAAATTAGTTTTGAGAAGGTTTTGAGCGGAACTTATCGTTTGGATTAAAACTAGAATTTGGAATCTTGAAGCCTTTCAATATTTCACCAGTAAACATGATTTCCCCTTTTATGTTCGCTGTAAATTTTTTTATAAACATGATATAAAAACACAAAAAAAAATGTCTTTACAAAATTGAGAATCAACAAGAACGAATATTCTGACTGACTGTTTATTTGAATATACACTTAAAATACAAGAGGTCAGTTGTACAAACGTAGTTCAAATATTAAATCCGTGGGTCAGCTTACTGAATCTGACGAATTAACTGAGATTTATCGATGGATCAAGCATATCGAACCTTTTGAACCATCGATGAATCTCAGTTAATCCGCTGGAATCAGTGAGTTAAAAATTTTGAAACAAGCAAGGATTATAATCAATTTATCTAAAAATGAATCGCTTTTTGTGTTCGTAAGCGCATAACTCGGCTAAACATCATTCGATTTGCATGAAAATTTCTATGTTGGATTTGTATTGAACCAGATTAACACACAATGGAGCTGAAAATTGAAAAAAGTCAAACGAAAATTAGAAAATTCGACCAACAAAGTCAGAAAATCGTTTTTTGTTCGTATGTGCATAAATCGGGTGAACGTAATCTAAATTTGATGGAGATTTTTTTGTTGGATTTGTATTGAACCAGATAAAAACATTATGAAGATAAAAATTCGAAAATTAGGACGGAAAAGTTGGAAAATCGCGATAACAATTTGAGCTGGCTCGACTTTCGAAAGGAGCATTAACCAATAATTTAATCAATTATAGGTGGAACGAAGTTCGCCGGGTCAGCTAGTATTATATATATTTTCTTATTTAAAATAAAGTCGTTTGGAATTGGGTGTTTATAACTAATCCTTTTAAAAAAGTGTGACAGTAAAAATAAAGATAATCAGTGCCCTACTAATTTACTTAAAGTTACAGCTTCTCCCCAAAAAAAAAAAAACGATTATCGTTCATTTCATTGTTTATATTATTTCACTATTTATAGAAACCTAATAAAAAATTAGTCTCCGTTATAGCTGCTTCTAATTTCCACACAAATTTTCATAGTCCATAAAATAAACATCTAAACGACTCCCATTTTCTCCATGATTTAACATCGCACTCGCCTTTTAAAACTCAAAATGTCATCTGAATAAATTTTTTTAAATAAAATCATTTTATTTATAAAAAAAAAAAAAAAAAAACCATCATCCACAGATGCAAATGATGATTATCATTGGCTGCCGCATAAAAACAAATATCAAAGGAACATCAGCCGAACAGATGTTCCTCCCCAACCAACTCGACACAATCGCGCCTCGGAGAGTTTTTTTTTTTTTGTGAGTGATTCCATTTTTGTTCTTGTACAAAAATATATATAAAAAAATAAAAATTTAACCCGAACATCATGCTGCGGCAGAGGAATTCACAAATTTCATTCATTAATTGAATTTGCCGCAATAATTCATTAAAATTCAACACAAATTCTCGTACTTGGTGGCAGTATTCATCTCTTCTCATTCTCCTGCTGGACCTGCTGAATGGTGATGATGGTGGTGGGTTCTGTTTCTTTTTTTTTTTTGTATATCTGATGGTGGTAATCATCTGAATAAAGGATTATCTGCGTGGATAATTATCAATGAATTGCTGAAAACCAAAAAAAAAAACAAACAAAAAAAACGATAAAAACAGCGAATAAAAAAAAAAATCAAAATTTTAAGGACGAAAATGCTCTTCTGCAAACGGAAATCGCATGTGGCGCCCAAATGAATGTTGACAGAATTTAAATTACTGCTAATTAATAAATAAAAAGGGTTGAAATGGAATTTCTTCTGGTCTCTTTCTCGCAATAAAATAATTTTTTTTTAAGAAGAATAACAAATGCGTTGCTAATGAAAAACAATGAAATTTTAATATAAACAGAAGGGTTAACCGCGCGTTGAACTGAAAATATTGCTTAAGATGTGAATTGTAGGCTACCCCAAAAAGTATTCTTGAAGAACTTGAGAAGATTCATATGGAAAATAGTCATAAAATGCGTTAAGTCGCACTTATTGAATTTTATTACTGTTATGACCAGAAAATTTATGGACAATAAAATTTACTTCAATGTTTTCCAAGTATAAACAAGTGAGTAAGTCTTGAGTTAATGGTTTTTGAAAAAACAAAATGCGGGATCTTTTTAAATTTATGTCAACTGAGGGTAAAGAAAAAGGGATGTTTGTTTAAATTTGTTCAAGAGCCTGTAACATTGTAATCTACATACCTTAATGATAATGTTTTTTATAATGGATGCGTTTATAGCAACAAGAGATTATTTTTCAAGTTTAATTGTGAGAATACGATGTGTTGTCAATTATTAAAATAGTAAGAAACTATAAAAGACTCAACTTTAATCCAATAAAGCGGCAACACGGCTTCGAGTTGATGGTCGAATAAAACTTCACGTGGGAGAATAAAAAAAATCTACTGGACTATGCGATACATAAAGTAATTATTTGCTATATGGATTCCTTTTCCAATTTTTTTTTTCCAGATTGTTAATGTTTTGTAGTTTTTTAGTAAATTGACAAAAAACGACATCTACTTTACTACTTTACTACTTTACTACTTTACTGCTTTACTACTTTACTACTTTACTACTTTACTACTTTAATACTTTAATACTTTACTACTTTACTACTTAATAGGTAGAAACAGGATCTTTGGAGCAACAAAATAATCGACGGAAGTCAAATTTAAGGAAAACTTACATTTGTTATTTTCAATTTGCTCAAAAACTGGAACATATATTTTGCATTGAATATTAAACACAAAAATATTGCTTGATAACATAAAATTTTGAAAAAAAATTAGTTTTAACACATTTTTTTAATTTTTTATTTTCAAAAATTTAAATTTGAAAATTAATTTTTGAAAAACTGTTGACTAAAATGAAAATAAAAGAAGATCTTTTTGGCCTTACAAAAAAGTAAAACATGTCATTGTAATAGTGACCGTTATTTTTTAATATTTTTTTTTCTGTCTTAGGTCATTTTTTTTTTTTACAAAATTTCCCCTCCCGTAATTTTTAATTTTCTCAAAAACGAAAAGACACTTGAGCATTTTCTTTTCAGTATTTGACTAAGAATTCAAAGGAGCATTGAATATTAAAAACAAAAAAATTAATTAATCACGTAAAATTGTGCAAAAATTAGTTTAAATAAATTTTTTTTCAAAATTTTGAGTTTGAAAATTAATTTTTTAAAAAACTGTTCTCTTTAGTAACTTGAATTAAAACCAAAATAAAAGCATATATTTGTGGCTTTAAAAAAAATTATAGCATGACATTGTAAGTGTTTCCGTTGGCTGTTAATAATTTTTTTCTGTTTCAAGTCGATTTTTTTAAAAAAACGCTGTAGCTTTTTGTCATACCTAAGGTGAAACACCCTGTATAACTTAGGTAGGTAGGTATAAAAAAGTGTTAAATGAATTTGATCATATTATGTCACAACAAATATGGCGTCGTTATAAATATTATTTTTTCATGAATATTTAAATAATATCTAAGGAATTTTGTTCCTCATTAAAATACAAATATAAGCCGCTATAATTTATTAACATTTTTAAAAAATTCAATTTAAACATTGTTTTTATTAATTTTTTATTTAAATCATTTCTAGCAATCACATCATACATATGAATATTATCTGAAAACTTAAAATATGCTGTTTCCATCTCCTATTTTAGGTTAGCTAACACTTGCATAAATTTAGGTCAATTAAATCGATTTTAGTCAACAATAACCATCAGAAGACTGGACCACTACATATACCTAGCACAAGATTACCACCACAGGGGCATTATTTATAGGGGCTCAAATGTTTACCACATCATTTTGAAAACATATTTATGATTGTAATAAATTTACCCAAATTGTATATATGGAAGATTTAAAGCTCCTATAGGCGAGTGCACACTCTCTGGAATGTAGTAACACTTCACCTGTCAAGGTGCTGCACACAGCAATTCATTCGATTTATGATCATAAGGGTGTGTGTTGTTTAGTTATGACGACCTTAAGAAAATCAAATGTCATGCATTATTTATGTTATTTGATTTGGAAATATGTTTTTCCTTCTCGAAAACATATAACAAATATGTGAGTGAAAGATATTTTTAAGGACGAAATCAAGAGAGTAATTTAGTATGAAATTGTTAAAAACAATTCAAAATGTGAACTTCTTATGCCAGGCACACATATTCTAACATTACCTCTGTCAACGTAAATATGTTGCGTGTGGTGAATTTTAAATTTTCTCATTTAATCAGAGAGGGTAAGTCCAAACACCTTTATCATTATTTAAAAAATTCATGAATAAAAAGGGTGTTTTTTTTTTAAGGTGTCTAAGTACTTCAACTTCAAATAAAAAATGGTACGAAGTGATAAGCTGTCTGTGACACTTTATGAAGAAAAGTTAAGCACTTCTAGCAATGAAGAAATCTTAAAAATATGAAGGTGTGTTGCATTTCTAATATATCACGTCAGACTTTATCAAATCGGAGGGTTGGAATCCAGACTATTCTACCTTAAATTTTTTGTTCAGAGCTACTTCAAGCGTTGAAATGATAAATACTCCAAGAATATGGCTTAATAAAATCTTATTTCTTGCTCTGCGGGTCGGTTGTAAAAAAAAAATTACTAAAATTTTCATTCACGTTAAAAAAAACACCCTTTTATTCAATTCTATATATAAAAATAAAACAGTCACTTAACCGATGATGGTGTGGCTATTGCGGTGCCCACTTTATTATCTCTGTGCCTTGCATTAAGGAGGTTTCATATGCGACCGTATCACAACCGACACAGTCACCTTCACGCGAGCGAGACACCATCAGGCAGGAATTGGGCGGCAAAGGCAGTATAATGGTATAGTGCGGTAGAGCGATATCAATTTTAATTAAATTTGCATGTAAATATGAAATTTATGCGCGTCTCAGATCATTCTGTGATATACTAATTCAATTTGGCCGATACGTGTGCTCTTAATAGGTTTATCTGCATTATGCATATGTTTTGGGCTTTGGTTGCGAAAAAGCAGATGCATATATTTATGTACCTAGGTATACGGGCGCTACGCATATGCTTGTTTTGTTGTTTGCTTTGGTGACGAAGCTAGAACGCACGTCGATGCTGGTGTTGCATATTTCTTATGTCGCAATTTTAAATAGATGCGCCATACGTACTTACACACTTGAATAATGTCATCGCGATTGATCTTTAATAAATAAGTTTCCCATCAGCCCCAGCCAAAAGTAGATGCTGCATGCCACACGTGACTCATTTACCACACCTCTTTTGAGGAAATTGATTAAGGAAGTAGGCGAAACCTTAAAGAGAAGACAGTTTGCTGAAGACATCTCGTAAAACATAAAGGAAGATGAGTATGAAAGAACCTAGGCTAATTTAAAAGATTCTGAACAGAATATGTGGTTACAAAATTTTAATTAAATTTTTCATACATATCTATGAATTTTTAAGTGTTTTCTATGAAGTCAGAAGCGGAGGGGGGGTCTATTTCCCCTCGTTTAGGCGGGAGGGGCAATTTTATAAAAAAAATCGACTTAAAAGAGAAAAAACATCATAAATAAACGACGGCAATACTTACAATGTCGTGCTAGAATTTTTTTTAAAGCCAAAAGTCCTTTCTTTTATCATGTTTTTGATTCAAGTTATCTAGGAGAACAGGTTTTGAAAAATTAATTTTCAAACTCAAAAATTTGAAAAAGAAAAATCACAAAAATTCTGTTCGAACTAGGTTTTTTTTTCAAAATCTTACGTTTTAGGTAGTTTTTTTTTTTAATATTCGATGCTCCTATCAAATTCTAGTCCAAGATTGGAAACCGGATGCCTTTCTTAATAATAAGAAATTGAAATATGATCTTTGGAGCAACAAAATATTGGATGGAAGTCGAATTTAAGGAAAACTTACATTTTTTATTTTCAATTTTCTCAAAATCTAGAAAACATTTTGACATCTGGTTTTTAGTATTTGACTGAAAATTGATGGAAGCATTGAATATTAAACACAAAAATATTACTTAATAACATAAAATTTTGAAAAAATTAGTTTTAACACAATTTTTTGATTTTTTTTTTTCTTCAAAAATTTAAGTTTGAAAAACTTTTCACTAAGGGCCAATTTTTCAATAGTCAGTTATACATCAGTTAGTACTTATTTTTTACATAAAGCAAAAATTTGTTCCTATTTATTCCTCTGACAGCTAACTGAATGTTTAACTGATTATTGAAAAATTGGTCCAAAACAACTAAATTTAAAAAGAAAATAAAAGAAGAGATTTAGACTTTAAAAAAAAGTTTAGCATACCATTGTAACTATTACTGTTGTTTTTAAATATTTTGTTTTTCTGTCTTAAGTCAATTATTTTAGTAAACTGCTCCTCCGGTTATTTTGTTATTTTTGATTTTCTCAAAAATTAAAAAACGCTTGAGCATTTACTCTTCAGTTTTTGGCTAAAAATTAATAGATTGATAAAAAATTTTATTTACAAAAAAAAATTTGTATACAAAAGTTTTCGTTTCTTAAAAATTAAATTCGATAACAATAACTTTCAAAGTTGCCTGTCAGGTTACAGTGTTCTCGTTTATAAAATTTATACTTAGCGATATTTAATTATTTTGTATGATTTTAAAACAGGGGGAATTAGAATTTCAGAAAAAAAAAAAAAAAATGAAAAATCGAACAAAACCAAAAATCTCAAATATAATTACTTACTCAATCCTCAAATAGCATCTTCATTCATGATAGTCGCAGTCGATGGATTATCGGTCGCTTCAGTATTCAGACTGATGTGGCGGCAAACCAAGAGTTGAAACGTGATCCTAGACGGACATGTATCTGAAAACCGTATCTGGTTTCCGCAGATACATGCCTATAGGTATACCTACATTTTTCTGGTGGAACATTATCTTCTCCAGTGCTTTTGGCCAAAATAAACAAAAAACCGACAAGATTTGTTTCAAATTGCCAAGAAACAGGAATTTAAAAAAATAAGCTGCACCAAATTTGCAATGAGCTGCAGGTACATCAGTAGGATGTATCTATACTCTATCTATAGTATCTTTCTTATGTACATCTCTTAGGGCACTCTGGATGTTGTTGTTGTTGTTGTTGTTATTTTTATTGTTTTTTATTAGTTTTGCTATTGCTAGTTTCATCTATTACTAGCACTCACTTGTGTGAGTGTGTGTGTGTGTGAAACATAAAAATCGTGCCTATATTGAAAAATTGTAAGTACTGCAAAATGCAAGAAGGAAAGAAATCGGTAATTTGTTGTGTCATGGCAAGACTGCGCTATTTGTACATAAGGTAGTAACCGGCATTTTCTCTCTGTATCTTTTTTTTTTTTGTTTCTTTTTTAAGATGTCTATTCGAACTTTTTCATATCTGCTGAGGTGAAAGATACGTTTTAACTACAGGTAGGTCTATGTAATTGCACTAGACAATATTTTCCTTACGTGTTCTGCACTTCTTTTGTATTTTATTATTTTCCAGGCTATTCCTTTCGGCCGAAGAGAGTGATTATCCGTAGACATTCGGACATGCCATCGCACCCAGCCAGACACTCTCGTCTCAGACAGACAGAGTCCATCTCTATATAGGTAGTTGCTTGAATGGATTTTTGATAAAAATTGAACTGCTGTAAGTTACACAGCATAAAGGAATTTGTTGCTCGAAAGGGAATTGTGATTATGTAATCCGTCGGATTTCCTTTCAACTCATAAGTGTTTATTGATTTTCACTTTTTACCAAATAATGGTTCATAACCAAATAAATAAGCATTTGAATAAGTTGAGACTTGAAAGTCGTTTATACCTATTTGGAGTTAGAATTTGATAGAGGAGATGGTGTTTGATTGGGATGACTGTTAGATACCTACTTGGAATATTGATTGTGATGAGGGAAATTTTATAGACTTTGAAATTTGGGAAAGTTATTACATTTTGATAAGTTTTATGTTTTCTTTAATGTAACGTTTTATTGAAAAAAGCTAAAACGAGGAAATGTTTTGGAATTTGAAACAAAATTGATTAATTGAAAGAAATTTTTCCTGCACTTCAAACTAGGCTTTAAAATTATATACTGTTTCGCTCCTTTTCACAGAACTTCCCCACAGTTTTACCACTTTTTTTTTTATTTTCAGCTTGTTTGTTTTTTTTTTGTTTTTATTTTTTTTTATTTATTTTCAGCTTGTTTGTTTGCTTGTTCTTGTTCTTTTTCTTTTTCTTGTTTTTTTTTTTTTTTTTTTTTGGGGGTCAAAATGAGAAAAAATTGATTTTTAGAACTTTGGCTGCCCTCTACTTTGTTGGGTACTTTTTACGGAATGTCTGGGGGATTTTAAATTTCGTTTTTTAGAGTTAAATTCTAAAAACAAAATTACGGATCACAAATAATTTTCTGCGGTACCTTAATAAGTAGGAAATATCAACTACTAGCAGAACCGTGCTCGCATTGCTTCGCGTGCTTAAGATTTTTTATCTTTTAACATAATGTATCCAATGCAGGGGAAATTATTTACTTTTTGGTTGTCCTCTCTCGTTGCAACTTTTTCGAGTTAACAAACAGGAATTTGTAAAAATTTGTGCAATTTTTCAATAAATTTCAATGATCTCATTCGCCAAAAATTCATCGAATTCATTTATTGTTAGATGTCAAAGTAAAAAAAATTATAATCATAAATATAATTATAGTATGTGCGGAATTTTTGCAGTTTTCTTCAAGTTTTGGACGTTTTTTAATAACTTCAATTAGATATTTCGTGGCACATCAACTTTTTTGAAACAAACATCCAATTTGTTTTCAGCCAATTAGAAAAATAACACCCTGGCGAGCTCTCTATCAGCTAGTTTAATTTGGCGTATCCGTGCGTTATTTAAAAAATGGTTTTTCTAATGGTTTTGTGTTGATAACGGCTATTTTTAGTGTTGTGTATTGATAAACAATATTATTAAATCCATTTTGATTGAAAATATAATGTTTTTAGCTAAATTCGTATTTTATTTGTATTCGCCGGACAGTCACTGACAATTTTCATTCGCATAGTTTTGGCGTTTGAGGCGAGTCACTACCTGATGAATTTTCGCTAATTGTAATACGGTGATTCATTCGCCATGAGGGCCCTAATTTTTTTATTTTTTTTTTTTTTTTATTTCTGTCATATTTTTCTATTAATTCAAATTTTAGTTTTTTTTTTTTGTAACCACACCATTTTGTAAATATCGGGGTGGCTGTTGGGCAGATTTTACTAAAACCACTTTACAAAACCTTTCGTTGCTCATAGGAACATATTCTCTAAATTCCAAATGAATCGGCTTAAGAGTGGGTGAATACGAATACGAAAACACAAACGTTCATTTTTATATACAAGAACTTTGGGGCTTAGAGCGCCAAAGGGATTTTTGTTATTAATTCGGATTTGGCTTTGAATGATTTAATTTACTGATGGAAGCATACAAGTCTGGGCTAAGATTTGAGTAGGTATTAGTTGCGCGTGCAGTGTGGTGATTAGCAAAAGCTTAATTAGGGTTTCGGGATTTGAGGACGATTTGCAACAGATTATAGAAGACTGATTAAAGATTGATAAAGATTGATTAAACAATGGGTTATTTAAATTCGTCGCCAGACTCCCTTGTTGATTTTCACTTGTTTAGTGATACCGGCACATAACACCTCTTCCATTTTAATTCTTTCTTTTAACACTAAAATCTGAATTCGATAAAATGAACCGGCATCTCTGAACTTTATAATAATATATCCATAATCTCAAAATTCTAATGTTTCTTCTATAGGTACCCTTCATAAAATTATTCACCCAAAACAGTTTAAAGCTCTATATCTATATATGTATCTTTAAATTTCTAAACGCACTTTGCCTCCCGCATAATGACTGAAAATCTAATTCTTATCATGTCAAACACAAAGTCTATAATATTTCATTTCCTTAAAAGGGCACTCACACTCCAACGCATCGACTATGACTTCCTCTAATCTTTACAGCCCATCGCATGAATATCCAAGTAGTGCTTCTGCTGACCTTCCTAAAAGTCGTTCCATTAACCCCGATATGATTTTTTCTTCTTTTCTCTTCATTTTTGTTATTTTTATTCATTTCCCTGGCATAGTTCCTCTCATAACAAACTATTAACTCTTCTTCTTCGTGAAGTTAAGTGCTCCCCGACTCAGATGATGGTGCTCCAGAAATGAAAACAGCTTCGTGTGCACTTCAATTCGATTAACATTTGAACTAATATTTGTGAGTTCCGAGAAATCCACCCGACGACTGACGACGACGACGATGGAGAGTCTTAATATGACACACACCACACCATAAAGCGACAGCACACACAGAGCAAACGATTTCAAGCACACAAGAGGAGGTATAGGTATAGGTAGGTCTTGAGAATCAACTAACGAAGTTCTATTATCTTAAGTGCACTTTCGAATCGAAGGAGGTGCCTCCTTGAATGCAGCTTTAGCTCGAAGCATATGATTTCCATTAACTAACCCTTTTGTCAGTCACATAATATGTTGGTCTAACTAAAATGCCAGATTTTCGGTCTTCAAATAGAATTTCCCCAAAAAGCTTAAGTCAAATGTAAACAATGTTTCAACAGTCAAGTGCTTTGCAATGATTGAATTCGAGTTCTTTTTATACACGCAGAATACTCGGAAAAGTTTTCAATAATTCGAAAACAACAGAACATTGGCATAAGGGGCATGGCATGAGGGTGAAATACGGCACTGATGGTTCAAGCCCGTGGATAATTAATGCCTTTTCCATTGAAACTTAAAACTCAAATCGACATAGGAACTAAAGAGCAGTGTTGTGATGGTGGTGGGAAGAATTTTGAAATACCAGACATTCGCATCCATTTTCCAAACGGAAAGGAAGTTTTAATTTGTTACATCATGGCAATGGCAGTGCTTTTCGTTGACTTGCCACACAGCAGAGAGGGTTCCATTGGAAAATTTCGAATGAATGGTTTTCCGGAACTTTCATGGGTATAAGAAAAATCTGGCATTTGCCAACTTTTTTTTTCTATCTCGTTTTGTATGAAGTATGAAAGAACGGCTAAAAGTTAATCGAAAATTTGTGCGGGCGAGCGAGAGAAAGAAGTGTGCACGGATGCTGAATTATTTGTTGATGTAAAAACTTCACAAATCGAGTGTAAACGGGGAAGTTTCGTATTGTTTTTGCAGTTGATTAAGTGCTTTATTTGCAACTGTGATTGTTTGGCAAAAGTTTTGAATGAATATTGAAATTTGAAAATGCTCTTTTTATGTATGTATCTGTGTACAAGAGGTTGATTCGTACCTAAAGTGTACTCGTATATTTGGAACCATTTGCATATCAAAAGAAATCGGATCTCAATAAGTTTATCATTATTATTGAAAGGATTGAATTCGGATTGTGTGTGTGTGAATTGAGGTTGGTGGGAAAATGGTATTGGAAAAAGGTCATGATCCTACTGTACTTCGGAAAGTTGTGAAAGTTTTTTTTATTTGTTTATATATGCTGTGGTTGATAGTGAATGAATCCTTTGTTCTAGGGTGAAGTTTTGTTGTATGCACTCACTTAAGGAGTCATTCACTAGGATTTGAGTTATTGATATTGATTGTGATGGATTGTTTTTTAGGTATGTTTATTTTTTAATTGCAAAGTTTGCTTTTAAGATGCGGGGTTAATTGTTTTTACTTAAACTTGAAGACTTTCTTCAATTTTTTAACAAAAACTGTTTAAAATGCGATTGACCTTTCAAACCGGGATATACTTGAAAAAACATATCAAATTTCAAGTAGCCATATGTTGTTAAGATAACATCTACTAAATTTGTTTAAATTGCTTAGTAGTGTTGTGGCAATTTACCACAGAAGATTATCCTGATAGTATTGATCAAGTAGATAAAATTATCAAATTTTGTTTTTTTTATTAGTGCTTCGTTCGAAAAACGTTCCGCGCAGTACGTGGTTTTTATCATCGGCATAACATCCGACTTTACCCGAGTTAGCCATTTTTGGATGAATGGATATATGTATGAACAAGCTAAATTGACCTATTTGCGATGAATACAAATCGACATGGGATGCACCTGCCCCAAATAAATCCCAAGAAAGTCGCTGGATGGTGCGGATTTAGGTCTGGCGGAATTATTACTTCGTACTTCTGAACTAACACTGCCATAAACTTTAACAGTGACTGCTAGCCCCAAGTTTTCTTGGTAAAGTGGGGACTTGAGCATGTTGAGCACTTTTGGATTTTATCAACTTCAGAATGTCAAAAAAAGAGCGGGTCAATTTCGAGTAAATTTAAGCAATTTCTGAAGTTGACAATAAAAATCTCTAAGGCTGGTCACTCTATACGTCTTGTAAAAATCGAAAAATTTCATTATATTCTCGGTATTGATCTCGTATAACTATGACAAGACGTATTGTTGCAAGATTTGTATCGTTATCGGCACTATAATCGTCTCGTAGTAAATCCTAAAAATCTTTACGAATTTTTGTTCAACTTCGTCTGAATTGGTCTTATAGCCTTTGAGAAATAATATGTAGTTGGAGCGCAAAATTTTTGAATTATATTTTACCTATACATTTTTAAAAAATACACTTGTAAGCAAAAAATGGAATTACTACATTTCGCCTTTTAAAAGGCAACAATCTATATGGATAAAATATTTATGTTTAAATGTTATTAGTTACGTTTTAAAGCCTGAACTTCAAACTTTAAATTGGAGGTAAACTTATTAAAATCCATTGGATAGTTTTCGCGTTATCCGCCATACTAACGAAAATAACAAGTTATACTGAAAAACGAAACACGAGTAGGAAACGCTGATACGCAATATACGCGCACAATTTAAGTTTTTGTTTATCGATGTGCTGTTAAAAGTTAACTGTTAGATAATCTCGATTTAATAGGCCTTATAATCTTGGAAATAAATGGATACCGCACTTTAGATGTTGCTCAAGTTACACTACTGCAACAAGGAATAAGCCTAATTGCTGTGGCACATCAGGTCTATCTAAGCCAATTCTGTGTATCAAAGATCAACCACTTGGGGATATGAAATATATTAATCGCAATGGCTTCTCCTCAAAATCGTCATAGCTGTTATTGCACGTGGCTAGTCAACGTGCAATAACAGCTTAAACAGGTAGGAGGCAGAATTGGCTAGCGCATGAACAGGTAGAAGACGACTTAAAGAAGCAGACCTTACCCCAAAACGACCTGTCAGGGGATCGGAATTGACTGCAAACCACCGACAAGATCGACTACGGTTTTCTCTAGCGCACTACGATTGGGAAGTTGAGCAATAGAGGCGAGTTATGTTCTCGGATGAGTGCAGAATAAGTCTACATAGAAGCGAGGTATAAGGGAAGAATACACAGACGACTTGGCGAGCGACTTGAACAGTGCTGTTCTTTCATAACCGTGACTTACGTGGGAGGCTCTTGTATGAGATAGGCGATAGTTTTTGTGACTGGTGCTGGTCTAAGGGAGGTTTTACTGCGAATCGGTATATCACCGATATTCTGCTGCATCACATCGTTACTCATGCTGGATATATAAGTCCAGACTTAAACCCTTAAACAAAGAGTTAGAGCCTGAAATTCAGCTGCTGAGACCATTCGAAACTGAAAGCGGCACTGGTAAACGAATGGGAAAGAATATCGAAAGAGACAGTCAAGAATCACATCAGGTCAATGAAAAATCATTTAGAAGCTGTAGTTTGAGCTTGGGTGGGGTAATACAAGGTACTAAAACAAGAAATGTCACTTAATTTTGTCGTAAATGTTTAATATTCGATCTACTACCTGTTCTTTTTTTCTTACATGCTTCAATTATTGTGATTATCTCTTGAAATCCCGAAGTTATTGTTATTTTTTTAACCTCGGCTTAAAGCTTATACTTTTAGCGTTTCAATGATACCATAAACATTCATGCATGCCAATTACATTGCGAGCAATTATTTTTTTTAACGTGAAGCAAGCTGGTGATTCCATTTTTTTGCTCGCAAGTGTACTTGAGTTAGCATTTTCATGTAGATTCCGTACCGCGCAGCCTTTTTTTTTTATATATATAACAAAGTAAAATGAAACAAAAAGGCTTTTCCTCATAATTTTTTTTAACCCCGATAAACCAATTCAATGTTAGAAAAAATTTTAAAGATTAAATTAAATAAATAAAAAAGTGCGTATACGCCCGAGTGTACCACTATTTTAAAAAATGAATTTCTTCTTTTTTTAAGGGGCATCTTGCACGAATTAGGGGACACCTTGTATAGGTAAGAGAGATACTTAGATCCAGATAATTGTTATAAAATATCTTACCGGTTCCATAAATAAAATGATTGAACATTCATCTCGATCTATAGACTTTATTTTCTCATTTTTTAACTTCTCTCTAAGTGAGATAAAAAAAATTTTAACTAAATAAATAAACCTATGTATCTTATAAGCCCACGACATGCTTTTAATATAATAAACAAATAAAGACACACGTGCGCTGGCATCAGACCATTTACTTATCGAAGCAAATAAAAACAAATCAAATCAACTTCAGACCACAAAACTAAAATTAATATGTATAGACTATTAAGGTCCATTATAAAAGCCACTTGTTTTACATGACAGCTTAAACGCCTTCCAATGTTGTATTTGTTATTTTTTTTTATTTTCTAAACAACACAATCGGACAGATTGTGTTAATGTTTTTTTTTTACAATTGCCGCCTGCCCATAAACAGATGTGTGGGCATAATCAAGTCAATCAAATTGACGAATTAACTCTGACACTATGGCTCCCACCTGGAAATATTGGATTATAACTCAATTTATATTGCAATTTTGTTTTTTTTTTTGTTTTGATATATATTGCTCGGTATAATAATTCGCTTATTTTCGAGGCTGCATCAATCAGAAAAATAGACGTCACATATAAATTGAAACACTCGATTCGATTTCTTTTGGCCCAATCGCGACATATAGAGAGATCTATCAACTGTCTCAGAGGCCAAGAGCCAGGAGGTAGATAGATACAAATGTGTCTCATAATAAGACAAAGCTATAGCGAGGCAAGAATGTTTCATATAAATCTCATTCACGGAAATTGTTAGTCTTGGATAGGATTTTAATGTTTTTTTTTTTTTTTTTTTTTTTGTGTTTCGTTCCCTAGAAAGGAACTATTAAACTTTCGAAAGCTAAAAGAGATAGAGTCTGTGCTATGATTTAGTGGGTATCTATACATGTTTGATATGAGAACGTAGGCACGGGAACACACACGTATATTTACCATCGATAGGGACGCACCACCAATCAATGCACCATCATCAATAGTCTCAACGTCCGCCTGTTCGTCCTCGATATCGTCATTTACACAAGGGTTACCAGAGCTTAGTAAAAGGACTTGTATAAGCACTCCTTTTAAGGCAAGGCGCTCGGTATTGACGAATGGAATTGGTAAAAGAGTAGCGAGTGGCAGTGGAGTGGTGAACAAGTGACTTCGCGATGGAGTAGCGGCGAAGTGATATGAAAGTGATTTAACGCGCACTGCGTTGGCAAAATACGTTCACCAGCTCTCAATAATCACAAGCATACTCGTATGTAGTACAAAAATCCACTTCGCCACTTGAAAATCAAACATGTGGCAGCAGACTGGCACCACACCACCTGCAAAATATCATGTCACTGCCATCCACTCCGCTTTGATGAGCGCGTCTTCATTTAATTACATAAGTTTTACCAATTTCACCTGCTACTTAGTCACCAAGCCACTACCACTCCACTTCATCACCACTTCGGTGAGCGCCTTGCCTAAGTTTTATTTACCAATTTTCCGCTTAACATCACTTCCATGCTTTTCTCGCGCACTTTGAAATCCAAATATAGTATCCATAGGCCAGGCACAAGTTCATGTTTTATCCTTCGATCTTGTGGAACGTATTTATTTTTCACTTCACGAAATAAGTATACGTTAGGTACTATGGACTTACAAAGAAAATCTGTTCTGGTAACCCTAAAATGTGGTGTGGAGTTGAGACCTATTACAACACATTTAGCTGAGGTAATTTCGCTTTATCTCTGTCAATCGGGGCGAACCAGAACCAGGTGGATGTAGATGGAGAAGGCTCTAGCACTTCCCTGATGATGCACTGGATGTTTAGATTTTGGACGTTTGCTCTTTTTTGTTTTGTTATTTTCTTATTTTTTTTTCTTAAGATATTTCGCAGAATAAAAAAGAAACAAGAGATTGCCGCCAAACAGCCATTCAATGATTTACAGATCAATTTTTGTTGTTTATGTGACAGTCGGGTCATGATAATCGCGCTCGCGCACAAATCCATAGGCACGCTGAATTTGTTCAAGGCTATATTTCTCCTTTTTTTTTTAATACTTTTTCAAAAAAGAGAAATGTGTAAAAGAGATGCTAGAAATGAATCGTTTCATAAGAAAAGTAAATAAAAAAAAAATATATGCAAACGCGATGAGATGAGATGCGACCAAGAGTTGTTGTGTGTGCGCGCGCATGATGCATGAATGAATGAAAATTCGTCGCGGTCTATATATCCAAGCGATGAAAGATAGATATCTCCATTGGGAATGAACGATGACGACGCGATGGAGAGATTCACATGTCTCTTGCGGCACAGGGCCAGGAACCACTATCTCATCCTGGTTTTTAACCAGATCTGCTGCAGTTATTTACGGCTTAGCTATATGAACATTGTGATTTATTTAGTTGCGCGACTTAGGATGAGGATGTGCCGAAGACATATTCGCACACTTGACGCCGCCGCTGCGCTGTCGAGGGCTTTCTTTGTATGATCATAAAGGGAAAAATTGATTTTTATTTTTCCCTACCTTATGGAGTGCGTATATAAAAGGGATACATTTTCACATATATGCAAAAAGAAACGTTGTTATTTTACTATGTCTTTGTTCTTACGAAGTGACTTAAGTCATTAAGTTCTGATTATACAGGTTGTTTGGCATAAGGTGCAACGAAAAGACTTATCCCAGAAGATTTGGCCGGAATAAGTAAAAAAATCGTTTGGAGATGTGGGGTTTATATACCACCATTTAGACGAGTGGGCCAACTTTCTAAGAAATACTGAAAAAAAGAAAAAAATGTATACCTATTAAAAAACAGTGCCATACTTTAGAAAACAACATGCTTCCTAGATATTCTTTTAAATCAAGTTGATGTAGGCCAAAGTTTTTGAAAAATTAATTTTCGAATCAAAAATTTGGAAAAAAATCAAAAAAAAAATCGAAACGAAACTTAAATACATATTTATGTTCAACTTAAACGCTTATATGTCATACTTTTTTCCTCAGCGTAAGCTGTCACATAAGCTCTTATGTTGAACTTAAATTTTTAATGTCGAATTCCTTATAAGAAAAAAATCGATTTTTTTAGAAGAAAAAAATCGATTTTCTAGAAAAAAAATCGAATTTTTTTGGTAAAAGGAATTCGACATAAATTTCGTTTCAGCAAATGGCCCTAAAACAATACTTAGCAACCGTGCGTCGTTACTCGAATTAGATTTATTTTTAGAGCGTGAACAGAATAGGAGCTATTTATTTACATCTTCTCCCCCAGATTTCCCCCAAGTGAAAAGAAAAAAACCCTTAATGGGAAGAAGCTCCTAAGCATACAACGCTGGCATATAAAAAAAAAATAAAAAATTTTGTGGCACAACAGCTCATGAGGAACTAGGGCCTAGTGACTTACAACTCTCAACTATTCCTGCGTGCGTGCCTGCAGGAATGGAGGGGACCTACAGTTTATCGACGAATCCGAACGGCTAAGGTGAGCGGCACTTTTAACAAGAGGATACTTTTGGAGGATTTGTCACTTCCTCGTAAGAGGCAGCAGCACTGAAAAAAAAAAAACCTTTTAGATGGAAGCGGCTGGGAATCCAACTCAGACCTCTGACATGACAGTCCATCGCACTAACCATTACGCCACGGGCTACTACAACCCTGGCACTTCCTCTAATTTCTAATTTTTACTTTTAATTTCTTAAGGAAATATGAGTCAGAAATACCATATGATAATCAATTTTGCTACTCAAGAAGCCTCTATCCATTAAAATAAGCCTATTCTTGGTACTAGTGCTTGACTCATACTACAATTAAATATTTACTGCCAATACTAAAACCCAATCAATTCCCTGTGCATGCGTCAATTTCTGGGAAATCCGTTTCCATGGCTTCACTTCATGGAAAGTGTGGTGACCATTCGATCTTAAATTTTCAGAAACATATAAATACCCACTAACTATAGATTTCAGAAAAAAATATAGTAGAAAGTGTGTTTTTAATCGTATTATCGTATCCTTTCGAAGAAATGCACGATCGGAGTCGGAGAAAACTTCCGATATAATGATACAAAATTCGTACATTTCGTATAAATCGGAGAAAATTTCGTTCCGATCGGGAACGATGATAAGGCTGAATATTTTATACCAAATTATTTATAATACTGGTTGTACAAAATCCTGAAATCCGAATATTCCTTTGAAAATAGTGAATTTAAGTTTCTGTCTTTAAAATTCTTTAATAGGCAGTAAAGGAAAAATCATTTTGAAAATATCTACTAAATCATGATTAAAAAAAAAATAATTTTCGTAATTTCGTTTGTTTTTGCCTTCTGACAAAATCAATATAATTAAATTTCCAGTTTTTAGTCTCCGATTTATGTAATGAATTATGCCCCAATTTATTTATTCTTCATTAAATCTTAAATCTCCATTAAAAATAGGAAGCTCACAATTTTTGCATGAAATTCAAAAAAAAAAAATATCGACTTTAAAATCGAAAACGAACAAATTAGAGTAAAGAATTTTTTAAAAATCTTTGGTTCATATGAGGTACCTATTTCTAGAATTCTAATGAGGTTGGTCCTTGAATATTATTTCATCCGATGAAAAACATTGACAAACCGAGATTTGCCTTAGTGCCACACAAATATATATGGTAACCTTAATCTGAAAAATGGTATTACCTCTCCATCTATTGAGTCTAGTCACCATCAAAGTAAACTGAATCACGAGTTGTTCTTCCTGACGACCATTTAAATTCCCAGGCAATTAAAAGAAGAACAAAATTACTCTCCAAAGTCCAAAGTTCACACATATCGTTCGCCCGAAGGCCGAAGGGATATATCAGGGCATTCGTTCGAACATGCATGTTAATACAATCCTGTCTTGACTCCAATCGAAGTCGCTCGATTGGAAATTAATTGGCGCTTGTCTTTGTTTTTCACTTTTTTTTTGTGGCTAAGTCCATGGTTAATTCTTTTGCAAAGCAGAAGTGTAATTTAAAAAATAAAAAAAAATGTGCTTCATGTTTCAGTCGAAGAATGGGGAGGTTCTCGAAATGTCATAATAAGATATGTGAAACGATTAATTTCGCACGAATGATGAAATTAAAATTGCACTCGATTGAAAGGTGTTGAGTAGTGCAAAAGGATTTTAGTTTTATCCTTTTCTTCCTTTTTCAGTGAAAATCGTTAAAAAAAAATGAATTAAAATAATTTGTGTCCGTAGGGTTTTTGAGGTCGATAATAAATTTCAATTTATATCGATGATTATAGACGTACGAAGATATGCGTTGGACATTGGTTCGTAATATGTTTTTTTTTAACACGGAAGCAATGGAAATAATTATTTTTTCTGTGCTGAATATTTTCAAAAGTTTTTAAGATTGGAAACATAAAAAAAATTATTTTAATACTTTTTTAAACCAATATAATTTTGGCTTCGGGATTTGAGCACCTCATAATACTGTTATGATATTCATCAAAAATTGTTGTAATCTAAAAGGTCTGTAATTTACCAAAAAAGTCAAGTACTTTCAGAAACGTGTCAGCCATTAATCAAAAGATTAACTTTTATAAGGTCATTACTCAATAGAAATTTTAAACACGTCATTTGTGAGATATTTGCAAAAAAGTTTACTTTTTGGAAATCCACCAAACCGTCATAAAAGATAAACTATAATTTTAATAATTTGTCAGCCTTTATTTTTAGTGTATGTGCAGGATGTTCTGCATTTCAAAATTCTTGGTTTTTTGCTTCTTGAATAAAGTTTTCCGATCAATTCTATTTGAAAATTTTGAAAATGAAAATTTTATCCTGACAGGAAATAAAATAAAATTCTTTAAGAAAAGTCAAAAGTCTGGTCTTTCGACAATGTTTTTCTTTATTGACTTCTCATACCTAGTTGGTAGTCTTTGTTTTTTTCTTTGGCTATTCATTCTCAAAACACAGCATCAAGTTGTTTTTAGTTTTTACATAAATTATACACAAATATTGAAATGTTCACAACCTGTTCGATCCGACCATGAGCGGAAAATGAAACACTCAAAAAAGGATAAATAAAAAACGAATCAAACAAACCAAATGTTAAACATATTTCCAACAAGACTGGGAGATATGAAGCTGACGATGATGGAAAAAAAAAAAACAAAAAATTGAAAAAAATAAAAAATTTAAAAAAGAATAACTGAAGAATTCTTGGTGGCAAGGGTGAGCACCAGAAGCCACATAGCTGATTGTATTGTGCTGGTGGTGTTGTCTCTTCAGTTTTCTTCAACCAAATAATATACCCTTTATTTTTATTTTTTTTAATACAAGAACAGCAGCTACATTCGTCGAATGCATAAAATGCAAATGCAGCCTCCGCTGTTTGATGATGATAATCCAGTGCTGCACTTATGAGTTTCAAAGTTTTTCTTTTTTTTCTAAGCTGACCGGGCCCTTACGAAACCACTAGAGCGATTTTCTTCAAACTTGGAACATATAAGATTTTTGGGTGATTTTCTAGAGGAGAAGCGAGATTTTTTTTTTACCTCAAAAAATAACGGTACTTGCCATAGGACCATTTAAAAATAAGTTATTTATCTCAAAAAACGGATCTAATGATTTGTTTTAAATATTTTGTGTGTAATAGTATTGGTATGGTCAATATTCTGGCGAAAAAAAATTACCAAAAACCATCATTAACGGCACCTGCCATAGAACCGTGTTTTTTTTTTATTTTCGACTTTCTCGCGTTAACCGCTTAACCGATTTTGATCAAAATTTTTACTTAGGAGTTCCTACCTAGTGTGAACTGCAAACAAATATTTTCAGAAAAATATTTTTTGGATTTTTTAAAAAAGTTAAAGAATTTGTTTTTGAAAAATCATTTTTTTTGAAAACGGGTTGATGAATTTTTTTGAAATTATGGTTTTGGCTGTATATTATTATATTCTTGAAAATTGCATTTTATTTTTAAATCATTACGGTTGTGTATGTACAAAATTTTGAAAATTCGGATTGCAGAAAATAATAATAGAATCATTCAAATATTTAATATTTTTGAAATTAAAAAAATTTTAAAACAGAGTCTTGATACTGATTTATATTTATATTTTATTTATTTATATTATATTTATTCAAAATGCAAATGAGGGCCTTTACTTCCCGATCTATTTTCATCATATAAACTCCGCCTCAGGAAAATGGATCTTTTATTATCAGGCCCGTGAAGACATTTTTCTGTAAATTGAACTGCAGCCAAAGGCAAATACAAGGAAGGACATGTGTGTTCGTCCCACAAACTCTACACCCTTCCCCTTCCATCACCACCTCATTCCTTAAAAAAAAAAAAAAAAAAAAAACTGCCAAAAGAAAACGGATGCCGATGAAAAGCAAATACAAAAATAATAATAATAACAATGGGGATGCAGTAGAACTCCCTGCTCCTACTGCATCTCTTAGCATCAGGGAGTTGCATCATTTGGATAGTGGTATTTGGCATCAGCTGAACCGCGCCGCCACCACGTCCTTTTGTTTGTCTTTCGCTGATGCTATGATGTTGTGTGGTTGTGCGAATTCGCGGCGGCATCTTTCTTCGTTTGTTGTTGTCTCATCATCGTCGGTCGTCGGTATTCGTTGCATGCAATTTCGGCTTATGGATTCCAGGGTTTCGCATCCAGAAGTACTCTCTCGCCAATCGAGTCGTCCTCCTCCTATAAAGGGAAATCCTTTGATGTTGTTTGTGTATTGCACAATTCAAAGTGATTAAAGTCGTTCGCATTTCTTGGCAAACATTTTTTTTCAATTTTTATATGTTTTTTTTTTTTTACTTTTTTATTCAGAGTTGCCATCATACTATGTCTTCCATTCACTTTGATCATTTTGAGTATTTATGCAATTTCGATTTTTGTTTAGTCTTTCAGTCTGCTGTTTATTATTTATTAAAGACTGTTTTTTTTTCAGTGTTAGAGTTAACTCTGAGTTAAACTAAATTTAGTTAATCCTCCAAATAAATTTAAAACGTTTTAACTCAAGCAATTTTTCGGTGTAGGATTATCTTTGACTTTCAGCTGTCAAAAGTCTATCGAAATCTAATTCGTATTCAAATTTGATAGATTTTTTGACAGAAATATCTATATTCAAATAATCCAGAGTTACCTCCCCAAATTTGTTGCAATAGCTCGGAAAAATCATGAATAGAATTTAAACCCCAAAAGTAGGATGATTTCTAAATGAAATACTGGGTCTTAGCCTTTGAAGAATTTTTTTTTGTAAATTTTGGTACATGAAGCTATTCTTCTACTTTTTTTTGCATGTACTGCATTTTGAACTCCATTAATGATTTTTTTTTTTTGTACTTAAACTATTTTATCCTGGCAACACTGCGCATCTCAGTTTATTCGTATACATCGTGTTTCTTTTTATTGTCGTTCAGCTACGGTGCAATTGAAGACGCTTTACAAACTAGTTGTGGTCTTCGTCGTTTAACCAGTCCAAAGGGCTTCGTTTTCTTCAAGAAGGATGCATCCCATTACAGCAATAGTTGTTGTCCCTTTATTCTGTGTCCATCCGTCGTCGGTTCGGTGATGACAAAAAAAAAATGAGAAAAATTCAAAGCAACTTAACAAATCGATGACTCTTTTGTTTTAGGTATATAATATATGTACCAGTGATGTGCAGTTAAGGATATACATATATGTACTTAAATAAATGCAACCAAGTGGCAAGATTTTGTGAAAACCACTTTATGTCCTCACATTGGGATTTCTTCAATTGCCAGTTCGATTGCTCTCAAAAGTGGTAGGTGCTGGGCTGATGCACACAATATGAAGGCATATCTATCTACAAAATAAAGTAAGCCAGAAGCATTCGTAGTGATTTAGTTTTAGTTTTTTTTTTTTTTTTTGAAAATGAGATCGTTACAGCTTTTGAGTTTTGACTCAAGAGGGATGAAGTGAACAATGGGTTCATGTTTCTCAAAAAAAAAAAAAAAAATCGAACGTGGTTACGAAAAAATCTTAGTTTTTATAAATTAAGAAAGGTCACGAAGATAGGAATAATCATAACTTTTAGGCATGTCAGCTTTAAATTTTTTTATTTTCGCTTTTCAATATTTTTATTTGATATTTTTTTGGTAAATTGTATACACCTAATATGAATCGTAAAACATTTTGAAAAAACGAAACTAATTTATAAGAGCCTAAATATAAATTTATTCTTATACAAATAATAGATAATTTATATAAATCCATAAGTTATCTAAATTATTTAAATTCATTAAGCCAATTCAAGCCTTATCGTAATAGCTTCATAAATATCCATCCTAAAAAATCTTCATTTGAAAAAAAAACACTACTTCGAAAAAAAAAATAAACTAAAGACCCCCCAAACATATGGCCACTCTTTCAATCTCCTTAGTGCATCACTCAACATATTAATTCATTTCCGATGAATTTCTACAAAATCATCATCATTGAGAATTGGAAAAAAAAATTCTAAAGTGTCATTCCGACAATCCATTATCATGGTCGGAAGCACAAATAGAGGCAAAAACTCTCACATTGATGAGTTGAACATTTTTTTTATGTTTGGTGTCGCTCCAACTTTTCAACCTTGCTTCAGGTCCGCCTCAAGTGCGTCATCACTTCTCTCTTATTTTAGGTTTTCTTTTTTTTTTTGTGTATTTTGTTTGTTTGTTTCGTTTCGTTTTTGAAAGCATCAGTCAGTCTCAGCAGCACTTTAGAAATGGAAACTGTAGCATTTTGGGTGGTCGTACGGCACAGGGCACAGCATGCCACGCCGCCGCCAACCGTGCCGCAGCAATGTGTTTCATGTCGACATCGACCTACTGCCTGTCATCTCCGTGTGAGCGCACTTGTTCTGTGTTCGCGCGCCCCAAATTATAATCACAATAGGATTGCACTTCAATCAGTTTTCAGTTTTCCCCCGAAAAATGAAAATAAAAATAAAAAGAAAAAAAAAAATCAAAAACGCTCTAACTCTGAGTGCATAGTGCGTGAGGCCTTGAGGTGTTGCAGCAGGTTTATCCGCTTAATACGTACTCAAACAGTCGCGAACGTTGTTCGCCCATCAATCACAGTTGAGTAGACCTAATGGTCGAAGGTCTCTAAGGTAGAAAATTCAAATTTTCAATTTCAAGCTTCTGGGTTGATGTTTGGACACTCGGACGTTTGAAGTAGTGGCGCGACGCAACGCCATCAAAATGCAGCGGCATGTTATTGTTCGTATAGGTATCTAACTTATAGCGAGAAAAAGGCGGATTTTGAATGTCGTTTTCTTACACCAAACATCGCGCCCGGTTAATTGAAGGAACATTTTACATTACTGACATGTGGGCAGTGTTTTTTTTTCTGGCCGCTTGGCGTGTTCGACGGAATTAATTGGTATTGTCGAATGATCGTTGTAATTAAAGATTTTTGTGGGCGGAGTGACGAAGTGGCACATTTGATTGACTTCCATGAAGTTTTAGAAACGTCATGTAATTGGATTATAAACTGGGTTAAATATACATATACTGATTAATTAGTATAGAGCTAAGGTAGGTTGCAATCTCATTTTGAAGCTTGCTTCCGCTTTATCTAGATCTAGGTACCTATTCGAATATGCGACTTTTGAGGTGATTGAGTGGATTATTAGAAGTTCTCTTGTCAAGAAATAAAATTCATAGTTCTTCAATACTTTTTTTTTTTTAAGACCCTGACTTGTCGGTGCGGTACCCCTTTACCGAACGAATACCGATGTCGTCGTCGTTTCCTGACTTATCGGTAAGTTCTTGGTATAGATTTAAGCAAAAGTGATTTTGACGTCCCAATAAATGAGAATTTCCACATCAGAAGAAGGTTTACTTTACCTACAAGTCGGGAAGGGGCCTTAATGTGAAGGAATTTTAAAGAGAAATTTAACTACCACATGCGTGTGACAGTGAGAGATATGCCTGGCCTGATGGGAATGGTATAAATGAAAGCGGAAGGATGGAATCTCAAATATTAAAAACATTTGTATATTTTTCGTTTGTCTCTCCACGCAAAATACTCGAAGAAAAAAAACTAGCAAGGCCCTAATTTCGTTAAAAACCACTGCCAACCTAATTGTAAGCATCTACAAATACATGTGTAAAACATTCTAGAGAAAAATGATTTTATAAGAAGTTTTGCGGATCAGTATGCTAAGCTAGGTAAATTGTTGGCTTCTCTTGTGGTCTCAAGAATCTGACGGAAGACCCGGTGTAGAACTCGCGAAGTTTTCAATAAACGTCGCAATGACTCGCCTGAGTCTGCATATCAGATCAGTTGTTCGAGTTTGTATAGGTGGGCCAAATCCATCTAGATATAAAGCAGTATGCCAAACTGAAGAAAAATGGAGAATATCTCTTCTAACTCCAAGGGAAATGTTGAGTCTTTTCGCAAGATCAAATGCTGATCCTTATGCCTAGCCAGTTTGTCTCCCAGGATCATTTCTCTGGAACTCAACTAAGAGTGATCTTGAGGTTAACATTTAGTCTTGCGACCTCATCATACGACATTGCTGAATCAACTTAGAAGATGATAAAGGTGAAACAATTGCTTCTACGGCTGCCTGTCATGACAATATTACGGTTTTGGTTAGGTTCTTGAGTACTTTATTGCATGCCCTCCTTAATTGCCAGTAATTCCACCTGAAGAACACTAGCAAAATTGTGAAGCCGATGTGAGCAAGAGAGATTCAAACCTCCATCTTTGAACCATCACCGGCTCGAAGGACCAAAATGTTTGCATTAAAAAATGGTAAGCAAATGGTTAAATAAATCTTATAAAATCACTGTTAAATCGGTTAGAAAGATCCTCACAAAATAAAACAACGAAAAGCTTCTGTGATAAAACTTCCATGAAGAACTTTATTTGCCCTAAATATAACCTTGGGTAGGGCATCTTGTGTAAATATAACCTTGGGTAGGGCATCTTGTGTATTGACATTTGTAAGAATGAATAGGACACAATTTGGTAGATTTTCTGAATGCCTCCTAGTGGCCAAGCTCAATGGGTGGATGACGTAGATGGAGAAGCAGCATCCAGGAATAGTTATTTCCTTAAAAACTAGATTGGTGTTCGAATGCAACTATGTAAAGTACTAAAGTACATTTAGTTGATAAATAAAAACGAATATGTAACAGAAATTGGTCCCGAATCAGGTTGATATCACCCCATTTAACCCCATGAAAGAACCGTTTATATTTCAGAGAAAGAGATACATATATTTTTTTCAACACTTTTATATCCAGACATCATACATCTGAGAGTATATTACGAGTAGTATATAATTCCAATGCATCAATTCACTTCAAGTCTGTGTAATTTGAAACTAAACGATTTTTTGGAAGCAATTTCACTGAAGTTAATACTGACTGTTTTCTAACAAGAGTACTTTTTAAAAATCAATTTCATCGCCGTCATTAAGCTGAAAACATGTAAGTAAGTAGGTACTCCAAAAATTCCAACCTAAGTTGGCTATAAGGAACTCATTGCTTTCTTGTTATGATAGCCATTTTGCGAAATTGAAAGACGTGACTCTCATTGGATAAAATGTGAACCTCACATGCGTTCTTCCTTCATTAATTTCATATAAATGTCTACCTGTACTGTACGTGAACATGCGAAAGAACTAATTTATCCTAAGTGCAATATATTCTTTAAATGAAATATCCTTCAACGTTCGTTCCTGCAATTAATTAAATTGCTGAGACGGCAGCTTTAATAGAATTGTAAGAGAAAATAATGTACCTTCATATTATGTGTGCCTTGTCTGTCTATGTCTGAGTTAAAAACCAATATAATTTGTTTAGTGTGAAATATCTACTCAAACGGCCAGAAGAGGCAGACACTCCATCTCTCATAGAAGATGTGCGCGAATCCAAAGAGATGTATCTGCCATTGTAAATTCAATTTCATTGCAAATTACATCCATAATATGGAGATACTGAACGAATTCTGATAAAAATAAAACTGGAAATATCTTGCCCGCCATCGCCATCAAATGGGAAATATTAAGGCTCTATCTGAGTCCGTTAAAAAAATAAAAAAATAACATCCAAAAACTATTATTGGCTTAGGGACTTTTAACGACTTTTCTTGCAGTCAGTGAATTATAAAAACTGAAAACGAAAATAAAAATAAGCAACCAACCAAACGCCTAAGGGCCTGGTTAGGGTTGAAATGGTTAGCTTAGCACTGGCAAAGGCGATAATTGCATCGGAATGTTATTCGCTTGGTTTATGGTGCCATAAACATAATTGGAATATCGAATATTTCGATTTTTTCTCTGACCAAACACCAAAGGTCCAGTCGAGTGGTTTGTGGACGAAATGAATTTAGTTCGTTCCCAACAGATGTACACTTTACGGCAGAACGAAGAAATAAAATTAATTCAAAATCTTCGCAGAAAAAGAACAATATTTGGTAAAGACTCTGGCAGAGTTCTCGCAACTGGTAAAAAAAAAAAAAAAAAAAAACTAGAAGCTTCAGAATGAAGGGAATTTTTAGCTGGTAGCGATGCGAATTAATGATTAATGATGATGGTTTTTGTAGAGATGAGCATTCAGTTAATAATATTTGCGCGTATTCAGAGTGAATCATTGTTTGCATTTATCATTCGAAGGGACAGAGTATAAGAATTTTAATACATTAAATTGCTGGTGCTTTAGAGGTGCTAATGAAAAGGTGGAGTAGTTCGTTGTTATTTCACTTCTTTGACTAACTAATTTGCGTGTTATGTTAACATTGTGGTTGTTTTTTTGTGATATTCTTGGTTCTAGTTTTATGAGTCAAATAATAAACAAATAAATAGAAAAACCAATGTGTCAACGTCAACTCAAATTTAACTATGGAAACATTTTAACGAACTCAGATTGGTGAGAGTTATTTGGTTTTCAGAACGAAGTTCTTTATACAGGTTTCAGCTTCGGATGAGGGTAAATCCATGTATTTATAAAGTTTTTTGAGTATGCCAGATTTGGAAAGTTATACAGGGTGTTTTGCATAAAATTCGACAATAGAAAATAATAAAGAAATTCATTATTAAATTTTATTTTGAAGTCAATTTTTTTCACTTTTTTTTTTTTTAATAATTTTTGAACTCAAAATTAAAAAAAAAACTAATAAAAATTTTTTGAACTGATTTCTTTCATAAAGTAACATTTTTGTTTCTTATATTCAATTCTAATATCAATTTTTAGTTAAACACTAAAAATGTTTTCTAGTTTTTGAGAAAATAGCTTTCAATATTTAATTTTTTGGCAGTTTTAAAATTTGATTTGATTTTCATTTGAATTCTAAGGAACAAAAAAAAAAAAGATAAATAACATTTTCGGGATATGAACGTTCACAAAAATTGAAAAATCGATGTTTATCAGGGATATAGTGGATCGGAGTGTATCACTGGAAAAAATAACACAAAAGGAACTAAATAATAAAAAAAAATTAAATATTTTTTTTAAATATGTTTTTTTTTTTTAACTTTATGTGCTTTTGTGAAAATAAATAATTAAAATTTTTATTTTTTTCGAAAAATAATTTTGTTTTTAATTTATTTAAGATAAACCCTTTATTGTTGTCCTTTTTTGACAATTTTATGTTTATGAATACAACTTTAAAAAAACTATCAGTTTACTGTCTACACTTATGCAGCATTTGTGATTCACTATTTTAACCCTATAGTACACAGCCAACCAATTGAGATGATTTTAGAAAAATAAAAAAAAATTTACTATTTCTCATGATCTATTTAAATAAATTTCTTAAATACACCAAGGCAAAAAAAAATTGTTTCACTACTGAAAATCTTCGTAACAATTTTTACATACAAATAATTTTTATATAAAATGTAGTCTGATATTTGAACTTAATTAAAAAACCTTTAAATAACTAATTAATGTTAAAATAAATTAAAAAAAAGTAGATATAAATATAATGTTGAAAAACCAATCCGATCCTGCAAAATTTGCAGTATATCGGATCCTGCAAAATTTTTGCACACATCTTTAATTCTGATGACAAAATTATTCATAGAATGTGCCTATATTGTAATATTCAGTAGGTACTATATGTGAAATGTGAAACACTCTTGCCTTTCCATAGTAGAGGCTAAATAAGGGATTTTATCCTTATTACATGGAATAGTCTGGACCCACAGAGTGTGTTCATTTTTTGCATTTTATTTATTATGAAAGTATTTTATAATTTAAATAAAAATAAGAAAAAAAAACTAATACAAAAACCAGAACAACCGTTATAACCCACATATCGATTCATCATTCTTGTGCTGAAAACAGTATATAAAATAAAAAATACAATTTTTTGTTTTGTTATTTCTTTTTTAATCTGGGCAACTTTTGAACCGAAAGTGTTTAATATGTATTAGCAAAACACCTCATCACCAAGTATGTGAAATTACTTTATTTGGCAAAGAATGACCCATTTTAATAGTGGTCTATACCTGGTGTCTTATATCACGTGGAATCCTTTTTTTCTCATTAAAATTCAAATTTTAGATTAGGGCTTTCAAAAGCGTCAGCAATTAATTCTTTAAAAAGACCATCGACCACAAACGGCTCTCAAAATAATAAATCTTAACCTTGCAACAGAAGCCGAAAACTGATCAAATTACCTAAATTTTGCTTTCTATTCTTTATTGTTAAACAATTTCGAAGGAATGATTTATCACCAAATCTTTTATTGTCATAATTCTCACGAATAAAAAATGAATCGCACGCCAGTTAGTGCCACTGGCTACAATAAATTTTTTCTATTCATTTGAAATTCCCTTCCAATTTCTTTTACTTTCCATTTGAAATTTAATTCTAATAAAAAAAACGTACCGAGACAATACCAATTTTTGTTTTTGTATTTATTTGATATTTAAAAAAAGATATGTACGAGTATGTATATATCATCACATCTTTCCAAGTTCTTTTGTGAACTTTATTCGATTTTTCTTTTCTTTTTTTTTTATCTTTTGAAGCTTACTGCACGAAATTGTAATTAATGGCCAACATAATTGACTTCTTAATCATTTGCCTTGAGGGTGATTTATCAAAGCGGGTCAGCCGCAGCTTAACATTTTCGCAATCAATTATAAAATAAACTAAACACCCAACAAGCTCACAAGCAATAGCAGCATAGCAGCAGCAACAGCAAAACAACAGCAAAAGTAGCCGCTGCCGTTGCACGCCACAATAAAGTTATAAACAAATCGATCAAACCGACAATTGAAAAAATGTCAGCAAAACTATCAATCGTCGTCGGCTGGTTGTTGGGACGGCTGTGAGGTGGAAGGGGGAGGGAGCATAAAGATTTAAACGGTATCCCAAATCTGTCAAATCCTTTCACCGATTAAATTGCCAAACAAAATAAAAAGTATGTTCTGGTGGAATGTTCTACTTACGAAACGTTTCTTATGTCAAACAATAGGTAGACAATGAAATGAACTTTGAATCAATTTGGTGGTTATTTTTACCTCCTGAAAATAAAAGAAAGAAAAAAACATTAATATAAATCCGATAGAAATTTAGTTATAATTTTTTTTTTGGATAAAAATTTTACTATGTAGATAAAGTAGGATGATAAAATTAAATACAAAATATAAGAAAATTGCCTTTTCTTGTGACGTTTTATTATTTTTGACAACAATAATTTATAAAACAATAACTGATCTACCTTCATAAAAAAAATATTAATAAATTTCAAAATACAGGCGACTCAGCTTATGTTGGTTTTACGTCTCCAGTTGTGTGTGTCTATGAAAAAATAAAATAAATTGTTACAATAAAATAAAATAAAATAAAATATTTAAAATTTTAATTTAACTTTTAAGTTGCAAACAGCCCGATGATAGTATAATTTCCGAAACGCATAGCAAAAATTAATAAAATTATAGTTGTGACGTTAAAACAAAAGTTTTTTTAAAACAAATAAAACAAATTAAAATTTAAAATATTTTTTTTTATTTTATTTTATTGTAACAATTTATTTTATTCTTTCAGACACAGCTTAGTAGACGTCAATTAACTAGCCACAATTTTTATATTAACTGATCGGTACTTGCTCGTAAGCGAATTTTGGATCCTTGAAATTCCCTTATTCTTTTATAAATTGTGTAGACGGTTTCAAAAACCGAAAATTGAACTTTAAAAATTAACTTTTTGAAAAGTTTGCATTAAATATTGAAACCTTTTTAAAAATTTTAAGTTTTGAGATCGTTTTGCAACTTTTTATTTTAAGTGCAGTACCGTTATTTTTTTTATTGTGAAATAACGATTACATCATTTCCAACAGAATTCCAAAAAAAATAAAATAAAAAAAGCGTGTTCCATTTTTTCTAGAAGTGTATTATTATGTATACATTATATAAAAATATTCAAAATACTTTTTCGAATTTACAATAAACTACTCTATATTTATTTTAAATTATATTTTCATTCAAGTTTTATTCATGAAATCAGGCCACATTCTTCAAGTAATGGATTTCAATGCTGCATTATAATTGGATTTAATCTTTAAGATTCTAAATTCAACTGTGAAAGGATAACAGTGCAACCCTGGAAAAGCAGAAAAATTAACACTTCCGATTATTTGAAATTAATCTGTGAAGAAAAATTTCTTAAATATTGCTCCAAAAAAAAAATTTCACGATTTTCAATTGTTATTGATTTAATTAAAGTCTCTTCTTAAATTTTAGCTTAAAAATTCTATCAGGTCTATTTTCTAAAAAATTCTATATATTTAAAGTGAATTTAAGTTAAATAGAAACATCTGGATCTGATGACTTCTTTACTCCAAAGCAAATCTAATCAACCGGCAAATAGCCCTGCATAAATTCGTTGCTACGTACTTGAAAGTAAGAAAAACAAAGTACCATGCACGTCCTCTTAATATTAAATTTTCGAGCCTAAAGAACAATCTTGCATAGCCCAAGGCACACAAAAAAAAAAAGAAATTTCATCTAGGTACTTCTCTATCAAGAAATTTTTCAACCAAAATTTTTTTAAACTGCAGCATATCCGTTTTAAAGCAGTCAATGTCCTTTTGACGTTTGTTTGCAGGAAAATAACAACAACAAAAAAACACTAAAAAAGAAATTTGAACTCTAAGTACACAAAATTAAATTCTTCTTTGTAAAAGTACTCTGAATTCATTCAACTCGGCTGCATTTTTCGTTTCCCGCTGTTTTATTTTTCCTCAATTATTTGTGAGACGACTATACGACACGGCCGAACGACGAAAAAACCAACAACAACAAAAAACAACTGCAACTAACAAATTGCCTACTCACAATATTATCCTTACCATGTCGTTGGCAGATTTATCCTTATGTAACCATGTTAACTGCCATCGTCTGGAAGTTTGTAAAAATGTTAACTTAAATAAATAAAAAAAAAAAACAAAAATAATAAAACACAAACATAACCAACAAAAAAACATTTTTGTAACAAATAAAAAAAAAGTAAATAAATAATAAAGTAAAAATTACGTTTCGAAAAGAGTTGATGCCAACCAGCCAGTCGAGGATAAGGTTTAAAAAGGCTTTGGCTGCATAGGTTTATAAAAGATATACATATACTATATGCATACATGCAACCTAAGGGTGCAACAAAATAAGAGAAAAAGCATAAGAGACGATAATTGTTGTATAAAGTTTTTTTTTTAATCATTTCTTTTCAAAACATTTTCAGTGCATTAAATCTGTAGGTATAATGTGTAGAGATTTAAAGTTTTGTTAAAAAAGCTCTAAATTTATTTATAAGACTCTATTTCGGAATGATCTGTTTGACTGGAATAAAGTTATGATGTATGAATTAGAAATTCTCTGATTTTGCCGGTCCTAGGAACTAACTCCCACCAAATTTGTCAGTGGGACTTAGTTCATAATGTTGGGAGTTAGTTCAGTTGGGACTTAGTTCACTATGAACCAACTCCCAACTGAACTAAAACTAAGTCACAATGGAAAAAAGTGGGAGTTAGTTCATTTTATTTTTTTTTTGGGAGCCATACATTTTTTTTAAAGTGGGAGTTTTTTTTTTTCGACAAAAATTTTGTTTTGTAAATTTTTAGTAATAACGAACTTTAGATGCGAACCAGAGACAAAGAAACAATTGGCAGATGTTTGACAATAGATTGGTATTGTGTACAAAAAAATGTATGTTAAATAATGAGAAAAAAAAAGCGAAAACAGAGAAGTCTCGTTAGCAACTCCGCGTCCCAACACGCTCGCGTGCCTTTCCGCGTCATGCGCCCGGAAGGACACGCGGAATTCTCGGTCACATCAGGTTCCACGTCACTGCAATCCTCGTCTGTCATATTTTTCTCATGAGACATCTCTTGCTGTAGCAATATTTCAATATTTTGCCGAAAACAGATGTGCAGCTTTTTCCAATGCAACGAAAATAAATTTACACAGGTTCTTATGAGAGCTGACATATTCCAGGCTCTGCATGCAGCCTTTGCTGCACGATATCTCTATTTCTAATTTCGCTGCATGGGAAAAAGCTGCACATCTGTTTTGGGCTTAAGTGTCACTTTTATTTTTTTTTTTGACACTCAAAAAACTATACTAAATAAATTTATAAAAATCACTTTACCACAAACGTGGCGCCTCAGCGTCAGAGACCGTTGGCGAAATATTCTTAAGTTCCTAGGCTGACTCTCATCAGCTCATGGAACGATACTTGTTGATCAGTAGAAAAGGTACATGGATGTCGCAGGACACGCTCAAATTGAAATATTTCGAATTGAAAATTCGTTGCGGCCTCTAAGACCGGTTAAGGTTTAATAAAATATTTTACTAAATATTATTATTTTATTAAAATATTTAAATAAAAAATATGTAGGTACTCATGTTTTATTGGTTGGCTTAAAGCCAGTCGAGTTCAATAGTCAGCAGGTGCCATGGCGTTTGATTGCTAGCTAGATGCCAGTTATATTTAAATTTAAGTTCATTTATTTTTTTATATAACTTACACAGTAAGATAATAGATATCTTATAATCTAGTGAAAGCATATGAATTTACATTTTGAATTACAATTTGAACTTCTTAAACTTTTTACTTTAATTTTTGAGTCACTGAAAATAAAAATCAGGGTTTTATGATTTTGATGCCAAGATGAAGCTGACGGCACAATTAATATTTTTTGCCAAAAAAATTTATTTTGGCCAAACATTCCACATAACTTGACTTTCATTATTTCAATGATTGCACTACCTTATCAATGATCATTGAAATAATAAAAGCAATTTTATGAGAAGTGTTGGGAACTTAAGGTTTTTTTCGTACAGATATATCAATTAAGCCATAAACATTATTTTGGTATCAAAATAATCATAGAATTTGCTTTCTAAACGTCCTAAAATAAATCATTAAAATGATGAGTTTCAATGATAGCTTTAACTGGCTCAATCATTGTGTTTGAGTTATAATGGATGCCATCAATCGTCGGATTTTATGGCATAATCTACACCTCATTCTTTAGGCTACCGTACCAACAAATATATGCTTCTAACTATTTATTTTCCTTCAATTGATGTTGTATATAAAAGACCTTAGGTCTTACATTTTAGTGATCGATTTTATTATCTTTTTTTTAAACAAAACACGAAATAAGATGTGTTTGGCAATTTTATAGCTAGCGCAGTAAAATTTCCCTTGGTGAACCATAAAAAAACCAAAACTGCCGATAAATAAGCCGGTAAACTAGTGAATATAAAAGTGGACAAAGAGTGTGGACTTGAACCTTGAATGTCGGTAACGTAGTTTGCCACAAAAGGATATAAGCACAACCAAATAAATAGAGTGGACATAAAAGTGAATATAGGCGTTTTATTGAACTTGTATTGCTGTGCTAGCTTTGAATTACCAATAAAACGCACCTACTGTAACAAAAAAAATATTCTTAACTAAATAGGTTGGAAGTTGATGGTTTCATAAGTTTGACAAGTTATTTTTTGATTTCCAAGGGGTTAGTGGGAGTTTAAAACTGTTTTTTGGCATTTCAAGCTTTCCTTCCAGCCATTTGGTCAACATCTTTAAACCTCAAACTTTAAAGGCAGATCTTATTGAAGCATGGACATTTTTAATTTAGTACGCATATCGTGATTATTTTGCAATAAGCCGTAGATTTCTATTGCACGTAGACATAATAATTGTTTCTCAATATCTTTTTTTTTGTTTTTTGAAAAATTCGATTCTGTGTAGCTAGAAAAGTTACAAGCAAAGGAAGAATAGCTTCTCTGAACTCAGAAACGTTCAAAATCTGGAAAACATGACCAATCGATGTCAATCTGAATTTTCAAATTTGTTTTTCCCCTAAGCAACTTTGTTTGATGCAACATAAAAGTTGACGACGATAATCTTGGTTTGTTAATGTGTCAATCACTTTACAATTTATATCTTTTGCTGCTAATTAAATTGTACTTCACGCAACGTTGCTGCTGGATGGTTACGCAAGCAAACTATTTTTACCTTTTTTCGCATCGAGTTGATGCGTTTGCAAATGCCTGCTGTTGCCTGCGTTCAATTCAACAAAAACTCATTGCAACTCATCGAGTTATGCATATTTTTAGCAGCGAAAGATACACAAACTCTGAACAAAAAAAAAAACTTAAACAAAAAACATAACATAAACTAAACTCACTCCTGCTTGCTGATGTTTCAACTGACATGCATAACATATCGTGCCCATCAAAAGTCGTCAAATGTCAATCAACATGGTTAGCAGCACATTAGCAGACAGCACGAACCCTTCTGAACCCGCGTCAGGATATGTTGTTTACCTCATGTTGCAATTTTGTTCTGACCTTCCTGTTGACGTTTATGTGTTTCTTTTTTTTTATTTGTTTAGTTCTGTTTGTTTTTGTTTTTGTGAATTTTACTTGTCAGACTGCTATTCGTTCATTGTTGGAATATGTGAGTTTTTTTTCGATTGGTTTTGACAACTCTTATCGGCTAATTTAGCAGCAGCTGTCATCGAGTATTATACATTATATGTATACAAAGTTCTGCAGGCAACTCTTCAAAGTCAAATGAAAGTTGGCACATTGAGAGTGATGGGATTTTGTTGTCAGCTTTGTGAATATGATATTCAAATAAGTGTAACTTTCCATTAGACATCCAGATCAGAAATTCGCTCAACCAACTAATAGGGGGTGAAATAATAATGCAGATTTACATAAAACATATCTCATCTATGTTTATGTGGGGGATTCACACTTCTGATATGTAGAAGAATTCTGAGATGTATTTATAGAAAATTCTAATTTTCTTAAAGTAGAAAAATAAACTTCAAAATAACTACTTTGGCAGTTCAGTAACCCAGTCTTCGAGCATGGTTAAGTTTAAAGTATCTCTTCCTTAGCTTCATTTATTATGGTGGAAAATGTTTACAGAATATCACCTCCTTAGCTGGATTATGAATATGCAAAACACACCGCTGCATGTAATTTCATTAATCTCTTATACTTCTTCAAACCAATATTTTGTCCTTGTTTGGTGGAAAGTCAGCGAGATTTAAGTTGCCATTAACACTCACCTCGCAGATATCCTTAATCCTTTGAATTAAAGCTTGTTTTTTTTTTTTTTTTGTCCTTCTGCTTCAGTACACACACTAGAAGCAAGCAGTGTGAACTGATTTTATAACGTTCATAGGGTAGACTGCTATCCTTCGGTGCAGTAACCTGGAGGAAAATAAAACTAAAAAAAAAGGAAGTGAACACGTGTGAGCGACTGCAGTTAAAACATCCTTGTCAGCTACAAGGCAAAATAATTCCTAGAAAATAAAATACAAACGACAAAATAAGAAGAGAATGTTTCTACCAGGACTCTGCATAATTGCATAGGGGAATGTTATACGTCTAGAAAAGTGTCAAAAAGGGTTGCGTAAGCTGACGCCAAGGACTTATGCACTGGTGAGGTTTGTAGAATTTCGTATTCCCGGGTAAAGAGATAAACACAAGACAAAAAACTGTTAAAAAAAATTCTGTTCTGTACAATGCTTACAGTTAAATGTCTATTTTTTCATGTGGAAATTTCAAAGAAGGGCATGCTGAAGGAGCTTTGCTCAACAGAAAAACAAGAAGAAGAAAATGTTTTCTTCGTTTATTTTAAAGTATTTTTCTTTTGAATATTTCGTGGAAATAGTTGTAAACAAAAATCCCAGAATAAATTAGGGAAATCGTTGGTTTTTTTTTTCATAAAAAAAAAATATAGGTATAAAGCAAGGAAAATTCTTTTCATAGCTTAATGAGTACAATTAGTTTCTGCTTTTGCTTTGAACTGGTACCTCATTTATTTAAACTGACACAAGGACGTTTAACGTGGGTTGCATTTACAAACAAAAAAATTCTGCATAAACTGCAATTTGGATGATGTTTTTCCAATTTTTGTTAAATGTCTGAAATAAGCTTTTGTTTTAATTTTCGTTACGATAAAGTTTTTTTGTTTAATTTATTTATTTGTTAATTTGTTTTCTATTTCTATTGCACCAGGATATTTTGTTGAATTGGGAATTTCATTTAAAAGGAGGAGACTAGAAGAAACAAAATTGTTTCTAGGTTCTTAAGGCTTAACTGCGTTCAAGAGTTTTTGCAGAAAAAAAAAAAACGCAAATATTGCAAAAATGAAAAACAAAAACATTCCGTGTGTAGTAAAATTTTGTTTTTTGATCAAACACAGTTTTCGTGTTCATATTTTAGTTTTTTACTTTTTGAAAAAAGTTTAACTTATAGGTTATTCAAAATAATACTGTTTTTGTAGCAAATCTATGACTATTTTTGAATAATGTCTTAAATTTGATTGATTTAAATTTTGGACAAACAAATTTAGAAGTAACGATGATAAAGAAGTCCGAAAAAGCGTGTTTCACCGTCCCTTTGTATGTCCTTCCCTGCGTCCACTGAAATTTTACCTAGAGTCTAAATGGACGAACTTATTTTTATTTCCTATAGAGGGGGCATTCAAAATTTTGATTTCGGATTTAAAGGTTTTGGCACAAAAAAAATCTGAAATAAGGATTTACGTTTTTTGAAAATATTTCGTTCCTTTTAAAAAATATTGAATTTAAAAATGTAAGAAATGAGTACCTATTGCTTTCAAAATAATTTCGACCTTATTTTTTTTTAATACATAGGTACACTTGCCAAAATAAATAAGGGAACAAAAAAAAATTCCTTTTTTTTTTTTAGTGTTTTTTGAAGAGCTGTATCTCTATCGAAAGTAATCGTTTTGAGATGAAACAAAAAGCATTCCGAAGCTTTTTGTGAAATTGTGAAAAAAGGGCCAGAAATCGTTCTTTTCGTTTCCATTTTGATGATTTCACAATGTTTATGAACCATACAATTAGTTCCTTGTATAACTTTGATCATTCGGTAGGTACGTGAAAACGGTTCAATATATTGATTTGAACTTTTACAGATGTACTAGTTGCCTAAAGTTCTTTAAAATTTTTTACCAAATTCAGTCCTGCTATTAATATTTGTAAAGCAGTGAAAGATTTACTTAAAGTCTTAAAAAAACCGTTTTTTTTACTTTTCCTTAATATTACGATGAGACGCAAAAAATAATAGCTATAAAGTTTTGAAAAATCTTTTAGATAATTAATTCGAGTTTTCAAAAATGTCATTAAATTTTCCATATCGACATTCCTTGCTGAGATATTGTTAACCAAAGTCAAAAGTCTCCTTTTTCATTCAAAGCCAGATATTCTTCTGTTAAATTTAAGTTAAATAAACAAGTTATCGAATAAATACATTTATTTGGCTCAAAAATAAATTTAAAAGAAAATTACACTGTTCAAAAAAAAAAATAAAAATAAAGAATTAAAATTTTTTGCTCGTGCTGTTTCTTATAGTTTCTCATTTGTTAAAATTTTGAAATACAAAAAGCATAAAGCTTTGGAAAGCTTTTGTTTCAATACGATCACTTTCCAGAGATACAGTTCTTCAAAAAACAATACAAAAAAATGTGATTTTTTTTTGTTCCGTTAATTTTTTTGACTAGTGTAAAAAATGTTATTTTAAAATTTTTAAAAATTTTCAAAAAAAAAACTTTTTTACTGATGAGTCCAAGTGAGATCACCAGGACGAAACTCCAATTTTCATGGACTAAAGGCCTATGAAAGCTATTTTAAATCAATAATTCAACAAGTCCAATTAAATAGTGCTAAGTCTTCTACTTGGCTGATATATTTCAGTAGTAGGTATATAGAATTTGTATTATTAAAAAATCTTCATATGAAGTATAAAATTGTTTGTGCATTCCTCTTATAGAAAAATCCACACATTTTAAATAGGTACATCGAGAAAAGAATTGTGCTACCTAACAATACAATGTAGAGACCTTAAAACATCATCTAAATATCAAACTCGAACTTAATCCCATTTAGCAGTTCCAATATAAAATATGTATAGATAGGAAGTTTGCAGAGATAAATTTATTATTAATCCTATTTGAAAAGTTGCTTCGCATCGATACCTATAAAAAAATATTTTGTAGCTTCATTTAAACTTTATCTATCGATTTACTATGCATCTCTATGATAAAAGTCCTTTCATATTGCTCCCGAAAAAAAAAGAAAAAAAACTGAACGATGTCATCCTTTCGCAAGGCTTCCCCAGAGTTATCATCGCATTAAATCTATTTATTGTCCATGTCCTTCGAAAGGCATTCAAAATAAATGACAACTCTTCGCCATTACTCTTAACACCAGGCCATGCCATCCAGATTCAGCTCAGGTTCTGGAAATTGGTTGCATCTTTCATTGCAATGCATTGCTCCATAAAATTTCATACATCGTTGAGCAATTGGTATAACATTGAACAACATAACATAAAACATCACACATTCTCACAATATATATTTTATACACATATATCTATACCTCTTTCCCTGTTCATTCTTCCCAATCCTGATTCCAGAGTATGTCTGGCTGAATTTCGTGAAGAGATTTCTCGAATACATCTTCGCACACGGATGTACCTATATAGTATATGCTCATAATGTATAATTGTATATGAACGACGACGATGACGACAGTCCACATACCAGTATACTGCTGCACTTGTTATCAATTAGAAGAGCTCTTAAAGGGGATTATATCCTGTCATTCATCATCCTGGTTGCACCAGTCATCCAACCACCACCACCACCACACGACGGACCATCAGGACAACGTTTTGTTAGATGTGTCTGTTTCAAGTGCCACTCTTCATATTTCACGACCCGGCCAGGCCGGGTCATGGTTTAAGGCTCAGACAGGGTAAAGTGCATTCGGCAATCCTATATAGGATTCTTTCTTCTATGAGCCAAATATTCTCTGGTAGGAGGAATTCCTCTTCGTCGTCATCGCTGTTGTGTCTCGTTTGTCTTCTCATCCTATACAATTTGTATCATTTCATATCGTACCGTCCATGCCAAGAATTAAGCTTTGTCTCTGCTGAGCAATAACACAAAAAACGAGCCGGTAAAAAAGTGTACCCGAAACAAGTTTGAAGATAGGAACAATCTCTAGTTTTCGTGTAGGAGAGACCAGGAGAAAATGTGCAATCGGAATTACTATACAAAATAGAGTCCAAATAAATCGATTACAAATAAAATACTATACACAACTGATGGGTCCCACTAACTGAACATAAAACTTATGAAATTGTTTATACACCAACCCGCTGTAAATCAAAGGGTACAAATCCATTAAAAAAAAACAAAAAACCGCAGAAGGGTTTTATTTTTTTAAATTATTTTTTTTTTGTTAACTTCCCATTGGAAGTTATTGTAAGCGGTCAGATTTGTGAAATTGAAAATTTTGACATTTATCGACATTTCGAGGTCTCTGGAGTCGGGATTACATTGTTTTTAGAGAGATATCTGTGTACCTACGTTCGTACGTTCGGAAGCCTTTTTTCGCTGACGATATCTCGAGAACGCATAGAGATATCGACTACAAAAAAATTTTATTTTACAGACAATAAGGCCATAACATGCAGAAAGGATTTTCAGAAAAATTCAATTGACGGTTTTTTTATTACAGTAATTTAAAAAAAATGCTGCAAAATGGCTTGTTTCTCGAATATCTCTAGAACAAATAATACTATCGACTTCGGCTTGGTTTCATTCTATACATAATGACGTAGTGAAAAATTGGTAATACTTAAAAAAAAATCAACCCAATGTTTTTTTTTTTAATTGAAAAAAAAAAAAACATTAAAAAATTTTAAAAAATATCGAAGATCTTTGGAACACACAAAGATATTTCCTTCGAGTTAATTTTATTTAATTCACAAAGTTATAGTTGATAATTTGTAGAAAAATTCAATTAACGGTTTTTTTCTAGTCCAAAAAAAAAAAATTTTTTAATTTAAAATTTTAATTTTTAATCTTATAAAAATGGGAAGTTATCAGTGTGGGTCAAACTCAGTCCCTTTTTTTTATAAAATTGTTAAATATTTTTTAGAAACAAATATTGGTACCTAACCTACAATACGTCGTTTGATATTTTTTATTAATTCAAAGTTAAACAATTAATTTTGGAATACGTTTAGAATTTTCCAAAAAAAAAAAATTTGTTGAAAATCCATTTTTTTTGTTTTTTTTTTTTTTGATATTTTTAAGCGAAAATAAAAAAAAAAGTAAAAACTATACAATTTTTCTCCATTACCATTTTATATACTTGTCATCTTATTTTACTGACTTTTCCCCTACGTTTACGATTATTCAACGAACCCAATATATATATATTTTTTTTGGCGTGGGATAAGGGGATTCCTTTCTTTTTTTGTCAATCCTTTTTAACGGCAGACATGGATTTCATCGCGTCGTCTCTGTCCTTATAGAAAGATAATTTTTTATAGTGTCTAAGCGTGCATTACCTCCTCCATAATTCGTACGCTTTTTCACACGTTTTCTTTTATATTTTTTATATTATTTCAGAAGTCGGATTCCCTTCTCTTTACAAAAGGACCGTGTCGTCGTCGTTGTTGACGTATTTCTTTTATATTTGGGTTCGTATGCAGTAAGAGCATGTTTTTCAGAATGTAATTCCTAATGCAAATGGTTTGATGTTCAGCCACCACCACTGCCATCATATTACCACCATCTCCAATTGTTTGCATATTTTCAAAACAAAAGACACAAGTTTTTTTTGGGGGGCTTTGTTTTTCTTGGCAAATCCTTTGAACCGCATGTAAATTTAAGAACTTAGAAGCGCATTTCTTATAAATGTGTATATACCGGGCACAACTGCAGTAATCCTGGTCCTCTGAAGCGCTCTCTGAAACAGTGGTACCTACACCTTGTAAACAAAACTCACACGATATAGACCAGGATTTGCCAGGAAGGATTGTTTACAAAGTCTTTTGTACCATTTTATAAAACAAAAAAAAAAAAAGGAGAAGAAAAAAATTATTAAATGTTCGTGGTGTGGAAAAGAAGGATGGGTGAGCGCTTGTATGCAATGGTCTCGTAGCATTACCGGGATATTATGCTCTGGATGATAGGGAGGGACAGTAATGTACTGAGGTTACAAAAATACATACATACAACACATGTGGAGCCTTTTGCTCTCACAAATGGGTATAGAAACTCATATGGCTGGGTTCCCTTATTACTTGTTTTAGGGATTAGTGAATTGGTGCATGAAATATTCGACATACATACGTGTAGTACATTGTACATGTACGTACCTACTTCTTACCCCTTTTGCACTTTCGTTTTGCAAATTCACAATTTAGCTGTTGTCCAATGTCCATAGGGGATATTATATAAATATGCATGTTATGTGATGTATAAGTGGGAATCTAAAGCATAAGCCCTTTCTTATTACTTAAAAGTTTAATATTTATTCCTTTTAATTCTTTTTTGAATATGTGATGGAGTTAAGAAGCGTGAAATCGTTATAAAAAGTCCTTACTGAACATAAAATCTTTTGTCAAAGAACTTCATTGGGATAGTCCATAAACCATAGAATGAAAGACATAAGTATGTATACAAGCTTCAATAAACAAGCTAAACTATTTTAGTTTTTTGCATGCGCAGGACTGCCAGAGGTTTATTCGATTCGCAGCCTCGTCCACCTAATTATAATAAAAAACAAACGGCTACTGCGCCAAAACCTCAAAGAGTATCTCTTGTCATATAAAAGTGCCGCTTACATTAGCCGTTCCGAAATCAAATGATGTTAAATAAAAATTGCCAAATATTTAAAGGTGAAATAATTGAATTGTAAAACAAGAAATTGGGAAATGAGCGAAACAGCTAGAAAAATTGACTAGGTTATCTCCACCCGTAATTTTAAGTGAAAATTCTAACATGTTTTTTTTTTTTTTTTTCATTTCATTTCCTTTTTTTTCAAAATAAAAAAAAAAGAATCATAAAAGGAAAGCAATTTTCAACCTTATCCTTTTAAAAACACTGAAATTTTTTGTGCCTTTTTCCAAAAAAATTATGTTATTTTTTCCTTTAATTTTGTTCTTTTTTTAAGTTTTGAAATTTTTGCTGAAAAACTTTTAACGATAATTTTGGGAGATTCTCCCGATACGTTTTTTAGGACCAAAAATAACGGTACCTGTCATATAATTATTTTTAGCATTTTTGGAAAATCTTATTTTTCTCAAAAATGGTACGATAGATTTTTCTAAAAAAAAAATCAATAAATTTTATTATGTATATGCTACCTTTTTGTTAAAATTTAATTCCCAAAACATGGTTTTAAATGGTACATACCTCCCATAGAACCATTTTATTTATTTTCATTTTTTTTGAAAAGGAATAGGCTGATTTTGATATTTTTTTTTATGGAGAATCTTCTGAAAAATTTAAATAGTATTATAGGTATATCAAAATTTTCAAAAAACTTTTTTTTGGATTTTTAAAAATACTTTTAAAGTTTTTATTTGAAACCAAATATTTCGAAAACGACTGGGTTGATTTTTACGAAACTTGGTACCGGGCGGTTTTTTAATATTTTTTTTAAAAATTTGCTCTGTATGTGTGTAACCGATTTAAATTAATTTTTTTTTATAAAAAAGCTTTAAATTCGATATTTCAAAAACGGGTAGATAGTTCTTTTTTCGAAATTTGATTTTTAAATAAATATAAATACTAAAAAATTGTGTACTAATTTTTTTCTTAAAAATGTTAAAAAAATGTATATGTATAAAAAAAATTATTTAAAAAAAAAAACGCTCCTACGCTTTTGAATTTTTTTTTCCCAAAAACTAAGACTAGTTAAAGAAATCAGATGGTGTACTTTTTTTAGCTATCAATTATTGAAAATCTGTTTATTAAATTTATTTCGAATTGTGATGATTTTTAATATTTTTTCAATTTAAGCTCTAAGTTCCATGTATAATACTAAGTTTAAATTTAAAACTCCCATAAAAAATAATTTACTTATGTAAAATACACTCAATCTTTAAAATTCGAAGAAACTTTTACTACGAGAGCAAGTTTGTGCGATCCAGTCGTGCGTTTTATTATTAAAAATAGTTTTATAAGTATTAAAAAATTGTCAAAAAAACTTCTACAAACATACAAAAAATTTAGATTGGTATGTCATTTTCCGTTAAAACAGCAATATTAGACTCAATATTTTTATTTTAATACAATCAGTATTTAATACAAATTTTATTTTATAATTTGTGCGATCTGGTCGTGCAAATTTCATTTATTTAAGGAAGAAGGAAGAAGTACACAACATTTTGAACAGTTTAATACTATCTAATATTTAGATAAGCTTAAAAGCAGCTTACTAACTTTTTCTTAACTTTGAACACTTTTTACTTGTAAACACACCTTCGAAACAGCTTTTCTAACACCCTTTAGTCCAACAAAATTGGCGTTTTAACCCTGCAGGAAGGTTACTTCTTCTCTTCTTCAGTCGAGACCTTTTTAAATTATTATAAAAATTTATGAATTTAAGAGTTTATAGGGTGGTTAGATCTGTACAAAATATAAAGTAAATATTCAATGATAGTATCTAGATCCTTCTTTTTTTCTTTTTAGCTGGTATCTCACTAAGATTATTGTTTTAACATCATAATAAATAAACTTAACCAAACTGCGCCATTTCTACCAGAAATTTTGAACAAGGATAACATTTCTACGAACCTTTCGTTGGATAAATGTCATCGTTTGACTTAAGTATCGAAGATTTATAAGTAAAAAAGTAACACCTAATAAAATCATTTCAAGTGATAGAATTACATTCCATTCTCCAAATCCCATGCCCATCCCCTCTTAATAAGACCTTATAAATACCCTTCACCAATTTTAAACCATTTGAATATTCATGTAGCTATGAAAAATTTCCATCGATAGTCGCAGACATTTAGTAGTTCTGTTTCAAACCGCAGAAAGGGAGCTGCTTACCGATTGAATGCAAATGACAGTGAAATTTGATACCTTGCTTTTGTTGCGATCCTTGCAATTCAGTTTTGTGCATATATTATAGGGGCAGTCGTGCGGTGTGGCATCACCATGACATCCGTTCCGTCCGTCTCGCAGGCAAACCAACAACAACTGTGGTCTAAGACCACGCATTTCATACGAAATGTATTCCTTTGGGTATAACATTGTCCTCGTTCGTCGTCTACGTAGCGTCGTCGTCAGCGTCATCATCACCAACATCATCCGTATTTTGTATTCCGTCGTTGTATATTCGTTTGGAATTCGTTCGTTTTTCAAGAACATCAGCAACAGAATTGGACTTAAAAACGAAAAAAAAAAAAAAATTGTCTCTCGATGGAAAATGTGAGTTTGTACGGCTTCGCGGTGTCTCCCTACCTTGAGAATGCAATGAAGTGCAACGCGCGACAGTAGTGGGGTGTTATAGTGGTTAAAAGATTAATTACTTACAACTTTCACTACAGCCCTTCTTGTAATATCATTTGCATTCGCCAGTTGGTATACAATATATATATTCTAAAATAGAGGTTCTTTATATTTTAATTATGCAAATTCACCTGCAGGCAGGTGTCAATGCATCATGATCCTCGATGTACAAAGAATTAGATTTCAAGGTTTTCAAGTTTTAATTCCCGACTCTCGAGTTATCCAAAGAATTTAAATAAAAAAAAATTCTTAAAGTGACTAATCGAAAGCTCAATCGAGCTTCTATTCATGAAAACGACCATGGAAATGTGTATTTGATGAATAACGACAACGCAATTTGTTAAGAGCAGTTCACACTTGGTTGCAGCTTCGCACCACTGTAAACTGAGGTGTCAATTACCATTGCCATTTTTTATTATAGTTCGACGGTTGCAACTTGAATTAGTCTATAATATGATCTCAAAAAAAAAAAAATTAAACAAAATTCAAATTGAGGGAAGTTGGAATGAACATGTACATGTGGTTTAAGTTCACACTTCGTCGCCCAATATATTTCAACAATGCAAATTAAACAGGAGGGTTATTTGTCTGCTGCATATACCTACATATATGTATAGACTTTGCGAGGAAATTAATCCACACACCTCCAGGGCTTTCCATCACATCTTGACAATGACATTTCATTGAGTGTTGAGTTGAGTGTGTTACTCAGAAACTCAGATGTTGAATACAAAATATAACTAATGGATTAATGGCTCTTGATTTGAACATAACTGACATCAAGTGATTATTCGATGAATTTATGACTAATACTTTCTGAGATACCTGCATTTATATATTTTATTTGACAGGATTGGAATTTTTCAAGTGGACCGTGTAAGAGATTTTGTTTTGAGTCAGTTATGATCAAATGGTTTTCAATTGAATGGATTTCGGTGAGTTCATAAAATGTGATGTCAGAAAGTGAAATATTTAGATATGCTGAGTGCAAAAGAATTTTTAGGGCTTAAAGAAAGAAAGTGCAAAAGAATTTTTAGGGCTTAAAAGGTCATCATGGATAAATTTGAAGTCAAATCAAAAACCAAAATGTGCTAAATTTTGCTAACAATCATCATTTGGATGAAGGGCTTCGGACTTTTGTTGCAATAGTTTGGTTTGTAATAAGGGAAATATTATATTATATATGTTACCGTAAAAAGCCGAAATAATGAAATTCTAGAATTTACCGGTAAATCCTAGAATTTTTCAGCACCGTTGGTAAAATTTGTTCTAGGATTTATGTGATGTCAGAATGTGAAATATTTAGATATGCTGAGTGCACAAGAATTTTTGAGTTTAAGGCTGATTACTTAAAAGGTCATCATGGATAAATTTGAAGTCAAATCAAAAACCAAAATGTGCTAAATTTTGCTAACAATCAGTATTTGGATGAAGGGCTTCGGACTTTTGTTGCAATGGTTTGGTTTGTAATAAGGGAAATATTTATATATGTTACCGTAAAAAACTGAAATAATGAAATTCTAGAATTTACCGGTAAATCCTAGAATTTTTCAGCACCGTTGGTAAAATTTGTTCTAGGATTTACCGGTGAATTCTAGAAATTCATTATTTCAGCTTTTTACAGTAACATATGTATTATTAAATCCTATTAATATTATTTGTTATTTGTTTGACTGTCTAATTGTTCCTCTTAATCTCCAAAAATACCTAATTGATTTAAATGAGAATTGGTAGAACAACAGCTTGGAGCATGAGTATGGACAGGCTACTTTTGTTTTAAAAAATCTACAACAGTTTACCAAAAAACAATCATAATATAAAAAAAAATCATAAATTTCTTGAAATGTCAGATATTCAAATGTAAAAAATAAAAAAAAAATAAAAATTTGTTTATTTACGCGAAGCCAACCGAGCACGGGCCTGCAAGTTTTTTTTTTTTTTTTTTTATAAATCGCTAAATATTAAGATTAAGATATTTGTCATCAGTATTTTAAGAGCAAACTTAAGAAATTTAGCTGATGAATCTTGTTCGTCACTGATATTAATGTTGTTTACGTCGAACAGATAGGCATTATTTTTGCATTGTGAGGTTCGCACGTATCCTAATGTTCAGTCTTGTCAAATTTTCAAAGCAATCGTTGAAGAATTTTCAGAGATTAAAGATTTTGGACAAACGAAAATTTGCAGCATTTTTATTTAATATAACCTAGACAGCCTCGATGGTTTCGGACGGGAGAAAAATATTTATTTCGTAAAAATTAACAAAAGAAAATAAAAAAAACCTACATATAACAGTGGAATAGGTCTTTTTCGCTAAGCTTCGTCTAGAAGTACGAAACTGATTGAATGAACAAAATCCAAAAAAATCACAATCATACTAGGGACTATAATCTTAAATAAAAAAATAAATACATTTGGTGGCATAAGGGCTCATGAAGAATCAGGGCCTAGTGACCTCCAACTCTCTACCATTTCTGTGTGCGAGTCTGCTGGAATGAAGAGGACCTACTGTTTATTGCCGAATCTGAACGGCCAAGGTGAGCAGCACTTTTCTACAACAAGAGATACTCTTGGAGGCGAGTCTTGGGGCTTGCAAATTAATACCCAAAAAACTAAGATTGTTATATTTGAAAAGAGACAATCAAGAAGGCGAGCGGAAGAAAAATGGTCTCTAAACAATACACGCATTGAGGTTGTACAGGAGTTTAAATATTTGGGTGTCCTCTTGACCTACAATTTAAGCTTTCTAAAGCACTCCAAAGAAAAAAGCAACGAAGCTAAATTGGCACTTAATATAATGTGGCCAAAGTTTTTTTCGAACCAAAATGTTGATTTAACGTCCAAGTACAAAGTTTTCAACGCGACAGTAAATGCATGCATGGCATATGGCGTTCAAGTCTTCGGATACACACACTTCGAAGCTTTTGAAACTGTACAAAGGAACTTTTTTAAGAGGATATTTCGTTTGCCTAACTCAACACCCAACTACGCCATATATGTAGAGTCAGGAATAGTCCCTATATATATACAACATTTGAAGGCAAGTGCGAACTTCATTACTAGAGTGATGAATAGAAGTGAAACTTGTCTTCACAAAATCATTTTAAGAAAATTACTTCGAGTGAATGCTTCCCCGTTTAAAGACTGGAACGAACTAGCTTTATCTTACGAAACAAGTTTTAACTTAACAGAAACTAATGTGACCGATTGGCAGGCTCAGTTTGCTGATGTGATTGCTAAGGTGGATCACAAAATGTTTCTGGATAATCTTTCCAGAGCATCATCATCTACTTCAAGAGCTACTTATAGTCATTTAAACCACCAACTGCCCTCGGAAGTCTCTTACTTTAGTAATGAATTTTCAGCCTCGGTTATAGGTATTATTTTTAGAGCAAGAGTTGAAATTTTAAATTTAAACTTTGTACCTCATCGATCAGACTTGCCCCAGCTATGTGATCTATGTAACGGAAGAGTGATTGAAGATATTTACCATTTCGTTGCTGCTTGTCCTATTCTACAAGAAATTCGTCGGTTGCATTTTCGGGAAAGTTTTATATCTTTGGAAAAACTTTTTGATATTTTAAATGGAGCAATGGGCTGGCTCAGCCTCTTTAAATATTGCCAACATGCTCTTTCTTACCGTAACAGTTTCACATATTAAACTTAGTCGATTACCCGCTTATTGCAGTTTAAATGTGATAATATTTCTTTTGTGTTTCAAATCACGTTAAAATTGATAATATTTTATAAACAACTAATCATAACCAAATTGTGTATTATTTTGTGTTTCAAATCACGTTAAAATTGATAAAAATTTTTATAAACAGATAATCAAATTAACCCAATTGTGTAATATTTTGTATTTCAAATCACGTTAAAATTGATATCATTGTTTTATATAAAAAATATTTCTTCATATCTTTTGTTAAATTTCTTTTTTATATTTTAAAATTTTTGCTTTTTATTATTTCTTTTATTTTTAATTCATATTATGAAATGTCATCTCAGGCAGACGGCAGTATTGCCATGTCCTTATTCTTAAGTATACAAATTGTTAAACCTTATGATGAAAAAATAAAGAATCTATCTATCTATCTATCTCTACTCTTGGAGGATTTGTCCCTTTCTCGCAAGAGGCAGTAGCCCTGAAAAAAACTTAAGGTGAAAGTGGCTCGTATTGAACCCAGACCTCTGGCATGACATTCCAACACACTAATCATTGCGCCACGGGCTACTACTAGGTACTACTATATAATCTTAATTAGGATTAAAAGGATAAGCATTAATTTGCACAACAACTCGAGTGAAAAGTGAAAAGAATTGACAACTTGGTGATTTAACCACTTTAGTAGCTTAATTCTGAAGTTTTTTTAAATAAAAAGTAGAAAAAAAAAAACATTTTACTACTTTTTTCTAAACAAAATTTTTTCTTTATCTCATACTTATATTATTTCAAAATATTGAATATTGATACCTCTTCTTGGCTTTAGGTGTATTAATCAATTTCTTCAACAAAAGGTAAAAAAAAAGGGAAATATTTCGAAATATTGTCAATATTAATTTGTTTAATAGTTAAATTTTGAGAAAGTGCTTCCAGTATTTTAACACCAAAACTGAGAAATTTCTTATACTGAATCATGTATTACTCGTTACAGAGATTCCTATGAGATCTTTTGGTACCTTTAACAACGTGTGTTACTTTTACGCCCAACAGATGACGTTGTTTTTCAAAAAGTTTATAAGAACACTAACTTTTCTAATTGAATGCAACGTTATGCCAAAATTTCAAAGCAAATTCATAAACAACTTTTGGAGATTTAAGATTTTGAGGAAACGAACATTTACATTTAAATTTTTAAGAATTTAAGAAAGTAGATTTTGAAACAACCGTAATTCAATATTTATTTATGAAATTCGTTGAATACATTCAAATTTAAAAAGAGTTATGACAATCTTACCAAATATATATCTGTGACAACTGAAAATGTATAAAAATAAATCTATCTGTTCTTTAAATGAATTTATGCAAATAACTTCATTCCATTATTATATCCAGAGCACTCTATTAGAATTCATCAAGCGAAACATGTTTATCACAAATGCATGCTTCTGGCCTTTTCCGCCTTTTCCACATTCGATTTAAATATAGAAAAATTATTATTTGTAGTCTGCCCATCGTGGCCGGTATTGGTATAGTTTTGTAGCCATTGAAGCATTACAACATTTCAATAGATTATGCATATTCCAGCAGCATGCATCTCTCTCAATGATAACCTAAAAATAAGCCCAAAGGTTGGCATTTCCATATTGTTGGGCAATTGTTTCAACTATAAAGAATTCACTCGCTCATTGCTCATAAGCAAAACAACAAAAAAAAAATCAAGAACATATCTAAAAAATTATATTTCCTTGCAATAAAAAGAAGAAGAAAAAGCTAAAAAAGCTACCTCATAACCAAAAAAAAAAAAAAAAAGATTGAAAAAGCGGAAAATAATAATAGGAGAGGAAATAATATGATGTTACACCAAGCGATAAATTTTCACAATGGAATTCTAATGCTGGCTGTCTGAGCATCAGAGGATGCTCAGATGAAAATATTAAGAAAAAAAGCAGGAGCAGCAGAGGATTTGTAGATGTGGTTATTTTTTTTTGCTAGGACTAGGACCCTATGACGTTGCCATTTTTCTTGCTTCTCTTTGGAATTTCCTTTTTTTTTTATTCTTCATTACCTTATAAGAAAGAAGCCGATAAAAAAAATATATTTTTTTTTTTTAATTTTTTCTTCTTTTTCATGAAGGAGTTATCGGGATGAGTTGAGATAGAATACAATTTAAAATGCACACAGATGTTTTTTTTTATTATTTTGTTTTGTGTAAAAAGCATTGTTCTAGGGTGTTGTCCTTTTTGAGCGTTTTTTTTTTTTACATTTTAAAGAAATTGAAATAAAATCTTTTACATTCTTTGCCTTTGATCTAATTTTTTGTGCGAATCTTCATTGCAATAAGAAAATCAATTCAGAATAGTAAATTAAATTAAATGGAAATCAATGATGGCCTTAATATAACCATGTTTTGCTTTCTTCAGTTCTATAAGAGTGAATTCAATTTAGCAAGGTAGATGTTATTTTTTTGGTAAGGATTCACGTTTTGTGATTCGAAAAAGATCGTTTTTATGTTTTTTTGTTCAAAATAAAAATTTTGTCTTTAGTTGAAAATTATACAAAGCTTTTCAATAATAATTCTAAAAAAAAGTTTGAGGCAAAGATAATAAAGTGAGCAAAGATGTGAAACATGCACAGCAACCAAATATACTGTTGTCAAGAATCCTTAATAATATGTACATCTTCGAAATAGGTAGGGAATTTCTTGGAATCACATCTCTGTTTTTTACAATCTATGTGAAATCAAGGGGTTATGAAGTTGCATTTTTGCCCCCTCCCTTCCCAAAGTTGAACTTAGAAATTATTTATATTGAGTTTCCAAATATTTTATAGGTATTCGTTTCAGCAATCAAGACTGAATTAATTTTTAAAAACACTTTTAACTGTTTTTTTTTTTTTTTCCAGACAGAAAGCCTTCAATCGACCCACTCTAAAATTATTATCAAATTGAAAGCGAATAATAAACCATAACAACCGCACTTACCCTGATTGACTACAAATCATTAATTTACAAATTGATACAAAGCAGCTTTCACCACCTCCATTATGTTGGATATATGTGTATCTACTTAATGCCCTCATAAGATTAGTCCCATAAATGAACCGCACGCTATTAATTAATTTCATGTCAACCTTAAGTTCCTGGTACCTACGTATACCAAAGTAAAACCATGCAGCATACGCTCTTCTCGATTAATCCCTTGAGCATTGACAATATATTTTTTTGTAACTTTCGAAAGCATAACATGTATAAGAATGCTACATAAAAGTAAGTACATAATTATACATACCAACAAGAAAAAAAAATGATTTTCATTATTGACAAAAATGTGTCACTATACGCAGCAAATAATAAAAAACAAAAAACCAAATCTGATAAAAAGCAATTGAATTTCTTAAATTGTCAGAATTCTTTAGGTCACTTCTCGCACGGAAACCAGAAAACCCCATGATTGCATCTTTAATGCATTCGCAAAATTAAAACCTAAAGTTATCGACAAAAAAAAGTGAAATTCCAATAAAACGCGTTGATACAAATACAAACAGATAGTCAGATTGTTTACCAACAAACAACAACTGACCACTGCAAACTGTAAATGCAGCAGCAGCAGCAGCAGGAATAATCATCAAATTCGATGGCAAAACCAGGGTTGCCAAGGTATTAAAATGATTTTTTTTCTTATTCTAATTGAAGTAAAAAATTTTATTCAAACTTAATTTAAATTTTCGATTATGACAGCATTTCAAAATCTCGCATAACGAAATTTCGTAGGTATTTCACTTAAACTTAATAAAATATAAATATATCACCCGTGCTTCGTAGCTATGTAATATCTGTCCGAAATTCTAAAAGAAAAGTGATTTCAAATGAAAATTTGATGATATCAGATATCTTTATCATCATCCCAAGTGGCACCATTAACAGCACTACCGATAATAGTTTCAGCCCTTGTTCCCCTACTGGTTTGTCGTCTACCATGTCACTCGGTGCACCTTTAACAGCTATATCTCACCCGAAAGTGCTGCAAAATCAAAAGCTACTGGGTCATCGCACCTCCAAACTGATCAGCAACTGGACTGACAGTGATGGCACAACAGATGTCTCATTTCTTTATCTTTCTCGTGTTGGTACAAACGTCACCGAGGAGAGCATTATTTCTTTTGTAGCTCACAGACTTGAGCTTCCGAATAACGTACTTCTTTGCAAGAGATTAATTAAAAAAGACGTCTATCCGTGGTTCCGGAATTTTAACTCACCAATTTTGTGGATTAACTGTGGTTTAACAATGGTTCAGGCATGTAATTGGCTATTAGCGCATATACTTTAAACTTGAACCATTGTTGACCCTCAGTTAATTCGCCGAAATCAGCGAGTTAAAATTGCTGAACTACGGATTAAATTTTGAACCACGTTTGTACAACTGGCCCTGACTCTTGAAATGCCAATATATAAGAGTTTACAAAAGTACTGTTTACTGCCTGAACAGAATAGAATGCTGGAACTGGAGCCGCAGACGAAACTGGAAAAGCTGTCAAAAAGTGTCGTACGTTATTTTTTTTACATGTCCACAATGGAGCTGTACAGCTTTGAAAGTATTTTGAAGAAAAACAAAACAATATTCGTGTGTACAAGCTCCGAATTCACATTTTTTGTTTCCAATACTTTTTCTTTTAATAAATAATTTTTTTCGTAATACAAATAACCACAATATTTTTTTTCGACCCAAAAAGTTGTTTTTTTTTTCTTCATACAATTTGAAACTGCAAAAGAAGCTATTGCAGCTTCGGCTCCAGTTCCGTCTCCGTCACCATTCTGTTCAGCCAGCTACCAGGGCCCTACATAGAGTTTATTTTTAAAGAGGCGCAAAGCACTTTAATGCGCTTTATTTCAGTGGAAATAAACTGTTGGAAAAAACCCATCTGTTTTCGGCATTAGGGTATGTTCAGTCGCTAGGCACGCATCTATAATATGTATGTCAAAAGTTTTCGTGAAATATGAAATTTCGTTTGATATTTGCGAAATTTTCGAGTGCAATATGTAAATGCGAGATTGTTAAAAGCTGAATTTTCTAATTGCAAGATTTCATTATTCGATATTATGATTTGCAGAAGGTGTATTGTAGAGCTACCTTTTAAAAGTAATCGAGTTGAAAAATGAAAAAAACGTTTCTACAACCCAACATTATGTTCCCTTGGACATTTCATTCCTCACGTTTTTTCGCTAATTTTAAAACAATATTACCTTATTTTTTTGACAATACTGGTACAATGGAATGCAGTGTGTGTTTTCCGAATATTGTCACTATTTCTTGTACCTAATCTATATCCTATGATATCGGCCAACCATAGAATTTGTTATAAATAGATTCGAGGGCTTGGATTATGTGCATATACAGATTTTTGTTTATGTTGCATTTCCCAGTTCTCAAACAGAAATGCTGGCAACCCAGTAAACTTAACAAACTCGAAACAAAAAAGTACAAAAATGCAAATCTCAACTTAAGAACTCAATTTACTTTGGTCATTATTTAGTTGTCTTTAGCTGGATTCTTTTGCACTTTTTTCAACTTAGTTTTTTTTTTTCTTCGTTTGTTTGTTGTTAAGCTGAGCACTTTGGTAAATGAGGAAATGAGGCAAAAGACTGATTCTCTAAGTGGAAGTAGAAAATGGAAACAACCTTACCTGTCAGCTAACAGTTCAGGAACAGAACAGGAGAGAGAAAAAAAATGAAAAACAAAATAAATCTGAGAATAACCGCAGAATTTAGTCGAAAGGAATTTTCTAGCTTTTCTTACCTCACAATATTACAAAGGTACCTACACCTAGATATAGATACAGATTCAAGATACATCTGGTAAAAACAACTATATAATGCTACAAGTACACACTTGTATTGTAGGTAGATGAAAAGTTATCCATCTGTGAAATGAGAAATATCGCGTTTTTGCGTTTTTAAGCATCATCATACTTTGAGGTGGCTTTTGTGTTTATTTTTCTCTCATTAGTTAGTAGCTATAGTTTCTGTACTTACAATATATAACTGAGGAAGCACTTTTTTTTGGAAAGTTATGAATTTTTTAGTTGTGATTTTTTTTTGCACGATGATAAAGAGTGAAAAAAAGAAGAAAACATGAATCAAGAATAGTTCGTCCAATTATTGAGGTTTTAGTTAATCACCTATCCAATTTGAAATATTTATGTGTATATTTGTCAGCATGAAGTAGACCAAAACAAATCGTAAATTCCCCTAAGGTTTGAGAGCAAGTAGTTGTTTGTAGGTTAGTTTGTGTGTCTGCTGGGAGATAAAGTTGTTTTGTGTTCAATTATTGATTGTTAAAGCTGACTATCTTAGGCCTTCTGCACAAGAACCGTGCGTCGTGTCATAGACGCGTACAAGATTCGTAATGTAGCGACGATTCAAGTACGGCTAGTCTTTTGCACACGAAAAGTCACGTCATAGATAAAACACAACATATTTTCAATTAATTTCACAATTTTGGTATGTATCCGACGTTATACTTCAAGCTGTATACGCCTGGCGACTGACATTGTTGTACGCCCGGCGATTTGCAGTTTCTGTGCTGCGACGAAAACATGCAGTTTTCTATTGAAACAAACGTGAGATACACACAAGCCGCAAACATTCGTTGTACGCGTCTATGACGAGACGATTCGTGTGCAGAAGGCCTTAGTTTAGCTAAGGCCTCTGTAGAACCTAAGTTATTTATATGGATCCTAACCCAACTAAGAATGGAAAGCAGTGATCGCTGAATTTAAAAAAAATTATCTTCACATACCAATAATGCCGGCCTGTCGAATGAGAGAACTCCTTATATAGAACAATATACAGGCTGTTCGGTATAAGGTGCATCGAAAAGCTAGAGCGAGTAGGTTGGGTTAATACAAGAAAAAAAATGGGAGAAGGTGTCTATTTTCCCCCGATTAGGCGGGAGGGGCAATTTTCTAAAAAATTGACTCAAATCAGAAAAAAATTATTTAAAAACAACGGTAAAACTTACAATGCCATGCTATACTTTTTTGGAAAGCCAGAAATCACTTCTTTAATGTTCATTTTAAATAAGGTTATGTTAATAAATAGTGTTTGAAAAATTTATTTTCAAACTCGAAATTTTGAAAAAAAAAAAAAACAATTTTTTTTTAAATTTTATGTAATTAAGTAAATTTTTTATTTTCAATATTCAATGCTCTTATTGATTTTCAATAAAAAACAGAAAACTGAATGCTAAAATGTGTCTTAGTTTTTGAGAAATTAAAAAAAAAAAACTGAAAAGTACTTTTTTCGAAGAAAAACATTTTTTTTTTTTTTCCCAAGTTTGGTCTGCTCAGGTCAATTATTAAATTTGCGGATTAACCCTTTTTAATTTTTTATTGCATACCTACCATCTGGTTTTTAGCAAATAATAAAAAAAATATATGTACTGGATTAACTAGGTTTCACCTTTTTTGGAAAAAAGTACATATTTCTCATTTCAAAAACTAAGATACATTTTAGCATACGGTTTTCTGTTTTGTATTGAAAATTAACAAGAGCATTGAATTTTGAAAACAAAACGGGGGGAAATGACCCCCCTCTCCCATACGATGTATTTCTTGTCTTAACCCAACCTACTCGCTCTCACTTTTTGGTGCACCTTAAATACCGAACACCCTGTATAGAAATTTGTTCAATATTCAAGGTACCAGTAAAATTCAATATTGACAATAATTGTTAAACACATTTCTATTACGTATATCAAGTGCTAATTTCTATCGTTTATCAATAATTTTTTGATATTTGAAAATCGTAATAAGGCTGATTCTTTCGTGTTTTCTTTATTGTTATGCCTCAGATAACGAAAGTAAGGACGCTATGCCAAAAACTGTCTGTAAAGTTTTTGAAAAGTGGAAGAAAAAATGCTGACAAACCACAAACAGCAATTTTTATGTCTAGATCCTACCTACTGTTTTAAACCATGTCGTGTGTTGAAAATTCTTTATCTAAAATTCACATGATTTTAAGAGGAATATGTTTTCTATTTCTGGTTACAGGAACCGTTGTATTTCCATTTCTCCATTTTTCCACAAAATATAAGTACTGGCTTCTCTGTTCTCTTTAAAAATGCCAAATCAGAATTATTCACCATTATAGTAACAAAGGAATTCCTAAATCATGTTGGTGCAGCACTATTCCCGGTTGGTGGTATAGAAATAGAGCAAACAAAACCATTTTAAAAATTGAGGACAACTGCACTTATCCATTGTCCATTTAGGGAATATCCACTTGGGGCGAATATACAGGAAAGCAGATCATTTGTATCACGAAATGAAATCTAAAAATCAGTTCGAGCTGATTGTGAGTGTGCGGGCTTACACATAGCAGACGGCAGGCTATACACGGATGCATATCCATTTGAATATGTAACTTTTGTGGTCAAGCAAAGTAATATGGACATCCAGATGAAATACACCTCTATGTAGATATGTACCTTACCTACTTATATTGTAGATAGCCTAGTCTTCCATATTTGTGGCAGGTTGATTGTATTGCCTTGCAACCCACTGAGTATAGGTATAGTTAGTTAGTTGTACGAGTATAAAAGAGATCCAGCTTATAAGAACAAAAATGGAAAAATAGAATTATACAAAGTTACAACCCGACGATCTTGTTGAGCTGGCCATTGTAAAAGAGCTTCATTGTTAACGGACATTTTCCTATTATTTTGCGTTTATTTCTATTTTGCCTGATTTGAATAAATTTATCTTGAAATTTATTCCTGAGGTATTCGGGTATGTATACCCACGGGAACACATGCAATCGGATGTATCTTTATGGGAATATTAAATAATTAAAAAGCTGCAGCTCATTAGACATGAAAGAACGAATGAAAATACATAATGCAAAATTTGCCTGTATGCCTTGTGAAAACGAAAATCCCGAGAATATAACAGCAAACCGAAAAATGAATGGATGTTTCCGAAAATACGAGCTCTCATATAATGAAGACATCAAATCATATTAAATGCATCGTAAATTAATGCTTCCATGCAGAAAAGTGGAACGAACGACTTTTGGCATTTTGTGTACGGTGCCGGCTGCTGCTGCCGGTGCTGTATAGACATCCTCCTGCTGCTGCTGCTGCTGCTGCAAGGTTATGTCTTCTTTATATACCATCAGGGTTTCGGCAATGTAGCGCACAAATGTGATGAATAACGTATTCCTTAATGACCGAACATAATATACAAGTTATTTAAACTCAAAAGAATTGTTTGGCATATATACATACCTACATATTTATTTTTGGACATGGTTTTTCATAAATGCTGACATAAAAATTCTTATTATTTAAGTCCATGTGGTGAGTACCTGATGAGTAAAGTAAATATTATTATACCTCAGACCGCCTCACTTAATAATATACATACCTACCTACATAGAAACAGATATTATGAGTTATTGAAGCTGAAAGCGTAAAAGCCTTTTGATTTTGACATTTAAAGAAGAATTAATCAAATCAACTTAACAACTTAACCTTAAAACTGTTCAAAATCAACAAAGATACCGATTTAGAAATTAATTGAATTAGTTTTAACATCAAAAGTACATCCATCTGATTTCTGTAAAAAAATCTTTATTTATGATAAAAAAATTAAAAAAAAAAGAAAGCTTTTAAAATTTTTTTTTTTAAACTAAATTAGATTTTATAAATATTTTTAAGAAAAAAGGGCATGCTCATTTTTAGTATCATAATTTCTATCTATTTTTTAAATTCAAAATGTTAGAGTCTTACTTAAAAAATTTTTTTTTTTGAATTCTTCTTTGTTTAAAAAAAATATTTTTTTAAAATTTTAAATGCAATATTGTTTGACCCGCAGTTGGAAGCACAAGATTTCAAAATTATAACAAAAACCGGTCGACGTAAATAACTCGTAAATAAGGCAATTTTTCAAAAAACATCAAACCCTTATTTTTGAAATGCGATTTATTTTGGCGAAAACCTGAAATGTAATTTTCTTAAAACTATACTATGGCTATATAAGGTATGAAGTTTAATCAAAACCTTTAGAGCCATATTTCAAAAAGTTTGAAAAAAAAACGAAAAATTTGATCGGTAGGTATGGCGAATCCCACTTTTTTTGGACTTCCTCATCATCGTGGTGTAAATTTTTAATGTCTGTAAAGTTAGCAGAGCAAGGTCAAAAAATTTGAAAAAAAAAATTTTTTTTATAATTTTTTTTTTGTGTCAAAAACAGTTTTTTTGAATTTTTTTTGTTTGATTCGTAGAGCACTTAAGTATCTCGTAAATATGAGACCAAACCAATTTAGCTTCCTTGCGTTTTAACCAGTTTTCGAAAATTGCTCTGTTATAACTTGAAATCAACACCTAATGATGACATCATACAAATTATGTTCTGCTGACCTTGCTCTGCTCACTTTATGGACATCAATCTATATAACAACTTCGAACATTTTTGAGAAAAATAAGATTTTTCAAAAATGCTTAACATTTGTGAGATGTCCAGAAAATGCTAGGTGCCAAATTTAAAGAAAATCGATATATACTTATTTATATTGTAGTTGAACAGACAGACAGACGGACAGAATTTCGAAACCCACTTTTGTGTCTTTCCTCCTTTCATCGTAAATTACGCTTTCAAATATTTATTTGTAAAAATTTGGAGCTATGTTCATATGTCCCCTTCATTCAAAAGTGGCCCTTCTTCCATAAATCCCTATTAAATAGATTTATCAAAAAAAAAAAAAAAAAAAAAAAAAAAATAAGGAACTCCAAAAAAAAATTTTTTTTTACAAATCGTAATATGTATTTAATTAAATTACACCAAACCTTTCTTCTCTATAATAGTAGTTCTCAATTAAAATGAAATTATCAAAGCCTCAAAACAAATTCATTCATGAACCCCAACACTCTGACATTAGAAAAATTAGTATCACTTATTCAAAACTCATTTCATACGTAAGATCATCTCACGCTGAGTCTGTAGATTCACATATGCTTACGGATTTCCGCTTTTGATAGTTAGTTTTCAAAAAATGTCCCAATTACATATCATCATACTGAATTGGCACAATTAAGTCTCAAAACAAATTGTGCTTCGAATACGAATTTCGAAAAAAAAAATTAAAGAAAAAACGAAACTTAAGCAACTAACCACTTTATTCGAGATGTTTGCATTCATGTAGCAAAAATCGATTTGCATCACAAAATACCACCCGCTGGGAGCGAGAGTATCTCTTAGTTCAGTTTAAGCGACCCGCTGTGAGACTTACAACTGTTTGCAAGCTGACATGCGCCTTAATAATATAACTATACGCAATTCCAGTTTTGTTTTTGTATTTCTTCTTCTCTCATCAGGATCTTTCATATTTTTATAGCTTTCATTTCATTAAAATAGTTTATAGAAATTGTATCTATAAATAGAATCTTTTATGCAGTTGTTTACTACAATCTTTTTTGATTTTTTTTTCTTTGATTTGTAAAAAAAAAATAATATAAAAATATACTCGTTAGCTTAAAGGATTTAATACATATATAAAAAAAAAAAAGATTTTTAACAAGTACCACTTTTTTTTAAATTACCAATTTTTAGGAGTTTATAAATTTTAATATAGTTTTAGACAATTTTTATACAAATTTAAATGTTCTTTAATTTTATAATAGTACTGATCTGATGGAAAATTTACATTACGGCATATTTCCGTAGTTTTGATATTTCACCATCTTAATTCACAATTAAGTTAGATAAGCTAACTAAGCTAAGATAGCTACGCACGTCCTAAAGTCAGTTCTTCCAATATCGAAGTGAAATTATCTAAGCTCGTTTATTGATTATATTGTTTAACGTTTACGACTGTTTTACTGGTTTAATTCAACCTTAAAGACAATGGTGGTCGAATGAGGAAATAAAATATGGCCACAAAATACTGATTAAAGAAGTGAAATTTTTTATTTGTGGCGATAACTTTTATCCTTCTTTTCTTTTTTTTTTTAACGAACAATCGTAAAAGGAGAATATTGTGAATTTTCATAACAGACACACAAAATGTTTGCAGGAAAAAGAGGACTTCGATTAAGGTCTATTAAATTTTACGAGGCTGCCTTTTTTTTTTCATTTTATTTTTGACGAAGATGAAGAAAAAAAAATAAATGCATATTCAGAGTGAATTTAATTTTATGTAATTACCAACAAAAGCAACAATAACCTGGCGCTTTAAAAGGTCGTTGGTTCATTCAAAACATATAAAGAATAAAAAAAAAATATATTCAAGCTTCATGAAGGTATTAAAAAATAAACGATCGCAAATTAAGGAGTCTATACGCAGATTTTTGTGTACGGTGGTGGTACGTAAAGAAAAAATAATTAAAATGCTGCTGTTGGTCGGGAGTTTTGTTTTAAGACCTTTTGATGGCAGTTTTTCTTTTATTTTAAAGGGTTATTTGATTGAGTTTTTTTTTTGTTTGTGGCGAAGGAGACCATCCGTTTAACTCCATTTATAACCTGACCTTATAATATGCGTTTGAGAATAATTTGCGCAGTATTTGCATATTTCCTCGTAAAGAAAAGTCGTTAAATTTAACAAAGGATTCGTACTGTTTTTTCGAATATGGTGTGGACTTTGAAGTGTTTGAATAGGGATTAGAAATTCGCAGTTTTTTTTAAAGGTATACCTGTGTAGTATTTTATTTCAAAAATAAAGAGCTCTTAATTTTCCTTTCTCAAAAAGATTTCTCTCAAATTTTGGATTTTAAGTTTTAATAAAGACATACATAGGTACCTTAAAAGTATTCATTAATCATTATTAACGTACTTAAAACTAAATTTTTTTAATTATCATTTAATTATAAGACACGTTGAAATCGACACATCTGGATAAGGATAATTTTTTAACAGCAATTTAAACTTGTTTTTATAAATTTGGAATTTGTATTGATTTTAAATTTGAAATTTCATACCATATTCTGACCTTAAATTTTTAAGCCATACAAAAATAGGCAAACCTATACTGCATTAACGTCCCTACATAAAATTTAGCTAGTTTTAGTTCTTAGTTTTTTTTTTTTTGTTTAGAATCCGCGCCGCGGCGGCGTTTAGAATTTTGGCGACAAAAGTTAACAAACAGTCCACTCTGTGTGATGGAGGATCCAATTCCGTGTCAAATGGCTGCGGCCATCAAAGGGGGATTTCAAAGAATAAATAGTTTTAACTAATTTATGTAGTTTTTAAATATGAAATTTATTAAAAAAGCAAGATGCCCCATAAAAAGAAAAGAAAATTAATTCTATTAAAATAGTGGTACACTGGGGCGTATACTCACTTTTTTATTTCGATGAATTTTTAACTAATTTTGTACAATATTTATTTGTGCACATTAGGTTGGTTTATGTTGATTAAATTACTAATTATTCTGTTAGGAAACCTTGCGGTCATAAAAAAAAATAATACAAGAAAAAGCTGTTTGGTGAATTTCTTTTCTTTCGAACTCGAAATATGTCGGGTTATAAAATTTCTTGCTGGACAGAACAAATTTGTATTCTTTCTTTTTTTACCTTATCATTCACTACGTTTGGCTTTTCTCTCCAATATCTCTGTTCAGTAAACCATACACGCTTTCTTATACAAAATTATTTTGTATGTATCTCACTGGGCTGCTGTGTGAAGTTTATTGAATATGATCACGTCAACAAGAGGTAAAGGGAATGCCCATTTTACTATGGAGATTTGGCGAAGAGTGTACACAAACGTGGTGTCAAATAAAAACTGATATTAAGCTTGTTATGTGAGTGAAATATTTTCAACATCATCCATGGGAATGTGGAGATTTTTGAGTTTGAAGTTGCCGAATGCAAAACAAAATTTTTAGCTATTTTTCCAAATAATTGTTTATAACGTGAGAAATAAATGACCTAGAAAAATGATTTTGGTATTAAAGGAAAGGTATTTTTCTTGTCTTTAAAAAAATACTTAACATATTTTGCTTTTTTAAAAAAATTATGAGATGTTAAGTTTTAACTTCATGAGAAGCAAAAATATTTACGCGGTGTTTGACACGCTGATATATCGAAAAATTCAGAGATGACATATACTTTTTTCAGCACTACAAAGCTTAATTAAGAAAATTTTTCTTCGACTTACCATTTGAAATCATCCAAGCCACAACACTGGTAGCTACTCATTTTTTCATTTTATTAAAAAAACAAACGGAACACTGCTTATATTTAAAAATAAAAAGTGAGTAGCTACTAGGTTACAAAAAAAAACACTCTCGGCAACCAAAATTTTATTTTACTGAATTGCCATAGAGTTATACGAAAGAACACATGTGCAAAATAAAGGTACGCGCGGTAAAGTAGGTGCTTGTAAAAACTTTCAATTATTCTGTGCATTTTTTAGATTAAAACAAATCAAGCATTTATTTTCTACCTCAAAAAAAAAAAAAAAAAAAAAAAAAAACAAACAAAAACTTTGCTTGCAATTATGTACATTGGAGAAATCAAGAGAAGAGAAAATCATACATAAATATTTAAACTATTACTATAGTACACAAAAACCAGAGAGCAATATAATTTTCGTTCTGAAGTAATTAACAAACCGAGTAAACCAATAAATTAGCACAAGTTAGGGAATATTCTGTGTGCGGCGCGGCTCTATTCAACTCGGCGGCGCGGCGCCACTATGCTAACAAAAATGCTGCATATACCATATACCATACATCTCACCCCCTCTTCTGGTAAAATAAAAGTTTAGTCCTGGTATTGCACCATTATATGCATGCACTTTTGCAAGTTTCCAGGATCGGGATCCACTGAGTTCTACCGGTTTTCGTAGTTGTTTTTTTTTTTAATAAACAATTTCATTAAAATAATCGCCACCACATCGCAGCACTGTTCTATGTAAAACAACTGCTGGATAATTGATTTTTATTTTTGTGAATGTAAATTTAAAACAAAAATTTTAAATTCAAAAACAAACTACGAGTTTGGTTATCCGGGAATGTTTTCATAAGGAAAAAAAATTAAATGGAATGAAAATTTCCTACAGGCAAAATAGGTAGGTACAGTTGGTTTGTTCTGTAGAAATTAAACAAATATATGTGATTGTTACCAGAATTTTGAAAACCAGAATAAAAAAGAGAAGATTAAGTTCTGTTTTTGTAAAATTGTTTTTAATTTAAATTGCTTTTAAATTATAGCGGACACAAAATTCTACATATATCTACTACCAATTTCAACTGCACCTTGTATAAGTATAAAAAATGCTTTAGGGTTTAAAAAGTTTAACCATTTACTAAAAAACAAGACTAAAATCAATGTACAAAGCATTTGCTTCAAACAATAAAAATATTATTACAACTTCAGAAGTGTGTTTTCAATTTTTTTTTAATGTACCTGATAGCGTTTCTAGACGTTCCGGTTTACCCGGGCGACATCCCGGATTTTTGGCATAAATTTAACTGTCCCGCCAGGGCAGCAAAATCGAACAATAGCCTAGTAATATGTGTTCGCAATCAAAATTTTCGAACTAAGCTCTTTATGTGAATTGGATTAAAATCTAGTTAAATTTTAGTAATTTTTGAACACCAACGAGGTGAACAATGAACATGTACGTGTAAACTTCAAAGTTTAATCTAGGATGAAATTCCAAATCGAAGTTTTAATCCTATTCGCACAGGAGCTAAGAAAAATTTTATCTATGAAATATTCACTGTTTACTTAAAAACAATCTTGATCTCATATTTTAATTATAAAGAGTTTTAATTTTGTCTCGGGGAAAAAATTGAAATCCCGGTATTTTTCCATATTTTTGTCATTTGTATACCGCTGAGCTACAAGAAAAATCTGGTAACCCTAGTACCTAATCGCAGGGAAAAATGGCAAGTTTTTGGCAAGTTTAGCCGAGGCTCTGGCAAGTTTTCGGTAAGGAAAACAGAAGCGACAGACCCCTACCCCTATTAGTGCCTCGCTGGGAACATTTATTTAATTATGACAGACCCCTACCCCTATTAGTGCCTCGCTGGGAACATTTATTTAATTAAGTACTGGTGAGGCCCTTTATGGTAACTAATTATGTGGAATCATTTTACGATAATTAATAAAAGCAGTATCGTATTATGTATATCGTAATAAAAATCTTTGTGTCTTAATTAACTGTGCAAATTTCAAATTAGGATTGGGAATCGGTGTGTCAAAGAGTAAAGTCGCAACTGCAGAAAAAACAGAACAAGACAGAACTGATTTTGACATTTCTCAGAAATCTGTTTTCAGTTGTTCTACCTAAAAAACAAGTACCCGCATGGAAAAATGGCAAGTTTTTGACAAGTTTAGGCGAGGCCCTAGCAAGTTTTCGGAAAGGAAAACATGGACGAGGAAAACATGACAGACCCCTATTAGTGCCTCTCTGAGAACATTTATTTAATAAAGTGCTGGTGAAATCATCTTACAAAAATTAATAAAAGCAGGATCCTGTTATATCGTAATAAAAATCTTTGTATGTTAAATAACTGTGCAAATTTCAAATTAGGATTGGAAATCGGTGTGTCAAGAGTAAAGCCATAACTGCAGACAAAACAGAAAAAGACAGAAGCACAACTGATTTTGACATTTCTCAGAAAATAGAAAATTTCTCATTAAACTTGTTCTTTTCTGTTCTAAACTGTTCCAAACAGCCTCACTTCACATACCTACAGTCATTCACACATATTTGTATACACACACCAAAGTAAATGACAATAAACTAAACGTCAGTTTAAGTATTCAATTTTGCATGCGGAAGAATTTTTTAGTGGTCAGTATTTTATAATAAAATAAAATAAAAATAAGTTGATTAGTGAAATTAGTCCTTAACAAGAAAAAACGTGTTTTTGAATACCCCACAATCCCCCAATGTAAGCAACAGAAAGCGCACCGCAACCGCAGAAGCACAAGCGATGACACTACCGAGCGCTCCACACTTTTAAATGGACGTAGACAGGACCAACCAGGATGACCATCGGTTCATCGGCAAGCTTAGACGTGGTAAGTACACTGAAGTCTTCGAAGCAACATTCTTCCATGGACATGGACTGGCCACGACAACGATCTTTTAGAGTGTATAACCAGGATGGTGGGCATCGAGGAACTGGATGTCTATCTATACTAATATAATATAGAATAGCTTTGACCCCCTTATATGAAATGGTTGAATGGAAAACCATGTTAAAGAAAATATGTGGAACAAATCCAGTTTTTACTAGTCAGGACTTAGGCAGAATTTAACTGACGAGGCAAAAACGTTCATAACTGGCGAGGGCCTAGCGAACGCCTATAGTAACCCTTGCTAGAACCTTGTTAATAACTATGAAAAACTTGCCAGGGACTTATTGAAAACTAGATTCTTTTTATAGGCGGGTATGCTAACTATAATAAGGTAATAAACTTTTCTTGATCACCTTGACAGATAAAGATATTTACTTACATGAAAATCTATTATAAGTATCATGGTTACGGAAGAAACATTCGTCGATCGAAAAATGGTTGAGCGGAAAATTTGCCGTGGGTGGTGGGAATTAGTTCATCATCATAATGAATCAGTTTTTGTGGGAGTTAGTTCATTGGGAACATTTATTTAATTTATTTAGGGTGTTAGATTTTTTGAGTTAGTTCGTAGGGCCTAGGTAAGGCATAGTTACTTTATTCTATGTACATAATATTTAAAAAAAAAAAAAAAAGAGTGTTCAATTTAATGTCACTTGATGAGAAAATAAGTAACATATTATGTTTATCAAACAAGAAAAATCGTTGAGTAAATTAATTTTTACAATATTTTTCGAATTTGCAGTTTATTTTTTGAAACTATTGGAACTGACTTTTACTGTATGTTAAGTAAATATTTTTTAAATTTAAAAATATCTCATAAAGAGATAAATCATTCTAAGCATTTAAAATTAAATAGAAAACAAGATTCTCCAACATACCTATTAATTTGCTTGTAATTAGCACTCCAACATCAGCTAGTATCTAATCCTGTAGAAGCTTTTATTTTAAATTTAATATTAATTACCTTTTTCTGTTGCAGAAACACTGCACTATCTCTTTCAAATTGCAACAAGATAAAGAACACTCTTATTTTATTTTCTTATATTTTCTTTTTTTTTTCAATTTCCTGCATAGGCACTTATTAAAGTTTATAAATGAAAGAAGCGATTTTCATTTCGATTTTATTATTTATACACCGGTTGCTTAGGGAATATACACAAATACAGGAATAGGTACACCCGAACCCGACAACAACGACGCGACGATGGACAGGGACAGGGACAAGCATGTAATATACTCTCACTACACGGAATTTCAATAAACGTAAAATTCACATTTAACGTTTTTGTGGGCTGTTAAATTTGTCACATAAATATTGCAGTTGCAGCGTCCGGCGGCGGCGTTCTGAATTTTAATTACGTTGCATTCGTTTAATATATTTTTATTTTTTTAAATATTGAAAGGATGATTTTATGACCGACGGCGACGACGAAGAAGGCAATTTACAGCACCAATACCGGGATTAGATCGAGTTATATTATTATTAAACGAATTCCGATAAAAATAATAATTATTGTTCATTGGATTTGTTGAGATTTTTGTAACATCTTCTGCAACAAGTGTGACATTTATGTCATAATTAAGTTGAGAAATTGATGCTTTGCTAAACTTGTGTAGAGTTGTTGTTGTTGTTGTTGTTGTTGTTGTTGTTCTTGGAGTGGTTTGAAAAAGTGAAGAGATCATAAAGTGACCATCGTCTGACATCTTAATTGATGATGAGACCGGAAAGCAATCTGCAATGAAAGAGTTAATTATAAAAGTGTTAATTAAATGAGATTTCGAATAAGTATAGGATATATTCATATCTATTTCGCATTAAAAAGAAAATGCTATTGTTGGTAATCGACCTATTTTAGACTTTAAATATTTTAGCCCAAATGTTCGTTTAAGGTTAAAAATTCTATATTTAGGTAAAGGTATTTTATTTTTCTATAAAAACATAATCTAAAGCTATTGCATTGCGAGAGTTTCTTTTTTATTTTTTTAAATTCATTGTTACCACGATTTCAGGTATCTTATTCACTTATCTTTGCCACAAAACAACCAAGCGATCTCATGCTTTAGCTAAATATACAACTTTACCATTATTTTCCGATTTAATTTGCTATAATTCAGACATTTACTCTTATAGAGCCGAGTTGTTTTTTTTTTTTTTTTTTTTGTATCTATTCTTTCTCAAGCTAACGTGGAAAATTGTTTGCCTTCTTTTGCAAGGGGCGCCCTAAATATGTCTGTCTATCTGTCTGCGGCAGCTATATGTTAGCAAAGCCAGCGCGGCTTTGGATCAGCTCAGTTGTTGTTGTCGGGTGGCGGCGTCAAAATGTATAATAATATACACTAGATGGTGTTGATCTCAACGTCGAACATTTAAAAGCCACTTGCATGCATGCGAGGTTCCATGCGGCTCAAGATTTATTGTTGATTTTTGTAAGAAATGATTTCCGAACAAATTTTTACTCCAAGTTTAGTTTAAATATAATTCTCAGCTATAGGCTGGTTGGCGGCTTATTTTTTTTTTTTTGGGTACAGAGACGATAATGTTGGTGATGGTTGGATAAAATGAAACCAACGATTTATTCAGCATGTTTTTTTAATCCACAAAAGGTGAACCGATAAAAATCAAAGCTCCAATTGGGCTTAAAGATACGTGTATCTTTTGTGTGTATCTGGCTACTTTCTGTGTGAACATTTCACAAATCAGATATAGAAGGCAAGAAACAAGTTGCGCAGCTTGTTTTTGGGCTACTTCTCAATAAAATCCATGATTGAGTCGCAGGTAATTGCTCTTAGGACTCAAGAATTTCCAGAACGTACGACTTTCTGAAAACGCTTTGATTTATAAAATTGTATTAATATTTTCAGTAGGACAAATGACGTACTATTCCACGCTTTCAAGCCACCAAAAATGCATTTTTTAATTGAAAAGTGATTTTCTTACCCGAAACCAATACCTGTCTTAAAAAGCAAGTACAAAAAAAACTTTAAATGCCCAACTATTGGCACGAAACAATAAATTAAAAATGCAAATGCGATAAATTTCAATTACACGAATGACTGGAAAAGACGAATCTTTTTTTCGAATGCCATTGCTTGTGCTTGAATGGCGGGAGCCATCAGTGAAAAGAAAAATTACAATAGCGCTCAGCTGCAGCAAAGTGTAAAGTCGCACCTGTGTCTTTTTGTTTGAAGTTTAATAAAAAAAAAGAATTTTGTCACTTTCCGCGGTTGATTAATAATCCCAGTTTTCATAATTTTCATTCGTTCATCCCCACAAGTCAGACACAGAAGCTCTCTCTCCCAAGAAACAAATCGAGGAATTCAATTAGTAAGATAGCATCAAATAAAATACGAAATACTTGATAATAATTAATCAAGCTTGTAACCGCAGTCAATTACTCAAATGAGATGGTGATATGCATCGAAGTTGTTATAAAAATACGCTCTGATATAAAAACACATTGCTTTTCTGCTGCAATACGATTCTAACCTAGGTCGGCCGTCACGTCGTCGTCGGTCGTATGGTATTACAGGCTAGATTGTCTGCTCTTATCTAGACAGACAGACAATCTTCACATGATTTCCCCGACAGAAGTCACGTTTAGTTAGTTTCATTCGAGACGAGAGGGACGAAAACGCACGAGAATTGCGATTTGTCGATATATTGTTGGGGGCGCGCACCGCAACTCTCTGCAGAAATAGCGAATGGCTATATACAAACACTTGATGTAATGAATTCAAATTTTCCAAATCAATCAATCGCAAGAAGTAATCACAAGCGGCACTTAACAAATATGGAATTGCTGAAGTTGTTAAAAGCTTGTTGATGTTGATGCTGGCGTATATTGTTTGGCGCAGGGAAACTAACGCATTTGTAAGTAAAATTAACGAGTTGGTATTGGTACACCGCAAAAAAGACCATAATGGATATTGCGCCAAATTGAATGATATTTTTTTTTTTGGTTTTAGGAAATTGTGAACATTTTGGTTGTTGGGAAAGTTTGAGTTAGTAAAACAAATAGGTATAGATGTTTTTTAATATTAAAAAAAAAAATGTTGTAAGAGCTTTTCGCTTGGCTAGAATAATGAAGCATCCTGTTTAATAAGTAAATAAATAAATGTTCTGTCAAAAGTACTGTTTATAATAAGTAAAGTTAGTTTTTGGTTGCCGAAAAATTCAGAAAATTTTTAAAATAAAAACAAAGGAAAATTAAAAAGAATTAAGTAAACAATAGTTTGAGAATAATTCAATTAAAAAAATTATTTTCAAAATGTTTTTTTGAAGTGGAAGAAAGAAACAAAAATGTTAAGCTTCTTAACTACAAAGTGAAAAAAGAATATTCGGAGCAACTTTAACAACGGATTAAAGTTGAAGAAAAGACAAATTATTTAAATTTTTGGTTTTCAATTAGAGCTCTTGATAACCGGATACCCACTATACTACCCGGGTACCCGTAATTTCTGGGTATTACCCAGGTACCAAATAACCAAGTACCCGAAAAATGACCGCGTATCAATAAGGTTTCGGATACCCGGGTACCCGGGTATTTATAATTATGTTCTCAATGAACCATTACCAGAGATGTAAAAGAATGCGATAATTTTAGAACTGTTGTTAATTGAATAGACGTATTCTAAAGTATTTTTATTTCATCTTAGTTTTTACTTCAACTTCAAAAAATAATTTCCACCCAATAATAAAGTGTTTAATAAGCAATCATTTTAACTAGTTAAAAGATAAAGGCTTAAGAATTCAATACTAAAGACTGCTTGAATTCTTTGAAGCCTTTGTTTCTTGAGCGATTTCGATGAAACTGACACACGTTATAGCTGAGATAGATTTATGAAAAAAAAAAAAATATTTTTAAAACAGCTTTTAACGGCCATTCTCAATCAATAATTTAACAAATCCTTTAAACAAGATTTTGCTAGGTCTTAAATAGTGCTACATAAGTCTTCTTCTTGGCTGATTTATTTAGAGTTTAGTATTTTTGTTTTCATTATTCATTGCTGGTATATATTTTTAGCCAAACACTCATAGGGCAAGCATTTATAATAATTATCTACCAACAAATAACCGGTATTTCCGGGTACCCGGTAAGATCCTAATAGAATCGGGTACCCGTTAACCCGTGTAGTACCCGCAATGCATGTGTACCCATTTAACCGGGTAATATCCGAGAAGACGGGTACCCGGGCTCTTGGGTATTGTGGGTATTTCCCGGTCGAAATCAAAAGCTCTATTTTCAATTTGTACATATATGACTTAAAAGAGAAACTTAAATTAAAGTTAAATTTAAAAAAAAAAATCTATTTCAATTTTATTTTAAATTTATGAGTTTAAAAATTAACTCTTCAAAAACTATTAACTACAACAACTTTAATTAAAAATAAACTTAAAGCAAAATTAGACTAAAAAATGGCCAAATTACAAAAAATAACTTCAGACAAAGCTAAATTTTGGTGGAGATGTTTATTTTTGTATCTTAGCATTTTTCATAAAGAACCTTAAATTTGGACCGGTGCTAAAATTTTTACGGGGGTGAAATGAGTTGAATATCAGTTTTTTGCAAACTTCACAAAAACAATCAATGTTTTTTTAAAAATTTGAAGTCAATAGTTGTATGTTTACTTAAAAAATTTTACGACACTTTTTTTCGTACAAGCAATAGGTTTTGAGAAAAAAGCGTGCACAAACTTTATAGTGTACTGGATTTAGTCAAAAAAAAAAATGTATTAAAGTTGCATGCTTCGACGGGCAAATATTTTTTTCTTACCTACAAAATTAACGCTTACTAGAACATTTTTCATCTTTAAGTTATAGCTTGTCAAAGTTCGCCTGTATCGAATGTGGTTGAATGGAATGTTTAGCCTGCCTATCCTGCGGCATTCACTCCACCAAAACCTATGACAACTTTGTAGAAGAGGGTTGGTGAAATATCTTGATCGAATAGATATTATTTTTAAAAATTGTAAAATTTTTCATCAACTTTTGCATTTTAAAAATCGAAAATCACAATGAAGGTGGATTCAATTACCATTCTAGTGCGAAATTTTGTACCCCTTCTCCTCATTTTTACACAAAAAAGTAGCCTGATATTCTGGCTTAATTTGAAGACTCCAACCTTGAAGATCCGATTACTATAGCATTGATAGTTTTTGAGAAATTTGCAAAGATCAAAAATACAGCCCCTTTCACTCCCCGTAAATTTTTTCGAAGAGAAAGTCTTATTTTAATGGAATAGTATTCTCAAAGCTATTATTATATGCTATTGGTATTATTTTTAAATTCATAAACTGCAAAATCAAATCTCTGTATAGTTTCTTCTACTTTGTACAAAAAATATTCTATAAATTTAATAGAACCAACGAAAACAAAAAACAGTCTAACTTTAAATATTAAAATGAGATAATAACTTTTTTATTCAAATTTTACAATTACTTTAGCATTTGGCGGTTAGAACTTTTCCAAAAAGAATCTGCATCACTGAATAATATAAAACTTTTCTCCGCGATGCGTCACTTTCGTTGTATTCATAAATAATCTTGCATTGCTTATACTTGCTCCAAAGAATGGAGAAACTTTTAGTATACCAATTTATCCACCTGAAAATTTACATTTCTATTCTTTAAGTTAAAAAGTTCATCCACACAATACTTAGTTATTATCTTCATAACTACGAGTAGATATACGTATTATATACATAAATATGTAGGTACCTATATTACTACTAGAAGTTCCATTCCTTGATAAGCTTCTCGTTAACGTTTTTCAGAGGAATTTTGATTACTCCACCACCGAAAACTATGTATTTGAAATTCAAATTCGAAAACTTCTAACAAAGAGAATACCTTAACTTCATCTGCAGCCTTCTCCCTGCGCCGCCAAACTGTGCATCCCATTCCCGCGTTTTGGAAACTTGAAATACTTTTATGACACATCCTCTACCTACCGAAGAGCTAAGACCCAACCAAACGATCCGAAAATTCATGACGACCGACGACGAAAACGCGCCACCGCCTTAAATTACATTTAAGAACTTCAAAGACTCAATCTGCCGCGATTGGCTTTTTAGTGAAACGTCTCAATTCATCTCACGTTTATGAATGCTAATCCATTAATAAATATTTACATTCTGCGATTAAAAGGTATTTGAATAAATAAAATAGTGTTTCAGTTTCTGGTCCAAATAACACAAAAAAACAAAAAAGCAGAAACAAATTAACAAATTTCCGCGATTTAATTAGCATAGGGTAAGAAGAGCATCTCAAAAATGAAAGAAACAGTGGTCCAACTTGATAACAAATTCTGGATAAAATCTCATAAAAAAGTAGTTTTAGTAATTTCCAATTTTCTCAAAAACTAGTAAACATGAAACCATTCGGTTTAATGTGTTCGATTTAGAATTGATATACGCTTTGATCACAAAAAGCCAATTTAGCACTGCATTTCACAATTTTGAAAAAAAAATTGGTGTATTTTTTTTTTTTAATTTTTTTATCAACATTTTGAGTTTGCATGCGAATTTTTTAAAAACTATTGACTGATTTAATTTAAATTTAGGATTAAAGAACAGATTTCTGGCTTTTAAACCCGGTATAGTAATTCATTGTAAGTGTTGCCGCTGTTTTTTAATACTTTTTTTTTCATTTTAAGTCATTTTTTTCTAAAATTGCCCCTACCTCCAAAAACGGGGCCCCCCTCCCATAGTAAAAAATGTTTTGACCCCATGAAAAAAAAAAATCCACCCCCTTATACATTTTAGAGGTCTACACATCTTCATAGGTATCAATTTGAGAATAATTAAAATTCAGTTGTTAGAAATGGTTCAAAGTCCAAGGGCAATCAAGCCCACTGTGCTACGAAAAACGAGACAGACGCACTCTCACATAGTTTCATAGTGTTGGAGGCCCATTAGTTTCGGCTTTATTTCTGGACTTGTTCATAAATTAGTTCGACATAATATTTATTTTGTTGTTTTTTTTTTTTTGATTCCTTAAAGTGGGTGCCAGTAGTCTGTAGTAGTAGTAGATATAGCGTGATATTTCTGAGAAAATTAATGAAATCCAAATTAAGTGGTTATGGTGGAATCCAAAGTGATTATCATGATCACAGGAGAGTGAAAATAATACCCATCCATCGCTTGATGCGCTTGAAATAACCTATTATAAAAATGTCAGCTTAATATTTATGTTGATGTTTGTGGAATCTGCGCGGATTAGAAACCTAAAATTTAGCTTAATTTGGAATGATTTGAGTTTAGTTTTTTTTTTTTTTTTTGAAAATTTATAGCTCATCGAACATTGATGTTAAAATAAATAGACAACCTACATACATATACTTTAACGTTTTAAGTTTATTGCAGATCGTAAAATAAGTTTATTTCTTTGCCCCCACGTATCAATTAGGAAGACGTTATTGATGATTTCAATCTTTTTTAAATAATCATGTTGATTGCAATCAAATAGAAGCTTAAGTCGTAAATATGTAAGGTACTCCAAACTTATGGGGGACTATTTTTTTTTAAGTGGAAAACATTTTGGTACAAAAATACTTTGTATGCATAAAGAGTTAAAATTTTTTTTAGCATCAATAAACACAAATATAAACACCTTTTTTTGCTGATTCATTCCAAAATTTTCAATACTGATTGATGGTACTAGAGATTTGCAGCTGTTTTTTCTGCAGGCATGGTAGTAGCCGTGGCGTGATGGTTAGTGCGATGGACTGTCATGCCGGAGGTCTAAGGTCCGATCCCCAGCCTCGCCACCTATTTACTTAAAAGAAAAAACGGCTACTGCCTCTTGCGAGGAATTGACAAATCCTCCAAGAGTATCTCCTGTCACAGAAAAGTGCCGCTCGTTAGCCGTTCGGATTCGGCAATAAACTGTAGGTCCCCTCCATTCCTGCAGACACGCACATAGGAATGGTTGAGAGTTGTTAGTCACTAGGCCCTAGTTCTTCATGAGCTGTTGTGCCATCAAATTTATTTATTTTTTATGGAAACGCAAACAAATTGTACCCGATTTTGAAAATTATTTTTTAATTCTGTAGATACTTTTTATATTTTTGGACAAGAAATGTTTAAGTTTGTCAAAACACTAAGCTGTCAGTTTCATTCACTTTTAACTTTTAACACTCGCAACAATCAGAACCAAAGAGGCGCCCGCTTTGTTGGGACCATTTCCACCGGTTTTGATACACTTTTTTCAGTATTGAATTTGAAGTTTTATGCTGGTCGACAGCTAAAAGTTGTAGGCTACAAACTTTCAAGTGTGTGTCAGATATTTGTAAGTATTAATTCTTGCTGTTTCAAGTCTTTATAGATCAGCAATTTCAGTTTTATTAATTAATCAACTGATATCGTCAAAATCCCTATAAGAATGTAGGTATCTATGAATTAAGGTTCAGCTCAGCCATATCTTGTTCCTCAACTTTTAAGTAGATCAACAAAACATATACCTAAGTACATAAATATACGTATGTGTGCCCCCATTAATTAGATGCTCTTAACAAGCCAGACATTCGCTTTCGCTTTATTATTCATACAAAGTCATCTCAATTCGTCAAATTAGTTCACATGGGTCGTCGCAGTCAACATATAGGCTAAGTCTGTTGCAGATGTGACTACACTAACTTGCCCGCGCTCCGCTGTCCGCACACAGTCCAACGCAGGCAAATCTACCATTTCCGTGATGTAAACTTTGTCTAATGGACATTCCGCGCAGTAAAATTAGTCTCATAATTGCATGCACGCTCCCGAAAGAAGCTACTTACTATTTGCACGCAACACAGTTCGTGTGGCATAAGTCAAATGCGGATTGCATTCCCGACACAAGCATATGTACATCTATCTATAAGCAGGCACAACATGTAGCGCGATTTCCCCCCTGATGGTCCCAGCAACGCGCTGACTGACTACGCATCTAAAACAAAAGATTTGCGCGGGTCGCTTGTCGTTAGTTAAATTAGACAGAGTGAGACAGCGAGTAGCCACTGTTGGTGGTTTGCTGCGTTTGCACGCAAAGTTCTATGCGGCTTCGGCTTGAGAAGACCACTTCTCAACTTCTGTGAATAATTTAATTGTTTGCTGTCAAAGCAATTCATAGTTTTTCTTTCTGTTTGTCTGTCTCTGTTTCTGTTTATTTTTTTTTTATTTAAAAAATGTGCTTCGCATGAGCAAAGAGGACTCCCCCAATATATCTACTAATTGATCGGGATTATTTCCTGGTGTGCTGAGTCATCGAACTCAACCCCCTTTCCTGGGATGTGCCAAAAATTATAACCTCTTGTCACGAGCCAATCTTTTAACGTGAGCGACAGAATCATTTCGACTTTTGACATTTGCAAAGTAGGTACTTTCCATTATTCCAAAAACGTCAGAAATTAAAAACTTTGACAGTTCGAAATAAGCATTCAAAATTAATAGCACTCGCGCCATTTGTCTTCGCATTAAGTGCACGTTTTACTCTTTAGCCACATCAGAAATGATGCAGCCCTTATGAAAACACACTTTGACTTTGACTGTGGCATTTATTTAAATTATTTAAAATTAGAGACACGACTCAGTAAAGAGGCAAGAGTAACTTTGCTAAATGTGGCGCAGTCAGTAGATATATATGTATGCATAATGCCAGGCAAGCAATCCAAGCAGGATATACCTGACATGTTGTATTTGCTTGCATTAACTGTCAAAATGTTGACACGAATGTTAGAGCATGGGGTAGAAAATCGAAGGGGGATAATTGGGGGAATCCATTCATTCGTTCTATGCCCATTGACGAAGCCAAATATGTTAAAGGAAATGAGACCTATCAGCCATTAGTGTTTGTAATTTATTTAAACCTCATTTTGACTAATGTACTTTTGAACTGTGCTGAAAGCCAATAACGCACGTTGACGTTAAATGAGACGCAATATTGTATTAAGGAAGTCAAACGTTACGTATGTACGTACTTGAGTATATACAGTGTTAAAAGGCTTTTGTTTTTGTTGTTGTTGTTTTTTTTTTTTTTAGGAATTGCTTTGCTTTCGAAAGGATACAGAGGAGAAATTAATTAGCTTGTCTATGTCATGTTTGGTTAGTTGTCGCAAATTGAATTGAAATAACTTTATTTAGAAAGGGGAAAGCTCGGTGAATGTGGATATAATTATTATTTGACATTTGAACAACGGCGATTGATTGAGAGAATTGTTCATATGAGGAAAGAACACATTCGAGAGGATTTGAAATTTAAAATAGGAATTTATAAGCCTACCATGGCGCCACTAGATGGCGCTGCCGTCAGCAATAAGAGTCTCGATGGCCAGAAAGGAGACAATTTTGTATATCTTTTCATTCTCGTAAAAATTGGAAAATTTTAAATTATCGTCGCGGTATTTCATTTATCTATAGCTAAGTCCCATCTCAGTATCATCGCAGTTGGACTTTTTAGGTTTTTTGTGTAAGAAATATAGAACTAGATTAATTGAATCTTCCAAACTGAAACATTTTATTTTTTATTTATAGAAATTCACTAGCTGACCCGGCGAACTTCGTTCCAACTATAATTGATTTAATTATTAATGTTCCTTTAGAAAGTCGAGCAAGCTCCAATTTCTTTCATCGCTTTCCGACTTTTCCGGCCTAATTTTCCAATTTTTATCTCCGTAGTGTGTTTATCTGGTTCAATACAAATCCAACAAAAAACTTTCCATCCAATTTGGATGACTTTAAGCCGAGTTATGTGCGTAAGAACAAACAACTAATTCAGAAAAATTGAAATTTCAAGATGTTTTCACGATTTTCTGACTTTGTTGGTCGAATTTTCTAATTTTCGTTCGAATTTTTTTAATTTTCGGCTGAATTGTGTGTTAATCTAGTTCAATACAAATCGAACAAAAAAATATCCATGCAAATTGAAAAATGTTTAGCCCAGTTATGCGCGTACGAACACAATTTCATCTCAGAAATTTTGAAATTTCAAGGCGTTTTCATGATTTTCTTATTTCTCCGGTCGAATTTTCTGATTTTCTGTCAAATTTTCAAATTTTCGGCTCCATTGTGTATTAATCTGCAACCGAATCGGATGATGTTTAGCCGAGTTATGAGCGTACGAACTTCTCATTTGCACTAATGAAAACGCAGTATAAGCCTTGCTATGATACAGAAATATGATCATACCCAATTTTTTTTGCAGTGCATCAAATAGTTGAAAATAGTTACCTCAACAAGGAGGGGGCCTCTCAACTCGAACAAACGCAATAATCTTAACGAGCCCTCTAATCTCTGGAATGTATCTTTTGATTGATATTGATACACTTTCACCAGAGTGCAGCGCCGCAAACCATTTATGGCCGTTTGCCGGCCAAACAGCCAGTAAGGACACACAATTAATTGCGTATTGACAAGTTGCCACTCTAGTCAAAGTCAACGATTCTGTATTGCGGATATATTACACCGGGAATTCGTATCGCAAAATACGGATTAGGCGCGCGTTACGTATACGGACAAGTTTCTTGTTAACGCGCTCGTAAACATGAAAACTTATAGCTATCTCAAATCAATGATCATCGAAGACCGACAGTTACCACAGGCCGCCACCGCACTGCACCGCACCGAACGGCACACTACAACCCAAGGAGGAGAAATTGAATTTGATCTCAGGGCGCACAGAGGCAAGGCAATAAAAGCGAAATCAGTCGCAGTAACCACAAGTAGTCGGTATAAGAGGATTCAGTCAGAAAGAAGAAAATAAGGTCGACTGGGTTTAGTTATGATGATTACTATCTGATCCAATAGGTTAAGACAAAAAGTAGGTATCTATTAATACAACCAGCGGGTTTTTTCTTTGCAGAATTTGAGGTCTGAAGTAAAACGATGTTTTATGCCGCCTGATAGAGATCTAAACTGTTTTTTAAAGAATTTCAAAACCAGGCCCAGGTAAAATCAAACTCACAGACCAATGGGGGAGGGCGATTGCTCTAATAGGTTAATGAATTTTATTACAACAAAAAGAAAACTTTCTCAAGAATCCCACGCCGCCGCTGCGTCAGCCTCGCGCCATTCGAATTTATTCGTCGTTGTCGGCCAAGCTTACACACAAAAGAGGTCACTTGACCGCTTAACATTAAAACAAATGACCATCAGCCAGAAGACAGAAATAATTCAGGTATAGTTCTTCAAATAGAAGAAAAAAGATATTCTCAGGAACGTGTCTTAGACCAAATGTCCAACTCGTGTTTCTTTACACCTTTTACACCTGCCGCGAACAATCAAAGAAACCAAACAACAACAACAACAACAAATGGATCATTTGCTTCGAAGTTTATTAAGAGAAAGGCCTCGCAGTGCGCGCCCCATTAAGTTCCTCCCGACCGACCCCATGAACACTGACCAGGCTATAAATTTTCCAGAATTAGATATAAAAACTAAAACACTGAGCTATGATTAAAAATTCAAAACAACAATCCAACAAGCTCGGCATCGCATCAGTTTAATGTGTTTTTATGTTAGTGTAGACGCGAGTATAGGCCTGCTTTAAATGTAGGGCTATAATGGCATTTTTTTGTTCTCTATCTTAGTTTGGAAGTGCAGACTAAGTCTAGTCTCAGATTATTTTCTTTATGTGATGTAATTTAATTAGATGAGTTTAATAATTACAGGTTGCAAATACGCGGTTACCTACTGTCGAAGAATTCCTATAAGGTAGCTGCTACCAGCCATATCTCCATCCACAAACCAGAGGACTCTTTCAGACTATACAGCCTTAACAGAGAAAAAAAAAAGACATCCAGCTGGGCGAACGCGAACACACATTATATATTCTGTACACAATGTTGGTATTCAATATATATTTTCTAGCTTTGGCATGATCGAACAAATTTATTATGACTGAATAACATTATCAATAAATATGTTCTGCCCACCCACAGAGTCAGAATCATGCGTCTGATGGTTGTATTGCTGAAAGTCCTTTTTGCAGGAATTTTCTTAACTTTAATTTTTTTTTATTGTGGTATTTTAAAATATGTATTTACAATGCAAAAGAAACTCGTTAAAGGATTTTGTTATTTTTATAAATAAAAAAAGAACACAAATATGATGTAGATCGTTAGGTTTTACAATTTTTAATTGTTGTTTTTTTTTTTCATAGAAATCGTGCGTAACAACAGGATCAGAGTAGTAATTTATAGAACACGGAAAATTTAATTACAAAAATCATTACAAACAGAGAAACCTACATAATGTTCGTTTTTAATATGCACTGGAAGACGATTAATACTATACCTAAGCTAAGACTGTGTGTGGAAACATATATAGAATCACCGGATGGTAAAACAAAGATATCGTTGGAAGATTCGTTAATGGAAAATTTTGTTTATGATAAAAAATGCTTGATTGGATCACCCAAACTTGCTTTTGTAGTTAACAAAAATGGCACAAAATTTTAAACAGCCTGATATCAATATCAAGGTAAGCATGATACTACTCAGGTAACAATTTTCTCTCTTCAAAGCTCTTAACTAAAATATTCTAAGTGTCAGTTGTACAATCATGAGTTAAATGTTGATCGGTGGTTTAGGATTTTTAATTCACCGATTTCGGCGGGTTAACTGCGGTTAAGCGATGGTTCCATCATTGAACCTCAGTTAATCCGCCAAAATCGGTGAATTAAAATTCCTGAACCACGGATCAAAATTTGAACCACGATTGTACAACTGGCCCTTAGTTTTAAACATTTTTTTTTAACTAGTAAGTATCATACTAAACATAATTCCCTATGAAAACTCCAGCTGAACACGTCTAAAACATTGACAGCCAACAGCATTTTCATATTTGTAATTGTCAAATTGACATTTCGAGTAAGTATGACACTAAAAAGATAAATGTAGGTATTTCGAGATTTTAACTTTAGTAAAATGTTAAAAAGATAAAACGATTCTAATGCATTTAAAATTTGGAAAATCCTGTTTTTAACCTACCATCATATGAAAAATGCTTTAACATCATACTATATCTAGTTTTTATTATTTTAATATTTGGGCTTACAGATCTTTTGGTTCTGAATGTGAATAGAACTCTTATTTCATCCTTTTTCCCCGATGTTTCGTTGGTTTTTTTTTAACTTCTTTAGGGATTTTTTGATACTAAATCGTCTAAAATTTTGCTCCAATAAAAGTCGTGTTTTTTCCAAGCACGGAGGAAATTGGTCGAAAAAAAAAACGAACTCGGAGATTACTGTCACGACATCACAGAAAAAAACATGGAGATTCCATACGAACGATCCATAAAATGTATGGAATTCATGCCGGTAACACAGTTTTTCTTCGTGCTTAAACTAAGCACCAATAATTCTCTGTGCTTAGCTAAACCTGAATGGGATTAGTTGTTGTTGCATTTAACACGTAAACTGTTAAGCTCCGACATCCCTTTTTTTTCATTCAATTTCCTTCGAGCTTTTACAAAAAAAAAAGCGGCTAATATGAAAAATTTAACGAAAAAAGTCAAAAACTAAATCTAATCATAGATTTTTGATTAAAAAAAATAATTTTTAAAACTTAAAAAGCTACTCTCCGTGAATAACTCAATTAAGCAATTTTATCAAAAAACTTTAAACTTCGATTTCCGTGATACGAGTTTTTAGGCAAAAACCTGAAATGCTGTTTTCTTAGTTTTATCAAAATCTTAAGAGGCGTTTCCAAGAAAATGAAAAAAAAAAAAACTAAATTGTTATAGATATGGCAGCTCAGCTAGATTAGATTTTAAAGGTACTTAAGCAAAACTTCGAATTCCCCCCGCTAGGATATCACATGAAAATGCTCAAGCTCAATGCCAAATTTAAATTGAACCGATCCGCTCCTTTAGGTAAATAATAGTGGACGCACGGACGCATAGACGCACAGTCTGATAGTATAGACGTTAAGACGAAACCCACTTTTTCTAACTTCTTCATTATATTGTAGTATTAATTTTACATACCTAATTTTTTTTTTTTGGAACCAATACTTGCCCTATAGAGCAAACATTTGTTAATAATTTATCAAAATTTTAAAATGGTCCTCAACTTGATTATTTTTTTTTACTGATGTCGAATTCCTTTTACCAAAAATATTCGATTTTTTTTCTAAACAGAATCGAATTTTTTCTTTTAATACAAGGGATTTTTCCAGAAAAGTCGATTTTTTCTTCTGAACAAATTGATTTTTTTCTTAAAAGGAATTCGACATGAGATACAGTTCTTCAAAAGAAATGTGCTTTGTTCAGCTTATTGCCTGGACATAATACAATGCTGGAACCGGAGCTGCAGACGGAACTGGAAGAGCTGTCAAACAGTGTCGTACGTTATTTTTTTGTACGTGCCCCACAATGCAGCTGTACAGCTTTAAATGTGTTTTGAAGAAAAAGAAAACAATATTCTTGTGTACAAGCTATGAATTCTCATTTTTGTTTCCAATACTTTTCCTTTTAATAAATAATTTTTTTCGCGATACAAATAACCACTATATTTTTTTCCAACCCAAAAAGTTATTATTTTTTTTTTCTAAAATTTTTAAAACGTCAAAAGTTGGTGAACTCTTCCGTCTGCGGCTGCAGCTCCGTATGCGGCTACGTTCCGTTATGTTCGCAACATTGAATTTGCGTGTATTCAATATTTTGACAGCTATTCCAGCTCCGGCTCCAGTTCCGTCTCCGTCGCCATTCTGTTCAGGCAGTTATTCGTAAACTACGCCTCTCCAAAGAATTTCCAAAATTTAATTTTCTAATTTTTTAAGACCCTTTGATTTTCAAATTAAACTATGGGGGACTGTTTTCAAATTATACATGAGAAATTGAAAAAAAGAAACTTTTACTGATGAGACCATGAAATTACCATACAAAAATGTTGACCAAACTAATTTTTAAATAGCCCGGATCTATTTATAGAGCTAAATTGTAAGTGTATCCCATAAACGATTTCCGTTAAAATAAAACATAACATACAAACATGGACTTGATCATCAAATTTATTTCGATAGATGCTTTTATGTTTTCACTTCTTTGTTTGATTATAAGTTTAACAAAGCCAACCACACCTAAAGATCATAAAAACAAAATAAATTTCTGCATAAAATGTCCATCATCACAGACTCATGATTGTCATGACAAAATATACAAACATTCATTTCTAGCTTATAGTGTCTTGAGTTGTAAGCGATGTTGTTGCACAACATTTTCTTCTGTCATGAACATCACTCGATAAACTATCCCAATGGCAGATGGTCATTCTTATATGAGAACTGAGCAAGACTTTTAGAGTTGTGTCCATGTCGATTGTCGACACTAAACCAATCAGCACAACTCCATAAGTAGACCTGGCGATGACGATGACGATGAACAACGACGACGAAGACGAAGCGACCGATGACAATGACAACACCGACCTCTAAGCACACATGTTTGACTCGCTGTTCACAAAACAGCCAACAGAGAAGTTTATAAACAGCTCGTAGCCAAATTTGGAAGCCAATCAAATTTAAACTATTCCAGGGCAAACCAGAAAAAGCCTATAGGCCGGAGACGACCTGCTGCGGACTTGGGATCTGGAATTTGCTGTTGATGCAGCATTCCTTCATAAATGCGAGCATGTTGTTTTAGAAAGACCACTGCCCGTTCAAATGGCTAAAAACATTGCTGCTCCATCTATTCCCAATTCGTTTATGATTCTATTCCTCTTCTTAATCCATTGGGATGAATGAATGAAAACCAGGAAAAGATACGTGTATAAGGGAAATTTTTGAATACTCGGGACATCGTTATTTGGTCGACAACCACGACGACAACGACGCAACGTTCGATGGAATGAAATCATAACCTTATACGGCGGATTCAGCGATATAGAATTGAAACCAATTGAGTGGTGACAGTGCAGCAAAGTGGTATTCAGTGTGCAAATGTCAAAGTGTCCAATTAAATAAAATACAATTTGACAAAAAACCAAACGGCAAACACCAAATTGTCTCTGGCAATGGGCAAATGGAGTTTCCGTAACCAAGTCTCGAATTGCTATGGGCAGATCGATCGATGAGAGCGAGGAGTCCGCCGAACTTCCCAGTTCAAGAGCACACCTGGCGCACAATTACTCTGCTCTTCGTTATGTAATTCAGTAATTTAGTATTGCAGCATTGCATTACCTAAACTACTTGCTACTGACATTCACCTCAATGTGTCTTCGATGATACGGATACCTGATCCAAGCTGGCGAGTTAAATTACCGTGCGCTCTCTCAAGAGGTTGGAATTTAATTATGAGTACTTCGAGTAAGTATTCCGAGTATACTCCACCCCATAGCCGCAGCATGTTTCTATATTTCCATCTATCGTGTGACAGAGCTTGTTGCAGTCTTCTTCAGTCTTCTTCGCACAAGCCGCAACCCGCAACGCAGGTCTAGGTCAAGATTGAAATGCGAAACACTTTGATCGAGATTCAATATGATGTTAACGCGTTCGATGCATCTTTTAGCGCTTCATGGTGGGGCAGCTGCAATACGCTGGATGGCAGGCGCTGCTGCTACCATTGCGACAATCCATTGTGGATTTATTCAAATGGTATAGTTTGTAGAATAAAACCCACAAATAGAAAAAATTGCGTTGTGGTTTTCCTCTCGCGGTAGTATAGTAAGTTGACGAACGGATATTGGTGTTGTATCTGAGATGCAACCATCAGCAAGCAAAAGGGGGATTTCGAAATTGCCCACTAATGGGGAATCGTAAAGTTCATTGTAACTGTAATTAAAGATCCCCTGACTGTGCAGATTTCTCCAATGTTTGCATTTTCTGTTTATGTCTGTTTTATTTTTATTTTTTTTTATTTTTTGCTGTTACTTTGTGTTTTTGAGGTTAGAACAAGAAAAGAGGTTATTGTGCGTTGCAAGCGCGCGCGTTTAAAGCTGCGGTTAACTATACCTACCTACCCTCCCAGGGGCTATAAGGCTTTTATTTGCGACCGCATAGGTTAGCAATTTTCTATTAAATATGTTTCTTGCCAATATGTATTTTTTTTTTGTATTATTATTTGGTATCTCTTGGTTGTGTATTTGTCGCTTTGTGTGTTATTTTATTGCTGAACATTGAAATGGCATTTATTTTAAATTTGTCGCAAGATCATGTTACATAATTCTATAGGCTAAACGAAAAGTCATTTCAAATGCAATTGAACTCAATTTTTTTTACAAGTTTGTGGACAACATGAAGTGTCGAATTGCTTCAGGTGGTATATACGGTGATACTTGACATGCTTTTAGAAAATATGACAATTTTTTAGTTAAAAAAAAAAAAAAAAAAAAAAAACATGTTCAGTTTTTGTCTTCTGGGGTGGTGGTAATTAATTTTTTTGTCTGATTTTTACATTTTTACACTCAAGTCATGGAAATGATCATTGTGGGAAAACCTTGTGTTAAATTGGAAGATTCATTGCACTCATTTATTTGTAGACAAACTGTGGAACGTATTTTTTTCCTGAACTCGAAGACTTACCCGATTTTCTTGAGAATTGACAAATTTGTTTATTTATTCAAAAACATTCAACTATGGTCCCTCAACTAAAATTGCAGTACCAAAACCTACTAGAGTACCTCAATATATTTCTTACCATTTAATTTGCATGCACTTAAAAGGTAATTCTCTTCAGGAAGTAATAGATAACACTTTGTGACTCCGCATGAACATAAACCCTATTTTACCAAACCCCCAATCGTATTTAATTCACAGGGCCCAAAGATTTAAAATAAACAAACAATCAGCTGCATGCAACAATACACTATAGAAACACAAACACAAAGTCCACGCATCAGCATGCGGCAATAGAAACTTGAAGGCTTCTACCGATGAGGCCGATGAAATAATCCCGAAGGTGATATTTTGCGCGAAATCTGGTTTCCGTCAAAGCAGCTACGCATTTTATAGTCCTTTTATTTTTTTTTTTTCGTATTTTTTTCTTCAATATCAATTCAGCAGGATTTTTATCACAACGCAACAAATGGGCTTATCGCAAAGGCGCATCTTCTATGTGTTCTTGGTGCGTTGTTTGTATATGTTCGTTCAGTCGTACGGCAGCTAGAGGAGGAATGCTCATAGCTGATGGAAGCCTATACTATATTCCATGGGAGACAATCTCAGCCTCCTCTTAACGTCTCCATCCCACATAGATGAGAAAACAATTAAATGTCCAAGTATAGACTCTTATGGAGGAATATATCGAAACAACAATAAAAAAAAAAACTTTTTTTGCTGCTGCGCCTGCTGCTGATGCATCCAACCTTTCTCCCTTGCGGTGCCGGCCATAAGAAATTGATGAACATTAAGATAGACTTGTACGACTACTTGTACGCAACCAAACAACCAAAACTCGCACTGTGTCGCTTCTCGCAACAGGCCTCGGCTTTAAAGAGTATCCTTTGACGTTGGTGTTGTCGTCGTCGTTCGCATCGTCGTCGTCATCGTCATGCTGGTTAACAGAAAATTGCATTAAGAAAAAGAATGGTGAAATAAAATTGAATATAATGCAAAGCTGCATCTAATTTGTACAAAGAATAATAATAAGTTGGAATGTGTACAGTAAACACTAAATAGCGCTACAAATGTAATAGGAGCCTTAAGGTTGACCATTTTGTTAGTTTCCTGAATGTTTTGCTAAGACTTGTGTGTGCCTCAATTCAATTTCAATAAATACTTACAATCTTAAATGGTCGATAGCCACGGCAAGGTATTGATTTCGGATCATTAGTGGTATTTGCCCAGAAGCACAAATTTGTTTTAGTGAGAAATATTTAAAAAAATGCGAAAATAATTGTTGTAGAAAAATTCTTTTTAAATGATTTTTTGTTTAAGGGCTTATGTACGAAAATAAAGGGTTCCTATGCTTCTGTTTCAGGAAACTACTTGAATGAATTTTCGGGCATTATTTTGTTCATTAGTAAATTAACTTTTTAATAGTTGAGTTGGTTTCTTCCCGGGTGCCATTTTTCCATTATTTCATTTTTACTTTAAGCACTTAAGACGTAGCTAAGCTAGACGTAGAGGCTTAGGCCGGCCACACATTGGATGCGTTATCGTACGGATTTCACTCGTGCGAATTCGTACAAACACAACCTTCTAAGTACTATGGGAGTGCGCACACTGCGTGTGAGTGAGTCATACGTATACGTACGTTTACTTCCGACGTACGAAATGAATACGAACTTGTTGGGATTTTTATACACGTTCGTACGTTGAAACATTGAAATGCATGGAAAGAGGACTTCGCGAAAGCGATGAGGAGTCACCGGGACACTGCGTATTTGACGGAAAAAAATGTATTCAGTTTGCGCACTCGATTCGTGCGACCAGTATTCACACGTTTAAGTACGATATGAATTCGTATGTTGACGCATCCAATGTGCGGCCGGCCTTATGCGTTAGACTATCACACTTTAGGGTATGACTTCACATCCAGTTTATTTCATAGCTGAAAAGTTCAATCGTTATTTGCAGGTTTGTCTTCTTCCCACAAGTCTTTATGTTATGCAGCTTTTTATTTGTGACAAAGGTAAAGTAAGACTCAATTCAAATCTTAAGTCATAATTAAACGGAATCCCAAAATGAATCCATAAATGTTCACTACCCGGGCGCCATTTTATAAATGTATCTATTTTTATTAGATTAGCAAAAAAACCATTACAATGTCCCATAATTATCTGTTCAGAAAGTAAATATGGTTGAAGACATGTTTATTTAAAAATGGCAGCTTAATCATTTAGTTTTTGTTGCTTATAGGATTTCATAGATAAAATAACAGTTATTGTGTTGAACAAAAAAACTTAGTTCATAATATTACCTACGGCAATTAGTTTTAACATCAAAACACCTCCTCGATTGTTATTGGCATACTTAATAGTATATTCCTTCATTTCATTTAAAAACAAAATTCACCATTAACATCGAATTTGGTATGCCCAATAAATCATTATCGTCAGAGAGTAGGTATCAATAATAATTAGCGATATTCTGTTAATTAAGTGATATTGGGTTAATCCCGCATCTCAGCCATATAACTACAATGCCATTAACACCTTTTGTTGTTCGCCATTCGACACCTTTCCTAAAAGCCGCAATAAAAGTTCTTAATTCAATTCTCCTCCCCGTTTGTGATGTGCGTAATAAAAGTCAATGGTTACCCCTCATACTCATACTATATACATACATATACCTTTAGTAATTCTGCGTTATATGTTAACTTACGCAAAACAGCAATACCACTTGCATAACTATTAAAATTTAATCCGATTAGGTGACACTTAAGCTTTATGAATGGCGAAATGTATACCCATACAAAAGGAATCTCAAGAATGAAGTCATTATCGCTGCTCACGGAACATTTACTTGATGATGACGACGACGACGATGTGGCATATATTTGTTGTGTTCTCATATCTGTGAGATATTCAAATGAATGTCGTCTTTTTATTTATGTATTTTATTTGGTTTCCGAGTCCGGCACACGCGATGTGTGGTCAGGAAGACATTGGCGAATTTCATAATCGCGGATCACCATTACGCGAGCACAAAGCGTCATAAATAAGACATGGCGATCCAGAGATTAGAGGCATCTTGCATATGCACATGGTTGTGGAATGCGCATTCAAGAAGTGCCATCTGCGCGAAATATGATTAATCTCCTTAGTGAACTTAGACCTTTGCTGGCAATTATTCACCTTATCCCGCAGGACCTAATGCAATAAGGAAGGAAGAGAGAGAGAGAGATAGAGAGTTAGCCGGAAGAGTGGCCAACGGATCAGGTGTTCCAGACTGCTGGTTCGCGATACACCTATGGGTCATCAGCAGGTGTTATTGACCGCTGGCTGTATTCTGTTATAATCAGGAACTAAACCACGACTATAATTTAACTCTTTTTTTTTTGGTGTTGTTAATTAAGAAACCAAATTACCATAGAACTTATGTTGTACCACTAAATCATTGGAATGGGTCCGTGCATCTTGAGGTCGTTTGCATGGTAATGTTCGAGGCTGCATGGTTGAACATATGTCCCACAATCATTATGGGACTATGAATTAATTTTTATAGAACTGCCACGCAGCCGGCCGTGCCGCGCGCCATTGCCAGCCACGACCTCCGCCGTTGGATGCTAATTGATTTTTGAAATGAAAACGCATTTTTAGGCAAATTTAGTGAGTGATGGTGGAGTGTGTGTGTGTGTGGTGTATTGTGGGGACGTGTAAACGTGATAAGGAGGACCCAAACGATAAGTAGAGAAATTTATTATATAACTTTAAAAAAAAAGTTCTGTTTCGATTTTTTTTTTCAAATAATTTTTTTTTTGGGTGGGGCACCCCAGACGCAATATACAACTCTGCTTGTCACAGTTATTTATTTACATGATTTCTCATAAATTGTTTTATTCAACCAAAGAAGAAAAAAAAAATGAAGTTGAAAGAAATAAGAGTTAAGATAGTCGTCGGGGCCTAAAATTACAAATTCGGTTTCATAAGAATAAGTTTAATTAATTTAAAAAGTCGTCTGTGTCATAAAAATCAACAAATGGTTTTATTTTAAATTGATTTTTTTTTCTTCAAAAGATCGGCCCACTTTTATTTTTCACATGTTTTTTTTTTTTTTTTTTAATTTATGTATTTTGATCACTTTCATTTTGAATATGTTTGATATTGGGTTTAGCTGGGCGAGGGAAATTTTAAATTTTGAATCTTTGGTCTTGGGTTATGTTTGAGAGGGGGTATTAAAATTTGAAATGATTTTATACAAATTTTCATTAAGAACAAAATATAAACTTCCATATTTTTTTTTTTTTTGAACAGCGAAGTGGAGCCTTGGCAAAAATAGAAACACTGATATTTCGTAGGATGAGCACGTTAAAATGTTTAAAGTTATTTCTTATCTGGTAGGCTTCTAGTCCCATAACATAAAATAAAAAAATTGTCTTGCCATTTAGGTAATGGATTTTTGACCGACTTGGATGAGTTATATGAAAGTCCACAATTCCATTGGTGGGTAAAAAGTCCAAGTAAGGTTCTTTGGGATGTCTAACCCATCGATTGTGGCCTAAACATGCACATATTTTTAGTGCAGCTACGGAATCGAAATGACCAGTAAAAATAAGTTAAGGGAGTTTAAATTCTTTAAACCCGTAAGGCGGAAAACTTAAGGTCCTAAAGGTACTGTTCGTCACCAAGACAACACTTCAGCGTCGGAATCGCCACTATAGGTATTGAATTACTTTTAAAAAAACACATCGAAAAATTCTCAAAAATTTTATTTGGAAAATGTTTCACATTCACATTACAAAAATTTGTAAAAGAAATTCACATTTTAGAGTCCAAAAATTTTAAAAGTACACCTTATAGAGATGACAACGTAAAATTTTGGCGGTTCACTTTTAAACAAAATTCACATTATCGAGGGACTACTGTAACAAGTACTTCCAAGTATACCTACATCTATTTCTAAATAAAACCAAAAAAGACACTTACTTATTTATTATGCCTCGCTCATCTAAGTCTTTACTTACAAATTACATCTCAAGTAAGACAGTATCATAGCTAGTCACTTCTTCTTCTTCTTCATTAACATTTTTATAAGGATGCTTGCCTACCAGTGTGTTTCCATCATTTTCTTTTCTCTAACAAAATACCTTCTAGACAACAAATAATAAAAAAAAACAAGTTTTATTTTTACGGAATGTTCCTTTATTCCCTTTAAGGACTTTCTCATTTGGAAAAAAACTAGAAAATAGGAACAAAAAAAGTTGCAATGAAACTGTATTTGTAACTTCACTGTAAGCACAATAAGTAGCCAAGTAGTGCCAAGCCGTTAACATAAGCATCACTCTGATTCTTTCTGAATTTCTAGATTTCTGAATCTGGGATGCTGTTAGATATATTGTATTGCTGTCTGTGTATAAAAATGATAAATAAAGAATCACTTCTCTTCTTCTACTGTTGCGCGCGTCTGTAGACCGATTTTTTTTTTGCTTTACTCTTCTTTTTCTTTACAGCTTTATACTTCAAACTGTAAGCATAAATTTTGTGTGCACCTGTGTGCCTGTGCATGATGTGCATAGTGTACTTGGAATTGGAATAGAAAAAACCTCTCAATTTCTCATTCTCTAGGCTCGTTGGCTTTGTCTGTCCATAGTTTTCTAACGTTTCAATTGACACAAATGAATGTTTTTTTTTTAATTTTTTTTTTTATAGTTTAACAGAAAAAGTTGCTTAAAATTTTTTTTAATTGTTGCCAAATAAAAAATAAACGTATGTGACTTAAATATAAAATTACGATTTCTAGAAACAGCTAAATATTTCTATAAGAATACATGGAAATTGTGTCAAAAAAAAAAAATATACCGTTAGTTTTGTAACGAAAAACAAAATTCGAATTTCCCAAAGAAAATCGCCTTAAAAACTTAAGTTCCTAGTTTGGAGAAAATCGTTTCACTTTTTTCGTGTTCTATATCATCCGAATCGAAAACTTGGTTCACTGGGGCGTATACGCATTTTTTTATTTTAATGGCTCTTTAATAAATTTAACTAATAATTTTATTTTTGCACATTGACTTATTCTATGCTGATTAAAAAAGCCATGGTGCTGTAGGGAGCCCGCGGGCAAATGCTTATTCAATTTAAAAAGTTCGTCTGATAGATAAACCAGTAAACTATCTCAAGACATATACGTCAACCCTATCCTCAATCAGCGGGAGAAATCACAATCTGAGTACTGAGCAGCTGCAAAAACTACAAGCAGCATCCCAACAGTGAAGGTGAAATCATTTGTTATTATTTTCTTTGATTAATATTTTATGTCAATGATGTGACGAAATTCTGGTGAGATGACGGGGCGGTAGATTTTTAATAGCCCAAAGCGGTGGAAAACCTAAATACCACACAGACATTACACGAACGTATCTGGCAACCATAAAATCGTTTACCAAGAGAGATCTCATTCTGGTGGTAAGGTAAGGGGTAGTTTAGTAAACTGTAGGTTTTTAACTTCAAGTAGTAAAAAGAACACAGATTAGAATTATTATTAGAAGAAGAATGCAGTTGAAGGAAAACGATTATGAGATGTTGTGTAATAAAAGTAAGAAAAAGAAGTTAAATCAAGGAAAAGTCTCAACTATGCAACTTCATATCAAAGAAGAAATACTAGATTCCATGTTCTCTTTTCATGGAATCGTCCAACTTTTATGTTGGTCTGTGCCCGTTGGAAAAGTCAAACCACCTTTATTTCTCCCTTTTGAATAAAGGAAAAAAAAATGTTTCTTTAACAAAAACAAAGCCCACATTACAAAACGATCCACAAGAAACAGGAGAATGGGGAAACAAGGCTGTTCTAGTTTTTCATCTAGTTTTTCCTTTTTATTTTTTGTATGTTTTTTGTTTTTTTCATCTCGAATGGCAATCCGTCGTCGTCATATTGTGGTCATCTTAGTCTTGCTCGACTAATGTTCGTCTTGGACATTCCCGAGCAATCAAATCGAACTCATTATCATCATCTGGCTTGGTCAACTCCATTGCACAGTGCACACCTCATTCCGCCTCACCTATATATTCTTCAATTTGAAATCATCATCATCTTCATCTCTGCAACATTATCCTGATACACACCTAAGCAGTTTATATTACTATAAATAAGAAGTCTGATGCGAGATCTTTGTCCATTAAATCATAGTGGCAGTAGCAACAGCGGCAGCTATCATTCCATCACCCTTATAGATAGATTGATGAGGAAGCAAAGATAATCCTTGTTGGTGGAACGCGCGCGAGATTCCATAGCAAATGAATCTTGTCAAGCAAAAAACAGTACAGAATACATGTTTGCTAGAAAAGTCAGAAACAAAAAACAACACAAAACTCGTGGTCAGCATTAAACATGAAGTAGATAGAAAAATAAAAAAAAAAAAACTAAGATAAATTGTGGATATTAATGGCGTAAGTAGAAAGAACAGCTTTTGTGTCACTACTTGACGACAAGGAACATGACACATTCTGTCTGATAACTGACAGTCATAATATCTTTGTGGATTGGTTTTTAACTTAGGCTTTGTAAAATCTGATTGAGAAAATTTAGTTCGGGGAAGTATGAATAGCTACATAGGTTGATTTAGTTGAGGTTGAAGATTATAATTTTGTCAGCCATGATGTACATATAAAACATGATGTTAGGTGTCAAGTTTAATGGTTACAGATGAAGCTTTGAGAAATTTGTAAGCATGTTTATGGATATAGATGTTTACTGATGATAAAATGTTTATGAAATCTTGCTATGTTTCTTATTCACTGCCTTGACAACAAATTAATACTTATACAGATGGAGTTATGATAATAAATTTAAAAAAAATAGAAAAGTACGCCATAATCTACCTAAGGCGCCAGTTATACTATCATTGAAACTCATCATTGAACATTGTAATGATTCATTTTAAGAAGTTTAGGATGCAAAATCTATGACTATTTTGATGCCAATTTAAAGCTGACAACTCAATTAATAGTTATTGCCAAAAAAAAATGTATTTGAGCCCAAAATTTCATATAAATTGACTTTAATTATTTCAAGGATTGCACTACCTTATCAATGATTATTGAAAAAAGAATAGAAATTTCATGAGAACGGTTGGGCCGAAATGAATTTTTTTTGGCCAGATATATTAAGTCATAAGCTTTATTTTGACATCAAGGTAATCCTAGATTCTGCATCCTAAACGTCTTAAAATGAATCATTAAAATTTCAATGATCAATTTCAATGATAGCTAACTGGCACCTAACTGATAGGTAAAATAAAAAAAAAAATAAATATTAATTTGAATTTGCTATTCTGCCTGAATAAACAAATATTATTTTTAATTTTAATTTTTTGGGGCGAAAAACAAATATTTTTAGCTGTTAACTGAAAATGCGGTTACCTATCTAAAAAAAAGAATTGAAACATAAAATTGAATGCGGTTTTCTGGACGGACACATAGTCTTCAAACTTTACGAGTACTAGATACAAGATACCATTAAGAAAAGTATCTAAAGTTTTAGAAATTTGGTCTGTTTGAAAATAGCGATACAGTGGGAGATACTTGACAGCTTATAGGAAAGAAAGTATCAACATTTTTTTTAAGAGAATACCACGAAAAACCAAATTTCACCAATTAGAAGTGATTGAAAAAAAATTCCGAAAAAGTGGGTGGATTTCACGCCTTTAGAATGGCAAATCTCAATTTTTTCTTTTGCATGCTCTGTAAGCCCTACCGATCTGTAAAAAGCAAGAGTGTTTCATATAATTCTGAGAAAGTGGGTGGATACCACGCCCCCTGAATGAAAAATCTTAATTTTCAATTTTTTTCTTTCACCTATTGCAAGCCCTTCCGCTACATCAAATTTCATCATTCTAGAACAATCAGAAGCAGAAGTGCTCCATATAATGATAACAATTTTGCAGAAGTGGGCGGATACCACGGCCCTACATGGAAAAACAAAAATTTTCGATTACAAGATTCTAATGTGCCAGGAAGTGCTCACAATTTTGTTGATCTGTCAGACAGTGAGTCATCAGTGAATCAATGAGTCAGTCAATTAATACGGTTTTCGTAATTTTTGACGTCCTATATCTCTGGAACCACTAATGTTAATGACTTGAAATTTGGCGAGGCGCCTGCGCTTATCCAACTTAGCAAATATGGCGAGTTTAAGCTTTCTGACCTTATTAGTTCCAGAGTTAAAGGGAGGTAAATGATTGCTTGAGTTTGTTTCTGTAAAAAGAGGTAGTGTCGAGAACTTGGTTGGACACTACCTTTGATTTTTTACTGGACCAGTTAATAAATAAAATTTGTTGCACACGCACAACGGCTCATAAAGAAAGTGACTTAAAACTCCCAACCATTCCAATTTACTGCCGAATCCGGCTAAGGTGAGCGGCAATTTTCTAAGACAAGAGATACTCTTGGAGGAATTGCTACTTCCTCGAAAGAGGCAGTAAATTCGAACTTTCTGAAATAGTTATTTGTTCGTACGCGCATAACTCGGTTGAACATCATCCGAATTGGATGGGGATTTTTTTTGTTGGATTTAAAGTGAACTAGATAAACACACTACGGAGATAGAAATTGAAAAATTAGGCTGGAAAAGTCGGAAAGTCATGATAACAGTTGGAGCTTTCTCGACTTTCGAAAGGAACATTACCTAATAAATTAATCAGTTATAGTTGAAACGAAGTTCGCCGGGTCAGCAAGTTATACCTAAAAAGAAAAACAAGAATTTCTTTAATTCTTCCGTTCTCAATTTAATTCTCATAAATCGTTAATTATTATAAAATTTTAAAAGTCCTGAACACGATTCCCACTGTTCACCCCTTCCCCTCCCCCGTCTTTTTAGCACTCATTATTGTCTAGATTAAAAATATCATTTTAAAATTTATATGCTCTTTCTTCGTTGTGGGTTGGGCTTGAAAACTTAAGCTTAAAGACATTATTTTTAATTTATGATGTCAACCTTTCTCTGACACTAACGATCCTTTAAATCATGTTTAGACACATGGTGACAATATTTTGAGGCAAACAAAATGTATCATCCACCTTCTTGTGGTCTCACTAAATCAAACAAACAATGTCAGTAAAAATTTACCTTTTAAAATATATATAAAGGTAGACAAATAAATTATGTACCTTTGTAAGTTAATGACTATCACACTTTAACCTTTGCTAATAAATACAGCATTTTAATGAGTCAGACAATAAAATTTGACAAATTACCGACATTGCTTGAAGAAGCGAAGGGGGGGAGGCTAACAAAATTCTCAGAAACTTTTGTAACACTCAGCGTCATCAGTTATAGAATTAAAGAGAAAACCTACAATCGAAGATGGGTTTCGTTGAAAATGTTGACAGATTTGCCATTGCCACTATATGATGGTTCCAGGAAGAATAACAACAACATCCACATTGACTCTGTACTGTCTGTGCATATTGTACCAGCATCAGCAGTTGAAGTTTTGGACTTGGTCTCTGAAGTTTGTTTGCGAAATAAAGATTTGTTTACATTTGCATCCCGTATACACTGTGTATAGTGACAGTCTTTCGTCTTCAATCGTCATATCGTCTCCATCATCTTCGTCGTCGTCATCGTCATCAGAACTTCAGAAAGTATCTTTTGCTGGTGCGGATGTGTCAAGGGAGAGTTGTTGAATTGTTTACTGTTTACTGTCACAGAGTGTCAGCATTTGGAAAACAGAAATGGCATTTCTTCATGGTTCATTTTGTTGTTTTGACCAACAGAGCGCACAAAAGTCTTCTTCTTCTTCGCCGTCTGCTTCTTCTGCAGTGTGCGGAATTAATTCATTCTGATTGAATTACTACCGAAAATGCTTCGTATGCAAATTAATTTCGTTCTTCGTCATCGTATAAAGAACACCCGACCCAAAAACTCAAACTCTGAACATCTCTCAAAACCCATAACAACTACTGTGAACCGACTTGACAGCTCTCCTCCAACTCGAAGTGTGTATACCAGATAATATAGTAGCTGTATAGTTGTTTTTGTATAAACACATTCCCCCAGAACCCAGATGGGGACCTTGCTTCAATGATGGTTTCCAGCTGACAACTTGTATTTGGAAATCTAATTAAAATCGATTCTTGTCAGTTGAGTTGGTAAACGGGTTGATAAGGGGAGACGAACTGCTGCATGAAGGACCCGAAGACAGACCAAATATATAATCAGAAATTGTAACAGCTTCTTTGAAGTTCTGTATGTTTTTGTTGATCGAGTGTGGAATCTGTGAGTAGGTGGATTTAAGAAGTTCAGTTTAGGTAATCGAAAAATTGTGTGGGAATTGTTTTGTTTTTTTATTTCAAATCTAAGCACTTTACGAGTGGAGAACACATTTTTGTTGTTTTTTTTTTGGTAAATTCGTGAATTTGGGTTTTTATGGTTTGATTTAAAATTCATTACGTGCATTCAACGAAACATTAAAAAAGGGGTGAATTTGATTTGAAAATGTTCTTCATTTTGATCGATCACGTAATTGTTTAATGGGATGTATCTTTTTTTATATCTAAGTGTCGATTTGAATATCTCTTTTTTTTTTTTTAATTTACAAAAGACATAAATTTTTAGCTTGGACTAGTTAATTTAATTGACAAATTCGGCCATTAACTTTTGGGTACAAAAACAATCAAATTAAAATCGTTAAGGTGTAGGTGAGAGATTTTATTGACTCTTTGGGTTGAATTTACTTGAAAACAGAGTGCTTTTTGAATATTACAAAATCAAATTACTCTATTTTTATTTTTACGACTTACAATTTTGTATAAATTTTAAATTTTATGGTATACTTTTTTTTTTTTTATTTTTTATCATGTCAGGTAGGCCAGAAAAGTTAATGAATTGAATCGCGAGAGGCATTTAAAATAAACTTTGAGTAGGCATCATCATTCAGCGATAATCAAAACAAATAAAAAAATATTTAATCGCAGTTTTTGGTGCTATAAAATTTGAAACACATCGTTTCGTTAATAGGAATTATAATGGATGATTTGTCAAAATTGAATTCATTGAATGAATATTAAAGAGAAAATTTAAATGTATGTAGGTGTTGTAGGTGTAATAAAAATACAGATTCCATCAACGATACAAACTGTTTTTTTTTTTAAATTTTTATATATTGACGTCCTACATAGAACTAGTTCTAACAAAATGTCATCTTTTGAAAACTTAAAAAAAACTAAAACTAAAAAATATTTTGTTTAATTATAATTCAGTATGACATTTAGTTCAGTCATATAAGACATTAGACTCCGGAAAAATGTTCTTATAAGAAACTCTAAGAAGTACCCATCGAAAGGAGTGACACTTACGGGAGGTTAAAAGCCCCCCATAATGGTTTTTCATGAATATCTCCCAAATGATGACTTGTACAGAACAAATTTTGATGACGAGTTTTTAGCTTAGAAAATTTCCTACAAAAAAGGTTATGACACTTTTCTTCGCAAAAATAACGGTTTTTGAAATAATTCAATCGGTAGAGTTAAGGTTTTTCGTTTTCTATACATTAGGAGAATGCACAAAAATACTTAGGGTAATTCGCATACAGTGTAACAAAAAATTAAATCGTATAGGTAAAGTCGAGACAAGAAGGAAATAGTATGGGAGGGGGTCTTATTTCCTCCCGTTCAGGCAGAAGGGGAAATTTTTTAAAAAATCGACTAGAAATAGAAAAGAGATAATTAAAAATCAACGGCAACACCTACAATGTAACGCTATACTTTTATTTTAAAGCTGGTAGTCCGTTCTTTATTTTATTTTTAATTTAAATAGTTTCAGAGAATAGTTTTTGAAAAATTTATTTTCAAACTCAAAATTTTGAGAAAATAATGAAAAAAAGAAAAAATTTGTTCAAACTATTTTTGTTCAAAATTTTATGTTATTAAGGCCTATTTGCTGAAACGAAACTTAAATATTTATGTTCAACTTAAACGCTTATGTTTTAGTTTTTACGTTGAACTTTTAAATAGTTAAGTTTTGTTTGAGCAAATGGCCCTAAGTAGTATTTTTGATGTCAGTATTTGATGCTCCTATCAATTTCTAGTTAATCTCTAAAAACCGGATGCCTAAATGTCTTCTAGTTTTTGAGAAAATAGAAAATTACAAAAATAAGTTTTCCCTAAATTCGACTTCCATACGCTATTTTGTTGATCTTATTTCCACTAATTAAGCAGTAAAGTAGTAGTTTTCGTTATTTTCAATTTTCTCCTCAACATTTAAAAGACATTTATGCACCCGGTTTTTAGTGTCTATTATGACTGGGACTATTACATAATCACTGTGATTCTATAGTTTCGGCCAATTATTCTATCCCATCACACTTTTCGAAGATACTAATAACAATTGCTTAAATTCAGGAAACCATCAGGCAGGAAATTAACATGTTTTGCAGTGAAAAAAAAAACGAGATTCGTTGAAATGAATCTGAAAATTGGAATTTCAAATTTATCTGCAGGCATAAATCAGACATCAGCATCAGCAACTACAGCAGCAGCAGCAGCGTGTCGTCTTTCGTTGATTTTTGTTTTTTGTTTGTCTGTCTGTCTGTTTCATCCTCCCAAAATTTTTGTTAGTATGTATTTGGAGAACAAGCCAAGTTTTTGTTGTGAGTTTATTTAGTTGTTTTTCAAATAAATTTCAGGGCGCTGACAGGCGCTTGTGTTAAGACCTAGCTTTTGTTTTCTTGCCGCGTTTGGTGTGGTTTTTGAATATAACCACAAAATTAAAAAAAAAAATAATTGAAAAAAAAAAGAAATAACAAACAAAATGATGCATGGCTTAATTTGGAAACATTGTTGGACGCTTATACATTTTTGGGGTTTTGTTTTAGCTTTTTTTTTTCGTGAACAGCAAACTCTCTGCTAATTAAGTTCTTAGTTTTCAGAATTTTTGGCGGTTGACAACCTTGTTCGGAATACAAAATTCAAATAATTTACAAATTAATGCGAATTCAAAGGTTCGTGGCGGGATTAATTGTTTGATTTATAATTGTGCCTCCAACAACAAAATCAGTGGGTGTTAATGACCGGTTTGTAAGAAAACGAAGAACCGCTCTATCAAGTGATAAAGCTAAGTAGACATATATATTTAGTGAGGGGTATTTTTTTTTTTCTTTTCTGTTAATGATTGAGAGACTGAATTAATCATGATTAGGAATCCTCAATGAATAATTATACGAAATTAAATGAGCAGTACAAGAAATTCAAACATGGAAAATGATGTCCAACATATTAATTGTATAGCCTTGACTTTTTACATCTCGCGGGCCTATCATATGGGATGTTGTGGTGTGGCGGTCGGTGGGGCTCTAATCATCATCAACTATTGCTTTAAGCGGAGCAGGTTTTGTTTTTTTTTTTGGTTTGTAATTTGAACAAAAAAATGATAGATATTTGTAGATTCAAAGGTGTCGGAATGTTACAAGTTGAATGTAATCATCGGAAAATCATACCAATAAATTTGAAATAAAAACACAGGCACAACCTTGATACATTAAAGATGTGCGTGGAGGAATGTGAATAAGGTTTTTTTTTTTTTTATTTTTTAAAGATACATAAGTCTGATTTGATATTCATAACAAATATACAAATAACAAATCTTTTGAGGTTATTGATTTGATAATAAAAAAAAAAATTGATACTACATACATACATAACGAACATAACAAAAAAAAATATTTATTTTATTAAAAATGCAAGCCAAACTAATAACTTTCTTGTACCTACCACCTACCTACGTAATAAAAAAATCTTTGAAAAATCTAAAATTTTGTATCAAAATCAGTTGAAAAGTTTTCGAGAAAAACCAAAATGAACAAAATGAAATATTAAAAAATATATCGCATATTTGCAGCTTCTCTCTTTGGCACTTGCGGCAGCACAAACTTAGCACAAAACACCAAAATTTTGATTTTTTTGAAAATCGTAATTTTGGAAAAATTTCATCTGTAAAATTTGCTAATTTGAAACAAGAAATTTATGGCACAAGTTGAGCACAATAAAAAACAACTTTTTTTTTGAAGTTCGAAAAGACGGTGCTAACTTCACGCTAAAAAAATGTGTAGCCTCTAAAAGCCATATCTTCCTAAGTACCTACGATTTTTTTTTAAATACGGCACATGGCAGCACGAGTTGATTTGCACATCGCAGAACAACCATTTTTTTTTACGAAAATCAAAATGAAGCGTGGGAGACTACTTTATCATTAAAATAAATTTGGTGGAAATCTCTATGTCAACCTCTATCGGAAGAGACACAGAGAAGACCAGGAATCGTATTTTCCTTCTCGTCGTCCATAGGAATGAAAATTTGAAAGCTTTCTGTCCAACATACAAAATAATTGAACAAAACGAAAAACTAGGTATTTAAATCATCTTATTTGGCACTTTATCGATGTGTGGAAGAAGGAGTAGGTATACAAAATTACTTTTCCATGACACAGCACTCGCGTATCAAGTCCATGTCCACGTTTCTATACACTTGACCTTGGTCCTAAATCTTTGGTAGGTATATGGACCGATTAACTTTCTCTTAATAAAAACATCACTCACGACTATCGATAATTACATACCATTAACCATCACATACCATAGGTTTCAGACATCAGACCTCCTTTGTTTTGTTGGAACTTTTTTCGGGCTAAGCAAAATCGAGGTTTAAAACAGAAACAACAATAAAAAGAACAAAAAATTCGTTAATTATCACGAAATCGCAACATGAAGTAGTACATCAGTTAAACACAGCATCACCTGTCTCATCGCCGCCGCCGCCGCTGGCGCTGCTTTAGGCTGCACCACCATTTACCTACTTTGGCATTCATCGGCCGCAGTGGTGGTGGCAGCGGTAGCAGCGACGGCGACGAGCGGCACATCTTCGACCGACAAGGTGGTCCTCTGCCACCGCGTGTGCACATGAGAAAACTTATTTCTGCATCAGGCACCGTGCGCAGTTAAGGGGGGCTCCTGCTGCTGTTATAGTCAAGTTAATGCAGCCTCGACTTTCCTACGCTTTTTAAATGCCACGAAGAAGACGACTTACGACTACGACGCGCCGACAGACGGACGGTTCTACTGTTGTTTCGACATCTTTCGTCGTCGTCGTTGTTGTCAACTGTTGTTTTGATTATTTATGAAAATTAAAAAATAAAAGACGACCCTTAATAGGAACATATCACCGTCACATATGTTCACCGCGCAACAGAGACTAAATTCCACGATTGTTTATTTACTTAGTGTTGCCAGATTGGATTTTCTTAAAGCCCATTATCATGAGTGTAAGTTATTAAGAATAACCCGAAAATTCAGGTCTGCTAACATTGAAACTGCGGGCTCTACTTTTGATTTGAACTGTCTGAATTTGTCTTAGTCTTAGATATAAATATTACAGAAGACATAACATCTAAATACATATTGAATTCCAAAATATTGGATATATCGCCTCAGTACGGTATATCAGAGTTCTCATCTCGTCATATCGTTTTTTTTGTGGTTTTTGTGGAAGAAATATTAAGTTAAATTTTAAATCTACTAATATGAAAAAGGTGATAAGAATTAAAATAATACAATACACATTGAATTATTACATTTTAATAGCTGACCCGACGAACTTCGTTCCACCTACAATTGATTAAATTATTAGGTAATGTTCCTATCGAAAGTCAAGCAAGTTCCAATTGTTATCACGACTTTCCGACTTTTCCGGTCTAATGTTCCAATTTTAATTTCCGTAGAGTGTTTATCTAATTCACTACAAATCCAACAAAAGAATCACCATCCAATTTGGATGATATTCAACCAAGTTATGCGCGTACGAACAAAAAACTAATTCAGAAAGTTTGAAATTTCAGGATATTGTCACGGTTTTCTCAATTTTGTCGGTCGAATTATTCAATTTTCGAATCTGCTGTGTGTTAATCTCTAATCCAATCTTAATCCAATACAAAAATCCCCAACCAAATCGGGTGATGTTTGGCCGAGTTATGGCGCATTAACACAAAAAGGGATTCATTTTTATAATTTAAAAGTGCATATATGTATGTTTTTTTTTTTTCTGCCAAGGCCACTGTGTTACAATTTGAAGCGAATTTTTTTTTTTTTTAATACCAGATACATAAGGAACATTTGAGAATCAAATTCAAGCGGGAGGGGTAATTTTCTAGAAAATGAATACTTGCTTAAAATAAAAAAAAATATTACAACACAATGGCAATACAGCTTCAAATCCATTTTTAAATGTCCTTTTTTAATCAAGTTGTGAAGAATTTAAAAAAAAATTATTTTATACTTAATAACAACGTTTAAAAGGGTTCTATTTTTTCGAATTATTATTTTTTTTTCAAAATCTTACGTTATTAAAAGCAATTTTTTTTTAAATATTCAATGCTCCTATCAATTACTTTTAGTCAAATACTTAAAAAGAAATGATAAATTTTTTCTAATTTTTGAAAAGAACCAAAATCTACTTTATTATTTATTTTACTGGAAAAACGATCTTTGGAGCAACTTAACAACGGATTTGCAATCAAACTTATTTTCATTTTTTTCAAAAAAAAACTGCTAGAAAAGCAGTTCTTTTTAGTTTTTGACTAAAAATTGATAAAAATAAAAATCCTATTTAGCAACTAATAATTTTAAAGAATTCAGTTCAAAAATTTACCTAATATTGTGTTTGAAGTTTGAAAACTTATTTTTTCAAAAACTTTTTACAACTTCATTTAAAAAGATTACTTTAAAATTAAAGAATCAATTCTTGGATTTAAAAAAAGCTAATACTAAGATTCCCTACTTAAATAGGGGAAATGAGCCCCCCTTCCCTTTTTCTTTTCTTCACTCAACATATTTTGCAAATCAAGCAGTATATTTTGTGTTGTTTGAGCTGGTAACACTGATATGGCAAACGAGACAGTCACTCATTCCTCTCTTTTGCATTTGATTTGCAATGCAACATCAACCCACTAAAACAAAACAACCAGAAACTTAAAAAACAGTATAAGGGAAAATGTGATGGAAAAATAAAATTTTCATTCCATAAGCGGTTTTGGTGCGGCGCGCAGCGTAGCCAACATTTTTAGTCTTCTTACGTAGACGTGATCACTAACTCGAAACCGGGAGACCCAAAGACCGACGACCGCATGCAGTGCACTGAAGTATGCACTACCAAAGAAGTATCTCGTGCAACAGAATACAGAAGTACTCCATAGCAGCACCATTACCACTTCCATGGAGGTGCAACAGCAGCATTAGCAGCACAAACTCAGCACAGCACTACCTATTGTCGTGGCTTTTTTATTCTTTACTGATGCCAAAAACAAAACACCAAACCACTCGGGGAACGAGAAGAGGCTACCCAAAACAGAAGCAGTGCAGAGGCGAGGGTGCTATTGAGCAGATTATACTTATACAGGGGTACCATAGCAACGGCAGCATTTTTTATTAATGAGAGAATAATTAATTAATTAAAAGCCACATCCATAAAGATAACTTAAGTACGCAATTCAACTGTCGAATAAAAATAATAACAATAATAATCATAATACTGATGATGCTGCTCCAGGAACCTGAACCTGCTCAGCTTGAAGGTGGTAGTGGTGGTTCGTGGCTTGGCTCCATCGAAAAAAAGGAACGCAAAAGTTTGGTGCTTTGGTGATACCGAGCAGTTATCGCTTTAGCTGTAGACTGTCGCGTCGTTGATAGTCCGTCTGGTTAATTTGCACTGTCAAAGGATCCATCAGTATTTTATTTGATTTTTATGCATTTCAATTAATGACATTCGTCGATTTGTCGCTCGGTGTTTTTTAAAACATTTTTTTTTTGTCGGATTTAATTTTATGGTTCTCTTGTCGAACTAACCCTTTGGTGAATAGGTACTTCTGGCGGTTAAGCTTTGTGACATTTTTTTTTTCGTTGGCTGGCTGAATTTTTTTTCCCACATCACAGAGCAGCAACTAATTTAAAAGGTCTTCTCTACACCACAGATCGGTTTTTAGAAGTCTTCTTTTGTCTACGATAGGAATGTGGATTGAAGCCTCTGTTTTTTGTTGTTTTACACGCAAGGCCTATGTATTTAAGTTTAATCTTGTTTTTTTTTTTGTAAGTCTGTTTAAGAGACTAAGCGATTAATTGAGTTTTTGGCGGGAAACTTAAACTATGTCATCTGTAGTGAAAGTTAATTGGTTTGAAATCTTGCAATGCCTAACTAAAAGAATATTGTCAATGAGGCTGACATCATCAGTACTGAATAAAACGAAAGATTGTATGTTTGGGCTTGAATCATTTTCACATAGTTCAAGAGTAAGTCCGTTTCTACGACGACCTTTTTACTCTCGACTGATTAAAACATTTAGGTACATAATACGTATTATATATGTTAAGTTTAGTTAAAATAGAAAGGGCCTTTTATTTCGTCAGAAGGGGTCACAACGAGTCTTGGCTAGGAACGCACTTGTGATTTCGAGCGCTCGACTAATTAATCGCAAGAAAGAAATGAAGTGTTAAGATGAAGAAGGGGGTAGGGTAAGTGACATTGAACATTTTTTTTTTTTTAAATTTTACCGATGCAAAGGCTAAAAGAAAACTTTAATTCTTATGTGATTGGCAGCCTTCAACGATCACTGGTTTTCAAGTGCGCTTTACAAAAAATTGTACAAAGTACCTAAGAAAATGTAACAAAGAAGTTCTAGTTGAAGGACTTTAAAATCTTGTGTTTCAAGATTTTTCAAGTCGCAAAGATTTGAAATTGCAAGTGCGTTCCAAGCCTTAAAAAGTAATAAATTTGGTGGCTTAACAGCTCATGAGGAACTAGGCCCTAGTGACATTATAACTCTGAACCATTCCTGTGTGCGTAAATAATTTTTGTACATAAAATTTCTTGAAAATTTTAAGAATTTAATGCTATACAGCTTAAACCATAATTTCAAAAGAAAAATCATCAACGATACTTAAAAGATGAAAACAGACTGGAAAAAAATAAGTGTGAACGTGTTTTAACACCTCCGCTTGAAACTAAGACAGAGTTGCCAGTTTGGGGGTTTTCCCCTCAGATTTAGGGTTTTTTTCATTGTTGGGGAGAATCTGGAGAGACGTGGTAATTGGCGGGGGGGGGGGGGAATCTGGGGGGATTAATTTTTCTATAGGTACTCCAATTATCATTCCGATGCCTGAATTTTCCTCTTAAAATGAATATAACTGAATTGTAAACTATAAAAGAATAAGTAGTAAAATTATACCACTAGTTGTGTACTTTGTGTACTTATGTATTTTATAAAAATCAGCGGTTTTTGTTTCCCGTGTAGTATTCCAAAACTCTTTTTCTTAAGAGTATAGATACCCAATCGACACCATTAGCAGCCTTTTATTATCTTCGAGTCTGGGTCGGGGTTATCTTTTAACACGTAAAATAAAAACAGCACAAGATCTAGGTTTCTACCGGGGTTTCATTCAAAGACCCAAAAAATAGTTCTGATGTGGCGGGTAGATGGCGTTGTGCTTTTTGCAAATGGTAAGGTGGTGTGAAATTCAGTGTAAATAAAAGAGACAGGTAAATACATGAACAATAAAAAGGGATAAGGAAAAAAGAGGTGGGTATACAACTCTGTTGTCAAATGGATCTGTATCGTTTTATTTTTTCGGGATGAACCATATGGGTAATTGGTAATAATAAAACGCACCTTTTATTTTTCTTATATGTTTTCTGTCTTGTTCAATTTCGCATTTTCACATGTTAAATTTCAAACGTCATGTCAGCTTAAAAGTTTGGTTTTTATTTGTAATTTTTATTTGATGTCGTTGGTCATGTTTTTTTTTTAATCTATGCACAATTTTATTAAATGCCAAAAAAGAGAAATAAAATCCAATTACTTCAAATATGCAACAACAAAATACAAATTTAAATAAAAACATTTTTTTTTTAAATACCATTTGAATAACTTATAACAAAGAATATAAAGTAACTTTATATTCTTTGCTTATAGGCATGTACCTACTTGCACAACGAACATGTATAAGCTGTGATGTTTTTAAAACTTTCTGGGGGGAGATTTTTTGTTCGTCTGGCAACACTGAACTAAGATAAGTTGGTATCTATTTCTTAAATCATATTTTATTTCCAATAAGGATACTATTGAGTCAGCAAAAGCTCTCACAACCCAACCCTAGAACTTAAAGAAAATTAATAAATTAAAATAGACATCAAGTCAAGAAAAAAAAATTAAGATAATATAAACTAAAACATATGTTCATAGTATTTGATAACACTATTCTGTCTAAAGGAGTATCAAAACAAAAAATTGAAAAGTTGAACGAACTAAAAGAATATTTTCTGTCTTCTCTAAATTCATTATCCTGTCGCATAAAACGTACACAAAGAATAGAAGAAAATTGTCTTCGTTTCTCTTCTTTGCAACTAAATAACTAGACTTTGATCTAATTAGGGGTATTTTAAGGTTTATTGCATTCCAGAGCTTCAAAAGGAAAAATAATTGTAGAAGAAAAACAAAAAATTCACTCCAAGAAGAAAGATAAAGTTCTTTGAAGGATGTCATTTATAATGCCAGAGGACAAGTTTCTTGTATTAAGTTATGTTAATAATTTGATTGTGAAAGTTTAAGTACCTTTTAAGCAAAAAAACTTGCAATTTTTATTTTAATTTAAGGAAGTTTTTGCTTGGGCATCTAAATCTCGAGAGAACTATAGTCATCTTGTTTAAGTTTACCTTCTTACTTTAATTTTATGCAGCAATCGCATAATTTCATGTTTAAATTATTCGCCAAACTTTAATTTTAAAATTCTTAGTACCTATGGAAAATTTTAAAATTAAAAAAAAAATTTAGGATTAAATTATTACTAAGTTTTTCTTTGACTTGGAGATTAACAGCACAGAAAATTAATTTGTCTTTGAATGATTATACATATATGTAGTAGCCGTGGCATGATGGTTAGTGCGATGGACTGTCATGCCAGTGCCAGAGGTCTAGGTTCGATCCCCAGCCTTGTCCAGCTAATAATAATAAAAAAAAAAACGGCTACTGCCTCTTGAGAGGAATTGAAAAAACCTCGAAGAATATCTCTTGTCACAGAAAAGTGCCGCTAACATTAGTCTTTCAGTAGGATTTGGTTTCGGTAATAAACTGTAGGTCCTCTCCATTCCTGCAGACACGCTCACAGGAATGGTTGAAAGTTGTAAGACACTAGGGCTTAGTTCTAGTTCTTCATGAGCTTGTGCGATCAAATTAATTTTTTTTTTTTGATTTTTACAGAGAAAAGAGTTTAAAAATATGTTTGTATGTATAGATATTTGTTTAAAACTAGTATTAAGAAAAAGAAACTCATTAAGGAGTAATAATATACCTTTGCTCCTTTTAAAGGAAAATGTTTTGTAATCTGACGATTTTCGTGTTATTTTTTTTTTTTTTTTTGTAAATCGCCGTCAACAACTCGATACAAAGTTAAATATGCACGGAAAATCTATTTTTTTAAATTTTGGAATTTTTTTTTAAGTTTTCTTTTTTAGAACCAAAAATGACTGCTACTGAAAAACCCCGAAATGGGAAAATTCTACAATATACCAGCTGAATTTCGAATTTTTTAGCAACATTAGTAAAAGTTCGAAGTCATTTATTTTCACAATTCTGCAATTTGGTGACCCAGGGCCCTTTTTCATAAGCATTTGACAATTGCTACAGGTGACAGTTTTGTAGTTTAAAACTTGATAATTGTCAAAATCCGTTGCATAAACAATTTGACAATTTTGTATGATTGTCGCAAAATACCCGACAGTTGTTAACTTTTCAGTTCATAAAAAAATTGAACTGTCAAGTATTCTTTTACAATTGTCAGAAATTTTCTGACAAATTTGTACTGACAATTCTTTTATGAAACAAAAAAAAAAAAATACAATTTACATATTTTTGTCGGTATTTTACTGACAATTGTGACAGGAAACTAAGTCACACGGTCAAGTGTTGACAATGAAAAGACAGAAGTTGAGCTAAAATGTTAAATAATATTTTTTCAAGTGAAAGTGATGCCGATTCTCAGTTTTGGTCTACATTTTTCATCGTTTTCGACGTGGGCACTGCATAAAGTTATGTAGGCCATATGACAAACTTCAAGATCATACAATACCAAAATTGTCACGACAAATGTGTCAAAATATGACAATGACAAAATTTTCATGACAAATATGTCATTGTATTTTTCTGTTCACCTGTCAAATTTGTCAGACAAGTGTGACAAATTTGTAGAATTATCACCTGTCAATTTTTATGAAATAGGGCCCAGACCATCAAAATAAAGGAATGAGTTATGAAAACAATTTTTTTTGTTTTTTACCAATGTTGTTAAAAATTGTAAGTTTTACTCGTAAATTATAGAATCTCAACTAGGTACTCGGATTATTAAAATATTTTATTTGATAGGTATTAGCTTTGTTCCAGACTTTTTTTTGGCAGTTTTAGGCAATCTGTCAAATTTTGAGGAGTGGGGTACAAAAATTCTTTCAGAGAGATGAAAATTGCCGAAAACATCTGGAACGTTTTCTGGGCAAAAACATTTCTGGCATTTTTTAAACGTCAAACACAAGAATTGACCATGGATCTATGAATCGATTATGTATGTCATCAGCTTTATTTGAATTCAAACTGCCATTTTTTGACAGAACTCAAACTTGTCAATTGCTGCCCAAAGAAATTTCTTGGGCAAAAATTGTCAAGAAGGGAACATATTTTTCACTCTCTTTTACCCAAAACTGCCGAATTCATGAAGTCTGGAACAGGATTCAGCACCAATTTGTTGACAAGTTGTGACCATTAGTAGTTTTGGTCAGTGTCTGGAACAAACTTATTTTCTTTATGGTGCCGAATTGATTTTTGGAAGCATTTAAAGATTTGAGCTGGGATGAGATAGGTATTTTGAATCTATGATCGTCGTGGATGATCGTTTGGATGTTGTTTCATTCCTTTAAGTCAAATTCTTCGGGAAAGCATTTTATTTTCAATCTTCTCAACCAATTAAGGTTCACAGACGTTCTAGGTTGGTATTATTACTTTCCCATTATCATGTCATCTTCATCTTCATCAAGCGAGGAAAGTCCTTAGGAAAAAAAATTCTTCTCCAGCTCGAAAAACTGAAACAATTTCTTTTCTCTTTTTCAATGTCACATGCAGTCACTTGAGACGACTGTCATAAGCATTCCCTTGAACCCTAAGGGTTATCCATCCACGTACTACATACCTACCTATATGGTATAATATTTTGTAATTTCCCCCAACCCATTTTCCACATTCAAACATCCCTCCAAAGAATGCAGCACTGCTATATTGAACATGTGGTAGCCCCCTAATTGCACAAGTTCTATATTGCGATATAATATAACACTCTTCGGTATGTGTAGGGTATGTTATCTGCACCCTTGACTCCTTGTTGCTTGCTTATGGTTTTAATTTTTTTTTTTTTTTTGCAACAGGAGAACTAAGGTTATTTTACCCAACAAAACACAAAAAACAGTCTTATGTCCTCATACCCAATTGGAATTTCCCTATTTTCCGGAATAAATAATAGGAAGGCTTGACAGGGATTTGCTTATATGTATACTTGTATGTATGTGGAGGGAAATATTGTAATTACAGAACGGAGATTGTAGGGGGTCGCACATAAGTGTTTCTGCGGGTCTCTTGAGAAGTCTTCGTCTAGACTGTGGTGTAGACTGTAGACAGAAAGGTTAGAGGTAGGTAGGTACTCACCTGTCTCCAAAGAGTGTTGTGGTATCCGGTTTATGGTTGTACTGATCAATGGTCATAAAACAATCCACATAGGAGTAAGTTTTTTGTTTTCAAAAGAAAATCCATGTAATCCTTATCGTTTGTGTGATTTAATTTTAATTCACTTTTAATTTGCACTATATAGGTACCGCCAAATTATTCACACGACATGACAGTGCACTCAAACACATCAATTTTTCAATCCGGATATCCGGTACCTAGCAATAGCAAAGCACAAAACGGAAAAACGGCACCACTCACTCAATCACTCGAGCACTATTATTTATTTGCTTTATTTTTATTATTTTTTGCACAAAGGCAACGGTATTTTTTTTGTTTTAAACAGAACTAGCGGTAAATTAACCGAATGTAAATTCGCCCATTTTATAAACCAGACAGGGTATTTTGTTTATTTACACAATGGCACCACAGTATTTTTTTTGTTGTTGTTAATTTTAGAGAATATTTTAAAGGATGACAAGCTTCATACAATTATCCAACTACTCAAAGGACAATCTGTAACAAGTAAAGAAAAACCGGCAAGGAACCAAAATTGAAAATGCAAAATCCAAACAAAAAAAACAATACGAAAACATCGACTTCGAGAATACGCCAAATGACAGCTCTCAAACACGCACGCTTTTCTTCCGATTCGGACGAACGAACGTTGATACTCCGGTTGGTTCGTTTCTGTGGCTTCTTTAACTGCTGTTGGAACAACAGAAAGTGCTCAACTTCGACTGAACCAGAAGCGGAGCCACGGAAAATGCGAACGCGGCAAACATCGACGACAACGATGACGATGAAGGCGACACAATCCAAACGACCCCAGTCTATGGAGTCGAGTCGAATTTTAAATGAGTGAGAATAGATCCAACTGGTTTGAGTGTTGTTTGCATCTGTTTTTTGTTCCCCCAACCTCTAATTGCCGGTTGTTTGGTTTTCATGCACCAACAAAAAAGAAATTTATTTGGCCTTCCAGGAAGGAGCCAACAAAATGAATATAAACAACGGCGAATGACGAGAACGAGTTTGTTTTTGTTTTTATTGGAAAAAGTGTTGGAAGATTGAGTTTAAATTTGTCGGGAATAGTTGTTTTGTTGGATTTTAGTTATGTTTTGTGTCTGTCCCTTTCCTTCGTTCATATAACAACTTCCTCTTCTTTTCTTTTTTGACGAATAGTAAATTTTAATTTCCATCTGATCGGAATTATTTTACTTCCCCTCATTCCTTATTTTCTCATTTTGTTTATTTTCTTTTCAGTTGTTGCTAGTTCTATGCCGTTCCGGAATTCCAATTGCATTTTCCAGTTTCTTTCACAATTGAGCAGGAGAGACCAGTTTTTTTAATTCTTATTAGATTTTTTTTAATCGAGTTTGAGTGGATTTATTTGAAACAAAAAAGAGGGGACTATATTTGGAATGTTTCAATTTCGTTAGTTTCACTGCTCAAGAGAAATCATAAATTGCTAAGAGTATTTGAATTTTGATTTAAGAGGTTTTCAAAAAAGTTTAATGTACCATCAAATCAATCTATGTACCTATTCAATTCTATAATTAATTTTTTTTTCTTCAACTCCAAAAAAATGATAGAAATCCAAATTTGAATTGCCTTAATTTTCTTTTCAAAATTAAAAAAAATAATTGATAAAGATAGTAACTGTATGAAGTCCCTATAAATCCTAATTGAGGTCTAGCGGGAATGAAGTACAACATGTCAGTATGTAGCTGGTTTCTTAAGATCTTCACGCAGGTAGGTAGGTATGTATGTACCTAACCTACCCAGGTACCTACCTATTTCTTTGAAAAGTATTGTTATAAAAAACTAGCTGACCCGGCGAACTTTGCTCCACCTATAATTGATTAAATTATTATAATGTTCCTTTCTAAATTCGAGCAAGCTCCAATTGTTATCACGATTTTCCGACTTTTCTGGCCTAATTTTCTAAGTTTTATCTCTGTAGTGTGTTTATTTGGTTTAATTAAAATCCAGCAAAAAATCTCTATCCAATTTGGATGATGTACAGCCGAGTTACAATAAGTATGTGCGTACGAACAAAAAACTAATTCCGACTTTGTTGGTCGAATTTTCTAATTTTCGTTCGAATTTTTCAATTTTCGGCCCCGTTGTGTGCTAATATGGTTCAAAACAAATCCAAAAAAAAAAAACTCCCTGCAAATCGAATGATTTTAAGCCGAGTTATGCGCGTACGAACACAATTTCATTCAGAAATTTTTAAATTCAAGGCGTTTTCACGATTTTCCTACTTTTGCGGTCGAATCTCCTAATTTTCGGTCGAATTTTGTTTTTCTAAATTCCAAGTCTATTTTTTAGAAAATTGCCCCTCCCACCTAATCAGGGGGAATTAAAAAAATTTTAAAAAATGAACTAGGTACCTGTTCCTTAAAATGAACGGTCCTGAAATAGAATATCATAAGAGTAAGACCTCAGTCATCGTTATTATCACTTGAGGAAAGAAGATTTTGAGCAGATGAAATTTATTTTATAAAATCTTACATGGTTTGATAGTCAATGCTCAAATACTCGAGAAGAAACAATTTTTTTTTAAATTTAAAATGCATGGTATGTAGGGGGTCAACTTTCCCCCGTTTAGGCTATTCATAATTTTTTTTTTTTAAGCCAGAGGCCCATTCTTTTATTCTAACTGCTATAAATTTGTTTTATTGAATTTAGGTACAAGAAAAAAATGTGAAAAAATTGTATTGAAACCAATTTTGTTCGAAATTTTACATTATTTAGTCAGTGTTTTGGTTTTCAATTTAATGCTCCTATCAATAATTGTTAGTCAAACACTGAAACCCATATGGAGAAATTGAAAATATTAAGTATGTCGCCGTTTTTTTTTTATATGAAATTCATATAGGTATGTATATTTTTTTTAATTTCAAGTCGGGTTTTTAGAAAATAACCCTTCATGCCTAAGCGGAGGGACATATAGACCCAACTCATATTACGCCGCCCTAGCCTTTTGTCGCATCTTATGTAAAATATCCTGTATCTTCTGAGAAAGCAAATATTTTGTAATGAAACTCTTTTAAATCCAAGACATCATATCAATCTTCTATCAGCTGCATAGATATGTTAGGTATGTACTTTTTAGACCTTTCAAATATGTTATTTGCATATTTAAAAAAAACATAGTTTTCCGGCTCATATACGACGTTTTAATTAATTTCTTAATACAATACAACTTAATACTGCAACTAAAAAAAAAGTGTCATCTCAAATAATAATCAACGCTTGCTCATAATCTCAATTTCAGCATGCGACTCCATCAATGTAAATTACCTGTTTCTTGCTACTTGCAAGCTGCAAGGTTGCAACAGCAGCAGAGTACCTATATCTCTCGCTTTTCATACAATATCTCTTCTAGACTCTAACAAAAGCAGCAGCAACTTATTCTAGGCAGAAACAGAAACAAATTGATTTCTCTCTCCTAGATCAGGATCTACTAACTTATACGTAGTTATTTTAGACTTGAAACTTGCGAACATGGCCCGCGCCCAGGTGGCAAGGCCAGGGACTGCCACAGACGTAACACACACAACTCATAGGAGGGAGGTTGTTCAGCATTCAAAAACAATTTCATCGTCCATCTCTCATCCGAGCTCAGGCAGCTGAATACACTTATGGACAGGTTGGTCTTCGGCTGGAATCGGGATTTGCATGCGGTCAGTTTAAACACGTTTTATTACCGCCACAGCATCTCTTTTTTGAGTCTCAGGCGACCGATGTCTTCGTGTGCTCGGAATATTAATTACGATTTCCGAATAAATGATCTTTTAATTAATTTCCACTCCGACTCCATCTCAACTACCAACTTCTTCGCCATCTTCGGATGCGTTTTATTGTGTTTCCCGCTCGTGGAGCACTGTCTAGCCGCCCGCCCCAACATCAAGGCTCTCGGGCGCAGTTTATTAATGATTTCAGTATGAATTAGCATTTGATGAGGTTCATCGCTGGTGAACGGCGATGACTCAGTTCATTACTCAATTTGTCACGTTCGATTGGTCAATAGATGTGTCTTCGATTAGCGAAGACACTATAACTTGATGAACTTTTGGGACCTGTTTTGTTATTATTTGTTGGTATTTTAGAGGGGGATGGCTTAAATGTTAGTTTGAAACGTTACGTAGTGCAGCGATAATTCTTACTCGGGCTTGACAAGTAAATTGCTGCTACGCCCCGGCCGCCCGCCGCTACCACTGCGCCGCCAATCTGGCGGTAATGTTAGGTATTCCTTCATGCACAGAAAAAAAAAGTATCTTGAGAAAAAACCATCTCCGAAGCACTCATCCCCATTGAAACCAGCATCAGTCGAGGAGTGAAATTCCAATTAAACAACTCTCGAGGAGCTCATGATTTACTGGTAAATCATTGGTTTGGATGGTTTGGCGAAAGATTTTGCGCGAAAATTTCCTTCATTTTTGGAATTCGGTAATTGCTATATTGTCAAAAGTTTGTTGGTTGGTTTGGCGTTGCGTTGGTTGGCTGGTTGTGGATGCGCAGAGGTGTACAATTCTTCATCCTGTTTCACTGATGGCACAAGGTAATTTCCATTGCAACAAGTTGAAGGCATAATTTTGGATTAAGTCACCTTTCTTTTTTTTTTGTAGCTGTGTTTAAATTCGCGCCTCAGCCAAGTCCAGAGACTTGCCAGCATTGATGATTGCAACGCTGTTGTTGGAGTGCGAAACAAGTGCGAGCTTTGGAAAAAACAAAACACGTCCAATCAATTCATATAAGTACACCACCAGTCAATACAAATTGACTTTTATGGATCATGAGAATGTGTCAAAAAAGTAGAGATATTAGTCAAAGGTCTTGCAGATATTATTATTCGTGGATCAAAAAAACCGAACTGCAAATTTAGGTAAATGATTGTTGAATAAAAAGTGTGAACGTATGGAGGAAAATTTCCAAAAATGGCAGGATTAAGAAAAAATTGAGAAGCTGTTTTACTTTTTCGGTGGAAAATTTATTTTTACAAAAAGAAAAGCTGAGATTCTGGAAGCTTTTTGCATTCGAATAGCGGAGTTTAGCTTGAACCTTATTTTCTTAAGCTTAATAGGTAGGTATTCATTTTCAATAATTTGTACACCCAAAAAATTACGAAAAAGTTATAAGGTTGGAGGGGTAATTTTCTAAAAAATCGACTTAAAATCAAAAAAAAAAATTTCTTTACAACGGCAACACTTACAATATTTATAGCTTTTTAACAGCGAAAAATATTTTTTTTTTTTTTATTTTTCCTTCAAATTAAGTTGATTTAATCGACAGTTTTGGAAAAAATAATTTTCAAACTAAAAATTTTGAACTCTTTTTTCAAAATTTTACGTCATTAAGTAGGTACTATTGTTTTTAATATGCAAGTTCAGGAAAATGAGATCTCAGAGCCCTCAGCAATCTAAGTTACGTGAACAGGATTCCTCATCAAAATTTCTCAGTTTTTCTGTAAAACTCTGCGAGGAAAAAAATTTTGGATTCGCTTGCTCATTTTTTGAAGTTGAGAAATGTCAGAGATCTCTCTTTCTTGAATAAGTCCATGCTTTTATCAAATTTAGGTCAGACAAAAAACTATAGATATACCTTCGTAAAATTTTTGAAGAAAAATATGTGAACAAAAATTGTATTATATTTTTTTTTTTTTTTTTTAAATTTTGAATTATGTACATGTAGGTAAATTTGGGTATTCATTGTCATCAAAACGGTTTTTTCTTGTCTCGACTGAACCTATAAGTACATGGTCAAGTTTCTTATCTCATCTTTTGCGAGTCCTCCTTTCTTATTATGTATACTCACTTGTTTGAGGTGAGTCTAGTGAGGACCATTGGGCCTTAATCAACATAGGTCTGGAGTCAGCTCGGGCTTTATCTAGTTATCACCAATCTTTTATGAAGATCACTTTATTTATTTGATCGAGTGGAGGTTTTACTCCTCAATTCCGAAACATTGATAACTTTGTAGTATAGGAAGTTTTTTAAAGGCAAGGCGCTCACTGAAGTGGTGATGAAGTGGAGTGGTAGTGGCGTGATGACTAAGTAGCAGGTGGAATTGGTAAAACCTATGTAATTTAATGAAGATGCGCTCATCAAAGTAGAGTGGTGGTGGCATGATGTTTTACAGGTGGAGTGGTGCCAGTCTGCTGCCACATATCTTGAACACGTTTAATTTTCAAGTGGCAAGTGAGTGGTGACGAAGTGGATTTTTGTATTGTATACGAGTTTGCTTGTAATTATTGACTTATAGACCGAGAGCTTGTGAACTTCGCCGCTGCACCATCATCGCCAAGGCACTTGTTCGCCAGTCAACTGCCAATCGCTACTCCTTCCTTTACCACTCCACTTTGTCAAAACTTCAGTGAGCGCCTTGCTTAAGAGGTATCAATTTAAAAAAAATTTAATTAAAATTCGTGTTTTGAAACCCTAAGTTAATTTCTTAACCATTATACCTGGCACACATCACCAACTGTCGAAACAGAAAGCGTACCTAGCAGTTTAAGTAAATGATTTGTTTCCAGTTAAAATATGAGTTTTCTTTAAAATCCATCTTACAAGAGGTCACATTTTAACAAAATACACCTTGACCTATTCCGTTTATAGAATAATCCGGCTATACAGACCCATGTTGTTTTATCTCCCTTCTACATACAACAAAACCATAATATTCATACAACTCATTTAAGAAAGTTGTGTTAAATAATAATTGAATCTGTCGAATGCGAACCCTATCGTCCATCACAAGGAAGCAATTTCAACAACCAAATCCAAAACGCACTGACGATGGCGATGGTCAAACTCATAGATTAATTGCGGAATCCTTTGTCAGTATGAGGAGAGGTGTGTGGCGGCTTATCGGTGCTTTGCCTTAAGCCTACCGCCTCCCTGATGCATACGAAGATGATGATGATGCTTGTTGGCTTAGAGAATTCCATGGACACAATATAGCAAGTCTATCGCGCAAAAGGTAATTAAATGTACAGATTCGTTCCAGGTGTGGCTATAGCCGAAACGACTAGACAAAAAAATATAAACTATTTTCCACCCCGCGCAATCACTGCAACGGCAGCAATGTCACCATTCCGCTGGAATTCTTAACGACCCTTGCCGCCAGTAATAACGTTCATCCGTGGTAGACCGATGCGTTTGCTACATGCAGCAAGCAATAATGAAGATGAAATTCCTCTCATTCCTGTCCATCGTCGTCCAAGTCGTTGTCGACATAGTCGTCGTCGTTGTTGTCCAGCGTGTCATTCTCAGCTTGCTATATGGACTCAGAGCAATACCTCGGTACATCCACCTTGCTTTAAAAAGTCCAAAGCATCAAGGATTTACGCGCTCAATTCTTAGAGCAATTGAAATGGTCATGGCCATGGTCATCATATTCAACCAAACACAACATACACACGTATCTAGGTATGCACTGCACACAATGACAGAAAGCCGACTATGGCAAAAGCTGATCATAAATTAACGAGGCGTTACTGCGAATAATGTGTTCTCGCACGAACATCCCTAAAGGTGGTGTTCATCCCAGTCCTGCATATAGCCCATCAGACTTGCGAGCTGCATCAGAGACACGTTTTATTACGGCAGCTTGTCCATCATCATCAGTGGCATGCATCAGAGGAGGAGTACCTACTCGCTGTTTCTGTATACTAAAGGACCGATGAAACATCAACCATGGAAACGGCAGTGCCAATTTTGATGAGAAGCTATCTGCTTAGGTTTATTTTCGGTCTTTTTAATTGCCCTCTAGGGCTGGGTGATTCCTTTCGCGCGAAACGATATCTTCAAATATTTACAACTCTCCACAACCAACGCAGTGATATGATTTGAAACAAACAACAAAAGAATACATCTTTCTAACCACCTTTAGGAAGGTAATAAAAATCACCTTAACCACCAGTAACATGGCAGTGAATAGAGTTACCAAACTGCCAATAAATCAGTAATTCACTGATCCTAACTTATTATTTTACTGCACAAAATTTATATTTTTTATAAAAAAGACGTTATAAACTCGGAGGATAACATCAAAAGCATTTGTTTAGTAAATTCAGTGTTAACTTGAGTGTTACTTGAATCTTGCACTGGAAAATTGGGCCTAAGCGATCTACGTCAATATTTTTCGACAAAAATTCAAATAGAACAATTGGAAAATTCGACTAGAAATTAGAAAATTCGACTGAAAAAGTAGCAAAATCGTGAAAACGCCTTGAAATTTTTTCAAAATTTCTCAAATGAAATTGTGTTTGTACGCGCATAACTCGGCTAAAAATCATCCGATTTGGTTGGGGACTTTTTTGTTGGATTTGCATTGAATCAGGTTAGCACACCGAATCCATTAATTGAAAAATTCGAAGGTAAATTAGGAAATTGGGCAAACAAAGTCAGAAAATCGTGAAAACATCTTGAAATTTCGAACTTTCTGAATTAGTTTTTTGTTCGTACTCACATAACTCGGCTCAACATCATTCAAATTGGATGTAATTTTTTGTGCTGGTTATGTATTGAACCAGATAAACACACTACGGCTATAAAACTTGGAAAATTAGGCAGGAAAAGTCGGAAAGTCACGATAACAATTGCTCGACTAGGAAAATTAATAATTTAATCAATTATAGGTAGAAAGAAGTTCGCTGGGTCAGCTAGGAAATTTATTTTAATATATATTTAAAAAAATGGGTATGTAGTTTTGTTTCAAAAAATTTGCCTCCAAAATTTTGCAATCAATTTTTTTTTTGCTTATACTATAGGTACACCTATCCATTTAACTATATATGTTATTGCAATACCGCTTTATAGCCTTGATCCAGTGCCAGTGCATTTAAAAAAAAAATTCTAAATAGATATAACCTGGAAACCCTGTCGATAAGAGTCCTTTAGGGGTTGTAAAGACCAAAAACGCCTTCAAATCACCACTTACAAATAATAATTGAAGAAAAAGATGATCGCAAAATACAAATGCTCACCGCACAGTGCCATATAATCACTTTAAAGACCACTAAAAATCGAAGCCATTCTTACTCATATAACCTTATCTGTGATGGGTCTTGTTCGATGTGTCTTGTTTTTTTTGTACCCAAAACCTATGGCTTAAGCTTGGGATGTGGAATTTATATTTATGATGAATGGGTAACGAGCCTCACTTGTAAAGGAATACTTTTTACTTCGTTTGGTTTTTTTTTTTTTTTGTAAAGCCAAAGTCATACATTAAAATGATTTTGTTTGGACTTGAGGCGGGCTTAGCCCAGGGTATATAGTTTTTTGCTAATTCATATTGTCGGTAAAATCAAATGCATGATTTTATGTTTTAGCAAGAAACTTAAGTTTTTTTTTTTAATATAAAGGGTTCTTAAGCAATAGTTAGAAGCAATAAATTCCTGAATTAATCTGTAAGCTTTAAGTATCCAATCTAAGGGAATAACTTTTTATCTTCTAGTGGCGTTCATGAGCTAATGGGGTTTGATTCTTTTTTATTGATTTTATAAGCTTATATTTTTATATGTAAGGTACCACATTAATTCAACCCATTAATATAAACTGGAGTATTTTCTTTTGAGCTTAAGGGTTACGTGAATTTTTAAATATTCTCGGAAAAGAAATGAAGCTTAGGTGGAGTGGAGACCTTTGGAAGCAATATCATTATTCGCAGACAATTTTTTTAGATCTTATTCATGATGTTTTTAAAGACATGGATCCTATGTAACAAACATTTGATCAAAATAATTGTTTTAAGAGTAAATACTCTCCCAAACTAACGCCAAACATTCGGAAAGATGACGTGATTCATTGTGATTAATGAGAGTGCCCAGACTAGCGCGATGAAAATCTGGGAACATTCGTTAGTCCTGGCAGATTTACACTGAATGTTTTACGTTGGTTTGCGAGAGCTTTTAACGTTTTTCTTTATTATATGTATGACATTTTATTAATTTTTTTTTTGGAAGCATTAAAAAAGTAGGCTGGGTTTGACCCACATTGTTAACGTCCCATTGGTTCCCTTTGAAACTCGACACCCGACGTTATTTTTTATAAGAAAATTACCATTTAAAAATCTTCGAAAAACTTATCAGTTGTGCAATCAGAGGAAGGCTGGTTGCTCTAAATTTATATGCGACACAAAAAATTTCAACAATTATTAGAAATTTCCTTTGCAGTTTTTTTTGGCATAGAAAAAAAAAATTTCAATTGAATTTTTTTACAAACCTTATCAATTACTAATTATGATATTGTGTGTAGATTAAAATTATTTCGGAGTTTTTTTTGTTGAGATATTCGAGCTGAAAAACATTTTTTAACAATTTTAAGCAGTTTTTTTTCAGTTTTTTTTGGTTTAAGAAAAAAACCGTTAATTGAATTTTTTTACAAACTCTGTCGATTGTCAACTATAACTTTGTGTATTAAATAAAATTGAACCGAAGTTAATATATTTGTGTGTTCTCAAGATATTCGATATTTTTTAATAATTTTTAATGGTTTTTTTTTCAACTGTGGATTGATTTTTTTTATAAGTATTACCAATTTTTACTACGTCATTATGCATAGAAAGAAACCAGGTCGAAGTCGATAGCATTATTTGTTCTGGAGATATTCGAGAAACAAGGCATTTTAAAACTTTTTTTTTTTATTACTGTAGTAAAAAAACCTCCGATACATTTTTTTTGAAAATCATTTCTGCACGTTATGGCCTTATTATCTGTAAAATAAAGTTTATTTGCAGTCGATATCTCTATGCGTTCTCGAGATATCGTTGGCGAAAAAAGCTTCCGAACGTAGGTACTAACGTACAAACGTACGTACACAGACATCTCTCTAAAAATAATGTAAACAGACTCCAGAGACATCAAAACGTCGAGAAATGTCAAAATTTTCAATTTCAAAAATCGTACCGATTACAATAACGTCCAATGGAAAGTTGAAAAGTTTTAAAATGATAAGTAGTTATATTTCACACATAAATATTGACGCATGGTTAGGTCATAAGTCCACAATCAAAAAAAAAAAAAAAAAAAAATGTATACAAACAAAAAAATGTAACAAATGGCGCTGTTGGATGCTGATCATCGTTCGGCTCGAAGGACCAAATGTTGAATGCTGCTCATCGTATCGCTTCAAATACATACCCTACTTACTCTGGACTCTTCCATTAGGATGTATTAGGAATAATTTCTTACAATCAATTATACTAACCATTATACCAACCGTAACGTTAATAGAAGGGCGAATAAGATCTCACTGACTTGAAATTTTTACACTAACCCCCGTATCAATAAACGAAAAATAACGGAAAGATAAGACTAACATATCTGTCAACTTGCAATCCCTATTACTAAATATTTAATGGTCTGTGACATGGTGACAGCGAGCGTATGACTTTAACTCACCAAATTTGGCGTTTAAGGGATAGATAACTTCATAATCCAAACATGCTTAAATTTCATAATAACCGGTTCAACCACAAGCATATTTTTCATCAATCAGTGCATGCGTGTGACACATGTATAAGAATACTTCCACGATTTGATGAAGTGTTGCCGTACTTTCAATGGTACAGACTGGAACTATTATGATATGTTTATTAATAATAAAAGTTATTCAACGAACAAGTTTTCTACCCGTGTGCTAGCTAACACGTGTGTTAAGGAGCCGACAGTGACTTTTTATTAATAGGGCTGTAAGAGTTTTGGTTGTGTTTTATTTGAATTACTTTTTTGAATATTTTTACAGAGTTATTGAGTGATTACTTATTTTTAAAAAGCTTAATTAGAGCAAAACTGGCGCCCGGGAAAAGATTTACTTAAAATTAAATACAAATTTATAATCAGCAAAGGCCTTAATTTTCTTTGGAACACAGTGCAGGTTGTTATTTGTCTTTTTTATTTAAAAACCTTATTCTACTTCACTTCATTTTAATTCACTTTGCTTGACTACAGATAAATTACCCAGTAAAACACGAACAATGTGTACTAGTTAAATGATCTGAGAAACAGACCCCAGCTTCTGTTTAACTCTCCGACATTCATTATTTAAATTTATTTACCAACTTGTGTGTACCTACTCCTTTCAGTATTTTAATAATGGAAATGTGAAATAAAAATTAAAAATGCCGATACCGAAGCCTATCTGATTTCAATGAAGCTCTCTCTATATCAATGGAAATCGTTTTCTTTGCGTATCGTTTCATATCGAGTCGTCCTTTTTCCTGTTTTCCTATATATTAATCTGATCGTATTGCACTTGTATTAATTACCAAGTGCTTATTTATATAAGTAAAAATACCTTTATACATCTGCATATATATGTGTATACCCATTCAACCATGGTGCACTGAGCACACAAGCTTTTATTCCAGAGTTGCACTTGGGGTAAAATTAATCCGAATACGATGTTAAACGACACTTTAATGGCCACTTTATCTCAATTAATTCAAATTTGTGACCATAAAATATAATTCACCAAAGCCATCACATTAATGGCCACAATAAAAATGGGCCATGGACCCAGACCAGAGGACATCATCCCAGAGAAGGTGAAACTTATTCAGCATCTCGTTTTATGAAGAGTTGGATATATGCGCAACATTGCAGTCTACATATCCCGTTTGCAGAATGAAACTGGCATTTTTCTAGAATAAAATAAAGGAAAATGTCGAGGAAGCCCGGACGGAAAATAAAGCGAGACACTCTCATTCGTTGAAATGGCCAAATGCACTTATCCAAGTTGACAGTTTTGTGTGATTAAAAGACGAAAAATAAATAAATAAAAAGAACAGAATGGTCAGCAACCTTTCCCTACTGGTTCTGTTTTTTTTAAATTTTTTTTCTGTCAATATTCATGACTGCCGCGTGGAATGGATTCCCGCTGGTGATGATTTCCATCTCCTGAACTCCACAATCGAAATGCATCCGATATCGAAAATAATAAAACTGATTAAATCTGCTGATAGCCATGCAGATTTTAAGACTGGCTCAATGGATAAAGGATCGAAATGCAAGAGGATAGTATTGTATGGGGAATGTCTCATTTTGATATTGAAATGAAAATTATTCAGCGATTAAGCTAAATCTGGAAAGATGCGACGCACAATGCCATACTCAGCGGGTGGTGAGGCAGGTTGCAAGTGGATGTAGGATGCATTTGTAATGTGTGCCTTATGTGGCGCTTGCTTGGTCGATGGATGCGGCGCTATAGTATACATATACTGCTCCAAATTTTGTGTAATGGGCTAAATTTGCATATTTTCCAATGACAAACTGGTCGTAATGGGACATTAGTTTAATTTTTTTTTGTTTTCATAACGAAATATAAATTTTCTGAATAAAAATTAAATATGACCATAAACACGGCGATAAATAAACAATTTACCAGTAACAAAATTAATTATATAATATTTTATTTTTTAACAAATCATTATTTTTAATTATGATTTTTTTACGATATGTTTGAAAATTCAAACTTATTTTTACTTGCTCTAAAGGGAAAGTATTGGTTTCGTGTAAAAAAATTGAAATTAACACTAAGATTATGGAGAAGTCCTAAAAGTCGGTCGTCGTCTATTCGTACCTATTTGCATCTGTGCTCCCGTGCGTCAACTGTAATATTAAATTTGGGCTAGAGCCTAAACGGGATGACACATTTACTTCAAATTTCGTATAAAGCAGTTTTATGTGATTCCCTAAAAAATGGAAAATTCGAAATTTTATTTTGCTCATCTAGAATATGTAGGCTGCCATGTTTCATGTTTCAAACATTTTTTATTTAAACTTGAAAACGGCGGTGCCCAACTTAAGGCTTCGGAAAATAAATGTTTGGCTCTTGTTTTTATCTTTTCGGCATTTGGCAGCACAAACTGAGAACAAAGCAGCAAAGGTTTATTTTTTTTTGAAAATTGCTGTCTTGCGAAAAATTTCATTCGTAAAATGTGCTAATTTGCGAATTTGAAAAAATATTTACGGCACAAGCTGAGCACAATTTTTTTTTTTTTATCGAAAATGGCGTTGCTAACTTTCCTCTTCGCAAAATAGATATTTGGCTCAAAATGCTGCAAATACGCAAATATTTGTTTATATTTTGGTGGCACTTGGCACCACAAACTGAGAAATAAGCAGCAAAAGTTCATTTCTTTTCGAAAATTGCTATTATGCAAAAAATTTCATTCGTAAAATGTGCAAATTTGCGAAATTTGAAGAAATATTTACGGCACAAGCTGAGCACAATTATACAGCACAATTATTTTTTTTTAAATCGAAAATGGCGTTGCTTTACTCTTCGCAAAATAGATGTTTCCTCTAAAAGCTGTAAATTTGCGAATATTTGTTTTTATTTTTTCGGTACTTGGCAACACAAACTGAGAACAAAGCAGTTAAACTTTATTTTTTTTTTGAAAATTGCTGTTTTGCGAAAAATTTCATTCGTAAAATGTGCGAATTTGCGAAATTTGAAAACAATATTTATGGCACAAGGAGCACAATAAAGCACGGCTTTCTTTTTTTTAAATCGAAAATGGCAGTGCTTACTTCACTCTTCGCAAAATAAATGTTTGATTCTAAAAGCTACAAACATGCGAATATTATTTTATCTCTTCGGGACTTGGCAACATTATCTGAAAAACAAACGGTACAAGTTTAATTTTTTTGAAAATCGAAGTTTTGCAAAAAAATCCATTCGTAAAATTTGCGATTTTCCGAATTGGAAAAAAATATTTACACCGCAAGGAAGAACAACTTTTTTTTTTTTTAAATTAAATATGGTGGTGCTAACTTTACGCACTATTTTCATTGTGATTAAACTGAATGAAGACTGTTTAAGACCTAAGTATTTATATACTATTTCCCCTAAGACTTCTTCTGAATTTAAAGCGGACCCTTGGTCATCGTTTTTTAACGTTATTCCTCTTCATTCTCAGGAATAATTAATATCTGAAATATTGAAGAATTAATGTTTGCTTTATCATAAAATTTAGTTACTGTTTAACTGTCTGTTGAAAAATGAATTTAGTATGCTAAAATTATTTAAAATGTTATAAAAAAAAAGTAAAAGCTGTTAATTTCTGTAAACCCCAAAATCATCGTTCAAAGTCCTTTACAAATTCTTAACTTCTAAATAACTTCTAAACAAGCTGTCAGTGGAGCTTCTTAGGTGTATATTTCTATTTAATTAAAACTTATTTAACTGGAATCAAATCTTAAGTAAAACAAAATGCAGCCATTTTCCTTTCATTTTCCATTTCAACTATTTTTTAAGGTCTTTATGTTGACCCCTTTTGCTGATGGCAGACAATAACAAACATTCACTCCTTTCAATTTAAATTAAATTTCAATTCAATGCTTCTCTAATTCTAGTATGTAATTTGATATCCTCACCGCACCACTGCTGGCTTTAGTTTAGTTTGACTGGTTGGCTGGTTAGTCGGTTTATATGGTTCTATCGCTGTCTGGGAAGGATTCTGTTTTTTATTTATAATGTCATGAAAACCCCGCACCAGCACCTTTCTGCAGAAGTCAAAATGTTTTAGTTTTTTTGTTACATCATTTTGAATTTGGTTTCTGGGATTTGACTTGCTATCAAGCGTAAAGGTTTGCGGTAACCGATCATGCAGAATTAATGAATAGGGATTCTCATTTTCGGATTCTGTGGTTTTCATTTCACAATCTTTCACAAAACTGAATAGCAATATTGAGAGCGAGAGTATTTTTTTTATCATTTTTGAGCAGTCGGCTATAAAATACCTTGTAACCTACTGCCAAAGTGCCAAAGGGAGACCCATATAGGCCCGATGCCAATTTTGATTTCCATTAATGCGCAATAATCCAACCGGACAGGATACCAAGAATTAGGGGCTTAAATAAGGAAGCTCCAAAGAAGCGTTTATTCGAGAAGCTCTAACAAAAATAAAATGAACAAAAAAATAAAGAAGCTGAATTTGCAAATCCTTTAAGTAAGCCTTTGCGACAAAAAGAAATATCAATTTTCATTTTAGGGCAATTGCTCCATGCCTAAATGTCATAATTTAACTTCGTTATCATTCAATCTTGAAAATTTACGAGTTACGAGCAATATTCACTGCCATTGAAGCAAGGATATCAAATCCATGCCAAATTAGCTTTTTAAGGGAACTTTTCAAAATTACCACTATCAAGATGGCTAAAGAACTTCCTTCCTTCTGTCTGTCTCTTTTTTTGTCGATTCTTTTGAAAGGCTCACTGAATTTACAATCCTTCCTTGAATAGGGCTTTGTCAATTCATAAAATTCAGCCATTTTGGAAATTTATATCATTTTGTCAAATGAAGCAGACATGACTTTATGATTTTATACTTTTATGATTTTATATGTGTGCCTTCCCCTCTTTCCCATTTCAAAACAAAAAAAAAGAAAGACTTTGTTCGCAAAAGTGTAAAGCTAAATATATTTCGAAAAAAAAAAAACATTCTCATGGGAGGCCTCCTTTAACAAACAAACAAAAAGAAATAAAAAAAAACAGCAGGGAGCACTATTCAAACGATTGACAGTGATTGGGATTGGGACTTTATCGCAGCTGAAAAATCTTCCTCTTCTTCGCTGTGTCTTCTGTGAAAATAATCTGAAGGAAATATGGCTTAGGTTCCGTAAATTGAAATTGCACACAAAAATAACTGAAACAATTCTTTGCTTTCGGGGGCGGATTCGATGTGATGGAGGAATTTTCAATTTCATCAGCAGGGAAATTCAAATTTAAGCTCAAAGGCTTTTGCAAATATATTATGTAAAATTCGCACCAAAGTTTTTATATTTTTTTAAATTTAAATGATTTTTTTTATACCCGTGGGGCATTAGCATGACCTTTACATATATCAAAAAAAGCATCCCCGTGCAATTAACATCAAATAAGTATAAACAAAACCAGTTGAAGCCTTGCTCACAGTGGGGTTCATAAAAAAGGGAAGGTTGGAAAAAAACAAGTCCCGGGTTGCCACAATGAAGGCCTGGCGACCGAATATCAAAACAAATAATTATTTTTTTTTTTCAGGGGTACTGACTCTTCCGAGGAAGTGACAAAGAACGCATTGATTTTTGTTCAAAACGAAAACATTTCGTGAATAATAAATATGACGGTAGAAATTACAGTTAGTGTTATTGATATGTTAAACAAACTATTCTTGGTAACTCAAGACTTCTGTGGGCTATTAGGTCTTTTTTTTGTTTTTAAAGTTCTAATAGCCCACAAACAGATGTCTTGAGTTGTTAGAACAAAGAGGTCACGAATATAGAAATAATTCAAATTAGTTTTAGTTTTAACATTTTTCTTCCGTACAGATTCACCTCAAAGTGTCAAAAATCAATATTTCGATTAAATTTAAAGCCAATTTGGACGTGGCCTCAAACTTTTGCGAGGCAACGCGAGCGTGGGTCTTCTAGTGTACATACAAAACTGAAGAACTTACTATTCGGTACCCTTTATATACTTCATAGCAAAGGTATTAATAAAAAAAAAACTCAATTTGTTTGTAAGAAAAATATTATATAGTCAAAAATATTACTCATACGCCACAGTGGTCATACAAAACTAAGCGAATAAAACAAAGCAAAATAAAATATTTCACATTTCGCCATTTGAGTTCAGAGCTGATGTGAGTGAAATTTTAATAAATGTTATTTTTCCATAAAAAATAAAAATATTGCGGTTTATATATGTTTACTGTAATGTAACTAATTTATAATTTCAAAATAGGTGAGTGTAAGACTTTATAAATTAATAATGACAAGTCCATCCCTGGTTATGTATTTGCCAATCCCTTTTGGAAGCATTTATATTATTGATTTCCCCCCATCAAATGGGGGAGTCCCAGAGTTCCGCTGTTATATGGTAGGTACGAGAACTTTTTAAGATGGAAAAACTTTTTTTTTTTGCGCCGATCTATGCTTTTAAACATCAAAGGTCACATATTTTCCGATTGTTAAATCACGTTTTGTGTGTCAGTTTCGGATTTGCTCCCGTCATAATCAAACAATAGATAAACCAAATAATGATAAAGAGAGATAGATATATTTAGAGAGAGAGGAGTAAAACATATAACAATGTCCAAAGTTAGAACTTTAATCGTAGCTCAAAATCAAGCATCAGTTTGTTAGATAAAAATTTATGAGAATCTCGATATCGATGGAGAGGTATAATATAGTATGTATGTATGTATGTATTATGTATATAGAAAGATTCTATCAGGAATATCTCAGTTGACGGCCTAACCCGCCTATTTGGGCTTCACGCTCACTTCACACTGATGATGGTATGACCTAGTTGAACTATTTTTTTTTTTTTTAGTTTTTTTGTGTGGTTCAAGATTTTTGGGGCTATTGGAATGGAATAATGGAATGGATACAATGAAATGACATTTAGGAAAATGGGGATATCTATCTACCTAATGCCAATGTACTATCATGTGAACAAATTCGACCTTCGGATTTGTTTGAAGTAGTGACGATAGTGGAAAAATTTTAGTCAATGTGCTTACTATTGTCTTTGCTTAAGTTCTTTAGGATAATGGTGACCCACTTTGATGTCGAAATGGAAGAATTGTTGAGTTGGAAATGTTTGTAAACAATTGTAAACAAGAGGATGCTTTAAGTGCATGTAATGAACCGGTAAACAGTGTCAATTCAATAATAATTTTGGCAAGATTATAAAGCACCACAATCACAGGAACAATGAACATTTTTTGTTTAAATCCAAAATATGATATTTTTTTGTTTTTTTGAAAATGTTGGTCTGTAATTAAAATCTCAGAATGAAGAACGCCATCTCAATTCATGAAAAAATGTGAATTTATGCCGAAAAAATTTTAAAAATCGTTTGAGCGGTTTTCTTAAAAAATAATTTTTTATATATAAAATTTCTTGAATTTTTTAAGAAAAAAAATTTGGTATGCCATTTTCAAGTATATAATATACAAATAAAAACCATAATTTCAAAAAAAAATTCATCAACGCGTTTTCAAAAAAATGATTTTCCAAAAAAAAAAAATTAAACTTTTTTTTTTAAATTTAAAAAATATTTTTTTGAAAATATATGTATGCAGTATTTTTTTAACTTTATATGGCATTCTAAAAAAATTTGATCAAAATCGGTTAGGCGGTTGACGAGAAAATCGAGAACAAAAAAAACGGTTCTATGGCACGTACGGGTTAATAACGGTTTTTGGTAATTTTTTTTTTCATCAAAATGTAGACCATACCACTACTAGTACACACTAAAAATTTAAAAAAAAATGTTAAAGCCGTTTTTGGGATAAATAACTCTTTTCAAAACGGTTGCATGGCAAGTACCTACCGTTATTTTTTGAACTACACAAAAATTTCGATTTTCCCTCTAGGAAATCACTCAAAAAACGTATGCTCCAAGTTTGAAGAAAATCGCTTCATTGGTTTAGGCTGTAGACCGTGGACAGACATACAGGCATACAGGCATACAGACAGACATACGGAATTGCGGGACCCACTTTTTTCGTGTTCTCTATCATCGTAATGTCAAGTTTGATTCTTATCTCGAGTTCGATTTTTTACACGAATCCTATAAACTTGCCCTATAGTACCTATCATAAGTAAAAATAATCCGAATGTACCATGTACACATTTGGTAAAATCTCTTAAAACTTTACAAAAATCCACTGAACAGAAACAAAAATATAATTCTCTTATTTGTGTTTTTCTTCTTCTCATTCTGAAAAAATTACTTCAATCAAAAAAACACTTCGCTTTTAAAGAAATTTTAGATTAATTAAAATTGGCTTGATTGTTAGAGGCCTAGTCCGTTCTGGACTGTGAGTGCCATCTAAAATAAGTACATACCTTCCAAAATTAATTAGAAAACAAAAAGTCACACTAAAATCCCACGTCCATAATCAATAAACCTTAATTGCATTTGCAAAGCCATCCCTCGTTAATAAATGCGCGGGAAAACTTTCATTGACGAGATTTTTTACAATTTTTATTTTGTTATTGTTCACTTGATTCACTTATAAAGTTCGTGAGCAACCTTGCTAAAGACCCACTGCCTCCATCAACCGTCCAACATTAAATTGATCACGATTGTCAATTATTTAGACACCATAACCTCAAATATCTTTCAACATGACTCGAACTCGACTCAAAAAAGAAACAAAAAAAAATCAGAATCCACTGTCATACCATTTTAGTGAACCTTCACTGCGCGTGGAAAAACAATTTGCTCTGGCGCGCTGTTTTCCACTGTCCGCAATGGAAAAACTGTCGCTGGCTGGTGGAAAAATTCTCCCACAACCACAACCACAACCATAGCACTGCGCGATCACGAAGCAACTTCCAAACAAACGATCAAATGAAAGTCATCTTCATAAATTGGTGTTGGCGAACAAGAGGAGAGAATCATATAGCCTAGCTGATGCAGTCCCAGCAGTTGTATTGATACACTGATCCCATACTAAAGATCCTGACCCACTGCGGGCCAGCGCCAGTGCAAAGCGCTCGCTCTGGCAATCTCTCCTGCTGATGTTGGTTCAGTAGGTGAAGTAGTTTAGTTTCTGTGCAGTGAAACTATCTCGGGGATAATAAATTGTCCATTCGTTTGCAAGATAGGACGAGGACTTTCGATTTTACTTATGCTTGGGTTTTAACTCGGGAGATTTTATGAGTGTCATCAACAGGGATTTGATTATGTGGAAGCAGGTCAAAGTCTTGCAATCTAAAGACTGTTTTAAAGAAATTTATGAAAAATATTAAATTTTTAAGAAATGTAAAAACAGAGTCTTATTGACTTCTGATGTACCCTGTACGCCTTGCATAAAAAAAAAATTCCGAAAAAAATTCAAAACCAAAAATGCTATCAATACTTTTTCGATTTTAAAAATTATTCAAAAAAAAAAAATTGAATTGCATTGAGAAAATGAATTGCTTCCACTTAAAGGTTGCATCGATGCCCTTTAATTGGATAATGTGGCTGCAAGAGATCTGCATGCGTGTCACCATGGATAGATAAAATCTTGAAGCTGATTCAGTTCGAATGCGTTTGACTTTTTCCTACGCAAAACGGAGAATGTCGTCGCGTCTCCTTCTCCAAGCAGTCTCTCAAGTCCTCCCCAGTTGTTTTATGTGTACCAACAACATATAAACGATCACCCAGACCTACATTAACATAGTATGAAGCTGATGCAGCTGCATCTGTTGCTTGTTGCTGCCGTTTTGTATAGCAGGAGCAGTCAAAACCCTTTATCTTCGATTCACTTCCCATCGAACTCGTTGTTGACCTTCATTGCATGCCACTCTCAGATGCCGTCGCGTCGTCGCATCGGTCGGCCGGTGCGGCGTCTTTAAAGGCTCACGCAAAGCTCAACAAACATCCTTTTGACAAAGTTGGGTTTGGGTGTAGGTACTGGTTTGGTTTGGGTCTTTTTTTTTTTGCCTGTGCCATTACTGTCTTTGAGACCAATATACTTGTAAAAACCTCCCTCCAATGTCACCGGGCCTGGCCGGCGCATTCAAGCTGAGGTAGACAGACAGACAGACAGTCACATCTCAAGTCTTATCAGACCGGACTTATATTTAAGCGAAATGTCACGCTGCTGCTCGCAATATCAAGATCACGAGGACTAAATGTGAAGTGAATTTAATTGAAGAGCGGATGCGTTTTATGTCGTCGATGCTCCATCGTTGTCGTAAAGAAAATTCACTTTGACTTTTATTAAAATGTCGACAGATGTGTGTCTGTATGGTGGTCTTTTAGGATGCGGTATTTGGATTGAGTTGAGACTGAGAGGGATCTCGCTGGTAACTCACCGTCACTGTCACCATATCGTCGTCCACTCATCGAGCAAAGCAATTACTTTCGGCTTCGGCATCGAGTGGAATGATCAGTGCGATCACCAGATGGCGGATAGATCTATGGCCTTTTAATTGCGTTTAATTTCATCGATATACACAACCGCAAAAACGATCTCCGACAAGATGAAGTTGTTACCTTCGTCTCCTCAGCCAGATAGTTTAGTCTGACATTTCTGCCACTCACCTTTGAGAGGTCGGCCTAAGCTATACGATGGGGCTTCTTGCAACAGTTGTATAGTTTATATTGGATTGGAGTGCACGAGCGATGGGTCATCGTGAGTTTGGAAAACCATAAATCACCGGAATAAGAACGATAGTGAACTATGGAAAGTGGAATATCTAACTCATTTTAATTAAGACTTAAATTATTGCTCTGCCGTTTGCTTGCGCACTGTGTGGTATGGCGTGGCATGGACTCTGCGTTTCGTGTTTAACGTGGTCGGTGTTGATGTGGAAACTCTATGGTATGAGAGTTTTGCTTGAAATTAATGACCCATTAAGAGATTATCGAATTATGATTGCATGAGCTCGTTGAAGTTGCAGGTAAATTCTATATCCCGCATATACCAAGTGGCAGAGGTAGGTGCTCAAAAATTTTGATAGAAGGGGAGAATTTTTTTATATGCACATGAACGATGAAATGGTAGGTAGTTTCTCAGTTAGATTACACTCATTTGATTAACCATTAACCCTAATTTTGTTTTTATTGTTGAATTAAAAAGGAAAATAGTAAAGTGATTTTCCAGTTTTACGAATTTTTGCAAATTTTTGAAAGCTTTGAAAACTTAACTTTTAGGAATTGTAAAGTTATATTTAAGGCTATTCCATATCAAATATTTTAGAGTCCTTATTTATCTATACAGGGTGATAATATGACAATGATATTAATTACCAGCTAATGGATCAAAAATGGAAACAGGTATTGAATTTGGTAGAGTTTCCATTTGTGCAAATTTTTCAGACATCCTTTTCGGGTAGAAGTCACTGCTATACCTTTTAGAGTGCTATTTCTGGCGGAATTTTCACTCAGCTAGCAATACAAATTTGACAAAACTTCAGCCGGTCTAGGAACTTTTTGATATTGTGTTAGCGACAATAATCTCAGATAGGTGGTCTTAAAAATCTTGATTCATTGAAATATTTATCTAAAATTACTCTTAGGCCAGGCGCGCACATGCAACTAAACAGTTTGGTTTCGATTTTGAGTACTATAGAATTATATGAGAGTCCGCGCACATAAACTGGCGCGCACTCCCATATAATCCCATTGTGCTCAAAATCGAAACCAAACTGTTTAGTTGCATGTGCGCGCCTGGCCTTAATCTTAAAGACTACCCAACTTCTTACGACATAGATTTAAGCTTTTTGTACATCAACCCCCTTTCTCTCCTTACAAAACCAGTTTAAGCTTCATTGTTAGGATAGTCCTGTTTATAATTGAGGGATAGGTTACATATACTCAGATTATGGTTTCCTCCGCTGGTTGAGGATGGGGTTGTCGTATATCTGGAGAGAATAGAATGAATGTCATAATCACCAGCGACACAGAAGCCAACTTAACGTGAACTGAAAAAATAAAAATTGTAGTAAAATTTGTTAAATATTTAATAAAATAAAAAAGTAAGTATACGCTCCAGTGTACTATTATTTTAATTAAATGAATAAAATTTCTTTTAATTGAGCATTGACCAATTAAATACATATGTAGGTACATATTTTTTTTATTGTTTATAATTCTTGATGTGACAGCCTTTAAAAACTAGAAGGCTCTCTTCCTTTGAAGTAACTTTGTATTTTTTTATTTAATTTTTTTTTTTAAAAAAGCTTTTGTTTTTCACTCCGATTTGTGGATTGCAAAATTGTATCACCAACTATAGTACAGTATAGTTCATATCGATAATGTTAATAAGTTAAAATAAGGCTTTTTTTCAGATATTAGAGGGAGTCACATTACTGGAACTTTTTTAGTGCTAAAAAACTTATTGAAACATTGAAATTTAACTACACAATACTGACAAGAAACACTCTATTGACCGCAGCTGAATTCAAAACCTTGAAATATGTCTAAACAAATAACATTTATTAAAGTCTCTAATATCGCATGCATAAAACTAATAGTCTAAGATCCCAACATAGAATGACCAGATAAGAAGTATGCCCTAATTTATAGTAATTTTTTTCCCCAAAGTCTATTTCTAACATTTTTTCTTTTATACGTTTATATCTCGAGTTGTAGATTTTCCACATTTTTTGCATATACACATGACTTTTTCATATTAGAAGAATCCATCGATTACAAAAACAATCAACTCTCTATCATTTAGAAAATAAATTCTAGACTTTTATTTTTGTTTACCCTTATTTACCCTATTTAAATTGCGATTTTTAAAAAACCACGTATTTTGATTTTTTTTTAAATAAAATTTGCTTTTATATGGTATTCTGTTTATGTCCGTAAGATATACCATCTGATCTGTGTCAGATTATTGTAAAAACCCGACAAATTACCCTTAAAGCGTGGCAACCCAATGCTTTGACCACTTTACGCTAAGCAACCCTTGCGCAAACTGTTGGTTTGCTTAGACACTACCCACAAGACTGCATACTCCTTTTCTGGTACCTCGATGAGGGTAGGTCGTTCTATGGCGAGATCTTAGACTATAAAAAAAGAAAAATATAAAAAAAAAAATCACATATTATAGAGCCTGGAAATTTAAAATTTCACATTATAGAAATTCAAATTATCGGTTATTCATATTATCGAGGAACTACTGTATAATATGTACTTATAGTACCTTAGTATATAGAAAATTAAATACCAACATATTTTCTTGTAGTGCTGGTAGTTTCAATAATCTGTCTACGGTCTTCATTCTTTTTTTCAAGTACAAATCAAGTTCAAAAAAATGTTAACGTCGATCGAAAAGAAAATATGAATTACAAAATATTTTTTTGCCGCCTATGGGCAATAGCCCATTCTGCCCGTATGCGAAAATATAGCTTTGAACGTAGGGGTGTCATATGCCCCTCATAGTTTGCTTGTGTTTGTTTGTTAATTTATATTTAATTAAAATTGAATTAAAAAAATATTAAAGCCTTTAATGCTTCAAGACTTCCTCACTTTTCATTGAGTTAATCGCTAAACAGTTTGTTTAACATCATCAATTTTATTTTAATTTTAATTATATCACTTTAGTTTTTATATACCCACTTTAATCACACCAAAATAATTACCTACTACATTTTGTGGTTTAGTTTTCTCAGTTCGAACCCTAAAATAATTATGATGTTTGTTTACCTACTTGACGTTCTCAACTTTTGTCCATAATTCATCTCCTATCCTTAACTCTGTCACTATAACTTCTTTATTGAGGGATGCCATAGCCATAGTTATAATGAACTTGTATATCTAAGTAATTATAAGTATGGTATATCTCTGTAAACCCACTCTTACATAAGGAAATGGCCCTGTTAATATTACATCGTTGTATACAACTTCTCGTTATCTCTTAATTAGATGAACGCCACGCTAACCGGAAGTCGGCAGTAATATGAGAAGGCGCCATATACCTACCCAGTCATACCATCTTATACCTACATAAATATGTATACCTATAATAGGCCTACCTGGTAAATTTTGGTTTGTCTCCCTTGCAATTGGTATCTGAACAAATTGTTTAACATTTTAACAACACACATCTTTTTCTTGGTGTATCTGTATAGCGAGAGATAAAAATCCATTCCGCCTTCCAGCAATGACATATAAAGCAATGTCCAACCCCTCAACATTACGTGTTCCACCTTTAAGCAGAGCTATGGTGCTGGCTTTAATGTATTTTTAATTGAAGACCTGCGAGACTGAGAGTGCGTATAAAGGTCTGAGGAGGTAGTTTACAATAATAAAGCCAAGTCTAGAGATGTCTGTCTTTTCTTCATGGATTATATTCAGAATTTAGACTTTAGAGTTGGGTGATTATATAAAATAAAACACGAATTCAATGCATAGGTATATATGGAAGGAAACAAGCAACCATGATGGCCAGGCCAGGACCCAGGAGTCTCTCTCACATAGAATGTGTTGGTGCTTCTTAATCATTTTCAAGGTGGAAAATGAAAAATGAGAGGACAAATTGACATGGAACTGAGAAAAAGACCATCTGACGCAATGCTGCATCATAGTGCAATTGCTTTACCTGCGACCTCATCTGAGTTATGATCACGAGTTAGGACAGGTGCCTGGGAAGATGTTCACAATGACGCGGTCCAATCAATTTGCCCAGCGCGCAACGGACACTTTGTTGAGTGGTAAACATTTATACCAACACATATAAGTACGTAGGCTTTGGTGATTTTTCATTTAATTTGCCAATGCCATCAGCCGGTCCCTTTCACTTTTTAATTTCAGAATTTTTTTACTTATTGTTTATAGACTCTCACTTCTCACAGCAGCATATATAAACTAATCACTTTTTAATGGGATTTCTAGCTGAAGTCCAAACTAACTTATATAGTAACCAGAAATTGTATGGTTCCATCTATCCACACTCCCCAATGAAATTTTTGACAATTTAAAGAAGTGATACATTTCTCTTTCCCCAGAATTTGTGAGGTCTTAGTTGTTCATAGAAAGTGCTGTGCAATAAAGACTTCTAGATTCATATATTAAAACAGTAGATTTCTTTCTGAAGACATCAAATAACTTTCGCTTTAAAGTGGGAGACCTTGAATTGTCTTGATTAATCCTAAATCGTAAGTTGAGGAAAGTGACTTCAGCTCATTTTGCCCATTTTGACTCTTTAATAAAAAAAAAAAATTGAAGTCATATTCTGCCGTTTTAACTGAAAATGACATATCTAACATTTGTCGATTTTTTTAATTAAGGCCAAGTTCGACATCCGTGGGAACTGAAGCTGACTTATTTTATGTTCTTTTCCGATTAGCCGCGTAAAAATATTATATATTTAGCGAAAATCTTGAAAGTTATATAAAGCTGAATCTCGATTTTTCAGCAATCACACAATCGAGATACATCCATTTTTATTAAAAATAGTTTTATAACTATTAAAAAAAAAATGGCAAAAAAAACCCTATGATTTAAAAAAAAAATTAGATACGTCATTTTTAGTTACCACTGAAGTATTGGTCGTCATTCGGCAACTAAAATGTGTAGGTAGGTGGAATCGAAAATTAAAATTCTGAACATCTTTTGTTTTAACTCAAACTATATGTATAATTGGATAGGTGTATGGTATGTATATGTACTTATACATGGTTTCACTTAATTCGTCCACTTGTAAGAGGGAAAAATTCTATTTCTCCCTCTGAGGCTGGGGAGTAACAATTTCTGAAAAGTTTACTTAAATGGAAAAAAAAATTATTAACAATCAAAGGAAGTTTATACAAAGATGTGTTATTTTATTTGGTTTTAAAATGAAATTCTTCAAGTGAATAGTTTTTGAGAAATTAAATTTCAAAGTTAAAATTATTGAAAACAAAAATATTTTTTCAAGTTGATTTTTTTTTTTCAAAATTTTGTTTTTTTAATATTCAATGGTCTTTGCAATTATTAGTCAAATACTGAAAACCAGACGTAATATTAGTTTTTAGGTTTTGATATGCTTTGACACAAAAAAAAATACCATTCATATTAAAACACTTTTTTGTTTTTTTTTTTTGGGAAGAAGTACTATTTGTGCCTCTTACGAAGAAGTGAGAAATCCTCCAAGAATATCTCTTGTCATAAAAAGTACCTTTTTTCTTAGCGGTTTGGATTTGGCAAAAATGATAGGTGCTAAAATTCACTAGGCTTGGGTTATTCACGAGCTGTTGCGCCACCAAAAATATTTATTTAAGAAAATAAATGAAAAAGGCTTCAGAAGAATGCCGAATCAACGTTATGTAATGTGTATGAACTTAGAAGGTCTTTTTTTTCCATTGCAGATTAAAAAATATAAAGTAATTAGTTGCTACATAATTGCTAATTAGTTACGCAACAAAAAAAACTTAATTGCTCTGTTTGTTTGCGAGAAAATGGGGTGTCCTGCTAAGTTGACGTCAACTTAGCAGGTCAACTTTCTCAAAACTATAGATAAACGATCCGGGAGTGGATATATATTGGGAACTACTTAATTGCTAATTAGTTACGCGAAAATAAAATTATTCGCTGTTTTGGTTTGCGAGAAAATGGATGTCCTTATATGATGGCATCATCAATATCTATTCGAAAACGAAAAAAGTGATTTAAATTTTATTTGCGTAACTAATTAGCAATTAAGTAGTTCTCAATAAACATTCACTCCCGGATCGTTTATCTCTTATTTTGAGAAAGTTGCCCTGCTAAAGTTGACGTCAACTTAGCAGGACACCCATTTTTTCACAAACCAACAGAGCAATTAATTTTTTTTTTGCATAACTAATTAGCAATTAAATAGCAACTAATTACTACTTTTTAATCCGCAACGGAAAAAGTGACCTGCTAAGTTGATGCACATCGTTAGGTACCTAAGTTTAAAGAAAATCTTCCTACATAATTGTTTACCCAAACAGACAATTTCCCTATCATCGTTATATAAGGTTTGATCAAAATCTCGAGTTCGACTTTTTTACGAATCCATAACTGTAATTTAGCTGAATTTGACCATATAGTAGCGGTTTTTAGTTCGTTACCTACAAATTTTGTATTCGATTTTAAAACAACTACTCGCTGAGCTAAAGACTAGACATTTTTGACCAATTTTTATCCAGTTCTGGGCCTACGTTTAACATTTCAAGACTTAGGATCATTGGAAATTAAGTTGTAATAATATCTACATATTATTTAACAGAGTATGGGTCTACTTAATATGTCTTATGAATGCTCAGAGTATTTTTTTTTTATAGGTACATAGGATTTAAAAAAACTCCCTTGATGTGGCTTATTATCATATTTCATTTTTTTTCAAAAGAACTTCAATAATGTCAAGTCACGTATTCAAAAATGACATAGATTTAAGAATGAAAATAAAAACCTCCATTATAAGTTCCCTAATCCCTATACAACTATAAAGATAAAGCCTAAAATGTCCTCGCTGATGCTTCAAAACGCAAGAAAAACAAAAACAGTAAATACTTTTTAAAACAAACAACAATACGTGCTTTTAACCCCAGGCCACTTAACCCTTAAAGTTTTGTTGAAGTAAAAAAAAATTCAAAAATGAAACACAAACATTGTTATCTCACCACTTGAAGTGTAACACGTTTGACCCGAACTTTTATAAAGTATAACACTTCAAACTATGGTGTCATGCTGGTCAGTTGAACAAAAAAAAAAAAAAAATACTTTCTCTAATGGTTATATTTTTTATTTGGCTCACCCAGAGACACTTTGAAGAATAATGAAAAAAAAAAAAAAAACACAGAAAACCCTACAAAGAGGCTTTCAATTTAGATAATGCATCTAAGCTCCAAACAATAATTTACAAAGGTGCCTTTTTAAAATGCAAAGGCTGCATTATGCAATTGAGGACAAACAACACCATTACAACGGCTGACTTCCTAGTTCCCATAATGATTTGCATAAAAAGGCACACACAATTTTTTCGAATATTAAAACAAAAAACGTAAAAATAAAAAAAATAACGATGCATTGACAACAACAACCGATGCAACGCGACGCTTCAATACCAATCTTGCATAACCTTTATGCAAATTAGCTCAGAAATGTGCGTGCGAAAAGTTATATAATCGAATGCGGCAAAGATTGTTTTGCTTTGATAAGGAAAAGCTGTTAGAAAATGTAGAAGACTACTGGATAGCTGAGCGTATATAATAGTCTTCGATCGTATGGTTGCATCGAATCATGGTTTTGTATCACGATACAAAGTCGTCTATTTGACAACGAACGTGCTAGAAATTGTATTGTAATTATTTTAAGAAGGTGTTTAATATGAAAAACCATAGTGTGGAATAGGATTTCTTGGTCTAGGTTTTTCCTGGTTTTTTCTACTTTTATTTTAATTTGCGATTGTGAATTAGATAAAATGGAGCAAGTTTTGCATTGCTTAAAAAATTAAACGGTAGATTTTAATCAAATATTGCATATTTTAATGTCAGCGGATCGTTGAAGGTCCGTCTTTATAAGTCTTTCGCTATTTATTATAGGTTTAAATAATAATACAGTTACCGAAATTGAAAAAAACTTATAGGCGAATTCATGCATTTAAAATTGTTGTTTCTAAACGAAATCTGATGCAATTCATTAATCATTAATTTTTTGAATACTAAATCGTCTGTCTTTTATGGCCCTTCTGCAATATTATTATGAACTATGATAACCTTTTGGGAGATTACCGCGGCTTTTATTTTATGGTGTTTCTAAGCACATGCGCTTAGCAGTTATAAGGTGACTTCAATTTTTTTTAAATAAGTAATTCTTTTTAACTGTCGAACTGATGAATGCCTTCCCTGTGAATAAATTGACACAAGATTTAAGAAAAGTTTTCTTTAAACAATAATTAAATTCTCATCAGGAAAAGCTTAATTTATAGTTAAAAAAGCTAAAGATATATAGCTTTTGAAATTAATGCTAAGTTTAGCTAAGCAATATTTGTCATTCGAAGAGTGGTTAGGTGTTATAATTTTCTGTTAATAAATTGTGGCATTTTCAGTTTTGTCGTGCAATAGTTTCTATGTTTTCTATGTTTATTCTATGTTTTTTCTATGTTTGATTCTATGTTTTTTTTTTGGTTAATGCATATAAGGTTAGCAAAGCATTCCTTCGAAAAGAAGTTGAAACTTGTTATATTTCAAATGGCTATTACTCGGCTAGTTAATCTTTAGTTATTTGTGTTTTCTATGTTCTTTTTTCTAAATTTATACCAAAAGAGCGTGAAAACTTTTTTAATATTGAATTGATTATTGGTAAATAATTGTTGTAACATTGTGACGTAATGAATTTTTTCTATGTTTTTTTTTTTTTTTCAAAATTGCAAAAAAAAATACATATGTATAAAATGATTATCATCACAACACATTAACGAAAAATTATTCACCAGTAAAAAAATCAATTGTACGTACATTAACCAGTTTTAACGAATATCTTTTCGTTTTTGTGCGTTGCTTTTTTATGAATTTAACGAATTTAACGAAAAACCCCCAAAAACATAGAAAAAACTGTACGACAAAATTGAAGTGGTCACCATATTGTCATTCTTTCTAAATAGACCGTAATTTTATACTGTGTTCTATAAGTTAAAAAAAAAAAGAAAAAACTGCAACACTGCAAAAAAAATACAGAGTCGACAATATACCTGAAAAGTAGGTAACTAAGTAAGCAATTAACTTTTATCAAAATTTTACAGTTTGTCCCCAAAGAAACGATCTTTCTTATCGACAAAACATCATGAATTTTAATTTCAGTATAATTAGTATTGTTGTGTGTATATCTTTACCCCAGGGGTCAGCTCCAGCGCCCGCAGCCGCAAATAACAACGCAACTAACATTACCTACTTCGAAGTCTGTGGGAAAAATGCATCATCACACAATATTCTTATCGCGTGATAGTCCGCCTCGCATCTCGAGAGTTTGTCCGTTTGGCTACCATCAGGTACCATTGCGTAATTAATGTCGCCAGTCACCGTTCGAAAATCATTACAAGATTAAAAAAAAATCCCAACAACAAAAATACACAAAATCTTTCTCTGATGGCGATGCGCAACTTGAAGATATGCAGCAGCAATAGCAATCAACGACGACGTATAATACACCTCGAATCTAATAGATGACTATTTTTTTCGATTCCATGTCCTCTGTTTGGTGCACATGATAAATAATCTATCCAGCGACAGGTGCTAACTGCATCTTCACAACAATCTTTCTGCAGCAAAATATTATGGTAAAATCTGAACAGTAGTCGTTGATCACTCTCGAACACTCAAGTGTAGGTAGATAACCAGGGAACCTGACATCCTTCGGACTATCGGGCGGAGGAACCGTTCACGGTAGCTCACCTGAGCCAAAAGGTGCTTGGCTCAGATAGTATAAAATCCACCACCTCTTGGCGTCAACAACAGGACACAGCGTCGAACTTTCGCAGCATCATAAATCATAGAAATGCCATGCAGAAGTCATTCGGGAGTGCGCACACGTTGAAGACCGCTAGAGAATCTTCTTCGCACATCCAAGTCAGAGATCGGAGATCGCCAGAGCGTTGGTAATTAAAAGCCTGTCCAACCACCGCCGAGTTGACCACATATAGTAGATTGAGATTGGCACGGCAAACAAACGATCGAATAAACTGTAGACACATTGTTGCCCCAGCACTCTCGCTCTTCGATGAGTGCAACGACAAACAACATTCAACATTTGTGTTGTTAATTAGCGCGGGATGACCATCGGACATCATATCCTTGCGAGCCAGAGGATAATTTGAATTGTCCATTAAAATCTCTGTCTTCCGAGCTGAGAGCGTCTGGAATTCTCTGATAGATGTAGCGCGAATCATAGTCTTGTGATGCCATGCCACACCCACTCCCACGGAATGTATACACACAAGCGTCTCGGGGCCAGGTGAAAAACATTCGTTTAATAGTGCATGAAGAACTGGGTGTGTTTCTGGATGGTATACCAAGTACAAAGTACCCAGGGAGACAATGAATGACGATGTCCATTGGCCCAAGAGGTTAAGTTCGTTGTGTGCTATGGGTCTTCGAACAGGCTCGTGAATATCATGGTAGGTGTTGATGTTGAGGTTTTGTTTTGTTTCATCTAAGACAAATCGAAGAGGTTATAGAAGGCAATGATAGATCAACGACTATAGATTTGCTAAGATAAGAGATGGAAGATGGAAATATTGAAAGCTGTTTTTTTTTTTTTATTTGAAAATGTTTGCAATTTGTTTTTTTTTTTTTTTTTTAAACTTGTATCTAAGTTATAAATAAATTTGGTGGCACGATAGCTCGTGTATAACCAAGGTGTGGTGGCCTTACAACTCTCAACCATTTCTGTGTGCGTATTACTGATGGCAGGAATGGCGGGGACCTACAGTTTTCTGCTAAATACGAATGGCTAAGTTGAGAAACATTTCATGACAAGAGTCAATCTTGGACCTGGAGGAATTGTCATTATATGCATTAGAAAACAAATTTGTTTTTAGGTTAAGGGAGGCTGGGAATCGAACCGAGACCTCTGACATAATAAATAGTCCTACGCATTAACCATTATGTTACTACTGTATTATACTGTCCTAGGACACCGTGATATATATACGGGAACGAAATTGCGGATGAACTGGCCAAAAACGGGTATAATCTCTTGATCCAAGCCAAACCGAACCATCGGTACTTATACCACTGGAGCAAGAAAAGAATAATATCCACCAGAATTTTCTTAAAGCCGCAAAAGTCAGGTGTCAACACTTTATACTTGTCGGGTTCCAAGAAATCTATGGCCGGCCTACCTACTCAAGATAAGCAGGCCTCAATTACCCCTCCTTGTTGGAATCCTAGCAGGTTCCAACTCACATGGGAACCCACATGAACAGAATGGGCAATAGCACGTGTGATTTATGGTGGATGGTGTCAGGATGAAGAGGCAGAAGAGGGCTCTTTTCACTTCCTCTGTGAATGTGCCAGTCAGGCCAAAGGGGGTTCTTATCACTTCCTCTGTGAATTCCCCAGTCTAGCAAGAATCAGGAAAGCAGCCCTCGGAGAATACTTCTTCGACGAATTGGGCGACATTTCAAACCTGCCTCTCAAAAACATCCTGAAATTCATTCAGAATTCAGGATGGTTCAGGGAGGCACCCTATACCTAAACTTTCACCCACTCCACTCCTTTCCCCTCCTCGTACCTACCGTACCAACATCCTGGGGAGTGCAATGGATCCGCTGAGATCCAAGTGAGGTGGCGCGGTTTTTCCGAATCATCACTCCTTCTGACCTAACCTAACATAAGTTATATATTTAAAAGAAAAGTCCCACCCTGAATGAATTGGATGGACTTATAAGTCCTTAATTCTATAATTCTATCTTATTTAAGCCGTAAAATTTGGTTTTTTTCCGTTTGAAATTAGAAGCAGTTAGAAAAAAAAAAGTTTTTAATAAGAAACTTGATTTATTATCATTAAGCTGCGGTAGGACCACATCAGATGGACACACCCGGATGGAAAAGATTGATAGGGTAGAGAGATCGCATTCATTTGATTGCTTTCACTGAGTGATGAAAATGTTGACCTAAACAAATGCTTCTTCATCCAAATGATATTTTCAAGAAGTCTGCTGGCTAGCTCAACAGAACTATTACAAATCCTTGAGCTCCTGGAATTCAAAGTTATTTAGATTATCCGCTTTCCGTTAAATTTTAAGAATTACCTTTTTCGGATGCAGGAAGAGGTTGTATAACATTGAAACCAAACTATCATGCGGTGAATACTTAATTCAAAATGATGTCCTAACAGTAGTTAAAATTTATCTAAACTATATAAAAAGAAACTACAAATCATTTGTAACTGATGATCTTTAAGTCAGGGAATCATGAAATATGTTTCTTGATGAGGTCACTCATAAATTTTTATTCTACCCCAAAGCTACATTACACTTTTTCATATACAATACTTAAACTTTTATGCTCCAGATAACGTACATAACAAGAAGACTCCATTTATGCAATTTTAACACTTCACCCTTGAAAGCAAATCATATAACAAAAACTCCCCCATACTGTTTAGAAGTAAAAAAAAAAAGAAGAAAAACTGAATAAAACGTGTGCACCCTAAAATAAGACAAGGGAAACATAAAACCCCTCGGGGACGACAGGTCTCATAATCTTCGTAAACTATACTGAGCTAGTGCACCCTCTGTTAAAATATTTACGTCTAGGTATATCTAGTACATGTACATATATCTGGAATATAAAACCCCCGCCATCATCAAGAAAAAAGAGCCTAGTTTAGCTGTAAGAACAGGTCCACGTTCTTTTATTATATCCTACAAGTTTTTTTTTTTTTTTTTGTTTTTTGTGTTGGTCGACATAATTTAGGAATGTACCTTTTTGGTTATATGTATTTTTTTTCTGAGTTTTTTTTGTATTTCTTTCTTTAAAGTGTGGGTGTTTCACCATATCTCATGTTCTTTTGCTGTGCTACCGCAAAAACGTTTTTGTGTTAAAAAAAAAAAAAAACTTTGAAAAGTTTCCCTGCGAATAAAACTTTTAGCTAAGGGAACAAAATTAGGGTTAAAAAGTTTTTTTCTTTATAGCCAACATTTTCTCCGTTTATAAAGGATAAAGAATAAATCTTTGCATTCGGTGTAAGCTGAAATTAGGTTTTTAAGGTGAATCTATGTAAATACTTTGAAGAACTTCTTTCAGGGGTGGAAATAAACTCAAAACATGGGGACAGTTTTATATATATACCTTCTTAATAAAAGCTTATTATATAAACTGATAAGGGAAATCTGACTTATTAAAATGAGGTACTATAATTATACATATACAAAAGAGCTTATGCTTGATAAGTTATGGATGGTAATTGTATAGATTAAGAGCCAGACTTCGAAGGACTTACCTTTACCTTACTTTGTAAAAGCTCATTTAAAATGGTAAATTAATAATAATGATTTGTATTTGATTGATCCGTGATTCAGTAATTTTGATTCACCGATTTCGAACCAAGCTTCAACGATGGTTCAGGCATTTAATTAACTTCTATCACATACCTACTTAAGAACCTTAAATAATCGTTGAAGCTCAGTTAATTCGCTAAAATCGGCGAATTGAAATTTCTGAACCACGGATCAATATTTAAACATGTTTGTACAACTGTCCTATTGCCCATTATCTAAGCATAAATTACTTTTAAATGATTATACCTATTATGCAGGTATGTATAGAATTTTAATACACCGACATTTCAATAGGTATATGTGAGACTTTTTCATTGGTATACATTGTGATAGTGCGAGGTTTCGTTAGTTATGCAGGCCTTTTATGTAGAGTTAAGCGAGATTACTTTAAAAGAAATTTTAGTTTGCTGTCAACCACTTTTGATTCATGATCATCAAATACAAAAACCTTCTGCTTCCCTCAATTAATCCTAATTTTAGCCATGAAAGTGTTCAAAACAATTTTGTAAGTGTTTTTTTTTTTTTTAAGAGCTGTATCTCTGTGGAAAGTGGGTGTATTTTGATGAAACAAAAAGCATTCCAAAGCCTAATATTCTTTGTGTTCAGAAATTTTAGAAAATAATTTTTTAAAGTACCGTTATTTTTCCATGATAAGAAACATCATTTTCTTTGAAAAAAAGCTTTGAGCCAATTAAATGAATTGATTCAATAGCTTGTTTATTTGTCTTTAATTTCTTTTTTTTCGTCGTTGTACAATTTTTTTTTCAGAAGAAAATCTGACTTTGAATGAAAAAAGAGACTTTTAACTTTGGTTACCAATATCTCAGCAAAAGAATGCCGATACAGAAAATTCAAGGGCAGTTTTAAAAATTGGAATTAATTTTCAACAAAATTAACTTCAATTATTTTCTTTTGGCTTCTCACCGTAAGATTAAGAAAGGGTCAAAAAACGACTTTATAAAGATTTTAGTAAATCTTTCACTGCTGTACAAATATTGGTTGCACCAACTTAATTTGGTAAGACAATTTATAGAAATTTAGACCACCAGTACATCTGTAAAGTGCTGAGATATTGGTAACCAAAGTCTAAAATTTCTCAGCACAAAAAACATAAAACTTTCCATTTCCACAGAGATACAACTCTTCAAAAAACACTAAAAAAAAAAGTGAAATTGTTTTTGTTCTCTTAATTTTTTTGACTAGTGTATTTAAATGATTTTTTAAATATTAACTGATTTACGGATTGGTAATTGATATAAACTAATCTGACGACTATTTCTAATAATTGTGTTTCATAAATAGTAAAATCCCATAGTTTATCGAGTGATGCCTAATTCGGTGAAAAAAAATTAAACTTACAAAATATGCACATACACTTATACAATGCAATGACCTTCTATGTTCTGTCTGTCCGATGGAAATCACCTCTCCATTAAGATGTTACTAGTGATGGCTTGTGGACAGCTAACATGAGCAAAATCTCCATGTAAATTTCACCATTCCACATCTAACTGACAGATATGGAAGAGAAAGAGATCCTCACGGATCGCAACGGATTGAATCGATCGTCTTCGTCCTCATCGCGTCGTCGTTGTCTTAGTTGTCTGGCATCATGTTGTTTGCCTCCTAATAGCAGTTCCGTGTGAAGTGATTTGTGCAAACGATCGCGTGCTGCATCGCAAATGAATAAATCATTTGGAATACAAGTAGCAACTTCTTTAAATGCGTAGAGAGCCGGTTTTTGTGTTGTGAGATTTGTTTTTATTTTTGATTTTTTAGAAAGGAGTTCGGAACTTCGCCCGGGATCAGCGAGATACTGGAGCACCATCATCAGATGAACTTTCTTTCCAGATTTCAAGATTTCGCAACTCCTAGCGCAGTATAGAAGCAATGATCAAGAGATTGTATACGTACTTGCTCCAACCGAATCGCACCTGGGGGAGTGTATACAGAACATGCCGATACTGTTTAGCATGTCCTATGTTATGTTGTGTACAGCACAACTTCATGACTTCCTGTACAAATTTGTTGCTTCAAAATAGAAAAAAAAAAAAAAAGAGAAGCTACAAATAAACCACACTTAAAATTGAGCATGTCACATTTTTTGTTCACGCTTGAATGTTCCCGAATTTAATTTTCTGTTTTTTTTTTTTTTTTTTTTTCTTCTGGGAAAGTGCTGATGGTGGAGCACACCATAGCACTCCATGTATGCAAATCTTCGTGAATTCCTCCAAAAAATGTACACCATTGCGAAAAATGGTAATGAGTAGCTGGCTTGGCGTAACTTTTTTGCAAGCACGCGTTTCCACGCGAGTAGGTGTACATCGTAGATCCAAACATCACATCCAGCCAGGGAGAGAGAGATATTTTACCCATGAAACAGAAACTCGGAAAAATCTATAGGGAAGCGATGGCGATGGCGATGGCAACGTGTTGTTCCTGGGTCGGCTTTGGTGGTACGTTTTTGTTGTATATCTCTTGTGACATTTAGCATCGCCTCATGTTTTCATTCTATACATCTTTGCTTAGTTTCGCCCCAAAACACAGTCGAGTCGGAGCGATACGATGTGCGCGATAGAGATCGGTATCCCTTACGACTTCCGTGTTACCTTGAGAGCTCTGGAGGCGGTTGGAACGCGCGCACTTGATAAGACCAGAAAAGCTGTATAGACAATGCAAATATGGTTGCCAGGTACCATTATTTTCGATATGTCTGGACTTAGAATGAGCTTTTAAAGTTTATTTCATATTAAAATACATATTTTATTTTGATTATTTCCATCTTTGTGATAAATAAAATTCAGAATTTTTCCTCTTTGTAATAAAAAAATATCAAAAATTCTCCTTTAAAATGTTCAAGATCTATTTTCTACTTTTATACTTTTAATTTAAACTAAGAGAATTTTTTTAAAAATAGTAACTATCGAATTTGGTTGGTATTTATTTTCCTACTTTTGTGCTAAATTATAAGAGCTTGTTCACTAAATTAGCTTAAATGTTTTTTGTACTAAATTTTAAATTTTTTAGTGAACTTTTTTTTTTTGAATTTTGTACTAAAACTAATAGGATGCTTTTAAAACGGTATTTATTTTACTACATTGTACTAAATTAAGAACTTGTTGGCTAAATTAGCTTAAACGTTTTTTGTACTAAATTTTAAAATTTGTAGAGAACTTTTTTTTAAATTTTGTTCTAAAACTAAGAGAATTCTTTTAAGACAATTAATTTGTTTGGTATTTATTTTACTTCATTTGTATGTACTAAATTGAGAGCTTTTTTTGAATACCTTAACTATTTTTTTGTACTAAATATAAAATTTTTTAGTTTTTTTTAAATTTTTTTCATAATTTTCAGTTATTTTGTTATTTCTTGTCTTAACTTTTTGTAATGTTTTGTTTAAAAAATAAATTATTTTTTAAGATCTGTTCATATATACATAGATATGTACATAACATTTATATTCCCGGTTTTTATTCTAAAAAAGGAAAACCGTCTAAAAATATTAAAGGTGTTTAAATTTTATTGTGTTGTCCTAAAATGATGAAACTTTTTAAAAATAAATCTTTGTTTTTTTATTTTCAAGTTCAAAAGTGGCAATCATAAAGATAGAGTCGCAGGGAAATCTTTTAAAAAAAAATCGTAAAATCGCTTAGAATTGCTTTCTGTTTCGTCGTCGTCGGCGTGCCTGTGCATAGTGTCAGATGCGGCCAAATCGCACGAGACCCCCAACTTTGGCTGTGGTGGTGGTGATGGTGATGGTGGCTGGTTGTTGGGTATAGTGCGCATTAGCTTTGTGTTCCAAGGTACAAATCAAAATCAGATAATCACAGATGCTGCAAATACTTTGATCACGTTTGCGATGCAATTAAGTGACAATTTCTGTCGTTTTTTTGTTGTTGTTTTGTTATTTCGTTGTATGACTTGTTTTTTTTTTTTTTTGATTATTGTGTATTTGTACCTATTACGTGCCCGAGACTTTTTTCTGTGCCTCCATGCTGCTGATGAGGCACCTATGTACATATAAAGTATAGATACTTATGTAGAAGGATGTGCTGCATTCTGCAGTGTGTGGATTCTTCCTTCGATTTGGATACGTTTGGCTGTGTGGCTATGTCGGCGCCCACTTGAAAAAATCGAATCAAATATGGGGTTTTTAGGGTATTGCAAATATTTCGATGGGATTTTTTTAACAGTACCTACATTGAGCTAGTGAGTTATAAAATTTAAGACCTTTTTAGATTTTAGAATTATTTTCAGCTAACAAAGTTCTAAAAGGTTTCAGAAGGTATATTTCGAAGTAATTTTTTTTTGACCCTTCAATCATTTGATGCGATTTTTAAAATCAAGTTTTAAACATAAAACATGACGGAGTTATGTGTCAATTATAAATTAAATTACGGGATGGACAGTTTTATTAAAAAAAAAAAACATGAAGAAATTTTATTTGAAATCAATTTTTTAAGAAGAGTGATGCCCTTTTGTCTTGATGATCATGTCAAAAAAAAAAAAAGGTGGGATCACTCTCATCGCAGCTCTAAATCAACTTGATTAGCTTGAACATGGTATTCCCACACAGTTCCACACTTCGATATGAAAAAATAGATTAAGTGCACTTCCCAAAATGACTTACTTTCCCTTCTTCCAATTTAGATTTGTTGCACCTTTATGTAGGTAGATGTATGAGGGGCGAGCCGAAATTACGCAAAGCTCTCATTACCAACCGCAACGTTTATGATTTCCACAATCAGTCTAATTGCCCCTATAACTCACAATAAATCAAAAAAAAAAAAATCTTACTTGCGTAAATTTCAACCTTGACATTACCCAGATCGTCTGCTGCGTGATGTATCCGAGAAGAAGTTGTGTATATGGTCTCTCAGCAAAGCAAATGTATCTCACCTAACTATAATCACACTGGATGGCGGAATGATGGTTACACTTTGGTTACACCCAGGGGCAATTTCGTAAGAGGGAAAATAATTTAATTTATGGGCTTCACGCTGATTACTGAGTGGTGTGCCGTAGCTCACACCTTCGCGCCAACTCATTTAACCTGCCTCATCAATATTTTTCAGATAAAATATATAATTTCCTCCCATCAAACATCGTATAACCAAAAACAACAAAAAAACACTCAAGGCACAGTGAGATCAAAAAGTCTCAGTCAAATTGATCTCGTAATTAAATTGTCAAATTGGAGGCGATTACAGGCGAAAATAATATCGATCGTTAAAAACAAAACTTTAAATCTTTCCCTCAGCTAAATTTAAAAATTTTAATTTTCCCAATTAATATGTCAAACGATCTAAGAAAAAAAATGTTTTTTTAGATATGTAGATCTTATCAATTGAATCTGAAGGAATACCTTAATACAATTTTTTTTTAGTTTTAAGGCAAGCCACGGGGCATCATTTTGAATGATATGAGATCGTTTTCTATATCTCTTTGGGAAATTAATTGACTTCCATTTTGGAATAAATGGTGTTAACCCTTGACACACAACAAAATGAAACGTGTGTTTGTTTTAAGAGCAAAACAACAACAACAACAACAACAACCGTGGGAACACGCATAGCACATTAGTTGAGTCTATGTGATGGAAAGATATGACATCTAAAATGCAAATCATTTAGGATTATAATTAGATGGGTGTTAAAAAATAAGAATTTTGAACTTATCATAATCCAGGCTGAGAAAAAAATTATCGCTATTTAATTGATATGAGTCAAAGCCGTCTGACGCCATCGCCAGATAGTGAATTAAAGTTTATTAATTTTAACTACGTTTTAAATGGGAAAATTGTTGCTTACCGTGCAAGGTAATTTTTTGTTTTATTTGTTTCCCTATAAGTTTAATTTTTATGATTAATTAAATAAATTTTTAACTCGTAAAGCATAATATATGGATGTACTTGAATCGGGAGCAACAAATTTTAAATTTATCTCTTAGAATTATGTATTTTAAAAGCGGCATCATAATGTTATTAAAGTTGCGATACATAGGTGCCAATATACAGATATACTGGGGCAAAATTTAATATCATTCAAATCATTTTTAAAATATTCCTAAAACTTCATTTTCCCTAAAATAATTTTTGCAATCAATTGAATTTGTGAACAACAACTTAAAAGCGCTACCACCAATTGCAATTTTAGGTATTTTTAATTCGCTTTATTGATTTTTGTAATCAATTATTAAAAAGAATTATATTAAGTGGTCTTAAAGCTAAAAATTAAAATAGGTTATCTGTCGATTTGTTCACGTTTTCGTTTAAATAAACTAATGCGGCTTTGGGAGGAAATATCGCCACTTTTTTTTGGAAAACGACCTGAAAAATCTCCATACCTACAAATTCAGAAATGTTTAGAAAAATTTATTTAGTTTTTTCCTATATTTTTTTGAACTTTTTCAATTCAAAAAAAAAGTTAAAATCCCGGAGGGAAAAACCGCCAAATCCATACCTACAATTTTGTTGGCAATTTTATTTACAATTTTATTTTAAAATGACTAGTTTTTAAAATGAATAATAAAATTTTTTAAAAAGTTTAAATTTTGTGAAATTTTATTTATTAATTTTTAAATTTTTGCTCACAACAATTATTTATATTTATTTATACGCTACGCGTTTCGGATATTTTCATCCATCATCGGGCTTAATTCAGTGACTATTTGGAGAGATCTCCCCTCTGTTTTCGCACATAATTAATTGCCTGTACCATTAATTGTGTGCGGAAAAGTGACATTTGCTCTCGATTCTTGTTTGTATTTGTTGGTTCTTTCATCACGACATTGCTTTCTGTGATTTTTATGCGTTTGTGTTTGTTTTTCGTTTTTGCAAATGGTGACACTTTCAAGGGGTAATTTTTCGTTATGGTTTTCGTAAGCGTTTCGTTGTCATGTTGGAGACCAACTAAAAATTTCGTTTGGTATCAGCAGCATACTAGGCTTAAGGTGTGAAAAAAGCTTGAGCGTGCAGTTTGAGTCGATACAAATCGTATTGGAGGGGGTCTTTTTCCCCCCGTTTATGTGAGAGGGGCAAATTTCTATAAAATCGACTTAAAATAGAAAAAAAAATCATTAAAAAATAACGGCAACACTTACATTGTCATGCTATATATTTTCTTAAAGCCAGAAGTCCGTTCTTTTATCATGTTTTTAACTAAAATAATTTAAGAGCATAGTTTTTGAAAAATTAATTTTCAAACTCAATATTTTGAAAAAATAATGAAAAAAATAATAATAAAGGAAAAAAGCAGTTAAATAAAAGTTTTTTTTTTCATAACAATTTAATTCTATTAAACAATTCTATTTAAATGTGCTAAATTTTATATTGGGCTTATTTATTTCAGTAGGCTAATTTATTTCAGTAATGTGTATAAGTATTTGTATGAAAACCTTTATAAAAAAAGAAGATATTATTTTTAAATACAACTTTGTTTCCCATATTCATATAGGTAAATATATATATACTGAAAACCATCTCGCTCATGTTTACTTAGCTGCAAGATTAAAAATATCTTGCATTCAATTAAATACCTATTCTGACCCTATGGAACTAAATTTTGATTTATTATAGCTTAAATCCAAGAATTTACCTATACAACCAAAATAATTATGAATAATAACCAGGTAAAATCTGATCGAGTCATATCTCAAGCCTAAAAACCACTGTGTCACATTGGTTCAAAGTAAGAAAAAAATCATATATAGGATCTTTATGATAGCAATTGGAAAGTGAGAGATCTTTATTAATTAGTAATCATTAAGTTGTGTTTCCCCTTTATGATTGAGGAGCGAGGAATGTGGTTAAATAATAACCGAGAATAAAGATCTAATTTGTTAGGTTTTAGGATTAATTTTGTTATGAATGTTAAATAATAATTATAAATGTTTCTTGAATTTAAGGTTTTTTTTTTGGATTTATTTGATTTATGTTCAAGAATATTTAAAAGCAAATTTATACTTATTTGAACTATGTATATACTTTTTTCTATAGATAAAAAAAAACTGTGGACCTAAACACACAATCTATGAAATAACAGTCGTTCACATAACTTTAATTCGCAGCCAACAAGCAAATTGATAATTTGTTAGTTAATTTTTTTTTTACAAATTCCAGTCCAGTTAGTTAAAACAGAATTTAAATATGAGTGTCAAGTTAGCGAAACAACATTCACCGATCGAAAAAATTTTAATTGGGTAATTAGCCGTTAATTAGTCGTGAATTAGTTGTGATAATTTAGAATTTGTCGTTCGATGTTTTCTATGTTTTTTTTGCTGCTTCGCTAACTTGATATCAAGTTAGCGAAGCAGCACCTCAAAAAGGGGTAAAAACGTCTTATAGCGAATAGTTTATTGCTTAATAATTTGCCGTTCAGCAGTTCTGAATGATTTGTGACAATTTTAATTTTGTCGTGCAATGTTTTCTACGTTTTTTTTGCTGCTTTGCTAACTTCGTGTCAAGTTAGCGAAGCAGCATCTGGAAAACGTATAAAAACTTCTTATTGTGAATGTTTTACTGCTCTATAATTTGCCGTTAATTAGTCGTGAATTAGTTGTGACAATTTTGAATTTGTCGCTCTATGTTTTCTATGTTTTTTTTGCAAAAAACTGAAATTCGTGTCAAGTTAGCGAAGCAGCACCTGGAAAACGTATAAAAACTTCTTATTGTGAATGTTTTACTACTCTATAATTTGCCGTTAATTAGTCGTGAGTTAGTTGTGACAATTTTGAATTTATCGCTCTATGTTTTCTATGTTTTTTTTGCAAAAAAGTGAAATTCGTGTCAAGTTAGCGAAGCAGCACCTGGAAAACGTATAAAAACTTCTTATTGTAAATGTTTTACTGCTCTATAATTTGCCGTTAATTAGTCGTGAATTAGTTGTGATAATTTTGAATTTGTCGCTCTATGTTTTCTATGTTTTTTTTGCAAAAAACTGAAATTCGTGCCAAGTTAGCGAAGCAACACCTGGAAAACGTATAAAAACTTCTTATTGTGAATGTTTTACTACTCTATAATTTGCCGTTTATTAGTCGTGAATTAGTTGTGACAATTTTGAATTTGTCGCTCTATGTTTTCTATGTTTTTTTTGCAAAAAAGTGAAATTCGTGTCAAGTTAGCGAAGCAGCACCTGGAAAACGTATAAAAACTTCTTATTGTGAATGTTTTACTGCTCTATAATTTGCCGTTCATTAGTCGTGAATTAGTTGTGACAATTTTGAATTTGTCGCTCTATGTTTTCTATGTTTTTTTGCAAAAAAGTGAAATTCGTGTCAAGTTAGCGAAGCAGCACCTGGAAAACGTATAAAAACTTCTTATTGTGAATGTTTTACTACTCTATAATTTGCCGTTAATTAGTCGTGAATTAGTTGTGACAATTTTGAATTTATCGCTCTATGTTTTCTATGTTTTTTTTGCAAAAAAGTGAAATTCGTGTCAAGTTAGCGAAGCAGCACCTGGAAAACGTATAAAAACTTCTTATTGTGAATGTTTTACTGCTCTATAATTTGCCGTTCATTAGTCTTGAATTAGTTGTGACAATTTTGAATTTGTCGCTCTATGTTTTCTATGTTTTTTTTTGCAAAAAAATGAAATTCGTGTCAAGTTAGCGAAGCAGCACCTGGAAAACGTATAAAAACTTCTTATTGTGAATGTTTTACTGCTCTATAATTTGCCTTTAATTAGTCGTGAATTAGTTGTGACAATTTTGAATTTGTCGCTCTATGTTTTCTATGTTTTTTTTGCAAAAAACTGAAATTCGTGTCAAGTTAGCGAAGCAGCACCTGGAAAACGTATAAAAACTTCTTATTGTGAATGTTTTACTGCTCTATAATTTGCCGTTAATTAGTCGTGAATTAGTTGTGATAATTTTGAATTTGTCGCTCTATGTTTTCTATGTTTTTTTTGCAAAAAACTGAAATTCGTGCCAAGTTAGCGAAGCAACACCTGGAAAACGTATAAAAACTTCTTATTGTGAATGTTTTACTACTCTTTAATTTGCCGTTCATTAGTCGTGAATTAGTTGTGACAATTTTGAATTTGTCGCTCTATGTTTTCTATGTTTTTTTTGCAAAAAAGTGAAATTCGTGTCAAGTTAGCGAAGCAGCACCTGGAAAACGTATAAAAACTTCTTATTGTGAATGTTTTACTGCTCTATAATTTGCCGTTCATTAGTCGTGAATTAGTTGTGACAATTTTGAATTTGTCGCTCTATGTTTTCTATGTTTTTTTGCAAAAAAGTGAAATTCGTGTCAAGTTAGCGAAGCAGCACCTGGAAAACGTATAAAAACTTCTTATTGTGAATGTTTTACTACTCTATAATTTGCCGTTAATTAGTCGTGAATTAGTTGTGACAATTTTGAATTTATCGCTCTATGTTTTCTATGTTTTTTTTGCAAAAAAGTGAAATTCGTGTCAAGTTAGCGAAGCAGCACCTGGAAAACGTATAAAAACTTCTTATTGTGAATGTTTTACTGCTCTATAATTTGCCGTTCATTAGTCTTGAATTAGTTGTGACAATTTTGAATTTGTCGCTCTATGTTTTCTATGTTTTTTTTTGCAAAAAAATGAAATTCGTGTCAAGTTAGCGAAGCAGCACCTGGAAAACGTATAAAAACTTCTTATTGTGAATGTTTTACTGCTCTATAATTTGCCTTTAATTAGTCGTGAATTAGTTGTGACAATTTTGAATTTGTCGCTCTATGTTTTCTATGTTTTTTTTGCAAAAAACTGAAATTCGTGTCAAGTTAGCGAAGCAGCACCTGGAAAACGTATAAAAACTTCTTATTGTGAATGTTTTACTGCTCTTTAATTTGCCGTTAATTAGTCGTGAATTAGTTGTGACAATTTTGAATTTGTCGCTCTATGTTTTCTATGTTTTTTTTGCAAAAAACTGAAATTCGTGCCAAGTTAGCGAAGCAACACCTGGAAAACGTATAAAAACTTCTTATTGTGAATGTTTTACTACTCTATAATTTGCCGTTAATTAGTCTTGAATTAGTTGTGACAATTTTGAATTTGTCGTTCTATGTTTTCTATGTTTTTTTTTGCAAAATTGTAAAATTGGCCTTAACTTAGGGAAACAGCCTCTGGAAAACGTATACAAACTTCTTATTGTGAATGTGTTACTACTCTATAATTACCCGTGAATTAGTTGTAACAATTTTGAATTTGGTCGCTCTATGTTTTCTATGTTTTTTTACAAAATTGTGAAATTGGCGTCAACTTAGCGAAAAAGCTTCTGGAAAGCGTATAAAATCTTCTTTTTGTGAATGTTTTACTACTCTATAATTAGCCGTGAATTAGTTGTGACAATTTTGAATTTGGTCGCACGATGTTTTCTATGTTTTTTTTTTTGTAAAATGGTGAAATTGGCGTTAACTTAGCGAAAAATCCTCTGGAAAACGTATAAAATCTTCTTATTGTGAATGTTTTACTACTCTATAATTAGCCGTAAATTAGTTGTGACCATTTTGAATTTTTCGCTCAATGTTTTCTATATTGTTTTTTTTTTTTTTTTTTGCAAAATTGTGAAATTTTTATTAAGTTAGCGAAGCAGACTCTGGAAAAGGGGTAAAAACTTCATATATTGAATGGTTTATTGCCATTCATCAGTCCTGAATTAGTTGTAACAATTACAATTTTGGCGTGTAATGTTTTTTATGTTAAAAAGATATAGTTTAGTCTCGTACTGTATTAATTAAAATAACTGAAAGAACTCTTTAAATGTTACAAAAAGAATTCTATTTTTATTTAAATCTTAAAACGTAGTACATGATTATATTATAAATATTTTTGAAGAAAAACACACAAAGAGCATTAAAAAATTGCAACTTAAATGTTAGAGCTCTGGCGCAAATCATTCGGAGCGAATATGCCACGACTCCAAGAACGATTCGATGAAATATTGCTTGTGTAGACACCATGCTATGTAAATCTGAAATTTCAGATGTTCTATTGAACGCGGCTGATGTGACATCTACGTGTGAGAAATTTTCCTATAACTATTGTGTGTAACCGCCATTTTTCTTTTAAAACCCTACAAAAGCTAGAATGTAACTGCCATTTTTGAAATAAAAACCCTACAAATGCCTGAATAAATGTTTGTTCCCTTAAATTTCCCCATTACAGCGACATCTACTAGTCGCTTTTAAAACTGATTTTTTGTACGTATTGGTGTTTTACTTTTGCACAAAAGTAAAAATTAAAGGCTTAACTACATTCAAAAACTTTTGCACAAAAGTAAAAGTTAAGAGCGCTATAACTTTTACTTTTGTAAAACTTGAGAAAGAAGATAGAAATGAGTTGTGCGTTGGAAAAAGACAAAGGATTTAGTTCACTTTTGTACAAAAGTAAGTTGAATGTAGTTAAGCCTTAAGAGCGCTTTAACTTTTACTTTTATAAAACTTGAGAAAGAAGATAGAAATGAGTTGTGCGTTGGAAAAATACAAAGGATTTAGTTTAGTTTTGTACAAAAGTAAGTTGAATTTAGTTAAGCCTTTACGTTTTTTTTTTTTTTTTGAATTTTTAGATCTGTCAAAAACGTGGTGATGAACGCGGCCAATCCGATGGGCAATTTTAGCGTTTGGCCGCGTTCGGGGGGCAAGCCAAACCTATCCGGATAGGTTTGTGTTGTTGTTATCCCTTGTTGAAAAACTTCTGATGTCAGCTGATGCAACAACAACTCAAGGTATCTGAAAATTTTTGAGATAGGTGGATAGCCTATCTCACTACCACCCGAACGCAAGCATTACGTTTGCAGCTGACTTTTGGTTTGCAGGTGTCGTGTCGTTTGTTGTTGGTTTTTCGTCGTAGGAATAAAGGCCGGGTCACACAGAGAAAGATTTATAAAAATGCCTTAAAATGCATATCAGTGTAAAGGCTCTCCCAAACCAGCATGTTTATTCGCTGCGACAAACGAAAACAATAACAACAACGTGTTGTTTTGTTTGACAACAACGTGTTGTTTTGTTTGACAACCACGTGTTGTTTTGTTTGACAACCACGTGTTGTTATTGTTCGTTTGTCGCAGCGATTAATCGCGTTGGTTTGGGAGAGCCTTTAGGCCAGGCGCGCACATGCAACTAAACAGTTTGGTTTCGATTTTGAGCACAATGGGCTCTTATGGGAGTGCGCGTCGGTTTATGTGCGCGGACTTTCATATAATCCTATAGTACTCAAAATCGAAACCAAACTGTTTAGTTGCATGTGCGCGCCTGGCCTTAATCTGCCTACATCGGTGAATTCAAAATCTTGAACCACGGATCAAATATTATCCCATGATTGTACAACTGGGACTTAATAGATAAAATCAATGCAGGTTCATTCTCTATTGTGCATTGCTATTATTTGCAAAAATGATGCCAGCATGCATTTACATGATGTATACTGACATGATAAAATTATACGTCATAATATGCACATGTTCATTATTTTTAAAGATATTTAAGTGACCTTTAGTCCAATGCATTTCGACCAGGCATGACAGTTGGACTCATCAGTTTAGATGTTGTCTACAGCTCATATGCAATACAGTCCACTTAACAAAAAAATCTTTTATTTGTGTTTTCCTTCTTCTTGGTCATTATTTTTATGACAAAAATAATGACAAATTTTGGACTATTTACACGATTTGGTCATTAATGACCAAATATTATAAAAGAAATTATGGAAAATTATCACTCGTGTAAATACGGCATAACGCCTGTTCACGGTTGTATGTTCCCTTTCACACGAAGCAACTGAGTTTCCAGCAACAATCAGTTCATATAGGTCCTCTTTCACACGAGGAGACTGAGTTTCCAGTAAAAAATGTCCCTTTTCACACGAGGAGACTGAGTTGCTGGCAACAATTAGTTCATAGGCGAGAAGGGCAGAGGGGTAAACAAAATCTCCCCCGTTCAACAAATTCAGGAGATTTTTTTGACGTTTCTCTTCACACTACGTTTGTGTGCGTTCAACCAAGGTAATTTAAAAGGAAAATAAGCAAATCTCCGGGTTTTTGTTTCTTGCGTGTGAAAGGTACAAGAGATTGTTAAAGAGATTTAAAGAAAACGTCAAAAAAATCTCCAGCAACTCGTTTTTTCGTGTGAAAGGGATCTATCAGGCCAGAAGGGCAGGAAGAAAGCAGGGTAAACAAAATCTACCCGGCGGTCAACAAATTCAGTAGATTTTTTTGATGTCATTAATTTTGTCATTTATTATTGGTATAAATTAAGGTAAGACGGCACCCGGCGGAACTGCACTTCAGCGGAACTGCGCGACACTCCGCGGCAGTTTTTTGATATACTGCAGCAATGCGACAGTAAGGGGCAAATCGTGAAGTTAAGCCTTAACTACATTGGCCACTTTTTGCAAAATTACAAAAGTAAAAATATTTTTTTTTCCCGCTAGCGCAGTTGTTTTGTGAAAAAAATTTACACAATTCTTTTTAAACCAAAATTTAAGCGTTCTGCATCATTTTTATAAGTTTTCCAGTGAGAAAAACTATCCGAAAATGAGTTTGAAAATGTTCACTTTTGTACTTTCTCACTTTTTCGGCTTATGTAGTTAAGGCTTTAGTAGCAATTGAATTGCTACAATGCTACAAAAAGATGGCGGCCAAATGTCATACATTGGAGCGATAGCGACACACGAGATATACGGTGTTCCAGCTTTAAGGCTCTCCCAAACCAACGCGATTAATCGCTGCGACAAACGAAACCAACAATAACAACTCGTGGTTGTCAAACAAAACAACACGTGGTTGTCAAACAAAACAACACGTTGTTGTCAAACAAAACAACACGTTGTTGTTATTGTTTTCGTTTGTCGCAGCGAATAAACATGCTGGTTTGGGAGAGCCTTTACACTGATATGCATTTTAAGGCATTTTTATAAATCTTTCTCTGTGTGACCCGGCCTTTATTCCTACGACGAAAAACCAACAACAAACGACACGACACCTGCAAACCAAAAGTCAGCTGCAAACGTAATGCTTGCGTTCGGGTGGTAGTGAGATAGGCTATCCACCTATCTCAAAAATTTTCAGATACCTTGAGTTGTTGTTGCATCAGCTGACATCAGAAGTTTTTCAACAAGGGATAACAACAACACAAACCTATCCGGATAGGTTTGGCTTGCCCCCCGAACGCGGCCAAACGCTAAAATTGCCCATCGGATTGGCCGCGTTCATCACCACGTTTTTGACAGATCTAAAAATTCAAAAAAAAAAAAAAAACGTAAAGGCTTAACTAAATTCAACTTACTTTTGTACAAAACTAAACTAAATCCTTTGTATTTTTCCAACGCACAACTCATTTCTATCTTCTTTCTCAAGTTTTATAAAAGTAAAAGTTAAAGCGCTCTTAAGGCTTAACTACATTCAACTTACTTTTGTACAAAAGTGAACTAAATCCTTTGTCTTTTTCCAACGCACAACTCATTTCTATCTTCTTTCTCAAGTTTTACAAAAGTAAAAGTTATAGCGCTCTTAACTTTTACTTTTGTGCAAAAGTTTTTGAATGTAGTTAAGCCTTTAATTTTTACTTTTGTGCAAAAGTAAAACACCAATACGTACAAAAAATCAGTTTTAAAAGCGACTAGTAGATGTCGCTGTAATGGGGAAATTTAAGGGAACAAACATTTATTCAGGCATTTGTAGGGTTTTTATTTCAAAAATGGCAGTTACATTCTAGCTTTTGTAGGGTTTTAAAAGAAAAATGGCGGTTACACACAATAGTTATAGGAAAATTTCTCACACGTAGATGTCACATCAGCCGCGTTCAATAGAACATCTGAAATTTCAGATTTACATAGCATGGTGTCTACACAAGCAATATTTCATCGAATCGTTCTTGGAGTCGTGGCATATTCGCTTCGAATGATTTGCGCCAGAGCTCTAACATTTAAGTTGCAATTTTTTAATGCTCTTTGTGTGTTTTTCTTCAAAAATATTTATAATATAATCATGTACTACGTTTTAAGATTTAAATAAAAATAGAATTCTTTTTGTAACATTTAAAGAGTTCTTTCAGTTATTTTAATTAATACAGTACGAGACTAAACTATATCTTTTTAACATAAAAAACATTACACGCCAAAATTGTAATTGTTACAACTAATTCAGGACTGATGAATGGCAATAAACCATTCAATATATGAAGTTTTTACCCCTTTTCCAGAGTCTGCTTCGCTAACTTAATAAAAATTTCACAATTTTGCAAAAAAAAAAAAAAAAAACAATATAGAAAACATTGAGCGAAAAATTCAAAATGGTCACAACTAATTTACGGCTAATTATAGAGTAGTAAAACATTCACAATAAGAAGATTTTATACGTTTTCCAGAGGATTTTTCGCTAAGTTAACGCCAATTTCACCATTTTACAAAAAAAAAAACATAGAAAACATCGTGCGACCAAATTCAAAATTGTCACAACTAATTCACGGCTAATTATAGAGTAGTAAAACATTCACAAAAAGAAGATTTTATACGCTTTCCAGAAGCTTTTTCGCTAAGTTGACGCCAATTTCACAATTTTGTAAAAAAACATAGAAAACATAGAGCGACCAAATTCAAAATTGTTACAACTAATTCACGGGTAATTATAGAGTAGTAACACATTCACAATAAGAAGTTTGTATACGTTTTCCAGAGGCTGTTTCCCTAAGTTAAGGCCAATTTTACAATTTTGCAAAAAAAAACATAGAACGACAAATTCAAAATTGTCACAACTAATTCAAGACTAATTAACGGCAAATTATAGAGTAGTAAAACATTCACAATAAGAAGTTTTTATACGTTTTCCAGGTGTTGCTTCGCTAACTTGGCACGAATTTCAGTTTTTTGCAAAAAAAACATAGAAAACATAGAGCGACAAATTCAAAATTGTCACAACTAATTCACGACTAATTAACGGCCAATTATAGAGCAGTAAAACATTCACAATAAGAAGTTTTTATACGTTTTCCAGGTGCTGCTTCGCTAACTTGACACGAATTTCAGTTTTTTGCAAAAAAAACATAGAAAACATAGAGCGACAAATTCAAAATTGTCACAACTAATTCACGACTAATTAAAGGCAAATTATAGAGCAGTAAAACATTCACAATAAGAAGTTTTTATACGTTTTCCAGGTGCTGCTTCGCTAACTTGACACGAATTTCATTTTTTTGCAAAAAAAAACATAGAAAACATAGAGCGACAAATTCAAAATTGTCACAACTAATTCAAGACTAATAAACGGCAAATTATAGAGCAGTAAAACATTCACAATAAGAAGTTTTTATACGTTTTCCAGGTGCTGCTTCGCTAACTTGACACGAATTTCACTTTTTTGCAAAAAAAAAATAGAAAACATAGAGCGATAAATTCAAAATTGTCACAACTAATTCAAGACTAATTAACGGCAAATTATAGAGTAGTAAAACATTCACAATAAGAAGTTTTTATACGTTTTCCAGGTGCTGCTTCGCTAACTTGACACGAATTTCACTTTTTTGCAAAAAAAACATAGAAAACATAGAGCGACAAATTCAAAATTGTCACAACTAATTCACGACTAATGAACGGCAAATTATAGAGCAGTAAAACATTCACAATAAGAAGTTTTTATACGTTTTCCAGGTGCTGCTTCGCTAACTTGACACGAATTTCAGTTTTTTGCAAAAAAAACATAGAAAACATAGAGCGACAAATTCAAAATTGTCACAACTAATTCACGACTAATTAACGGCAAATTATAGAGTAGTAAAACATTCACAATAAGAAGTTTTTATACGTTTTCCAGGTGCTGCTTCGCTAACTTGACACGAATTTCACTTTTTTGCAAAAAAAAACATAGAAAACATAGAGCGACAAATTCAAAATTGTCACAACTAATTCACGACTAATTAACGGCAAATTATAGAGTAGTAAAACATTCACAATAAGAAGTTTTTATACGTTTTCCACGTGCTGCTTCGCTAACTTGACACGAATTTCAGTTTTTTGCAAAAAAAACATAGAAAACATAGAGCGACAAATTCAAAATTGTCACAACTAATTCACGGCTAATTAACGGCAAATTATAGAGCAGTAAAACATTCACAATAAGAAGTTTTTATACGTTTTCCAGATGCTGCTTCGCTAACTTGACACGAAGTTAGCAAAGCAGCAAAAAAAACGTAGAAAACATTGCACGACAAAATTAAAATTGTCACAAATCATTCAGAACTGCTGAACGGCAAATTATTAAGCAATAAACTATAAGACGTTTTTACCCCTTTTTGAGGTGCTGCTTCGCTAACTTGATATCAAGTTAGCGAAGCAGCAAAAAAAACATAGAAAACATCGAACGACAAATTCTAAATTATCACAACTAATTCACGACTAATTAACGGCTAATTACCCAATTAAAATTTTTTCGATCGGTGAATGTTGTTTCGCTAACTTGACACTCATAATTTAAATTTATTTTTTAAGACTTCTTTCTTCATCATTCATTCATAGGAAATTCGCAAGTAAGTATTTGAAATTTGTTTACTTTCCCGATGCAATTTTTTTGATATAACAAAGAAGATTTTTCGACAATTTGTTGAAATTTGTAGGAATAGTTATAAAGAATCAAACATCTTGAAATGGCTAATGTTTGTGAATTCAACAACGGTTGGAGTGCAATATTTCTTGTAAACTGGGGTTAAAAATGTAAAAATAATCTCCAGTGTACCACATCATCAAGTCGACTTTCCAAAAAAAAAAACCACCTGACAGTGTAGGTTTTTTTATTTAAATTTTAATTTTAGCCAGTTCACATTTTTGAGATCTCACTAAGCAAGCTCCATCAGCTTCACTGAGCAGGAGGACAAACCTGTACAAAATTTCTCGGTTAAAAGTCAAAAACAATTTCCATCTCTTTTTAATTAATTAATCAACTGTGACAAAAAATAATTGAGCAAGCGAATACAAAAAATATCAGTCTCAACTTTGACAGCAAGAGTGAGGAATCTCACTGAGAATTACGTTCAGATTTTTGAGACTACTCAAAGAGCTTGAGAAACCTGGGGCCATATCGCGTAAGACGATTCGATTGAACGATTATCGTTTTGGCAATAGCTGTCTCTATCGCGTGTAAGGTGAAATATAGAGAGAGCAATCGTCAAAACGATGATCGTTCAATCGAATCGTCTTACGCGATCTGAGCCCTGAACTGGCTAATTATAATATTTTCTTTGACAATTGGCGTCTTCAGGAAAATGAGATCTCTGAAATTTCTCCACGTCGCGTCAGAAAGTGAGCAAGCGAATCCAAATTTTTTTTCCTCTGAGCTTTACAATCACAACTGAGAAATTTTGTTGAGGAATCCTGTCCATTGTCCATTTACATAACTGAGATTTCTGAGGGCTCTGAGATCTTATTTTCCTGAACATATGCCTAATATTTACTTGAAAACATTTAAGTAATCATTTCAATTTTTTTTATCTAAATTGTCAATTTTCTCTTTTAATTTGTCAATAAAAAGCTCAAGACTATGGTTTACCCGGCTGCCGAAGTAGTATTTATTCAGTAAAGTAATCGACGTGTGTTTTTAAAATGTTAGCTGTTTGAATAAACTCTGAATTTCTGTTGGTTCAATCAAACTAAATAAAAAGCTTTAGATTCATGTTAAATATGCGCAAAGGCGGATCCAGGGGGGGGACGTGGGGGTCATGAACCCCCCTGGGCCATATCCATTCGCTTATTAATACTGATTACATTCATAGAAAAAAAGACTTTGCATGCAAAAATAACATAAATCCAAAACTTGACCCTCCCCTGGGTTATATCAAAAGCACTACACACATCTAGATCTGCTGCTATACATTGCTATTATTAACTTCCCATTGGAAGTTATTGTAATCCGTCCGATTTGTGAAATTGAAAATTTTGACATTTCTCGACGTTTCAATAGGTCTCTGGAGTCGGATTACATTGTTTTTAGAGAGATGTCTGTGTACGTACGTTCGGAAGTTTTTTTTCTTTCACGATATCTCGAGAACGCATAGAGATATCGACTTCAAATAAATTTTATATTACAGATAATAAGGTCATAACATGTAGAAAGGCCTTTCAGAAAAATTCAATAAGCGCTTTTTTTATCACAGTAATTTAAAAAAAGTTGTAAAATGGCTTGTTTCTCGAATATCTCTAGATATCGACTTCGGCCTGGTTTTATTCTGTGCATAATGACGCAGTGAAAAATTGGTAATACTTAAAAAAAAATCAACCCACAGTTTTTTTTGTAATTAAAAAAACATTTTAAATTGTTAAAAAAATACCGAATATTGAGAACACGCAAAGATATTAACTTCGAGTTAATTTTATTTAGTTTACACCTAATCTACCGATTAGAGTTTGTAAAAAAATTAATAAACGGGTTTTTTCTATGCCAAAATAACTGTAAAATTGTTTAAAAATGGTTTTTGGCTCGAATATCTCGAGCACAACCAATGATATCAACTCCGGGATAATTTTAATCTACACATTAGTTATTGATAAGGTTTGTAAAAAAAAAATTAATTAACTGTTTTTTTTTTTCTAGGCCAAAAAAACAGCAAAAGAAACTGCTAATAGCCGTTCCACACTATCCCATCGAGTATTAATACATTTCAAAACTGCCAAATTTGTGTGAAGAAAACGATTTTCATATTTTGCTTCCACACTTTCATCCAAAAAATCAATTCACCATAACCTCAAACCCCTCAACTGAGTAAGAATGTGTGATGGTCTTAGAACCAATCTTAAAAATTTTCATGTATTAACACATGTCAAATTGTGTGAGATGGGCTGTCAAGTCGTGTGGGATGAATTTTCATATTTTGTTTCCACACTATTATACAGGATTTACTTTCCACTTTTTTGACATGTGTTAATACTCAGTGGGATAGTGTGGAAGGCCCTTAATAATTGTTGAAATTTTTCGTGTCGCATATATTTTGATCAAACAGCCTTCACTTGTTTGCACAAATGATAAGTTTTTTGAAGATTTTTAATTGGTAAATTTCTTATAAAAAATAACATTACATATCATATGCATATGTAGGAAAAGTCTAGCAAAACCACAGAACTTTATAGAAGAACAATAGCTGACAGTACAAATTACATTTAATGTGCTTTCAAATACACGATTATATATTATTATATTAAATTGTCTTCGATTTTCAATGCCACTAGCTTTTTAGTTAGAGTTTAGTGAAGTAATAAGCCTAGTAAAATTTCAGCCGTTTAGATTAATATTTAGAGGTTGCTCATCGCTAATTTCTTTTTTCCATACAAATTGTATGGGAAGTACAACAATTTTAAGTACTAAAGTAATGAGTACAAAATTTTCAATTCTTTTGTGGAATTATAATTACAAGTACAAGTATCGGTACTGGTACTTGGAAATTTGAAGTACAATTACCATGGAATTGTACTTGTACTTAAAATATTAAAGTACAAGGTAGTTGTACTTGTTATTGTACTTAAGCTTAAATTACACAGGCCTGCCTGAAAGTATAGTTACATAAAAAAGTCCATAAAAAACATATAGCTGTGTTCATCAATTGCAAAAGGCGGTAGATGAATTATTCAATTTTTACCGCGATTGCATTTTGAAGTGTGACCCCTTCCTGACTCAAAGACTGGATCCGCCCTTGAATATGCGAACCCCATTTCCTGTCGTGTTCACCTTAGCCAAAGTTATTCTCTTTGATATAAATCTCGTACTAGCAAATTCTACACTGATTTTAGAAAATTTACTAACCACAACAAGTCAAATTGTCATGCAATTGGCAATGTGACCGTCCCGTGTGGTCAGGTGCTCAATCATTTCAATTAGATGTTCATTCTAAGAGTTCTGACACGAAATTGAAAAATTGTTTCCCCAGAGTTAATACATTCGTCGAACGCAACTTCTCCCAACTAATTGAATTTTTCCACGCAAAATAAAAAAAAATAAATAAATAATTGCAGGCACCAGTCCGTCCAGCCAGACTATGCATCAGAGGACCATAGGCGCCAAAACCATGGTGTAATTACCTCGGCTAATGGAAATGATTGTGGTTTAGTTGGCCAGTTGACTGCGAAAATGTCATCATCATCATCAGTGCAACTGTCAGACCGAGATGTCATCGAAAATGAAGTGACAATTCAAAGCCAAAGTCAGGACTACTTAACGTAGGTATGGTTTATTTGTGTTTTTCGAGAATACATATGTATGTGGCCTCATCTAGTTAGTTCCAGTCTGACGATTGTCATAAAGTAGCAGTTGGTGTAGACCCGAGTTAATGACGACAAACGTTCTTTGCTGATGCCTTCTGCTTTTGTTTCGATTGTGCAATTTTCACAGAAAAAATTGCCAAACATGCCAAATGAAAAACTCAATTAGCATCGTTACAAATTACTAAACCATGAAACTGACATGACAACTTACGATATATACCCTACTTCTGAACTGTAGTGATATGGGATTGAATTTAGCAAAAATGTTTTGACTTGTTGTGGTATTGTAGATTGGGATTGTGATTTCTTCGGTCCCAAATGGCATAATTAGTGTGAACAAATTGTATGGTAGTAAAGCAATTGACGGTCGCCGCCGGAAATTTAACTATACCTTGTACAGAAATCACAGCGATTAAGCTGAATGAAGATCATTTTCTCATAAAACATTGGTGTCGACTGTGCTAATTGTTCGAGATCACGAAACCAATCATAAAAGAATTAACAGTTTGCAGCAACATAATTAGCGATTGTTGCAACTGATTATGTGCAGAATTCCATGCAAGCAATCATAATGTTTTATTGAAGGTTGATGATACTAGTTAAGGCAAAGATTGAAAACTCGAGATTATTCGGTTTTATGATTTAGTACATTGTTTACAAAATTACAGAAAACATATTGTAATACCTACTCGATGATTCAAAAACATTTGTAAATGGGAGCCTTAATCCTATGTAAGTCTTCCCTGTCCCAATGCATGATATTATATCTGCGAACTTTGAAATTATTATAAATGCAAGAATTTTGAAAAATATGGACAAAATAACTCTTACCATTTTTTATCCGGTTTCGGAAATTAAATAGCAACAAATATTTTGTGCAATTATACTTGCCATCCTACCTAATCTAAAAAGCAGTGATTTTATCAATGGTACACTAGGTACAGAACTTATAATGCAAGGTATACTTACCTAGTTTAATTTACAATAAGAAAAAAATCATTGAATTCCTTAATTTTTAAATTTCTTTGAAGAATTAAACTATTTTGTAGAAACGAGGAACGTTATTCAAACAAAGTTGTAATTTGCTTGAATCCTTTCAATGTGATTGCATACAATTTCCCTTTCGATTACTAAAAATGCCAATCTTAATTTTTTGCATTCCTTCGCTTTTACTTAAGCATTCATCAAAAAGTTTTTAAATAAACCAAATCTGCCACTTTGCTCACTTCCTCTTTTCTGTTGTGTTATCTTTTCCATCCAGACACACAGTCTCTGGTGAACATGACACATGAATCAATTAATACCACTTACAAAGTTGCATCTGTTTTTATCCTTTTTTGTTGTTCTTTGTCGTCCTCGTCATTTGCAGAAGAATCAGCAAGAGTACAGCAGCAACAGCAGCAGCAGGAAAGGCAGGAACAGCTCGTTCCCTATCTTCTTCCTGTCTTAATTAATTATTTCATTCTCGCTGATGGGGGTGTTATGTAACCCACTTTTATACTGATGGCAGACATGCTTGTCTTCTAAATAATTCCTTATTTTTCTCGACGCCTCCTCTCTAGCACACAATCCCTCAGGACTTACTTTTGCACGTTAGAGAATATAAAAAGAACTCCTAAATGCAGGAAAAAAGAAAACAGGACATGAGCGATGAAAGGATTTAAGTTTGATTTTTTGTTAAATTCCTTGGGACAATTGAGGGTGGCAGCCGTGGTTCTTGGAATTGAAAAAGGCAGCAGTCGATATACCCCTCCGAAATAACATGATTGGCCAATTCTAACCCTTTTTAAATTATGCAAGTCGTCCTTGCTAAGTCTATTAGGACACCACAAAACACGGCACTTTATATAGCCGAAGGCGATATGAACAAGTGAGAAACCATAAAGTGTTCGATGGGAAAGCAAACGGAAATTCTTAGAAATAACCCTTTCCCCATTTATAAGAATTAACAAAAGGTATAGAGGTAAATTCTACAGCCTTTTATACATTTGTAATTTGAATATCGCGTGCGATTTTTCATGCTAAATTGCGACATGGTCTCTGAAGTGGAAGCAATTATTTCCTCTAAGGAAAACGGTTTCATGTGCAATTCTATGAATTTCATCAAAAATACTTTCTGACAATTGTGTGTGTTTCTGTTTTTGCGACAGCACACGAAAAGGGGATGCATACTAAGCATACCAACTATGTACCTACTAACAAAACAAAGCTCGTTTTCCGTATGTGCAAAAATGTCTAATTAAGCATGTGTGTGCTTTGCTGGAAATGGAATGCTTTGGTTAGTCGTATAGCAGTCTAAAGCCCAATCCACCACCCAATATTCAATTGAATGCCATTCACATCAAGTGGAATTCTATAAATCGTGAGTTATCGGAATTGTTGGGCTGTCAGGATATTCCAACAACAAAAACTGACGATGCACTCAAAAAAATATTTCGTAAATTCACTACAAAATATATTCGTATGTTGATTTTTCGTTCAAAGTACAAAAGTTTGTAAAGTAAACCAATTTTTCGTAGCCTTTATGGAAGTCAAAAAATTTGGAATTACGAAAAATTTGTAAAATTTATGAAACCACATTTGTAACTCTTTTTCACACAAAAGTTTGTTGATATGTACAAAAAATTTGTACACTCTACTCAATATATCTTTTTTCAAGTGAAGCAGTAATACGCATATTCAATTCACGAATATTTTTACTAATGATTTTGAAAAACTACAAACATTTTGTAAGTTTACTAAAACAATCGTTAAAAATCTTAAGCATTTCGTAAACCATGCAAAATATGTTTTGAGTGCAAACGTAATACAGTTGTATTTCGCACAAAACGTTTTGTAATAAAAGTAGGTTTCTACTTTTCGTAAAATATACGATGGTGTTCAACGTACAACAAAAACATTTCGTATTACTCACAGCTGCAGCTAAACGTTGTTTTTCCGTTTCTACAAAGGATTTTGTAAAAGTAGAAATATTTTGTAAATTCACGAAGATAGTCATAATGAGCCTGATTACACGATTCTTTTTTTCGTTCGTTTCGTTATTCGTCTTTTTGACAGGTACGTATCCTCGTGATTACACGATTCTTTTTTACATTCGTGAGACTTGTTTCGTTATTTTGACATTCAGAATCTCCGCGGTGGATTTATTGGAAAATAAACATTAATAATAATTAAAAAAGGGGTTTAATCACTTCTTGTTCAAATATATACCCGATTTAGCAATGAAAAGCAAAGTTAAAACTTATAATTTAAAGTTTAAAAGTTTCTCGCATAATGCTTTGATTGTAGGGATGAGCCATATTGAAAGATTCTCAGCGATAAATCGGCACACACATTTATCGAACCGAAACATCGGTATTTTTCGAAATCGATACTTGAAAACAAAGGAAATACTTCTTCCTTTTCTATTTTAAGGACCAAATATGTTAAAATTTTCAAAACGTGTTTTTGATTTAAAACGTAAAATAATATGTGTGTCCTTCAAAATTTATAAACTACTTTCCTCCATTAAATCTTCAATATTTTAATTAATAAACAAAAATGATTTGATAACATTTTGGAAAGTTAAAAAATTAAAGCTACTAAAGCATAGGCTTCTTCTTTGTACACATGTAGACATTTTTCATATTAAGCTAAGTTCTTACATGTAAATCACACCAACAAAAAGCTATCAAAACATTTTCTTCTTCAGTAACTCATAAAATATACCACCATAACCTGAAAAATGATTTTACCACACCACGTATGTTTTCCCCAATCCCCAAAGGAAATTTTATAAAAAAAACACGACTTAACAGTTAACGTATTTAATGCGATAACAGCTAGTACTTTTACAAAAGCCCAGAGAATTTTCGACTTCTTATTTAAGCGCGAAGAATAGACGTGAATTTCATGCTTGTTATCGATTAGTTGTATTGAAACCTATGTGAATTGTCGACTTCGCCAACCTGTGTTGTGGTTTTTTTCAACCAATTGGGAAGAGTCACACTCGTTTTATTAAAAAAACATTTTTAGACTAACTTTGGTTGGAACATTTATTGTCTTGGTTAAAAAGTAGATATTGACATAATTTGGAATTTGTACCTGATTCATAACTAGTTGTTACGCACCCTCTTTGCTGAACTCTTTGCTAACTCCTTTGGGTATTGAAATTATCCTTATTCCCTTTCCATGAAATAGTACCTAATGAACTTTTGTCAATTTTTTTAAAATCCATCAAATTCAATAAATTATAACAAATTAATAAAATTACATATGCTTTCACATGATAATTTTCTTATTGAAAGAACACACAACTTGATATAAAACAACAAATATTTTTGTGAACTTTCTCTCTTTGCATTTGATTTAAACAAACTATTTTGTTTGCATGGTTCTATTTTCTTGTATGGTCGATGTAATTTATCAAGAAATCGATACTGAAATATGTATCGATGTTTTACTTTGAATAACGAATCCCGGTTACATCGATTGCCATCATCGCTCATCACTAATCGGTTGTCAAACCAGAACGTCAAATGTTCAACCAGAAAAAGTCTTGAAATTTTCATTCCTGCTTTCGTTACTTCATTCCCCTTACATTTCTACACCCCTTACCATATCTGTCAAAATAACGAAAGACGAAACAACCGAAAAAAAGAATCGTGTAATCAGCGTCAATGTCATCAATTTGTTCGTACAATATGCGAACGTTTTTTATTCTCACGCATTTGTATTTTGTACGATTTTTTTTGTAATATTAGTCATACGCTTTAGCATTCGTAAAATGTACAAATGACTTCAATTTTATTTAATGCATAGGACGAAATATTTTTTAGAATCCACAGCTGCAGCAGCGTCTAGTCACTTACTCGGAACGTCCTCAATTATTGATTTTTGACCATCGCGCCGACCGCCCGCCTTAATAAAATTGGAAAACGGAGAAAAAATATTTTGTGAATAAAACGTGAAAAAAATAATGCAATAAAGTGTACATAAATTCAAGTTGTTTTAGCATTGAAACTAACACAGAAAACGAAAGGAAAAAACATTTTATAATTACATGTGGGTAAGTGTATTCATTATTTAAGTTATGAATGGTGTCCCATAATAATTCGTGCACGATGTTTTTAAGAAAACAATTGTATAGGTGAAAAATTCTTCTGAAAAATTGACTTAAAATAATTTTTCCCACATACAAGTTTTTTTTAAGAATAATCCCCCAAAATATCGTGCACTAAATTAGAAGACCCACTGTCACTGTATAATATATAATACTTATAATAAAATAATTGAAAACTTTTAATGCTTCTTATGATTTTCTTAATATTTTTTTCAGCATCTTAAATTAAAATAAAAAAAATTAACACTAAGCAAGTATTTGTTTTTTTTTTTCAATGATTTTAGTATGTTCCTTGCGAAGCCTGTAAAACAAGGCAGCAGTATATGCGCTGCTTAATGAAATAAAACGTAAGTAAACTTTTCTTTTTCTTTTAAATTTTATGCAAAATTATCATTATTTTTGTTTTATAGTTGCAAAATAAGAAGAAACGAAGTTGTCTCCTGATGCATAAAACGTAAATATTAACAACGGTTCATGTTCCTTTGTGGAGGTGTATTATGCAATAAAAAAAAATTAATATTTATTGTTTTTTATTTTTTCTAATTTCAGCCAATATATGAAGAAAACTCGTAGAATGAACGATTGTAAACTAATTTTTCTACAAAAGCATTTGTTGAATTTAAAAAAAAACATTTGTGATTTAAGATCCTATATATTTGTAGAATACACGAAAAGATTCCTATAAACTACGAATTCAATTTAATTGAAATACAAATTAATTCGTAGTTTATACGAGAGGCATCTTGTATTCTACAAATTTATAGAATCTTATATCACAAATTTTTCTTCAATTGTACAAATGTATTCGTTAAGACACTATAGCTAGATCGTTCATTCTACAATATTATTTTGTATAAATCATTTTCTAATTTTTTTGGAATACGAAAGTTTTGCAAGATATACACAAATATTTTGTCTTTTACTTTTAAAATAGCGTTCGTGCAATTTACAAATGCGTGCTTATAAAATGTACGAGAACCATTCGTGGAGCAAACGAACAAATGTTTTCGCAGTATCGACAAAACTTTTAGTTATATGTACCATTTATTTTTTTGGGTGTGGACCTACGCGACGACGGCGACGACGACGACAACGAACGACGGTACCTTTTACGGTTTTTGTTTAAGAAATTTTTCGCACAAAATGAGTATACCTATGAAGGTAGAGGTACCTAAAATTTTCCCTAATTAAAACGAAAAAGAATTGTTTGCATTGGGGCACCTGCAACTGCAAAGCACACAACTTAACTCTTTCTTTCGTTTTGAGAAGGGATAATTAGTAATGTACAGAAAAGTTCATGAGCGTAGATTATTTCTGTTTATTAAGGGGTCTATCGCAGTTGTTTCGGCAACTAGACGAGATAAGTTTAGTCAGAATAGATAGGAAGGACTGCCTCCAAAGCATCAGAGACGAGACTGAAACGAAGAAAAAATCATTTTAAGAACTCAAATTCACCGGTCCAGATGGTTTCGGCAGAAACGATGTAGGGCCTGTTTTACAATGTTTGAGTAAAGTAAATTAAAGTTTTAGTAATTTTACAACAAAGTTTCTTTTGTTTTGCGAAATCATTAAAATAATTAATGCAAAATACTATTTGCTTGGATTAACATCCATTCAGGATTTAGTTAGACCAAAAGACAACGTTGATATTTTATGAATTGAGCCTATGAGATGACCCTCTGCCAATATTTATGTGTAGCGGGTTACTAATTCGAACTTTAACTTTACTCAAACATGCGCACTTAATTAAAAATTAAATTTTAGTTTCTCAATTTAAATACTTAGCAGCTTCTGGATTCAAACTTAAGTTCGACATTTCTTTCACAAAAATACCAAAATACGTGACGAGAACAAGAATTAGTATGAGACCGATGCCGAAACGCTATTAAAAATTTTCGAATTTAACGAAATCAAGACGAGACTAACAAAATTCTCGTTTTTTCTCGTCTCAGAAATATTTTAAAAGTCTTGCTGTCTGGGCTTATTAAAAAACTTAAAAAAATTGCCAAAATAATTTAAAGCTTCCTATGGTATAAACAAAAAATTAAAAACACGGCTCAGAAAGCTTTGAGTGAGTATAGAAATAGACAGAGAGGGTTTTTGATTCATTTTTAAATCATCAATTTGACTTTCCTATGAAACCGACAGCTCTTCCTAACCCGCATGTTCTTCGGCATTTTATATCTGAAATGTTGTTTGAATAAAAGAAAGATAATTAAATTGCAAAAAAGATTTTAGCAAATTTTCTGTACGATGAGTCTCTCTCTCGGGAGATAAAAGTGGCTGAGTTTCAAAATACCTCAGATGCGCATTTACTGCGCACCAAACATTTTGTAGCTGCTGCGATTTAAAATATTTTTTTTTTGCGTTCCGAAACGTCAAACTTATGGAAAATAATATTTTTACAAAGCATCAAGTTTACGTTGCTGATGCGTATGAAAAATTGAAAAATGTATTACTACCGCATCAAAACATTTTTTATTACATTCGGAACTCAGCCACTTTTTTAAATAGCTTCTGAAAAATAATACTAACACTCTCACTCAAATACTCAGTTAGAAATTATCTACCAGTTAGAATGAATAATTAAAATTGAGTGGTTAACTTTTGTTTGTCTCTGTCGAAAGCGATCAAACACGATATCGTTCTTACAAAAGCTGTCCCAATCACAACAGTAGCTGCTAAAGATAGCAAAAGCTATGGATAGACTGATATTGTTCGATCTTCTTATGAACTATCGCCGCAAATGAACAGATAAAAAAACATCCAAAGGATTTCAAACTTGGCCTGAACTAAAAAAATCGAAAGCGATCAAACACGATATCGTTCTTACAAAAGCTGTCCCAATCACAACAGTAGCTGCTAAAGATAGCAAAAGCTATGGAAAGACTGATATTGTTCGATCTTCTTATGAACTATCGCCGCAAATGAACAGATAAAAAAACATCCAAAGGATTTCAAACTTGGCCTGAACTAAAAAAATCGACGACAAATACGTCAATTTCAGTTAATACTGCAGAACAGGTTTTAGCAGCTTTACTGGCTGAACAGAATGGTGACGCAGACGGAACCGGAGCCGGAGCTGGAATAGCTGTCAAAATATTGAATACACGCAAATTCAATGTTGCGAACACAAACACAACGGAACGTAGACGCATACGGAGCTGCAGATGCAGACGGAAGAGTTCATAACTTTTAACTTTTCACGTACGGCACTTTTGACGTTTAAAATTGTATGAAAAAAATATTGTGGTTATTTGTATCGCGAAAAAAAATTATTTATTAAAAGGAAAATTATTGGAAACAAAAAATGTTAATTCTGAGCTTGTACGCAAGAATATTCTTTTGTTTTTCTTCAAAATACTTTCAAAGCTGTACAGCTCCATTGTGGACATGTAAAAAAAATAACGTACGACACTTTTTGACAGGTCTTCCAGTTCCGTCTGCGGCTTCAGTTCCGTCATTCTATTCTGTTCAGCCAGTTAATTATACCCAACAGTCACATTTTCGCTAGAAATTAAAAAAGTCTCTTATAAAACCCCCGCTTTCTACGCCCATGACCAAAAGCACTTGTCGTGTAATCCTTAAATTTCTGTTCTCAATTTACGGAGGGAATGCCATGGCGATTTAACTCTTTTATTTTATTTTTTAATTGGTTTCTATAATTCTTTGGTGGTTGCTTAAAGTAGCTATCCCAATCTATAGATAAACTGCATTCTAAATTTTAATAAAATTGAATTCACAACACACAATCCATGTGATATGATGGAGAAAGTATCACTGAACTATCACAATCATGATGCATGAGTGGCTAAGGTGACATTAAATAAATTAAATACTTCCAAAAACCCACAAAGACCTTTTCTATTTGTGTGGCAACAAATAAACCGACGTCATAGTGACAGTGACAATGGCGGCAAGTATAGTGTAGAGGGTTTGAGAAAAATTGACACTGGCTGATAGCTTTAAATCTAAATGATTTATTATCAAAACGATTGTTGGACAATGTGTGTTGTGTTATGACCATCAAGTCGCGTCGCAGACTGAGTTTGAAATTGTTTCGAATCATCATCATCAACCAACATCTGTTGACAGTTCTAATTGATGTAATATACCCCGAAGGTGTTTTTCTCCATAGGTAGGTAGGTAGGTATATGTTATAACTGCTTTTCTGTTGGTGGTTTTTGAATTGAAAGAAACTAAAGACAAGTTGAAAAATGATAGCAATTTATTTGATTGATTGTTGTCATAGTCCAATGTTATTAACAGTAGCCAAATTAATTCCTTTTGAATAGTTTATTGTTATGGAGATAAAATGGAAACAAGAAATAATGTCTTTGAACATGGGTGGATATTTGGATGATATTTTACTTGCGTACATTTGTGTCTTTTATTTTAGAGCAAATTTGTTTTTTTTTTTAAGGTGTGGTAAGAGAAGAAATAAATGTGCGTTTTCGTGTTTCCTTAAATATTAATCAAACTAAACTAAACTTCTGATAAAATAAAACACAAATAAAGTAAAAAATGGGCATGATATTTTAGTTGTGTTAAAAAATGTATTCCACCAGTGCAGTGCTAACTTTCGGAAATATGGGTGCTCTCACGTCTTGTTCGAATATTAACGCAATTCGAATTCAAATGTTTGACCCAGCTGGACCATTCATCGGCAATTTTCTAATTTTCAAACGTTATTCATGGTGAAACAGACAAATTTACTGAGCATAAATTATCTGTCAAATGAACTTTCAGGACAACAAATTTTGCCACTTTTGAAAGCACTCCTCTAAATCTTTAAGTTTGAGAAGTTGGATTTAGAACTGGCAATTTCCTTGGTAAGTACAATTTGTAATTACAATTTTGTTTGTTAAAGAAAATATTTTAAATAATCCTGTAAATAAAAATATCAGTCATATTTATTCGATTTTCTTAAAAACCTCTTAGACCATTGTCTAAATGGTTATAAATTAAATAAATTTGATGGCACAACAGCTCATGAAGAACTAGGGCCTAGTGACTTACAACTCTCAACCATTCCTGTGTGCGTGTCTGCAGGAATGGAGGGGACCTACAGTTTATTGCCGAATCCGAACGGCTAACGAGCGGCACTTTTCTGTGACAGGAGATACTCTTGGAGGATTTGTCAATTCCTCGCAAGAGGCAGTAGCCGTATTTTCTTTTTTAAATAAATAGGTGGCGAGGCTGGGGATCGAACCTTAGACCTCCGGCATGACAGTCCATCGCACTAACGATCATGCCACGGCTACTAAATGGTTGGACATCTTTTTATTTATAAACCAATTCCAGCGTAGTTGTCTAAATTCGACCGGCATATTTTAGTAATCTTTTGCGAATGACTTCAAAGAAAATTTTATTAATTTGAAGAATTTGATTCGTAAAAAGAAACTAGCTCTATCTTGTACATTGAAAGTTTCCACTTTAGAATTGGTCTGGACAGCCAATTGAAGTGTCTAAGTTAAGCCGGATCCACACATGTCTCGTGTGGTGTGTTGTGGAGTGTTGTGGGCTGAATATTTTAGAATGGTTATATAAATAAGACAGGGGACAGGGTGTCCCCTTATTTGTGTACTTTATTTTAGGGAATAATTGCTGGAAAATTGTAAGCCGAAAAAATTCTATCTGAATTGCTGAAAAATTGACTTAAAATGTAAATTATTTTTTAAAACAACGACAACACGTAAAAAAATTTGGTATCTTTTTTTTGAAAGATTTAGATTATATCTTATTTCAATACATATTTTGTAGTCATATATATTAGATTTTTGACTGTTTAAACTATGTCTAAGTATTTTGAAACGGTCGGAAATAGGCTTTATTAAAAAAAAAAAATCGGTTTTGTTGTCCAAAGTTAGATAAAAAGCTATATAACTTAAGCAACAATTAGAAAGGTTTTTTTATTACTTGGACGGTTGCTTAAAGTTAGACAACGTTTATTAATACGACCGTTGAATTTTAAATAAAGTCGTTTTAGTGAATAATTTTTGGGAAATTAAATTTCAAAGTAATTTTTTTTCTGGTTGATTTTTTTCCAAAATTTTGGGTAATTAAGTACCACTGTATTTTTTATCATTCAATGTTCTTAACAATTCCTACATATTCCAATACTAGAAAAAAGCCATATCACATCATTGTATGTACTTTCGTTGGTTTAAAAAAAAAGCCTGTTTCGATTTTTAAGTTAATATTTCAGAAATTGACCCTTAGCCTGAGGGAGAGGGGAGATAAAATGTTTCATCTCAGAAATGATCCCTCAAAATCTAGTGCACTAAATAAAGGGCACCCGGTACTTATATATAAGTTATGATAAATATGCCTAAAGTCTCGAAAGACATTTCTTTTCCACGGGACCAATACTTTCTCTATATTAAAATTTTCAACTGAAAATTCTATTCTTTAGGTTACTATAGCACTATCACCATAATTCATAATAATCGTGTTTGATTAATGACATCATTCGTTGGTGTATCAAATTAATTCGTCTTGCACTTCAGAGCAATTCAGTGGTAAAAAGACAATAATTTCAGTTGCATTTAGCAGTCACCTATCAAAGCTTATTTTTGCTTCTTACTCAATTCTGTCGCAATCTATAGAAACCATAAGCTTGTAATCTTTCCCAGCTAGTCAGATCTGACTCCCGTCTCAGAGACAGAGCTCTCGTGGGCAAGCAAAACCCTATACCAGTCACTGTGACACGCTTGAGTCCTCTAAATTTTGTCCTCAATTGACTGGCTGTCAATTTACGCCTAGAGTTTTTGTTGTTGTTGTTTTATGATTTTTTTTTTGTCAGTGTCATTTCATAACACCAAATCGAAATGAAAACATTCGAACAGAGACACCAACAAAAAATTAAAAAAAAAAAAAAAAAGAATTTAAAAACACGGGTAAATACTTTTTGTTTCGTGTTTCCCTCTTATACGGATCCGGACAGATTGGACATATTGTCAACGACTATGAAGACTCCTAAAAGTTACCCAACAGCTGCAGTGACAAGGTTTGAAAGATTGACCACTCAACTGGAATTTGTGGAGCATAGGTTTCAGTTGCTGCAATGCAGCGCAGCATAGTCTCTTTTGGCTCAACAAACTTCAGAAAAGAAACATTTCAACTTTACGACAATTGCTACCACATTGACATCGAGTACGACCATATAAATTGACAAGTGGACGCTGCAACCAGCTAAAGCAGGAAAATTCTGTATTTCTGCGCGAAGTCTGTCTAGGAGGTGTGTTTGTTTCTTTGTTCTTTTTTGTTTTTGTTTTTGTTTTTATTTGTTTTTTTTATTCCCAAAGAACATTTATCGACATCGTGATGTATGGATCTCTTGATGTCCCACATGAGATGAGATGACCTTAAAATCATCTTGTTTTCAAAGGCATAACAGCTAATGGAATTTAATAGAAGGTAAATAGTGGTCATCAAAGTTGTGTTAAGACGGGTGTTTATTGCCTGTAGACTTGCATTGAATAACTTGCATTGTACTAGAAGAGTTTTTTTTTATAATCAAAAAGTCGTAGACTAAACTTCATCTTTATCTTCAACACTAGCACAGCTCTTAAAGCCTATAGCCGAAAACAGATGTGCACCTTTTTCCCATGCAGCGAAATCAGAAATAGAGATATCGTGCAGCAAAGACTGCATGCAGAGCCTGGAATATGTCAGCTCTCATAAGAACTTGTGTAAATTTATTTTCGCTGCATTGGAAAAAGCTGCACATCTGTTTTCGGCATATGGTAGGTACTCTGCTAATGCAGCGTTGAGCGTTTAATAATTTAAACATATAAAATTTATTTTGTCAAATTAATAAAATATGCATACCTACATTTTGTTTGCATGGGAAAAGCATTTGATTAAAAATAGTGTATTTAATACAACCTTTTCGATAAAAAAAAAAACATTTAAATTACGTACTATCACTATTTTTATAAACAAAACTAATAAATATTTAACAGTTGAAAAGGTAGCATTAACTCAAACAGTTTACTTATCCAAATGTGTAGCTTTCTTTTAAAAAATTCCAAATCAATAAAATGAATCCATTAACTCAATCATAAACAACGAACAAAAATATCCCTTAGAAAAGCCATTCTGTCCAAACAGAACAGATTTATGTTTCCTACCGAAAGAGAAAACAAGAATCCTCATCTTCTTAACAAAATTTTCATGCAAGTAGGATACATACCTTACCTATCTCAATGATTAATATTCGGGACATCAGTGAAAAACATATCTCTCCTCTCGGATATAATTTAATTGATACTTAAGTATAGCACTTAATCCGTCCCTAAAGTCTGAACTTTCACCACGTCACTTGCCTCTTTTACATTACAACAAGGATTTTTAGGTTGACAAATCGATGTAATTAGCAAATTGATTACTGTCGATTGGCCTTTAAAAACTATAAATGAATTTCTGTGATAATAAATGGATTTTGGTATTATATAGAATATTGAAATTATATGTTATGGATACCTAATGAGATGAACTGACATTTTTAATAAAGTATTTTCAGTTCTTGGTAAGAATTTTAAATAAAGTCCTTATAGTTGATGTGAGGGGGAAAGTATTGAATTCACAAAAAAAAAAAAAAAACATAATGAGGTTTAAACAGAAAAATAAACATGGGAACTTTATATTTTTTTCAAACAGGCTATAGAAACGAAAAACCTAATTTTAAAACATAATAATGTAATATCTTTAAGAAAGCTAGCTAAACACATACATAATACGCTAAATCAATATTCAGGAAAAATTCGAGAACGAAGAATTATTGACTGAAGCATTTTGACATTGATTTTCATACATTTTATAGAAAAATGAATTTTTGAAAAAGTTTGTCCCGCATAATCTCGAAAAATAAGTATCTGAGTGGAGTGAAATAAATTGTATTACTTACTTTAAATTAAGAACAGTGCTTTTGAATATTATTTTTGATCCGTAACTAAAATTATATCTAAATATCTTTGTTTGTAGTTTTGAGTAGTTTTGTTTTTACTTTTTAGATACATAAAATAAAGTTGGGTTGGTTACACGATTTAAAACCAAGGAATGGGTGGACATAATTGATGATTTATGATTTGTTGGATTCATCTCTGCCCCGAATAGCAGAATAATTATTAAAATATCGGAAAGAGATCCCGTATTTTCTATTTTTAAGATACATTTTGTATGTACTTTAACATACATAAGTAGTTGTTCAAATTGTAATGAATTTAAATTTTTGTTTAATACCTGAGCTAACTTGATTGACATCTGTCACTTTGACACCTGTCACATTTCCATCTGCCAATTTGACATCTGTCACTTTGACATATGTCACTTTGACATATGTCGCTTTGACATCTGTCACGTTTGCATCCGTCACTTTGACGCTTTTCAAATTGACATCTGTCACTTTGACATCTATCACTTTAACATCTTTCATACTGACATATTTGAAAATATAAAAATTTCGACTTGCTGACAACATAAATACATATGTATGTATATTTCACAGAAGTTTTTTCGTTACCGGAAGAAACAAATTGAAATTTGTATTGTTTACTAACAAGGTGCAGTAGCGAATGTATTTTTTGAATAATTTCAGAATACAAAATGTTAGGTGGAACTAAAAAAAGTGTTCCTGTATGTGTTTGGTCAAAATTGGTTAAGCAGTTCACCAACAATCCAACAGCGCATGCATTTTCGTAACTAATCTCAGAAACCATGGGTTGATTTTGAAAATTCTTTTCTTTGAAATGTTATACTTAGATGATGTTATACTTAGGTAATGGGGTAGAAAAAGAACGCCATACAAGCAGGAATAGCACCTAGAACAACTTTATTTTGAAAAGGCAATACAACGATTGCCGGGCTCAGCTAGTTTCTCATAAATTTTAGTAAATACTGAACATAATTAATATGAGAAGATTGAAAAAATGTGTTTTTATGTATAAAATTAGAAGTGGCCGCAGTACATATCCCTGAAAAAAAAATATAAGGTAGAATTTTGGATAATATCAACTGGTAAATAATCTATGTGCATGTGAACCAAATATTAACCAAGGATCTCATGAAGGGCATTCGCAACGACTTGCAGTTAGGGGCGTTTGTCCCCCAATCAAAATACACAATCTAAATTTTAAAAACAATTTTAGGTGTTGAAGTTTTTTCTTTCAATATATTTTAGTGAGTATTAACACCCTTGCTTAAGTGGACTTGCTTTTACTGCATTGTAAAATTATTAAAATTCCTATTTTTAGCTGTTTTTTTAAATAATTGTGTTGGAATGTCATTAAATCTTGACATTTCCTTTTTTTTAAATAGGTATCTATTGGTGTTAACTAAATGCTTTCGGGAAGTAAAGGGTATGCACTAATTATTATTGAAGGCCACATCCATCTTAGCCAGTCCTACAGGACTTAACTTACCGACCGATAACTTCCTTAAAAATTTCAATAAAATTAAATATGTCCCACACCTCCCTCTATTGAAATACTGCATACGCCCTTGGAATCCATAATTTGAAGTATTTTTTATAGAAATTGCTAATTAGACAGTATTGGTTAATAAACGCCATTTAAATTTAATTTAAATCATTTAAAAATCAGTACAGATTTAATTCTTTGCAAAAAATCTGACCCCTAGAAAGTTTATTAAAAATCATAATTAGCTAACACAAAATTAATTGTCCAGTACAAAATGAACCCACTCAAATATACGAGTGCATACAACACAACGCTTGTGTTAGTTATCTGTTCTTCGGATAGAAATCAAAATCAAACTCAAAAGCATTTATATTGAGTTAGGAAAGAGACCAAGCTGTGAATTTAAATCGTTTTCGGGATTATCCATATTTCCGGTCCTGAATGACAGATTAATCTTCCTGAATGCTATTTTTGTATAAACGAGAATATGTTGTGTACATATATCATGGAAAAATTTGCTGAACCATAAATGGTTGACTGTAATCAAAATGGACAGAGGCAAATTGAAAAGATGTACGTGTAGGTATTTCCATTACGATCTAAGTAGAAGTAGGTTCATATGTGGATATCATGTGATGAAATGACACACATACGTTTACAGAGCACAAGCTTGACTTTATAAACGAACGAAAATTGAACTGCATGATGATTCACGGTTGAAAGAATTGAAAAAAGGCGTTAGAGTGGACACGTGTTAATTCTTTTCAAAATTAAACAATTTTTTTATTCAATTAAATGTTTATCTTAGAATTTCTAAATCAATCGGTTACTTATATATCTAAGCTCTAAACAGCTCTTTAATTGCAAGCACTTGCCTTTATATGTGTGTTTCATAAGAAATTGTTCGTCGTCTCTTTGTGCTCAAAATAGCCAAAAGTCATTAACTGTGACTATGTGCATCGGGCGGTTCCTATTTCCCGCTCTTGTTTTCTTTCTAAGCCCGTCGTAAAGGTTATTTTTCACTTTTTTTTCGTTTACTCTGACTTATCCCATAAATCGATTGGAATATCAAGTTCCTATCTAGCGACCACATAGAGATCATATAAATCCTTCGGAATGACTTTCGATGCAATTATCTTGAACTCCATGGCTCCACTCCAGCACAAGAAGGACGAATTTTTATATAAATATGTTAACGTTCTTATTGGGGAGCTGTGCTGAAATTAAATTGAGTGAGTCTGCCTAGAATCAAATGCTAAAGCGTTTATATAGGTATAATATGGACCTACATCTACCTTCTAAGATCTGGAGGCTGTCATAAATAACAATCATCACACAGACGTAGAATATTTTTAAAGAGATATGAGGCAGGGCTCAGAGGTTTAGTGTGGAACAAGTTTCATTCAGTTTGCATGGATATTCCGCTAACAGAAGTAAGGCGTTAGTTTCGTATAAAAAAAATAATGAAAAAGCGTAGCGTATAGTATTGAAGAATATACAACATGTCAGAGTTTTCTATAATTATTAATCAAAGAAATTTTTGTATATACATTTTTCGTATCTGAAAATTTAATTAAATGGAGATAGGTAGGTGCCTTGAACCCACACTCTTTTCTGAATGACAAGAACACTAAAGTGTATGATATAAATATAAAATAAAATAAGCTACATATAGAAATTCGGGCTGTTTTAGAGGTTTAAAAAAATAGTAGCTAAGGAAAAGATTATCATAATACAGTATTCCCCGTTTAATTGCACCTCGGTTAATTGATTTTACCGCTTAATTGAACGACAAAAATGCGTTCAAAATTTTCATGTATACCTACTTGGAACAGCTTTTTATATACGGTAAATTGAACTACCCGAATAATTGATCGTAAAATCTGACAAATTGGTCAGTGCAATTAAGCGGGGAATACTGATGTATTATCGTTTGCAAACGCCTGCTTGGAGGGGACTTAGACATTTTCTTGACCAATCCGAAGGGATAAGGTAAGAGGTGCTTTTTCATGACAAGAGATACTCTTAGAATTGTCAATTCCTTGTAAGAGGCAGTTCCCGGGAAAAAAAATCATGACTGTTTTTAGGGCGCATATATTTTTTGGGCTTGACAGCTTCAATTGTATGTAAAAGGTGATGCAAACTTTAAATTGAATCGTTCAAATTCATGGGAAAGCGTGCAATTGCACATGCTGTGCTAGATGCACTGCATACAAACCAAAGCCCAAACCCAATGTGCAGAAAATATTAATGCAGCTTTGCAAGTTGTATATCCACACATATGCATCTTTTTTTTCTTTTTTTGAAATATTATGATTGTTGTTCTACATACGTAAATTCTCGCAGGGAAGCCATAGCATGTTCACATTTCTGCAAAAAAAAAAAAAAAAAAAACTCGATCACGTTCGACGCAATTAAGTGACAATTTTTGGAATCCTTCTGAAGCAAGATCGAAGTTTGAACACACAGGGATTTATTCTCATACCATTGATATGTATAGTTGACTTTGGTGCACCTCGAATTGCATAGCAATCAAATCACAGCTGCAAGGTTTTATCGAAAGTGTGTACCATTCAAGATCTTTCAAGAGGGAATATTTTTTTCTTTTTTTTGGAATTTTGCACGCTGCAGCATTTTTTCTTTATCCACATCCACACACACTGACTTTGGTACAGTTCCGATTTTATATTTCTATATAGAAAATTGTCCATCCACGATCTATACCATTTGGTTCTTCTATAAAATTCAAGAAATCATTCCGCATACAAATTCTTCAGCGTCTTCGAATGTAATTGAAGAAAAGATTCTCCCCGTGTCTAGTTGTAGCCAGGGATATAAAATAGATGGAGGACATTCGAAGTCTTATAGGTACAGTCGCAGTCGGTTGGCCAACAATAATGATAACAAACAAGTTGGCGGCACGTTTTCTCTAAGGTGGTGCTGTGCGATGCATTGTAAGTTAACGTATAGGTATACAAAAACCTTTTCTGAGCCAATATAAAATTTTCTTTGTTTTTCCTTTTAAGTCAAGCCGAACTCTATGGTCGACGACCAAAAATGGTAAATAAAAAAAAATAATATGATTTTTAAAAATGTTTACATTTAGTTATAAAATTAATTACTCAAAGGGTTTCTTTCTACCAATATGGTGGAGGCGGTCCTTACATAAACAGTATTATAAAACCTTGTATTAAAGGTTATTCAAACATTAAGGAAAATTATTTTTCTTATGTATGAACAATATGTATGTACCTAGGTACCTAATTTACTTACATATTTATAGATTGATTCGAATAAAATGCGAAAAGGAGCTAAATGTGTATTATGAGTCAAAACAAGAAAAAATTCGTATGTGAAGGGGGGTGGGGAAATTTTATAAAAAAAATTGACTTAAAATAAATAAATAAATAAATAAAACAGCTCATGAAGAAGTAGGGCCTAGTGACTTACAACTCTCAACCATTCCTGTTTACGGAATGGATGGGACCTACAGTTTATTGCCGAATCCGAACGGCTAATGTGAACGGCACTTTTCTATGAAAATGAGATACTCTTTTGGACGTTTTGTCAATTCCTCGCAAGAGGCAGTAGCCGTTTTTTTTTTTTAATTGGCTTAAATTTAAAAAAAAATATAAACAAACAAATGGCAAAACTTCAATTAATATACTACTATTTTTTTTAGTTTAAGCCCAGAAATCATTATCTAATTTTCTTTTTTAATCAAACTTTTTATTTGATGGTTTTTGAAAAAATGATTTTCAAGCTCAAAACATTAATACCTACAAATTTTAGTTCAAATTGATTTTTTTTTAAATTTTTTTTTTAGTAAGTAATTTTTGTTTTAAATATTCAATTCTCTTATCAAAAAAAAATCAATTTCAAATATTTTAAATGTAAATTTCTTTAAAATGGGTCTTTTGAATAAAAAGAAAGCTTAAGCTATAATTTGTATTTTTAAGTAAAAGCTAGATTTTACGTGAATACAAAAAAAGGCTTAAGCTAACTACTTAAATATATCTTATAGCTAAGTTTTTTAAAATATCTAACGCTAAACTTATTGAAAGTAAGCCTTTTTTCCAGATCAAGCGTCGATTTGTTTGATTTAAAATTGCTTAAACTAGACTTTAATCGTAGGTATAAGCTACAAAAGTATCACGATTCTTTGACGATATAAATACCAAAAAATTTAAATTGTATACATATACCTAAGCTAAAAGGTAAATTTATTATTAAATACTCCCAATTTCCAAACAATAAATTAATAATATCCTTCGTTCACTCAAACACACACAACACATTAGTTATGAGAACTATTTGCTACAACTTGAAGTTGAAAATGATCAAAAGGTGCGGGTATTCCGTTGTTACCTCTGGACTGGACCTGCCATCAAAATGTTCTTTTTAAGACAAACGAATCTCCCAACAACCAAAGAAACGTGTTAATTTATTTTATCCAAAGCCTCATTTATTATTCTCAGAGCCTTCAACCTGCCAAGAAGAATTCGCATCGCTTTTTTTCTGACACAATTCACCCCACAGCCCTTCACACTCATCGTCATCGTCATCATAAGTATACGGCGCGCTTTAAAAACACGTAGGTATTCCCAAATTAAGAGATTAACATGTGTGTACGGCAGGATATCATCGACAATTACACCGTGAACGTGTTCCCATTCATCATTGTGTCAGTGGTAAATGCATGTCTAGGGTCTTCACCGAAAACGAAAAGTCTGAACATTTGAACGTGTACGGCGATTTTTGGCAACTGCGAGTTGCCCGCAAGCCGCAACGTTCGCGGGCAACGCGACAGCCAAGAAGAAGAAGTGATTTACTTGCGAAAGTATGTTCACTGGCTGTACGCCCTGCGTTGGTGTCAGAAGGCTTGGGAAACGTCGACGGACGTTGCACGAGACGATTTCCAAACACTGACCATTTAAGCAGGGAGAGGTACTGCATGCTGCAAGCAACTTATGACGCCCGATTGTATATAGTGTGTGTGCATAGTAATTAAATATTTTTCCTTCTCTCCAGCTCATCCAAAGATCCAAAAACATTATACATAGCTCTTTCGAACAAACCAGGATGATCACTCCCCAAGACTACCAAGCCAATGGTCCGGTCATTGGGGCTTTGCGTATCTCCTTAGAAAGTTGTGAAAATTATTTGACAGCGGCACCACAACTGACAGTTGGAATGTTCTCCAGGTTGTTATGTTGTCCTTTCCGTGATGCGGCAAATTGCGTGTTTGGTGGTTCAATGTGGGCTTAACGTTATACCTTACAAAATATGTCCTCGCATCAGGACGGCGTGTTTGTTTGTAAACGTAGTTCTTGGTGGGCTATCCTGCCATTGCCAGTCGACAGCTCATAGTTGAGTTTAGATTCGCATATATTGATATTCATCTACGTGATTTGCATGAATATTTTTCATTCGATGACCTAAAATTTAACAATTTGTCATCGATTTTAAAAGTATGTTGTAAACAGTAGGTAACTAGTATCCCAAGTTAATCAACATGCTAATTTATTTTAGCCTTAATCTAAGGAAGGAAGGATTAAAAATATTAACAGATTAACAATTTTGGTATTCAAATTGCTTGATTAACGTTTCTATTTATGACATCTACGTTTTTCGCGGAACTTTGTCATTACTTTAGCAGCTGGATCGGACAAACTTCAATTTATATTTATATTTATATTTATATTTATATTTATATTTATATTTATATTTATATTTATATTTATATTTATATTTATATTTATATTTATATTTATATTTATATTTATATTTATATTTATATTTATATTTATATTTATATTTATATTTATATTTATATTTATATTTATATTTATATTTATATTTATATTTATATTTATATTTATATTTATATTTATATTTATATTTATATTTATATTTATATTTATATTTATATTTATATTTATATTTATATTTATATTTATATTTATATTTATATTTATATTTATATTTATATTTATATTTATATTTATATTTATATTTATATTTATATTTATATTTATATTTATATTTATATTTATATTTATATTTATATTTATATTTATATTTATATTTATATTTATATTTATATTTATATTTATATTTATATTTATATTTATATTTATATTTATATTTATATTTATATTTATATTTATATTTATATTTATATTTATATTTATATTTATATTTATATTTATATTTATATTTATATTTATATTTATATTTATATTTATATTTATATTTATATTTATATTTATATTTATATTTATATTTATATTTATATTTATATTTATATTTATATTTATATTTATATTTATATTTATATTTATATTTATATTTATATTTATATTTATATTTATATTTATATTTATATTTATATTTATATTTATATTTATATTTATATTTATATTTATATTTATATTTATATTTATATTTATATTTATATTTATATTAATACAGAATTGTGAGTCGCACTGTTTGATTCCCTTTTAAATCATTAAAAACACTACGCACGTATAAAATATAAAATTTAATTTTTTTAATAAAGTTCTCTAGTTCGCTAGTCATAACTTATAGATATCTACATTTTTTATAAGTTCCTTTAGCCAAGGATTCCTATCTTAAATATTTGTTTACAAAATCATAATTTTACACCATTGGCATTATGAACCGATTTTTAGGCCTTATCCATTGTCCAAACCAGTCGGTACAACGTAGATTCTTTTATCAAAAACCATATTGTATCTCCAAGTGCATTATCACCCACTCATTCCCGTCACATAATAACTTTCGGAACGGACGCCAAATTGGATCATTACCTAGCTTGGCTTTTATCTCGATTGATGCATTTAATTTTCTGCCAACAATGAATGCACTTCCAACAGACCTTCGCTTGTTCTCATGGCCTTTTGTTGCGATATAGCTGTGCTGGCTGTCTTGGCTTGGTTACATGAAAATAGCAAAATTAGCTTCTACCGTGACAAGCCGTGTATACACAGAGATGAGTCTCACACCAATTTTGTTATTTGTTGTTGTTATTACGACTTTATTGTTATTGTTGTCGGTTTATTGCATTTATTGTGATTATTTCTTTGCATTTCATTGAGTTCTGCGCAGACGTAATCTTAATCATCCGGCACGGACGTTGCCCACACGCACGCGTTTCCCGCATAAAGCAACTATATAGCAGGTTTGGAGGGTGCCTATTTATAGGAAATACAAGGGGATCAAGATACCCCCTAAAGAACGTCGGTCGGGCAGGCAATAATTATGGTGAATTAAATTGTAATAAAATGTTCTACTTTATCGCAGAGCAGACCCAGCCATCCTCTAGAAATAGCCCAGCCATTGTAGATTCTACTTCGATTGAAGCTGTGCTGCAATTAGCGCCGCCTAGCTATTGAATTTAATTGTAACATGAGATCCAATTGGATCCATAGATCAATGGGATTTATTGTGACAGTGGACACCCGCTTATTACCACCAGCGCTACTGGACTTTATAGTTTATGCTCGAACCGATCTCGTATATTGAAATCGTGAGAGAGACACACAGACTAGTGACTGTCTTTCGTGAGAAAGACAGTCACTAGCATGCGTCGTCGTCGTAGTCGCAGTCGCCGCGAGGTTAGTAAATATTTGTCCATCGGAAGAAGATCTCTATAAAGTGGCGGTCCAGGTTCAGAGAAGTCCAATGTAAAGACCGTTGTCTTTCTGTGTTTTCTTGTTTTTTTTTTTTTTTTTTTTTTTTTTTGTAATTCAAATATTTGTGTCGCATCGTTTTGTGATGTTGTATTAGAAAGAAGAGCGCGCACACGCGCACTCGCGCAGATTAGTGACAATTTACATTCTATCGTCCATGGAATTTGAAGAGGTCTTCCTTTTCAAGTATGCTGCATCCTGTTTGTTGACAGTTCTAAGAACTCTGTCGGCTGTCTTTGTCCAACGGTTGGACAATGGTGTAAATATTTGACCATGAATAACACACTGAGTGATGGAAGGGCTTAATGTGTATAAATGAGTGATAGCTTGGTGAGTACCTAAGTGTAGAAAGATTATTTCTGTTATATACAAAATGATCTGGGTTTAGGAAATAGAATAATTTGCAACATTTTCTAATGTACCTACCTATTGAATTAAAATTTGAAAAAATATCTCACTTAAGTGTGAAATTTACTTTTGGGAAATGGATGCTAAGCTTTTGACAAAACTTTTTTGAAAATTAATACAAACCAAACCCGGGTTGGGGTCAAAATTCTGCTTTTCAATATTCTGTTTTTTGAAATTCTGCTTTTAAAAATTCTGTTAGGTATACAAAATTCTGCAAATAATAATAATAATATTTGCAGAATTTTGCGGAAAGCAGAATATTTGCAGTCTTTTGTAAAACAGTGTTTTTGAAATTTGAGTTTCGTCTTACAATTATATTATATTAATTTTTTTTTATATAATTTTAAATTTATTGTTAGAAAGCTCAAAATAAAAAAAAGAATCATCTCCTGAAACGAAGAAGCATACTATCGTCACTTAAAAATTTTGGTTTTTTGGAATCATGTATAATAAGGTTTTTAAAATCTCCATAAGAAAAGTCCTTGTTTGCGGTCAAAGCTGAAGCAGATAGAGTCAAAAAATGGAGAGAACATAAACGCGAAAAAAAAAATCAGAATTAGAAAATAGACCTAAGCGATATAAGATTTCTTAAGAAAATAGCTAAAAATATCCTCTAGCTTTGTTCAGCTAAGCTAATTTTTGTTTTTTTAAATAACATTTTTTGTTGTAAACTTAAATTTTTTTATTTTGCATAAATATTATTTGTAAATTTTTCTTGGAAAAGCAGAATTTTATTTTACTAAATGTTATGTAACTGTCAGTATGAAAAGCAGAATTTCGAAAGCAGAATTGTGACCCGTTCCCACCAAACCCATATCTATTCATTGCACTTTTAACAAAATAGCAAAACGACTTAGAAGAGAGAGAATGCGAAGTGATCGTAGGACGAAGTAATTGAAAAACAAAGTAAAACAAAAACAAAGTAAAACAATCGAAGTAAACAGAAATAATTATAATAAAATCGAAACAATGAAATGTGAAGTAAAAAAACACAAAATATCTCCCTCTCCCGGATTTAACAATCTCGGTTGCCCCCCCCTAATAAATTTTACTTTGCTACATTTTTGTGTTGAGATATGCGCAATATTAATTTTTCTTTAAACATGTCGTTCGTCATTACAAACAAAACGGTTCAATACAAATTTTTTGTAGTTTTCTGTACTAACTAGCTACAATATACGCTACGGGATCAATTTTTTTCATCAGACACCACCTAAATTAATTCTGTCATTAACCTGTGCAGTGTGCATCTTACATAAAAAAGAAAAAATTTTGAAAATATTTTCTATAGATATTTTTTCATCCATAAAATTTGAATAATGTTTTTTTCAAAAGATCTCATAATAAAAATCAGCAAGAAAATTAGCAATATCTGCAATATTGTTCAGGAGGAAAAATACGTAAAACTTCATAAATTCCTTAAAAATGTGTATGGGAAGATTATGACTTTAGAGGCACGAATTAATAAGCTCGGCCAAGTTTTTGTTTTTGGTCCATAAATTTATTATAGGGCATATACTTTTTATAGAGGGGATAACTGATCAAAACAAATAATTATTTTAGGAAATAACAGACACCCTAATATGCATGCACAAGCTGTAAAAATGTACCTTTTCAGTCAGAATAATAAAACGGAGTTTTTTATAAACACTGAATATTATATCTACCTTACGAGGGTTGTCAAAATTCTGCTTTTCAAAATTTTGCTTTAAAAATTCTTCTTATTTTCAATATTTTTAACGAAATTCTGCAAATAATAAAAAAAAAAGTTTTGAAAAATTAAAAAAAAAATGTTAAATTTTTTTGTTTTTATTTGCAGAATTTTGTAAAATATTGTCTTACAATTTTAAATATTATATTATGTATTTGTTAATAGAAATAATGTTGTTTTTAATTTTTGTTTGTTATCGTCGCTTAAGTTTTTTAAATCACAATAAGAAAAACCCTTATTTACTTTCATAGTTGGATAGCAGATAGAGCCATAAAATGGAGAGAACATGAAAAAAAAATATAAAAATTAGAAAATATACCTAAGGCGCTAAGCTAAGGCCAAATAAGATTTCTTAAGAAAATATCTAAACATATCCTTTAGTTTTTTTTTTCACTAATTATTAAAGGTAATTTGTACCAACTGATATCTTATTTAAAAAAAATAAAATGAAATTTGAGTTTGCCCCCCCTTAATCGAAATCCTGCGTACGCCATTGCTGTCGACTGTCTTTTAAAAATGCAATAAGTTCCAAAATTTTGCTTTGGACGTTAGGTATTGTATTGGACTTCATTTAAATTTTCGAAATTTTATTTTGTTGGGTTTTTTTTATTAAGTACTAAATTATAAATAGCGGCATTTTGTAATTGATGTTATTATTGCGAATTAATGCGAGATTTCGTAGTCAACCCTTAAACTTTTTATCATAAACGCAAAATATAATAAAATTGTCATACGTATTCGAATATTAAACAGGAATAATTGGCAAATCTTCCACTTAACCCGTTCGGGACTGGAAGAAAATTAAAGGTCCCCTCCAATACCTACTCTTAATTAAATAACGCACACAAGAATGATATTGATATGTAGTTGTGTGTCACTTAGCTTATTCAGCAGTATAATAGATATCCACCATATATGAAGTGGCGTTTTTTATATTGGGTCGACCACAGTGTAATATTTTAAAGTTTCAAAATTTTCCGAGCATGATGCATCGAAGGTGTAAAATTTCAAGAAAGTTGCAAACTTTCAATACATCAGGAACTTATTTTTCCCATTATGTTTAAAAAGTGAGAAATTTGAGAAATTCGAATTTTTTATTTTAGATTTTGATTTTTACTGTGCTTAAAGTAGGTTTCTATAATTTTTTCGAAGCAAAACTCATCTATACTTAATTATCTACTGATCTCAAATAGCAAGTTTATAACCCGACAAAAAGAGAATATAGACAAACTCTTTCTGCTACTTCAAATCTTTGAAAACACTTCATGATCGTGGGTCATCCATCAAAGATTGCCAAATACTGATAGCTCCATTGTTTGTGCCGTTACAAAAGGAGCTCCATTCTAATTTAAATCAAAACTCAACCATATAGCCGGAAGCAAAACTCTTGATGGGATACATTAATAAACCGTTTCACTCGTACAAACATTCTTTTATACATACATATGTGATTGGTCTTGGAAAAGTGCAAGACGGAAAAAATGCCATGCAAGGTCGCAAGGTTAATTAACTCGCGCCTCAAGAAAAGAGATCATCAAAGATTTGACACCAAGGAATATAAGAAATAAAAAGCCACCACAATCAATGCCAACTCATGCAGTATACACACGGTATACATATGGGGTCTGGCATCTGGCACAGCTTCTATTAAAAAACTATATAACTTCGTGTAGGTGTGTGTTACTCCAGTTTTTTCTTGGAAGCCCCAGCCAGCGCAACTAACTCCAACTCCAACTAAACTATTGATGCTGCTGGCTTTGACTTTCGTGATTGCCTTTATGCCAAGACGCCATCCAGCACGATATCTCTACCTCCTCATACTCACACAGCTAATCATGTGGACAATGCACATCCGTTTTGTTATAAATAATGATTCAATGATGATTTCTGTGGCTGGGTTTGGATTTGGAGGGTGAGTGTCGAGGAGGATTTAATCGCCCGTGAAGAATATTGCAGCTAATGATGCACTCAACCCACTTTTCATCGAACAAAATTTCGATGAAACACTTTTTTCGTTTATTTGAATTGATTGGGACCATTTCGATGATGAATGTCGGCTCGGAAGTACGACGACGTGAAGTGTTGTTTTTTTTTTTTTTTGCCTGTGAAATTATAAAATTATAATTGTGATAAATAAATTAATTATAAAATATTGAATTCAGGGGCATAAAAGATTCCTATAATTTTTTGAGATCCTTCTAGCGTTCCTAAAAAGTTCAACCACTCTATCGAAGCAGCCACAACTCCACTCTCGTAGTTCAGCCAATCCAATTTATGAACCTAAGTTCCTGGCAATATCAATTGTGATGACCAGCATCAATGACGTTGCACAAACTACATTAAAAATTTCGATCACAATCTGAACGGCCATCATCGTTATCGAACAGAATTGACAGTGAAAGTGGTCTTGTCAAATGCCCAATAATGATGAATCAATAATTTTCCCATCACCAGTGAGGCCATAAGCATTCGCCTTCTAGCTGACCACGTACTTAAGGCGAGCAATTTTAATGTCTCTATTACACGGAATCCCTTAAGGGCATCCCGAATCCGAAGTGGGCTCGTTTTCGCTTCGTGTACATAAAAGATGCGGGAGTTGGGAATATCGGGGAATGTGCACGAGAACCACTCTCGTTGGTTTCAAACAAAATTGGATTTGGTCACGATTTAAGTTATTTCTATATAGATACTTTTATTTTTCATTAACTGCCTATCCGTTGTTCCTTTATTTTTCCTTATTTTTTTTTTTTTTTTTTTTTCTCAAAGTCTGTGGTTTTAGGATTTCTAGTTTGCTTAGGTTGAGAAGGTATAAGGAAGGCATATAGAAAAGGTATATGTATGCGTTTTTTTTTTTTCGGTTAACAAAAAATCGGTTCGAATAAATGCGTCAATAGGGTCGTTAAGTTAAAGAATCTGGCTATTAAGAAAAGGTAAAGCGAAGGTAATCGTTGACCACAAAGCAATTAGATGCGGTGCTTGATTTGATGTGAACCAATAGAAAATTTATATACCTACTGGTTGGGTGTTTTATTTCCGGTTACACGCAAGGAATTTTTTTTTTCTAACATTCATATACCTAGCTTGTTAAGAAATTAGATGGAATAAAAGTGGAAAGTTTGGAAAAATTGATTGTGGAAGGTTGAAATTGTATTAAATTGACTTTGGGGTTTCTCTATTATTTGAAATAAATTCTAACTCTTTAGGTATTTAAAAGTGCCTGGTCCATTTGGGTTTTGGGAATTAAAACTCTGCATGACATTACCTCGAGGAGGCTTACACATGTATCCAAGGGTAATTTGTGTAAATTGTTTCTTCGTTTGATGTAAGTTAAAGGCTGATAACCTTACAAAGCATGTACAAAAATGGTGGACGATTTTATTTCGCCACAAGGTCAGAAATCCTCAGACCAAAAATCCACAAAGAACTTTCAAAATTGATTGTTGGACACTGTTTGAAATACTTCGAAAAAATTGTTGTTTCTCAAGAAACTGAACCCATTTTGTGTCGATATGAACGCTGCTTATAGTTTAAGGGGCGAAAGACCCCCAAAACATTTTCTCATGAATAAAGCTGAATTTTGGGTGCAAATTTTTTCTTTTTTCGATCTTAAGAAACTACAAAAAAAAAAAAATTGGAACCAATATGAGTGGTGCTTACAATTTTTCAAAAGGGTCAAAGGTCCCCTTAATATAGTCTTCAATAAATGCAGAGACATTTTTGTGTAAATCAACTTTTTCTATATTTTCTTAAGAAACTGTATAAAAAACCCATATCGATATAAGCAGCGATTACAGTTTTCCAAAGGGTCAAAGACCCCCCTAAACAGTTTTTCATTAATGGGTGGTATTGCAATTACATTTTCTCTGGAAATGTTGCCCTCCATCGAAAACTTGGGACTTGAATAGCTATTGGTCAGAATTCTGATCTAAGATAAGATCTAACGGAATTTGAATTTGGCTGTCACTTAAAAAAAATTTATTCACGATGCCCCTAAATTTCTAGCTTACTTAGGGCAAGTTTTCTGTGCGAGATTAAAGTTAAACCCGAGTTAACTCACTACATTTGGCGAGTTAACTCCAGATTTACTAAACAGATTGTTTTGATATTTTACCCTGCCAGTTTTTTACATCGATCCGAATGCATTTTCTACTGAAAAAGTGCTTCCTGAGTTAATTGTACACACATTTATATCTGGAGTTAACTTACTTTTATTTAACTCACGACTAAAAAACTGGCCCTTACGGTGATAATTTTTACAAAACAAATTTTTGAAGGATGTATAACAAAATTCAGCTTTCTCCTAATTTTTTCTGAACTCCTTAATAAGTACTGTTTATAAATTAATATTGAAATTTCATTGTGGATTTTGAGCCTGATCCATGATTCATGTGATAAAAGCATTTGCCCTTTTCATTGACTTCATGCTTCTTGAAATCATCAGGTTTTGACTTGCGGTTTTGTGTCTTGGCGCAATACAGCGTCCACATGCTTACAATTATTTTACGGATGCCCGGGCCCAAATACCGATTAACAACTTGAAAATAATTCGTTAAGAAGATGTCTTAAAGCTTTTATTGTTTTGGGATTATAATTATTTTGGTAAATGTCTAGCAAATTTCCGAACTTCGTTTTAACTCATTTCAGAAGCAAACCATAAACAAAATTTTCACTAAACTCGTTTCGACTTCTCTTTTAAGGATTTTCTATAAATAAACAAGAATATCTATTTAACAATTTAATCCAAATCCTGTGTTAAGTGCCACACTAATAGATACTTTGTCTCAATTAATAAATGAAATTTGCAAATTTGCGACCACAAGGCTTATAACTCACCAAAGGCCATCTGTATATAGTATTAATGGCAGCAATAAAATCAAATTGAAATGGGGTGCAGATGATGTGCTGATGTGATGGTGCAGTGTGCAGTGCATTCTGCAAACTTTTCATATATGAAAACAAGATTGTTTTTATTTGTCAAAGGAATCTTCTGGGATCAGACAGCATCCCATAGCTAATGTCAACTTGATTCAAGATGGCTAAAAGCACTTACCACACCTCAGTCCGACAACGAAGACGTACATGTCCGACAACGGCACCAGCGGTGACAATTTGTGCGTCCGCAAATAACGTGAATTCACTCCTTTTCGCGTCTTCTTAATTAAAGAATTAAAGACCAACAATACACACATCTTCTCTGCTCTTTTAGACTGGTTTATTTTTTTCTTATTTTTGTTTCTTATTTTATTGTTTGGTACCCCGCACCACAACGTATAATAACAATAAAATAGATTGAATCCTTGATAGGGTTACAGAGGGCCAGGGCTTGACCGCCAATAACTGCCGGCTGCCCGGCCGGTTCAAGTCCATTTGCGCTTCAGTCCACTTTAGGTATTTCATCTGATGATGCTGCAGATAAACCTTCCGATAAGAACTTTGTGATGTCCTATACAAGTCTACACCAACCAACCTTATAGCAACCAGTCGCTCTCTCTCTATGGGCCATGACCAGCACCAAACCCATGAGCTACGGCAGATTGTGCTATTTGACCGACAACAAGCCATAAAAAATAGTTTGATTAGGTGCAGAGGGCGCAGTTTGAGTTGGGTGCTATGATGACTATGGGAGTTTTTTCTAATCGCTGCTAAGTGAAATAAGGTACAACGTTTTCATTAACTCGATGATGGTCAAAAAGATGGTGGGTGTTTATGAGGCAATATTGATAACAGAATGCTGGGTGATAATATTAAAAGAGAAGTGACATTGTTAGCAGCGGGTTTATTGAATGAAAGGTAAAACACCTAACAAGGGTGATGGTGTTGATTCATTTTTAATTCTGAACATAAAAATACAGTTAACAGCTTAATGGTGTTTTATTGGAAAATTGATATGAAAAAAATTGAGCTATTGAGATTATCAGAAACATGATTTAAACCGCTTTGTTTGTGAATTTGAATTTAAGTTGGTGTTTGAGTGTTTCAGAACAGAAAATGAAAAAGGGAATTATGAATTTTTTTTTCTTCATCAGTATTTTAAAAACTAAACGAAATCAGTGATTTATTTCTAAAAGTTATAAATCTATGGTCTTATTAATTAGATTTTTGGCTGTATTTTGAAACGGTCGGAAATATGCTTTTTTAATAAAAAAAATATTGCATTTCTCTAGGTTTAGACAATAGATTACGTTGTCTAAAGCAAGATAAAAAGATAGATTACTTTAGCAAAAATTAGAAAGGTTTTTTAAAAACTTGGAAGGCTGTCTAAAGTTAGACAATGTTTATTAATAAGACCACTAAAGTCTAATGCTATGAATAATTAAAACAAATCGATTTCAATCAAAATACGAGTAGAAATAGAATAATCCGATGCTGTTGGCTCTCGATGAAAAACTAAGTGGAAATAAAAATATTATTTTTTTTAGTCTGCCAATAATCCATGAACAGTATCTTGAATAGTTTTGGGGATTTTTTGGTTGGATTTGTATTTGAACATTACGAAGACGAAGTATTGAAATTTCAACTGGAAAGCCTTGAAAATTCGAAATTGGATGGGGTAGTAGCGGTATCAGAAAACTCCATTTTTATGAGAAGGAGAAAATATTGATGATGATTGACAAACAATATACAAAAAATATAATAAATTGATAATCGGCTGATTTTGTTTGCTTATGAAAATGGGATGTAGCCAACATATGACATCAATCAGACTCACGTTTGGAAGCTAAGCAGTATATTCGAAACTTAATTTAGGTGGAACGAAGTTCGCCGGGTCAGCTAGTACAATATAAATGAGCAAAATTGTAAAGTTTCCATATTGTTTTCATCGAAAGAAATCATATGTTTTAAGAACTTGTTACCGCTGAGAGCTGACGCGACGCGCTCTATGCCTTCTATTTGAAAAAATGAAAACATTATTATTGACGCCTACATCATAAATTTGTTTTTGATTTTTCAGAAAAAGAGTTTGGGTAAAACTTCAGTTAAAAGATTATGGTATTGGTGATGTTTCCTTTTACATATTTGGGTGTTATTTATTTATTCTGCCATTTTTTCCTGGAAATTTTTTGTTTTCCTATTTTGAACTTTGTGACCCATTTGATTGTTTACGTTAATATATTGGGCTATGTTGCATCTGATACAAAATGCGGGAAATAAAGAAATAAGGAACAAATCCAGGAATAATATAAAATTACAACAATAATTTGTTCAGTGTTTTTTTTTGCTCGTTATTCCTTTGGATGTTATTACCCGAACGATGATATGAATAACTAAATATAAAATGTTCGTCTCAATTATCGAGAACTTTTAAGGAAATTATGATATTCTATTCCCATATAAATTTTTATAATTCAGGTTTTGCTCGCTCTCCCCTCAACCATTTTTAAATTGAAACATTTAAATGAATTCAATGCAAAAAAAAAAAAACTATATTTTACTCAATATAAACATCTTCTCCTTAGCACGCATATACCTTCAACAAAAATTACAAATAAATGCATGATTAATTTCCTGTCAAAATTATTACGTTACAAATACATACATACATACTTATGCATATGCATCTACACGTTACACATAAACTATGAAGTTTAAATTTAACAGGAAAATATAATCCCCCTTTAAACAAAAACTTTTTTGACTTTTTAATATTGGAATAACAGCGCATCATCTTCTATTATAAAAGATACTTAATTCCAGGGATCAACTTCATAAATAATGATCTCCTGTCATGTTGCCAAATTGAGATGTGGTCCATGCCCTATAATTGACTGCCGAAATCTTGAAGAGGCTTTAAGGATTCCAATTTTCCATTTTTTTTTATTTTGCAGGAATATTCTTTGGTGCGCTCATAGGTGCCTGGAAGGAGTGCCAAAAGGAGGCATTTAATCCAGTTTATAAATTTTAAAGGAGAAAATTTATGTAAATTTTAGTTTTTAGATTTCATTCTAAACTTTCATACTGGTAAGGACTGCAATTATTATGATATGTTTATTAATATAAGAATAAATATCCATAATGGACAAGTTCTCGTCAATTATATCAAGAAGTGACAAAAGTAATTTTTTGGTCAAAAAAATGATAAAAGACTTATTGTTTATTGTATTTTATAGAAACTTGTGTTTAAGGGGTTGACACTGTTCTTAAATTATTTTATTCCCTGTACTTTTTCATTTCGTTAAAATACTGAATAAATTAAATTTTAACTTCAGCTCATGGGTCTTGTGAACAAAAGTAAACTTAAGCTTAAACATAAATTTTTAAGTAAAATCCAGCTTTTACGTGAATAAAACTTAGCTTAAGCTAGCTAGTAAAAGCTGTGATTTAGTAATAGCTATTTTAAAGTAGCTTACGCAAGATTCCTTTAGCTTTAGCTTATTGTTTTTCCAGCTTATCCCTTAATTTCTGTGATAACAAATAGCTTTAACTAGAATATTATAGTAAAAGCTACACAAATTTTAAGATTCTTTCACTCCTGTCTAGAAATCTTGACTAGTTCTTATTATAAGAATTCTGTTTGGTAATAGTGCAAATATGGCTGGATTTATATGCGTAAGACAACCAACATTTTATACAAAACTAGAAAATAATAAAGAAATAAGTAAAGATTACTTTCACAGTTTTTGGGTTTTCAAAAAAAAAAAATGGGCAGTGGCTTTTTGAATATTTTTAAGGGGGCTCAACAGAGCGTAGAGGAGGGCACAGATTTCTAAGCAGAGAATAAGAATATTTTTCAATAAACCTAGAGTTAGTTAAACAAAAAATATTAGGTAAGTTTTCAACAAGATACATAATTGAATCACAAATATGGCAAAAAATTTTAGAGCAATTGATTACACCCAAAATTTCGATCTCAAAACATCTAAGATTTGCTGATGATCGGAAAGGCTCCCACGTTCCACTCAAAGCCCTTATATACAATAGACAGGCCATGCAGCAGACGTATTTTTCAAGTTGTTTGGAAGCCAATCGACATACTAACATCAATTCCTTGTTCAAAATTTAACAAAAATGCTTACAGAAAAATTTGAATTCACCTTTTAGGGAATGACATACAGTTAGTCTCTAGCAAGTTTGATAAATATGGGCACACACGTTTAGTTTTTAGCTTGATATACAGTTAACGTACAGTTGGTGCGACTAACAAAAAAAAAACATTTTTAGACTTATTGATCTTAAAACTTTGTTTTAGCTAAAGCTCTACCTATGCCGACACATCATGTGAATAAACATAAAGAAAGCTAAAAATATGAAGCTAAAACTCAAATTTTCTATAGCTCAGGCTAAAAAGTATATTCTTTTTTTATTTACATAAAACAAAGCCTTAGCTAGGATTGTCTAGCTTTAGCTACTAGTAAAAGCTATGACTAGCTAGCTTTAGCTTTTATTAAAAAAAAAAAGCTTTCACTTTTTTTTTTATTCACAAGACCCACTATGTTGTAAATTTAGCTTTGAGTAGTTAAGTCACTTCGTGGGAAAGAAATTGTTTGATTTCTTTTCTTTAAATAAATTCCCTGTGGGCGCCCATGGTTATTCTGGTTTCAGTGGTTATTTTTCAAATTTGCAAATTGGCTCAGATCAGAGAATCTCAACTAATCTCTGATGGGATTTCGTTTTTGTTTGCCAGCAATGAAGAATGGAAAAGTAGGTACATATACAAATTTAACCGAGGAAAAACAGGATAACAAATTTACTTGAGTATTGATACACCTATACCGAGGAAATTTCATTTACATGAAAGCATAATGTAAGAATATTGATGATGTGATTTTATATTTTCATCATCATATTCTGAGCTTGGCTTTTCTAAAAGTAAAAAAATGGTTACTACTGGCAATGGTTTCTGTCTATAGACTATTTTTAACGTAAAACAAAATTCATCAAAAATGTTTTAATAAGTATATGAGTCTTTAAAAAAATGATGTTTTTAAATCTAAAAAGAAATGTTTTTGATATGAAAGATAAAAATCTGCTAAAGAAAAATAAACTATATTATTTTTTTTATCAAAATCCCAACATTAATAAATTTAAAATTTAAATAAATTTATATTTAAAGCTTGAACATTTAAACTTTTAATTTTTAATCACTACCTTTATTTTCAAAAATAAAGCTCTTGTCTTGAAGAAGAGACATAATAATATAAATAAAATTTTTTTTTAAGACATAACAGCAAACATAGTTATAGAAGTTATATGCAAGTTGATTTGAATGATCTTAAATTGTATATATTTAATAATATTTTGTTACAATTTTAATAAATCAAAAATGTATGCATTAACAAATTGTCATTTTTATCATTTTTAGTGCTATCTATCTTCTTTACGAATGCTTCATTTTGAGTAAGGCCTACTCTATTAATCAGAAATTTTATTTTCAGTTCCACATCAGTTCAAAATTATTATTTCCCATTTTTATAAACGCGTGCACTTAAAGCTTCAATAACGTAGTTAAGTAGCAACATTATATGCGATATTTCAAAACGCTTATATACTTTGATTGTCCAAATTCATTTTTCTTTCGTCGGACTTCTATACTGGACCGCAACCGATCGATCATGAAACACCACCTCATGGCGTAGAGAATGTTAATTAATCATCCGCGCGCTACTCAATATACTCATTGCTTATGCAATACAAATTAAGGCCCATAAGCCCACGACGCGATGTGATGGCTTAAACATAACAACCCAATTCAATGGACTGAACTAAATCGGTTCCACATATTAAGGCTCTTTTCCACTGCTGTTGTGGTTGGTGGTTGCGGGGTTTCTGATGCAGCTCATGGTCAGATCTTTCACATTGATGGTCATCGTAGATCATTGCGCTGCTTGCGAATTCTGTGTGCCACTGAGCGGTGTAATCAATCAAGCAATGCACTTGGTTGTCCACTGATGGCCAACAAAAAAACGAAAAAATTAAAAAAAAAAAACTTCTTGGATCAAGAATATCCCACGGCAGATCCGCATTTTCATTTTCATTCGGGGCATGTATACGTATATGTCGTGACGTGACAAAAAATCGTTGCAACAATTTATCTTGCACACTGACAGTGTGTGCCTTTAAACGCTTTTGGACAGACGAAGAGCGGTATTGTGCCCACGGGTACCAGCATCAACGTCACCGCACCTCCATCACAGACCCTCCGGTCTACAAACATTATTAATTAATTGATGTAATTGCATTGTCGATATCGGAGATAATGATCGGCTTTACGTACCCTTCATATCCCTCCTCATAATATCTTCTTGAGGGAACGTGTACTAGTTTGACTGAGGTTCGGATAGTCCTAGCTAGAGTGCTCTCGAAAAAAAATTCAGCAAAAAAAAAAAGTTCTGCTTCACCCCTCTCAAGTTTGATGTTAACTCTATCAGAGTCTTGTAGTTGCAATGTAACAACCGATCGCGATGTCATCTAAAATCACGATCAATTGGATGCCTGGGCCAGAATCCATACAGACACCTCAACCTGTCGTGCACAGATTTTGATCAAGATCCCATATAAAACAGACTTTGAGAGACTTCTTTGCATTGGACCATGTAATAGACGATCAACAACGATCGACGACGCGACGATCAGTCGTCAGAGGTCAGCGATCACTCTTGTCTTTGATTTTTATTTTTTATTTTTATTTTTATTGGACATTCCACAACAACGTGAACATAATTACTTTGGATCTTTGTAAAGTTGGTAAAGGTCATTCGAGAAAGTGTCCTCTTTAAAATAGGATTTTTTTTTTGCGAAAGGGATAACGCCGTGATAGGAAGGTTTTCTTTCGAAAAAGTAAACCCTTATCAAATGCTTCTATATTTTTTGTTGGTAATTCTGGAGTAAAAAGAGTTTTACCTATATTTATCGACGCTTAAAAAATTTGGCCCTCAAATTTGGGTAAAAATTACAAAAAATCTTACCATTTTCTTGATTCGCTCCCAAATAGTTTGAAGGTTGCCCATGCCACGCGTGAATATGGATACCTAGTTTGAATATAGCTTGATGGCAGATACCGAACGTTTGAACATCAAAAATGGTAACTTGGGTTTAAAAAAAAAATCTAAAATCTTAAAAAAGAAACTTTTAAGTCATTTCACAATATATTTATATTCTGAATTAATAAGTATTTCTCTGATCAGTCTTCTGATTGAAACACAATACATAACATAACATATAAAGTAAATACTTCTTCCTTCTTTCAACATAACCTTCCGCCCAAGAATGTCGAATTTCATTTCAAACCATAACAACCTCAATAAAAACACTGAACTCCTCTTTATAACGGTTAGCTTGAATTCAACTTCCTCAATAATACAGAATACTTGCCTTCCATAAGAATGCAAAAAACAATACCTTCTAACATATCAAATCATATCAGATTAGCAAAGATTGAGAGTTGAGCCGATGAAAACTATTCAGTCCTACCCACATATTGTCAAGATTCTATCGGAATTATAATCCCCAGCAAAAAGGTGGTCAGGTTCCACCTGCCATATTGCACAGCATTCATCACACAAAACAAGGCAAATCGAAGCATTTGAGATTTCCCCTTAGGTTTTATTGGCACTCTCATATACATATGTATACAACATAATAGCATATACACTCCAGCTCCAAGCATATTCCAATGGACTGTATCTATATACCCAGACAAACGGACAATTTGCGACAAAAGCACGCATGCAAATCCGCATGGTTGCGGCTATTTTATAGATGTCTAACTTTATGGCCAGGCATTATGAGCATGCTTACCACTCTTGTATAATTCCAAGGCTCATTGAAGTGTTCACGAAGTATGGAGTGGTAAAGGAGTAGCGAGTGGCAGTGGAGTGATGAACAAGTGGCTTGGCGATGGAGTGGCGGCGAAGTGATATGAAAGTGATTTACCGCGCTCTGTGGTGGTTCACCAGCTCTCGGTCTATAAGTCAATTATCACAAGCATACTCGTATACAGTACAAAAATCCACTTCGTCACCACTCACTTGATGCCGCTTGAAAATTAAACATGTTCGAGATATGTGGCAGCCGACTGGTAGGTACCACACTACCTGCAAAATATGTCACTCCACTCCATTCCACTTTGATGAGCGCGTCTTCATTTAATTACATAGGTTTTACCAATTCCATCTGCTACTTAATAACCACGCCACTAACACTCCACTTCGTCACCACTTCCGTGAGCGCCGCCGTGCCTAACACCGAATTCTGATATTTGTTATAGATTTATTTTTTTTGGAATCAATTTTCATTTTCCAAAAAACTCTAAATTTTTCATACCAAGGATTTATTTTTAGTAAGATAAGTGACATAAATGTGTTCCCATAATTCTAAGGGCCAGTTGTACAAATATTTGATCCGTGGTTCAGGAATTTTAACTCACCAATTTCGGCGGATTATCTGTGGTTCAACGATGGTTCAGGCATGTAATTGGGTTTTAGTGCATATTGGAACCTTGAACCTAAGTTAACCCGCCGAAATCGGCGAGTTAAAATTCCTGAACCACAGATCAAAATTTAAACCACGATTGTACAACTGGCACTAAGAGCCAGTAGTTGTACAAACGTGGTTCAATATTTAACCCGTGGTTCAGGATTTTTAATTCAGCGATTCCGGCGGATTAACTGAAGTTTATTGCTGGTTTAGGCATGTACTTGGCTATTATCACATAGTTAAACCTTGAACATTCGTTGAACCCTTAGTTAACCCACCGAAATCGGCGAATTAGATTTCCTGAACCACGGGTTAAATATTGAACCACGTTTGTGCAACTGGCCCTAAAAGTACCTCATCTTCTGGTCTAGTTTTTTAATTCTAAATAATTCAAGTTTAATATTATCTATCCGATGAAATATGTTTTGCAGTAGTTAATTCGCCGAAATCTGGTAAGTTGACTGTGGATTAACTGATGAGACATTAAATTTATTGACATTTATTTTCAGATATGAAAATTTTCAATAAATTTCCTACAATTTTGTGTCCGAGATACGAAATTTTCATTAAATACTTAAATCCTCTCCCAAATGGGCGCGAAACATTCGGAGCGAATATGCAACGACAGAATAATTTTCGAAGATTTACGTCGTGTCAGTGTCTTCACTCTCATTAATCACATCGTGCAATTAATTAATTCAGAAAGGCGAAAGTTTCGCCGGCATTTCGAATGTTTCATGTAGGTTTGGGAGAGCCTTAATTGCACACCTAGGCTACTGACAATGCTGTTCGCCTGCCGATATTCATCTTGTGCAGCTTACTTCTCATGTTAGGTTTTCTATTGAAACAAATGTGAGCTGTACCCAAGCTACAAAAAATCGTAATACGCGTCTATGACGAAGTGCTTCGTGTTACGAAAGGCCTTAGATTAGAGTGAACAAATTTTGTATGGCCCAAAAAATGTTTTTAAAATAAAATATTTTGTTTTCGTTGGTAACCATACTTAGGGGGAAAATTCGTTCCCATTTTCTCAAAGTTAAGCACAACAAAAGTGAAGGGTTTTAATGTTGCGTAAAATTTTAAGGAGTTGCCATATAAAAGGTTAGAAGTTAATGTCTTTATTTAGCTACATATATATATATATATAGCGATGGAAAGGAAGGTGGAATTTTAATGGCGCGTTTACATGCGGAAGGCCGCATGGTTATCTGGAAATCCCTGTGCTGGCATGTCAATTGCGAGGGAGGAAACATTTTTTTTTTTATTTTTTTCGGGGAATTTACAATGATGTTAGAGGATTGAAAATTTTGCATAATACCTACTTCTCCTTGTCGTTTATACATCTTCGTCGTGGATAAATCGAATATACAGCTAGGGGGTATATTCTATGTGTACCTAGTACCTACCTACTTTTTGAACAAAAAGGAAGAGTAATGTGAATGATCTCAGATTAAAAAAAAAAAATGTTTACTTTTTTCAGTTGACAAGTTAAAATAAGAAGATTCTTTAAGATTGTGGCATCGAAAGTTCTTGCTGAGAGCACTTCGATTGGAATTATTCATGAAATTGACATCAATTTTGCTTTCTTTTTTGTTTAGTTTATCGAAGAAAAAAAAATAAAACATGGAATGAAATCGAAAGGAGCTTTGGGAGTTTTTTTTTTAAATGTTAATGGAGCTTTTAAAGAAGATTTATTTTTGTATCGTGTACGGCCTTTAATTTCATTGTTTTTGCTTATTTTTGTCATTCCCATACAAAATTCGTTTGTTTTTCTTGCTTTATTCAAACTCATAGATAAGATTTTAAAAGGCTTTTGGTTTTATACTTTTTTTCAGAGATGTTTCACAAATTGTCTGACTGAATGTTTTAAATATTTAAGGAATGCCTACATATATTAAAATCCTCGAGTATTTACTTTTATTTTCATTATAAAAATCTAGTTTTCCTTTAGCCTCTATGCAAATTGCTAAGCATTTATGAAACTTATAATTTTTAGTACATCATCATCCTCTTGTTTAGATGGTTGTTTGTTTCTCAAATTTAATAAACATTTTTTTCTTCTCTCTTCAGATGAAAACGATTTCGATTTCTCGTCAAGAGCAAACACAAATCCCTCAAGCACTCTTTTCAAACCAAATAAACTAAAAAGAAGAAATTATCCATGTGCACCAGGCATCACAGAGAACAGGAATACACATCAAAAACTCGAAAACTGATGCACTTGACTCCGTTTGGCAATCTTTCAAATGGAACTGTCATCTTATCGGAAGCTATGACTGCTGTTTCTGCTATCTTTACTCTCTGTTGAATTGTGTCGCTACCATATTTCAATACTGTACCATGCTCGTGTAGTACAAGCTTCTTTCGAAATATCTTTCTCTATGTATGGCAACAAGAAGGTGTCCTTTTTCTCTTCCTCGTCTTCATATCGTCATCCCCCAGCCCATCCAGCACCCATGAAAAAGCAAAGAAGATCTTGAAGCATAAATCATCTTGGCAGTCCAATGATTTCTTTTTTCTAATCTTTCCAACTTTTGCTCTGTAATGCTCGGGGGCGTGTGTTCAGTGTTCGTTGCATATAATATATTATTTGTGAATCTCAAGCTCCGTTTTTGTTTGCAGAGGTATCTGCCACACTATGCCACCTCCTGATGGTCGCTCCTTTCTGGTGTAGAATGCAATTTATTTACCAAAATGACAAGACTGGTGCAATTGTCTGTTGCTGTCCCATGTTCCATTAAATGAATTTGAAATAACAGAGACACGTCCTTCAATCTTGTGTGTATAGAGAGGCCGAGGCCATTGGAAATTGTTTTTTTTTTTTTAATGTTTTTATTGGGGACGATTCCAAAATGATCGGTAATTAACAGATCCTGCACTTAATTAAAATCCACGAATGCAGCAAGCCGGTGGCATTTTGTGGTATACTTTATGACTCTGCGATTGGTACCATTGATAAGATAGCAACAATAATTATCGCAAGAGCAAAAACATCGAATTCGAATCATCATCATCATTATATACCATCAACATCTCCAGACCAATTGATGGCATTATTTCACAGTTTTGGATATTTTTACTTCAAAATGCACTTAACAAAGTTCCATGGAGAACGTTAAAATTTTTTAACTTAGGTACCTACTCCACCCGCTGCGACAATAAACTTGGCAATGAATGCGAACCGCTGCGGGTTCTTTGCTCCCTCACAGCTAACTGAGGGTGTATATTTTTAGATCGTAAAATTATCTCGTGGATGATGTGAATCATAATATGCAGATTTTTAAGATTGTCTTAAGAAATAGCTAGTTGGAGATAAGAAAATGCAAATAACATAAAAATCGTATATGGCTATATATAAGAAAAAGAAGTAAAACAGACTGTCAAAATTTTATTGCTGTGTTCAGCTTGAATATGAATAATAAATTGTTGAAATCATTGAAATGTCCTTGCTGCAGTAAAATTTGATAGTTTAGGGCGGTTTGCGCGCAGTAATTTGTCACACAAATATCGTTTATGGAAGGCATAATTTTTTTTAATCAAAATGGGCTTTGTTGAATGGACTTTTTTTTTCTTACAAAATGAATTCGCGTTGCTTTGTAGGTAATTTAATATGAAAGTTATGAGTTCTTAAAAAAATTCCAGCTCAATAGTTAAACTTAAAATTTGGAATTATGATAAAGCAGATAAATGGAAAACTCCACAGTTTGATATTTGCATTTTCTTAAGTAAAGATTTTAAAAAATATTTAGCAAAATCGATTTTCAAAATTTGTATGAAGGTTTGCGCTTTTTTATCTTTAACTTTCCATTGGAAGTTATTTTGTAATCGGTCCGATTTGTGAAATTGAAAATTTTGACCTTTCTCGACGTTTCGAGGTCTCCGGAGTCGGATTACTTTGTTTTTAGGGAGATTACTGTGTAAACGTTCGTATACTTGCGTACGTTCGGAAGCTTTATTTCGCCGACGATATCTCGAGAACGCATTAAGATATCGACTTCAATTAAATTTTATTTTACAGATAACAAGGCTTTAACGTGCAGAGGGGATTTTTTAGGAAAATTCAATTGGCGGTTTTTTTATTACAGTAATTTTAAAAAAAGTTGTAAAATGGCTTTTTTCTCGAATATCTCTAGAAAAAATAATTCTATCGTCTTCGGTCTGGTTTCACTCTATGCATAATGACGTAGTGAAAAATTTGTAATACTTAAAAAAAAATCAGTTTTTTTTTAATCAAAAAAAAACCATTAAAAATTGTTAAAAAAAATATCGAACATCTTGAGAATAGTTAGAATTGTTGATAATCGGTAGTTTGTAAAACATTCAATTAACGGTTTTATTTTGCTCGAATGTCTTGAGAACAACCAATGATATCAACTCCGGGATAATTTTAGTCTACACACAATGCTATAATTAGTAATTGATAAAGCTTTCAAAAAATTCAATTGACATTGTTTTTTTTTTTGCCAAAAAAAAAAACTGCAAAAAAAAACTGCTAATAATTTTGGAAACTTTTCGTGTCGCATACATATACTATATTTAGAGCAAACAGCCTTCCATAATGACGTAGTGAATTTGATAAGTTTTTCGAAGATTTTTAATTGGTAATTTTCTTATAAATTCAGCCAAACCCAGCCTCTTTTTTATTTTTATGTTTTTAAAAGAAAATTTAAAGAAATCTTTCGGGACCAGTTTTGGAGACTCTTTTTCCAGGTCTGCCCGTCTCATGTCGTCAAATATTTATTTTATAATGTTTTACTTGCAGATTTAAAACGGCTTAAGACAGTTTATTCAGAAATAAGATTGAGTTAAATTATGTTAAAATATGACTTTTGAAACAAAAAAAAAATAATTGATTAACTGGTAAAATGCAAACCCAAATTAATTTGGAATTTTTATGAATCCACTCTTAATGATTGAATATCGGCGCCCAAAAGTCATGAGAAAAATTTCAAAATATCTCAAAAGGATTATCATTTAATATAAATTTTTTTTCTCTTGCAAAAAATTGTTTTTTTTTTTTAATTCAAGGAACTCATCAGTCATCGATCGTTGATGGGTAATTAAGCCACACGAGAGATTAATGATATCAGCCAATGTCTTAATCGAATGCGGTTGCAAATTAATCATTGTGAATGTTCATAAAGGCATGTTTTTTTTTTTTTATTGTCGATTTTAAAACGATATTTAATACAACCTTCAGTAAATATATGTAAAGATCTTTTCACAGAAAAAAAAAAAAAAGAACAATCCAGCAGACATCGAAGCCAAATTACAAGGCTTCACCGCTTTTAATAAGACGTACCAAAAACATTTAACTTAATTCAAGCGATTATCGTATCAGAGGCAAACCTATCTTTCAGCCGACTTGCACCTTTGTCGATCGTCACCACCGTGTAGAGTCAACATATCTACATCTCTGACGATATGACGAAACTAGACCCCATAGACGAAGTTCGTATCGCAAATTAACTATAATTCATGTCGTCTGTCCTCTCGGGTGTTTTCGAATTGCATCCAGCTATGTATGTAGGTTGTAGGTATATATGTAAAACGTTGATGATTGAAGACTGTTTATCGGGCGGCGGCGGCGGCGCCCCACCTTCAATTATGATCTCTTTTTTCCATTAATTGGGATATCCAATCCATCCTTGCAACGGCACGTCATATCCCTCACTCGAAAAGTAAAAAAAAAAAAAGGAAGCTGTCCTGGATGCAATGGTGTTTGTTAACAAAATTAAATCATTATTTTCTTGTTAGCCTAATCAACATAACACACAACATGACAGCTGAACACAAAAATAGCTGTAGGCGCCTTCATCAACCGGTACAATCACCTATCCGTTCACGCTGTCAATAAGTGGTTAATATGGCAGATCACAAAAAATATCTCTTTCTTTGCATGTTTAAGGATACTGCTCTTGTTGCCAATTTTCTGTGGGTTTTCTGATGATTATACTGTATAAGTAAAAGTAGGTACTGCATGTTCAATGTGATTATATATGAACAATATTTCAGCCATTTTGATGGATGTCACGCACTATCTAAGTGGTACTGATGTCTTCAAGTTTATGATCTTCAAAATTGTTGAAAGGCGATTAAACTAGGGAGCATGTTCTTGGCAATTAAGCTTGGATTTAATTTTGCATGCTTAACTGCCTGGAAAAGGCCATTGGAAGATTAACGGTGTGGATTGTTTCTTTTTAATAAAAACTTGAAATGCTAGCAAATTTTTGGTTAACTTGCCTGTCATTCAAAAATTAAACCCTTTAAGCTGCATGTGCTGTCTGTTTGAGAGTAAGTATACAAAAATTAGGAGTACCTCTAAGATCACTTCGAGCAAACTCGTAAAAATCAAAAGAACAGTTTGAAAATTGTCAATATTTTGTGAGTCTTCCTTTGCAAAGTTTTCAAGTTAACAATCAAAATGATGTTTTAAAATAAGTTTATATTCATAAGAAAAACAGAACTCATCAATTCATGCTTTAAAATCAAATCATAAGTTGCTTTCACTGTCACTCATGAACACAAAATTGACACATATTTACCTCATTGTTATTCAAAATGTAGTTCAGAGAAAGGTACCTGCTCTTCTTAGTCCAAACTCAATATAAAGATGCCATAGCCGAAAATCTTAACGGACACATCTCATAATATTTACTTTTATTAGAAAAGTTTATGTCAACCTTCTGCGTGGATCAAGATTCATGTCATGTAAAAAAAAAAAATCAAAAACAAAAATCCCTACACCTCCAATTTTAACAATACACAAGGACAAAAAGATGAATGAACGCGTTATTATAATAATGTCAGAAATTTATCCGCCCCCGTAAGGTTCTTTGGTATTTTTTTTATGTATTTTTTTATACACCAACAACCACGGCCAACAGCAACAACGATAAGTTAAGAAGCTTTTATAACTTGGGGCTGTCTCTTCGATTTATTACCACACTGCAATGAGTTGGTTTGGTTGTTTATAATCGGATTAGGCAACTGCACTTCAAAAGCTAATTCGATCTTTTGTGACAAGCTACGTGAGCTTGTTGCTTCTTACTTGTTAAAGATACATACATATATAGGTACTAACCGAAGCGGCAAAAATAATTACATGTCAAAACTCTGACAGTCAATTGACAGCATCTTGTGACAATTTTTTTTTTTGTTTTTGTTTTCTTTGATCAGGTAGAAGATTGTATTAGTGGTAAATCATTGTCATAAGCTATCACAACATTATTTGAACATAAATCACGTCAACTATATGATTTAAGCTGTAAGATGAGAATTTTGCTTGTAGTAAACTGCGCGATGACAGATGATGATGTTGGGCTATTATCTAAGAGTATATAAAGGAGCTACTGTGCAAGAAAATATTTACTCATTGTTTTTAGAAAAATTATGTGTTTTTATGAGTTATGAGAAAGAATTGTCACCACAGACTATATTTATCGCCAATTAGGGCTACATACATATTTTTTCCGCTTCTTTAAGAAAAACAAAATTAGGCAGGTAGTTACATTTGTACGCACTATCTAAGTGGTACTGATGTCTTAAAGGAATTCTTCGGCTGAAAATTTTATAAAAACATATAATGATTGGAAAAGCGATAATATGATAGTGGGAATTATGAATAACGTATTTTATATGTACTTTCAAATTTTCGTGGTCTGACGATATTATTCAAATTATTTATTTTTTGCATTTTTAATTAAAAAAAAAAATGAAAACAATCCCAATTGCATTTTTGTTTTTTATTTATTTTGAAAAATTTCGTCCTCGTTTAGTTTCCACGAAATTTGGGAGTTCATCAATTTTAAAATTTCTCAAAAATATAAATAAATGGGCCGGGAGTGGATATTATATTGAAAACGACTTAATTGCTAATTAGTTATGCAAAAAAATCTACCTGCACTTTTCTTTTTCGAAAAAACAGGGTTTACTTCAGGGTTGCCGAAGTGTCACGATCGTGCTTTTTTGACACGATAATTTCCTCGTGGCACGGTGGCACGAAAATGTTCAATGTGGAATATTTTTATATTTCCATTATTTTACTTAAAATTAAGCAAATTTCAACAAAATTTTATGAAAATTGGTCACAACTCCGTAAAATGTGGGCAGAAACACATATTTTTTTTGACAATGAGCGATTTTTTGATGTTTTTTTTTTTTGTTGTATTAGACCCCGGTATAAAAGTGATTTTACAACAAAATAGAAAAAATTGTATTTTTTTCATATGGCACGAAAATTGGCACGTTTTTTCATAAAATATGGCACTTTAATTTTATTTCGGGTGACAACGCTGGTTTCCTTATATGCGACGTTAACCCTAATTATTCGAAAATGGAACATGTGATTAAATTTACGTAACTAATTACCAAATAAGTAGCAGCTATAATAACCATACACTTTTTAATCAGCAAATCGAAAAAGTGACCTGCTTAGTTGATCCGCAGTACACCTATTGAAGGTAATATATTGCTCATCTTCGAAAATTACATTGACCTTTCTGTCAGAATTTCCGAATCGCAGTGACACTCGTCCACAATTTACAAAAACAAAATACAAGACATGCGCAGAACAGAACAAAAATGAAAACTCGGAAGATATTACCTTCTATATGTGTACTGTGTAGTTGATCCACATCTTTTCTATAAATTTGTCGCTTCTTCCCACATGTCGACTTTATATCTTTTTATTTAAATGGGACTTGAAAAAAAAAAAATGTCCCAAATATGAGAGTGAGAGTGCAATAGCAATATAGGCAATGTCTGCAATGAAATGTCATTCATATGTGCTTTGCTATACTTCCTTGGTTGTCTAACTTTAGACAGCCGTCTAAGTTTTAAAAAATCCTTTCTAATTTTTGCTAATGTGATCTTACTTTTAATCTTACTTTAGGAAACGTAATCAAGTGTCTAAACCTTGACAAATGTAATATTATTTTAATATAATAAAGCATATTTCTGACTATTTCGAAATACTTAGACATAGTTTAAACAGTCAAAAATCTAATTAATACGACCACCTTACTTTAACGGGCTCCCGACCCTTGAAACCAGCCTGAGACACGGCAGCTCCCAACTATGAAAATAGCTTCCAATTTTGGCAACTTAAGTATTATTCGCAGCTATAGCACTTTTATAGACCTTCCAGAGCGGAGTTAAGTCGTTATAAGAGTTAATGTTGGTATTATTCATTCTCTGGAGTACATTATATCAGCCTTACAGGCACAATGAGTCAATTTTTCTATAATCATACTATAGTCAGACTATAAAATTACCACAGATTTTTTGCTCCCAAAATTATCCTATAAAAAAGTTAAAGAATCCTTATACTAGTAGAAGTCGCTTCGTTCCTTTATCAATTGCATAAGAAAATGTTGTAAAGCTTTATTTTTGGAATTAATAAGGGACGTATACACGACATTTTTATAGAATGATTATCGGAGAACCTTTGGCCAAGACATACTTTTATCACGCTTTAATTTTTTCTGTTGGGTGTGAGTTCCTATAAATTTTTTATAAGACTGCAAATTCTAGAATAAACTAAGAGCTTTTACGCAGCCATTTTCAATCATTAATATTTATCTGAAAACCTATTCATATCTAAATTTATAAATAAATAATAATGAAATCGTGGCAAAAACTTAAAAAGTCGGGCAACTACTATAAAAGTATAAACTACGGCCGTCAACAAATTAAAAAAAGGTGACAGAAAGAGAAACGGTAAACAATAAACTCAAACGATTTAAGATCATTGCTATAGAAAAACAATAGGCGTATTCTGTTTTCTATAGCGATGATATAAGCATGCATACCTATTTATATTATTGTGCAGCATCTTTGATGAATGGCTATATTATGAGGCTTATAGGTTACAATTTTGTATGAAAGAGAACCCGATTTAATGCAATGCACTGCATAATCCAGATTGACCGAGCGGCTAGCGTGTTAGAATATTGGTGCAAGGGGACTCCGGTTCGATTCCAAGGACGTGTAAGTAATTTTTAATTTAAATACAAATATTTTACAATACTAGTAATAATAATTATTATCTCTAAAGACCCTTTTAGGTGATCATACGGAAAAATATACACAATATGCAGTACAAATATAAAATTAAAATAAAAAATTAATACAAAAGTTTTTTTTTTATAGAAATATATTCCTTCTATAACACTTCTTGAAAATCTTATAAGAGTATTCTTCGGAGTAAAACGATTTTACTCCGCCTTTGTAGCTTTTTGGAGTATATGTAATACGAAACTAATAGAAGTAGGTTAAGGAGTAATAAGAAACTTGTTAGTTGGGATCCGCATCATCCTTGATCCCGGGGCACGCTGCTTCCAGTCGTTCAGGCTTCAGACCCAGCGCTCTGGTATATCCGTGATGGCTATTGTCTATAAACCTTCCTTGTCTCCTCGAACTGATGGGCTAGGGCCCCGGCTGAGATTGTTATCCATTCGCTCGATGTGGCCGAGTTTATGTAGCCGACGTGCTTTAGATTTTTATATTATTGTTGCAAGGCAAGAGGATGGGAGAGGATGTCTCTACGTCGTCGGTAGGGTAGGAAAGGAAGAGGTTGGAAAAAGGACTGGAGTGTCAAATTCCAGGGGAAGCGGCCTGCTTGCTATGCAAGGCTTGACCTTGCTGATGGTATTGGGGGTGGATCTTGCCCACGAAACTCAACCTCACCTGCAAGCAAGAACACACATAGATTCCCGTGTTTTAAATTTTAACTTCTTGCATTTACCTGGAGACTTTTTGATAGATTTTTCTGAAATATGGAGATTTTCATTTAAATATTAGAAAACGAAATTATTAAGTTGAAGGTTCTGTATTCAATTCCAACAAAACTTCTCACCAATCTCGATTCACTTCTCTGATGCTCAAATCCTTAATTACTTATTGTTATTTTAGTTTTACTACACTTTGTTTATTCTTCAAAAAATTAATCACATATTTATATTGATGTAAGTAATTCTCGCCTTTATACATCTGCGGGTTTAACACTGACACCATGTTTTTCTCTAATTTACACATGAAGTGAACCACAATTTCAAATACATACCAAACCAATACTCAACTAATTCTGTTAATCAAGAAACATATCGCATTTTGTTACAGATTTCATTTAATTAGCTCAACATCCAATGTCATAACCCATAGAATATAAATCTCACTTTGGATTCCAGATTTATAGAATAAATAGGATACCAGCAAAAAAAAAAAAAAATATGATCATTTAAAGGGGATGAACTTGCTGCTCACGTATTCGAAACGTGATATCGCCTCTCTACGTTTCATTATTATATCCAATATAAAGTCTCTTCTACTCGTATAAGCTGTGGAATATGAGTATAATAATTCGTGATAATTACATCACCATAATGAGTTCTTTCCAATCGAATCGAATTGAATTGTTTGGCTAATGAGCCTACTGGCGATGCACAGTCGTGTTCGTTTATATCCAACGTTGTTCACATTAGCGGCTTTTTGAAAAACTAATTCACTGGCCCGCATCTAAATGTATGTATCTACACTCGTACTATATTTGTATCTCCTTATACCTTCATACATCAGTGTATTAGAACGAATGAATATGAAATTAATCATTGCGATACATTTTAGTTTATCAATGTATCCGTGTTCTATCTACACATACAGTTTCGGTACTTTGGTACCCCGAAAGTGCTTTAGCCAGACTCAGAGTCGTGCTACGAATAAAATCCAATTTGCTAGTCCGACAAGAGCTGCTTTTGTGAAAATTTATTTGCCTCGTTTAACCCTTAAACACACAAATGTTTTGTTTTTAGAAACGAAGTTAGGTTTGCTAAATTTTGATATACCTTCTATTTTCAAAAAGGACGAAGGAGTCCGGCAGCGCAGCGTGGTATAGGGTAAATTATAGTCAAACGAATTAAGATTTGATTTGTGGTAGGGATTTTATTGTCCATGGAAATATTATTTTGACAATGTTTTGCCATTTGTTATCCCTTTCATTATGGAACTATGAAAGCAGACCGAACATTTTGTGAATCATAGGCAAAGGTTTGACTTAATGATTGATATTGTTTTTCAAAATTGCTATGTGGAAACTTTGTGACAAGTAGGTACTCAGACCATTCTGAATTTTGCAATAGAACGTTGTTTCCATACATTTTTACTTCAAAGTTTTTTGGTAGTTTCTTAATTATCATGACAAAAATAAATAATTTATCGATTGATTTGAATAAAGTTAAGCAATTTTAATTTCGATTTTGACTTTGATTATAAATCGTTGATTTAAGAACAAAATGACATAATTTTAATGTTAAATATTAAATTTACTCGAATTAAAAATTCATTCTGTTTTTTTTTTTTTTTTTAATATAAATTTTATGAAAATGCTTTTTTAAAAACAAGAAACAATGGGTAAACGTAGTAATTTATGAATACAGAACCGGTTTGGCAACTGTAGAGTTGGTGTGATGTTTGACTGTTCATTTAGCAGTGTGGGTTTTAGGTCAATTCCAGGTGGAATAGGATTTATACCTTTAGATGAACGCCACTGTGGGGTTTCATGTGATGATAAGTACCTACCGTAATTCTTAATTTATCTTTCATTTACTTCTAACTTTTGCCCTGCAATTCAAGTTGCTTTTAAAAGACCTCATGCCTTACTACTGGCATATAGTTCAAATTATTTAATGTCTTTTTTTCATAGGTATTATATGGCAAGCTTTGGATTCGTAAAAATAATCGAACTCGAGATTTTGATCAAACTTGACATTACGATAATGAGGAAGACGAGAAAAGTCCGTCCGTCTGTTTGTCTGTCTGTGTACTACAGACTAAACGTAGGTTTTGGTCGATTTTATTTAAACTTGGTATAGTGTTTTTTGGACATTCCCCCGACACGTTTATTTAATTTTTTTTAGAACCGAAAATAACGGTAGGTGCATGTCATATAACTTTTTCAACATTTTAGGAAAATCCTATTTTGCTCAAAATTGGCTCGACAGATTTAAAAAAAATCAATAAATTTAGTTAGGTATGGGCTACCTTTTAGCATAAATAAAATTTCCAAAAAATGGTTTAAAATGTTACCTCCCATAAAACCATTTTATATTTATTTTCCATTTTCTCGAAAAGGAATAAGCTGATTTTGATAAGTTTTGTATGGAAAATTTTCTGAAAAATAAAAATAGTAGATATTGTATACCAAAATGTTCCAAATTTTTTTTTTTGGATTTTTAAAAAAAGTTTCAATTGTTTTTTTTTTTTGAAAATTAAATACTTGGATGATTTTCACGAAACTTGGTACTAAGCGGTTTTTTTTAACAGTATCTAGAATATTTTGAACAAAAATTTTTCTTATAGTCAAAATTAACGGTACTTTCCATAGAAATGTTATGAAACCGTCACATAAAAACTAAATTTTCTCGAAAACGACTCGTACGATTTTGATTAAAATTAATCTGAATACTTATAATAGTATACGGTCTATGATTTATCAAAAACAAAATTTACAGGTAATTATTATTAACAGTACCTACCTCTCATAGAACCATTTTTTTAAATTTTGAATTATCTGTATAACGGAATATAAATTAAAATTTTTATACAAAAGCTTCTAAAAATTAGCACTGCATATCAAAATTTTCAAAAAAAAAAAGTTTTGGACTTTTTAAAAAAATTTGATAAAATTCGATATTTAAAAAACGAGTACTTAGATGATTTTTTTCGAAATTTAATTTTTAATTCTACTAATTTTTAATAAATACTAAAAAATGGTGTACATATACCAATTTTTTTTCTTAAAATTGTTTACAAAATTTCATATATAAAAAAGTATTTAAAAAAAAAAAAACGCTCCTACGATTTTGATTTTTTCTCTCAAAAACTTAGATTAGTTAATGAAATCAGATGATGTACTTTTTTTAAGCTGTCAAAACAATTTAAGAAGATTTTTTTAATAAATTTGTTTCGAATGAGCTCTGATGAGCTACATGTCTAATACTAATTTGAACTTAAGGCTCCCATAAAAAAATTATTTCCTTATAATACACTCAATGTTTAAAATTTGAAGAAACTTTTACTATATACATAACTGGCTGAACAGAATGATGACGGAGACGGAACTGGAGCCGGAGCTGTAATAGCAGTCAAAATATTGAATACACGCAAATTCAATGTTGCGAACACAACGGAACGTAGCCGCATACGGAGCTGCAGCCGCAACCGGAAGAGTGAACGGAAGAGTTCACCATCTTTTAACTTTTCACGTACGACACTTCAATTTGTATGAAGAAAAAAATAACTTTTTGGGTCGGAAAAAAATATTGTGGTTATTTGTATCGCGAAAAAAATTATTTATTAAAAGGAGAGTTATTGGAAACAAAAAATGTAAATTCTGAGCTCAAAATACATACCTGCATTGTGGACAGGTAAAAAAAATAACGTACTACAATTTTTGACAGCTCTTCCAGTTCCGTCTGCGGCTCCAGTTCCGTCATTCTATTCTGTTCAGGCAGTTAGAGTAAGTTTGTACGATCCAGTCGTGCGTTTTTTTTGTACTCTTCAACTAAATTTTGGTAATGAAATTCATATTTAACATTTGCTTACACTTATCTTCTGTCCGATCGCAAAGAATAATATTCCAAAGAGTTTTTCAGTTGAGTCACGTCTCAATTCTCTTGACATAATATTTAAATCATCTTACTGGCATGTTTTTTCTCACTGACATCACAGGTTGAAAACTAAGTTTTACTTGAAAATGTATGTTATGTGAACAAACATTATTCTAACAAGTAAGATAACAATTTTTTCACATCACAAAAACAAAATATAGATTTTCCCCCTTTTAATTATTCAAACCCTAATGGGGATTGTATTTCGTTTATATTCTTTAAAAAAAATGAAATATTTCAATTAACCCCACAAGATATCATTTTTGTAAATATGTATATAATACAAAATTATGGAAATTCATTTCTGTAAATTCTTTTGTTCCATCTTGTTTCATAATTCATTTTATTCAAATTACAAAATTATTTAAAACAAAACAAAAAAATGAAAAACTTATCAAACCGCGAAATCTCTGACAATTTAATAAGAAAGGTCTGGAAATTGAGACATTTCCTTCGTGTATCGTGTGCCAGTACCGCCCGCTGAACAAACATATTACACCTCATTAAAATGTTTTCTCCCCTTCAAAAAACTGGGAGAGTTCTATATAACAAATGTCCAGTCCAGTGCCATGCAACGACATCGAGATACAATTTACGACTCATGTTGTGCGGAATGGAAATCCGTCTGGCAGCACAATCCGACCGAGTTCGAGTTATCCTTAATTAAACCAATTAAACACCTAAGACATTTTGTATATTTTTTCATGACCTTTTTATCTCTTTTTTGTTTAGTGATCAATTTGGGTTCTTTCGTATTGGGACAACTCAATTCTTCATGCGTTGATCTCGAATGCGTGCGTGCGACTCTTGAAGTTCGAAAATTAGATCCCTAAAGAAAGGCATTATGCGCATTGATAACAATATGACATTGACATAGTTGATGCAGGTGAATTCGGTATTTGTTGGGAATGAATTACTTGAATCGGGACAATAGATGGAAATAGGGGTAATTTAATTGATGTCACATCTGCGGTAGTTTCTTGTGATATTTTGTTTGTGTTCTTTGCCGGCGGAAGTGTTACTAATAGGTGCACTTAAAAGTCCAAAAAGAATGTAACTACCTATATATCTAAAGCAGGGGTTTAACTAATTAAGAACTCAACAAGAGAGTAGATTTCATATCAATCTATTGTAATTTGTTTCATTTTTTTTTACGAGGTGCAGACTGGTGGTTGTTAAGTAGTTTATAGGTTTTCCAGCTGTTTTTTTAAAGAGTCATAGTTGGATACCTCGGTTATAATTTTATTGTTTTTTTTATATCATTATAAGTTTTATCTAAATTTGAGAGGACAACATCTTTTGATTTTGGGATGTGGGACCTTACGCAATCATTCTCAATATTTTATCTCGATCGAGCTTGAAACTTTTTTAGAGCTTGCACTGTTTAATAGTAAACAGTTTTTATGGTGACGTGAAATAACGCCTGACGAAATAAAGCCAAATGTGACTTTACTTCTATTTCTAAATAGAAATAAGGCTTCATTAGTCGTGTGGTCGCATTTTAAATATTTCTGCGAAATAACGCCCGTCGGGTCTTATTTCTTATTTAAAACTTCTGAAATATTCTTTCGATTCAGTTTAAAACTACAGAATAGGATTTTTCGATTATTTGCAGACAAGCAGATTTTTAAAGGCGGAAGGCCAAATGAGGCTAGATTTTTATTACTATTTTTTTTTTTCGCTTTTAAAAATTTTGCCTTTTCCCTTGCAACAGTTCTGTTTTTCAATTTTTTTTTTCGATTCTATTTTAATGATAGATTTTCACGGCACCCAAAATTAAATACTGTAACGAAGCGTTTTAAACCCCAAGCCCAATACCCAAATGCAAAATAAATATTTACCGCCGCTGGCCGAACTGCCATCAGCACCCTACATCGTCATGTGATATGCATAGAAGCATCCACCAGCACCCTACAATCAAAGCCACAATCGCCCACCTCTCAACACACACCGACAGAGTATCAAATCAACAAGATCGACGTCTTCACTGGAAATAATTATTTTCACTATATCATCGTTACAATTCACAGTGTGTCGTTACCGCAAATATAACAAGAGGACGTTTGAAATGTCAACAATTCGAAGCTTATTGACTTGACATTTTCTTGTTTTCGAATTAAAAGAGCAGAGTCTAAGTTTCCGGCTGATTTCAGTTTGTAGCAACTGCGGCGATAGCTTCACCACCTCGACGCCAGCGGGCGAACTGTCGATTTTGACCAAAATAAAAACGCTATCCGATGTATTTCTAATTGCACATTTCATTTATGCAAATAAAAAAAATTGCACACCCCCCTTTTTTTTTAAAAAAATATAAACAATTTTCACTTTGTATGCAATTTTCAAATGGCTATATCTCGGTAACCACGTTGAATTTCGAAATGCACAGGGGCTTAAAAAATTGCACATTTGGAGATTCAATTTGCACACCAAAAATTTTAATTTGCACACCTCTCATTAATTAATAAATCAACAATTAAAATTTTGGTAATAAGCTGCATAATTAAAATCCGTATTATAACACAATAAACACTGAAATCTATTGTTAGCAATAGCGTGTTGGTAAAGTGCCCGGCCGGTACACGAGAGGTCGCAAGTTCAACTCCCACAAATTTCTTTTTTTTTTTTCACTTATAATTTGTTCTTTATTATTAAACAAAAAAAGAAAATTGATTAAGTTCAAATTGAACATTTTACTAACAAAAAAAAAAATCTCGTCGATTTAAAACCAAAAAATTAATTGACTAAAAAAACAAACAAAAATTTAATTTCCATGCATCACTAAAATGGAAATATTTCAGTAACCAAATCGAATTTTGAACTTTTCAAAATTTCTAAAAATCAACAATGCCCAAATCTAATTTGCACACCAAAAATTTGAATTTGCACACCTCTGGTTTATTTTTAAACCAATGATTAAAAATGCTTAAAACATACAAAAATGCACTTTGCCATGTCTGACTAAAATTGAAATATTTCAGTAACTAAATCGAATTTTGAACTTTTTAAAATTTCGAAAAATTAAAATGCCCAAATCTAATTTGCACACCAAAAATTTGAATTTGCACACCTCTGGTTAATTTTTAAACCAATGATTAAAAAGTGCTAAAAACACACAAAAATTAACTTTGCCATGTCTGACTAAAATTGAAATATTTTAGTAACTAAATCGAATTTTGAACTTTTTAAAATTTCGGAAAATCAACAATGCCCAAATCTAATTTGCACACTAAAAATTTGAATTTGCACACCTCTGGTTAATTTTTAAACCAATGATTAAAAAGTGCTAAAAACACACAAAAATTAACTTTGCCATGTCTGACTAAAATTGAAATATTTCAGTAACTAAATCGAATTTTTGGACTTTTTAAAATTTCGAAAAATCAACAATGACCAAATCTAATTTGCACACCAAAAACTTGAATTTGCACACCTCTGGTTAATTTTTAAACCAATGATTAAAAAGTGCTAAAAACACACAAAAATGAACTTTGCCATGTCTGACTAAAATTGAAATATTTCAGTAACTAAATCGAGTTTTGAACTTTTTAAAATTTCGAAAAAATAACAATGCCCAAATCTAATTTGCACACTAAAAATTTGAATTTGCACACCTCTGGTTAATTTTTAAACCAATGATTAAAAAGTGCTAAAAACACACAAAAATTAACTTTGCCATGTCTGACTAAAATTGAAATATTTCAGTAACTAAATCGAATTTTGGACTTTTTAAAATTTCGAAAAATCAACAATGACCAAATCTAATTTGCACACCAAAAACTTGAATTTGCACACCTCTGGTTAATTTTTAAACCAATGATTAAAAAGTGCTAAAAACACACAAAAATGAACTTTGCCATGTCTGACTAAAATTGAAATATTTCAGTAACCAAATCGACTATTGAACTTTTTAAAATTTCGGAAAATCAACAATGCCTAAATCTAATTTGCACACTAAAAATTTTAATTTGCACATCTCTGGTTATTTAATAAATGAATGAATAAAAAAGCACTAAAAACATACAAAAATGCACTTTGCCGCTGTCTGACTAAAATGAAAATATTTTACTAACGAAGTCGAATGTTGAATTTTTGAAAATTTGGAAAAATTAACAATGCCCAAATCAAATTTGCACATTAAAAAACTTCAATTTGCCTACCTCTGGCTATTAAAAAAATAATGATTAAAAAATCATTAAAACATACCCAAATGCACTTGCCATGTCTGACCAAAAAATATATATACGGGGTGATTCACCTAAGGTGTGAGCGTTTAGGCTGGATCGATGTTAGAAAAAAATCTCATGTGATGGGGGGTCTATTTTCCCCGTTTAGCCGGGAGGGGAATTTTCTAAAAAATTGACTTAAAACAGAAAAAATATTCTCAAAAAACAACGGTTACACTTACAGTGCCAAAAGATACTTTTTCGTAAATTTAGCGATCTCTTACTTTATTTACTATTAAATATAATTTTTTTTTGGGAATAGTTTTTAAAATATTAATTTTCAAACTCAAAATTTTGAAAAAAAAAAATTTCAAATCTGATTTTTTTCAATATTTTACGTAATTAGGTACTAATTTTTTAACTTTTTAAAATTTCGAAAAATTAACAATGCCCAAATCTAATTTGCACACTAAAAATTTGAATTTGCACACCTCTGGTTAATTTTTAAACCAATGATTAAAAAGTGCTAAAAACACACAAAAATTAACTTTGCCATGTCTGACTAAAATTGAAATATTTCAGTAACTAAATCGAATTTTTGGACTTTTTAAAATTTCGAAAAATCAACAATGACCAAATCTAATTTGCACACCAAAAACTTGAATTTGCACACCTCTGGTTAATTTTTAAACCAATGATTAAAAAGTGCTAAAAACACACAAAAATGAACTTTGCCATGTCTGACTAAAATTGAAATATTTCAGTAACCAAATCGACTATTGAACTTTTTAAAATTTCGGAAAATCAACAATGCCTAAATCTAATTTGCACACTAAAAATTTTAATTTGCACATCTCTGGTTATTTAATAAATGAATGAATAAAAAAGCACTAAAAACATACAAAAATGCACTTTGCCGCTGCCTGACTAAAATGAAAATATTTTACTAACGAAGTCGAATGTTGAATTTTTGAAAATTTGGAAAAATTAACAATGCCCAAATCAAATTTGCACATTAAAAAACTTCAATTTGCCTACCTCTGGCTATTAAAAAAATAATGATTAAAAAATCATTAAAACATACCCAAATGCACTTGCCATGTCTGACCAAAAAATATATATACGGGGTGATTCACCTAAGGTGTGAGCGTTTAGGTTGGATCGATGTTAGAAAAAAATCTCATGTGATGGGGGGGTCTATTTTCCCCGTTTAGCCGGGAGGGGAATTTTCTAAAAAATTGACTTAAAACAGAAAAAATATTCTCAAAAAACAACGGTTACACTTACAGTGCCAAGAGATACTTTTTCGTAAATTTAGCGATCTCTTACTTTATTTACTATTAAATATAATTTTTTTTTGGGAATAGTTTTTAAAATATTAATTTTCAAACTCAAAATTTTGAAAAAAAAAAATTTCAAATCTGATTTTTTTCAATATTTTACGTAATTAGGTACTAATTTTTTAGCTTTTTAAAATTTCGAAAAATTAACAATGCCCAAATCTAATTTGCACACTAAAAATTTGAATTTGCACACCTCTGGTTAATTTTTAAACCAATGATTAAAAAGTGCTAAAAACACACAAAAATTAACTTTGCCATGTCTGACTAAAATTGAAATATTTCAGTAACTAAATCGAATTTTTGGACTTTTTAAAATTTCGAAAAATCAACAATGACCAAATCTAATTTGCACACCAAAAACTTGAATTTGCACACCTCTGGTTAATTTTTAAACCAATGATTAAAAAGTGCTAAAAACACACAAAAATGAACTTTGCCATGTCTGACTAAAATTGAAATATTTCAGTAACTAAATCGAGTTTTGAACTTTTTAAAATTTCGAAAAAATAACAATGCCCAAATCTAATTTGCACACTAAAAATTTGAATTTGCACACCTCTGGTTAATTTTTAAACCAATGATTAAAAAGTGCTAAAAACACACAAAAATTAACTTTGCCATGTCTGACTAAAATTGAAATATTTCAGTAACTAAATCGAATTTTGGACTTTTTAAAATTTCGAAAAATCAACAATGACCAAATCTAATTTGCACACAAAAAACTTGAATTTGCACACCTCTGGTTAATTTTTAAACCAATGATTAAAAAGTGCTAAAAACACACAAAAATGAACTTTGCCATGTCTGACTAAAATTGAAATATTTCAGTAACCAAATCGACTATTGAACTTTTTAAAATTTCGGAAAATCAACAATGCCTAAATCTAATTTGCACACTAAAAATTTTAATTTGCACATCTCTGGTTATTTAATAAATGAATGAATAAAAAAGCACTAAAAACATACAAAAATGCACTTTGCCGCTGTCTGACTAAAATGAAAATATTTTACTAACGAAGTCGAATGTTGAATTTTTGAAAATTTGGAAAAATTAACAATGCCCAAATCAAATTTGCACATTAAAAAACTTCAATTTGCCTACCTCTGGCTATTAAAAAAATAATGATTAAAAAATCATTAAAACATACCCAAATGCACTTGCCATGTCTGACCAAAAAATATATATACGGGGTGATTCACCTAAGGTGTGAGCGTTTAGGCTGGATCGATGTTAGAAAAAAATCTCATGTGATGGGGGGGTCTATTTTCCCCGTTTAGCCGGGAGGGGAATTTTCTAAAAAATTGACTTAAAACAGAAAAAATATTCTCAAAAAACAACGGTTACACTTACAGTGCCAAGAGATACTTTTTCGTAAATTTAGCGATCTCTTACTTTATTTACTATTAAATATAATTTTTTTTTGGGAATAGTTTTTAAAATATTAATTTTCAAACTCAAAATTTTGAAAAAAAAAAATTTCAAATCTGATTTTTTTCAATATTTTACGTAATTAGGTACTAATTTTTTAACTTTTTAAAATTTCGAAAAATTAACAATGCCCAAATCTAATTTGCACACTAAAAATTTGAATTTGCACACCTCTGGTTAATTTTTAAACCAATGATTAAAAAGTGCTAAAAACACACAAAAATTAACTTTGCCATGTCTGACTAAAATTGAAATATTTCAGTAACTAAATCGAATTTTTGGACTTTTTAAAATTTCGAAAAATCAACAATGACCAAATCTAATTTGCACACCAAAAACTTGAATTTGCACACCTCTGGTTAATTTTTAAACCAATGATTAAAAAGTGCTAAAAACACACAAAAATGAACTTTGCCATGTCTGACTAAAATTGAAATATTTCAGTAACCAAATCGACTATTGAACTTTTTAAAATTTCGGAAAATCAACAATGCCTAAATCTAATTTGCACACTAAAAATTTTAATTTGCACATCTCTGGTTATTTAATAAATGAATGAATAAAAAAGCACTAAAAACATACAAAAATGCACTTTGCCGCTGTCTGACTAAAATGAAAATATTTTACTAACGAAGTCGAATGTTGAATTTTTGAAAATTTGGAAAAATTAACAATGCCCAAATCAAATTTGCACATTAAAAAACTTCAATTTGCCTACCTCTGGCTATTAAAAAAATAATGATTAAAAAATCATTAAAACATACCCAAATGCACTTGCCATGTCTGACCAAAAAATATATATACGGGGTGATTCACCTAAGGTGTGAGCGTTTAGGCTGGATCGATGTTAGAAAAAAATCTCATGTGATGGGGGGGTCTATTTTCCCCGTTTAGCCGGGAGGGGAATTTTCTAAAAAATTGACTTAAAACAGAAAAAATATTCTCAAAAAACAACGGTTACACTTACAGTGCCAAGAGATACTTTTTCGTAAATTTAGCGATATCTTACTTTATTTACTATTAAATATAATTTTTTTTTGGGAATAGTTTTTAAAATATTAATTTTCAAACTCAAAATTTTGAAAAAAAAAAATTTCAAATCTGATTTTTTTCAATATTTTACGTAATTAGGTACTAATTTTGTTTCCGAAATACTAAGAACTAGATGCCAGTCTTTGACTTGAAATTATTGGAGCATCGAATATTAAAAACAAAAAATATTGCTTAATAACGTAAAATTTTGAACAATTTTTTTAAATTTTTCTTTTCAAAAAATTAAGTTTGAAAATAATTTTTGACAAACAACTCAATTTAGAAACAGAATAAAATCAAACATTTCTGGCCTTCCAAAAAAGTATTGCGTGGCGTTCTAACCATTAGCTTTGTTTTTTAATAATTTTTGTTTCTGTATTAAGTCAATTCTTTTAGAAAATTGCTTCTCTCGTTATTTTTAATTTTCTCAAAAACTAAAAGACGTTTCAGCATCCGGTTATCTGTTTTTGACTTAAAACTAATAAGAGAATTGAATTTCGGAAACAAAATTAGTACCTAATTACGTAAAATATTGAAAAAAATCAGATTTGAAATTTTTTTTTTTCAAAATTTTGAGTTTGAACATTAATATTTTAAAAACTATTCCCAAAAAAAAATTATATTTAATAGTAAATAAAGTAAGAGATCGCTAAATTTACGAAAAAGTATCTCTTGGCACTGTAAGTGTAACCGTTGTTTTTTGAGAATATTTTTTCTGTTTTAAGTCAATTTTTTAGAAAATTCCCCTCCCGGCTAAACGGGGAAAATAGACCCCCCTATCACATGAGATTTTTTTCTAACATCGATCCAGCCTAAACGCTCACACCTTAGGTGAATCACCCCGTATATATATTTTTTGGTCAGACATGGCAAGTGCATTTGGGTATGTTTTAATGATTTTTTAATCATTATTTTTTTAATAGCCAGAGGTAGGCAAATTGAAGTTTTTTAATGTGCAAATTTGATTTGGGCATTGTTAATTTTTCCAAATTTTCAAAAATTCAACATTCGACTTCGTTAGTAAAATATTTTCATTTTAGTCAGACAGCGGCAAAGTGCATTTTTGTATGTTTTTAGTGCTTTTTTATTCATTCATTTATTAAATAACCAGAGATGTGCAAATTAAAATTTTTAGTGTGCAAATTAGATTTAGGCATTGTTGATTTTCCGAAATTTTAAAAAGTTCAATAGTCGATTTGGTTACTGAAATATTTCAATTTTAGTCAGACATGGCAAAGTTCATTTTTGTGTGTTTTTAGCACTTTTTAATCATTGGTTTAAAAATTAACCAGAGGTGTGCAAATTCAAGTTTTTGGTGTGCAAATTAGATTTGGTCATTGTTGATTTTTCGAAATTTTAAAAAGTCCAAAATTCGATTTAGTTACTGAAATATTTCAATTTTAGTCAGACATGGCAAAGTTAATTTTTGTGTGTTTTTAGCACTTTTTAATCATTGGTTTAAAAATTAACCAGAGGTGTGCAAATTCAAATTTTTAGTGTGCAAATTAGATTTGGGCATTGTTATTTTTTCGAAATTTTAAAAAGTTCAAAACTCGATTTAGTTACTGAAATATTTGAATTTTAGTCAGACATGGCAAAGTTCATTTTTGTGTGTTTTTAGCACTTTTTAATCATTGGTTTAAAAATTAACCAGAGGTGTGCAAATTCAAGTTTTTGGTGTGCAAATTAGATTTGGTCATTGTTGATTTTTCGAAATTTTAAAAAGTCCAAAAATTCGATTTAGTTACTGAAATATTTCAATTTTAGTCAGACATGGCAAAGTTAATTTTTGTGTGTTTTTAGCACTTTTTAATCATTGGTTTAAAAATTAACCAGAGGTGTGCAAATTCAAATTTTTAGTGTGCAAATTAGATTTGGGCATTGTTAATTTTTCGAAATTTTAAAAAGTTAAAAAATTAGTACCTAATTACGTAAAATATTAAAAAAAATCAGATTTGAAATTTTTTTTTTTCAAAATTTTGAGTTTGAAAATTAATATTTTAAAAACTATTCCCAAAAAAAAATTATATTTAATAGTAAATAAAGTAAGAGATCGCTAAATTTACGAAAAAGTATCTCTTGGCACTGTAAGTGTAACCGTTGTTTTTTGAGAATATTTTTTCTGTTTTAAGTCAATTTTTTAGAAAATTCCCCTCCCGGCTAAACGGGGAAAATAGACCCCCCCATCACATGAGATTTTTTTCTAACATCGATCCAGCCTAAACGCTCACACCTTAGGTGAATCACCCCGTATATATATTTTTTGGTCAGACATGGCAAGTGCATTTGGGTATGTTTTAATGATTTTTTAATCATTATTTTTTTAATAGCCAGAGGTAGGCAAATTGAAGTTTTTTAATGTGCAAATTTGATTTGGGCATTGTTAATTTTTCCAAATTTTCAAAAATTCAACATTCGACTTCGTTAGTAAAATATTTTCATTTTAGTCAGACAGCGGCAAAGTGCATTTTTGTATGTTTTTAGTGCTTTTTTATTCATTCATTTATTAAATAACCAGAGATGTGCAAATTAAAATTTTTAGTGTGCAAATTAGATTTAGGCATTGTTGATTTTCCGAAATTTTAAAAAGTTCAATAGTCGATTTGGTTACTGAAATATTTCAATTTTAGTCAGACATGGCAAAGTTCATTTTTGTGTGTTTTTAGCACTTTTTAATCATTGGTTTAAAAATTAACCAGAGGTGTGCAAATTCAAGTTTTTGGTGTGCAAATTAGATTTGGTCATTGTTGATTTTTCGAAATTTTAAAAAGTCCAAAATTCGATTTAGTTACTGAAATATTTCAATTTTAGTCAGACATGGCAAAGTTAATTTTTGTGTGTTTTTAGCACTTTTTAATCATTGGTTTAAAAATTAACCAGAGGTGTGCAAATTCAAATTTTTAGTGTGCAAATTAGATTTGGGCATTGTTGATTTTCCGAAATTTTAAAAAGTTCAAAATTCGATTTAGTTACTAAAATATTTCAATTTTAGTCAGACATGGCAAAGTTAATTTTTGTGTGTTTTTAGCACTTTTTAATCATTGGTTTAAAAATTAACCAGAGGTGTGCAAATTCAAATTTTTGGTGTGCAAATTAGATTTGGGCATTTTAATTTTTCGAAATTTTAAAAAGTTCAAAATTCGATTTAGTTACTGAAATATTTCAATTTTAGTCAGACATGGCAAAGTGCATTTTTGTATGTTTTAAGCATTTTTAATCATTGGTTTAAAAATAAACCAGAGGTGTGCAAATTCAAATTTTTGGTGTGCAAATTAGATTTGGGCATTGTTGATTTTTAGAAATTTTGAAAAGTTCAAAATTCGATTTGGTTACTGAAATATTTCCATTTTAGTGATGCATGGAAATTAAATTTTTGTTTGTTTTTTTAGTCAATTAATTTTTTGGTTTTAAATCGACGAGATTTTTTTTTTTGTTAGTAAAATGTTCAATTTGAACTTAATCAATTTTCTTTTTTTGTTTAATAATAAAGAACAAATTATAAGTGAAAAAAAAAAAAGAAATTTGTGGGAGTTGAACTTGCGACCTCTCGTGTACCGGCCGGGCACTTTACCAACACGCTATTGCTAACAATAGATTTCAGTGTTTATTGTGTTATAATACGGATTTTAATTATGCAGCTTATTACCAAAATTTTAATTGTTGATTTATTAATTAATGAGAGGTGTGCAAATTAAAATTTTTGGTGTGCAAATTGAATCTCCAAATGTGCAATTTTTTAAGCCCCTGTGCATTTCGAAATTCAACGTGGTTACCGAGATATAGCCATTTGAAAATTGCATACAAAGTGAAAATTGTTTATATTTAAAAAAAAAAAGGGGGGGTGTGCAATTTTTTTTATTTGCATAAATGAAATGTGCAATTAGAAATACATCGGATAGCGTTTTAATTTTGGTCAAAATCGACAGTTCGCCCGCTGGCGTCGCGGTGGTTAGCTTCAGGTTCCCTTGCTGGTGCATTCGTGCATACGTAAAGCTCACCTTTTTGGTCCTTAAAATATTCCGTGGTTATTCCCCTCTCGCTTTAGTGAGTAGTGGGCTGGAATTAGATTCCTACCGATATTCGCCTCTTGCTTTCGAATGAGATTTCTACCGTTTTTCCCCAGGTTCACTTCTTCTAAGCGAATCTTGCGGGCTGTAGCTCATAACAAATCAGCTTTGTATTATATGAAATGCACTGTTATTTAGAATAAGTTTTTAATGAAATTGTAAGATTGTAAACAAATTTTTTGTTAAAATAAAGTTATATGTTAAATCTGTTAAATGGTTAGAGTTCTTACTTTCTTTAACCGAGTTTTACTTGCTTTCTTCGGGAATACCTTGAATACAGAGCTTTCCTCAGCATCACAATACTATATGCTTTATGGTGTTACGTTACTTCTTGAAATTAAATTTAATACATTGTTAAAAGTTAAGGCCAATATAAGAATTTATTGTAGCAGCATATTTTGTATAGCTTCTTCCTTCTTGGGAATTGATTTGCATAATTTTTAATTATAAGAATTTATTCACTTCCACCATGAATTTGAGTTTCAAGAGTTTTACAAGTACCCACATACAAATAATATAAAACTTCGTCCGATATGCCTTGACAGTGCTAGTTCTTATCAAGTATTTTTGTAATTTGAGTAAGGCTTCTGTCAGCTGTTGGTATAACTTATTTTCAGATCGAGTCTTTTTGACGCAACACTACCAAACAGCAAACTCTATAAATCATGAATCGAATTACATATTCTTAATTATTCCGCTCTTTTTGATATCCTTATTTCTTATCCAGCAACAGTTGTTGATGGAATTTTATTTTTGCCGCTGACTGATGAATGACGTGCAAGCTGCAAGCAAACATATCATATGCGCCGTTAGGATGTTATATATGTATATCTACAATCATTTCCTGTTCGCATGATGCGAAACCATCAAAAATCATAAGAATTCCTTCAATGAATTGAAGTTCAAGCCTTCCGAGAAGCAATCAGCAGGTGCAATTCAATTCAACCATCAACTAAAAGCAAATCCTTGCAATTTTGAAAAAGCAAAAACCGAAACAGAAGGGCACGTGGATCAGAAAATGCGCACCATAGTCCATGGCGCATTTAAAATTCCATTACACCTCCTTATAAATTTTTAATCACCTAGTTGCATCCTTGGGCCATCTGTATAAGTTTCGCTTGAAAATCCTTCCATCGTTGCCCCTTGGTCGGTTGTCCAATTTAAGCAGAACAAATTTTGTGTATATGTTGACCGAAAATTCAAATTGACCCTTAGTAGGTTTAGGTTAATAAAAATTCATCTCGCAGCCTGTGCTCTGTACTTTGCAGGACTGCTTTTGATTTTGCTCTTTGCTTTTGTGTCCAATCAAAAGTATCAAATTGGTTGCGTGCTATGGGGTATTGTGTTGTTTTGACCGAGGACCGTTGTTATCCTCTGGGAATGAATGCTTGCTCGTTTACACACACTCGAAACGGTTTGTTAAGAAAAATACACCCAAGACACAATGGAACACGCTCTCGAGGGTCGTACTTGAGACTCTCAAGAGGCCACAATGTCGTAGAAACCCATGTTTACATTTTTATGTTTATGACGGACACACGAGCAGGAAGCCACCATCAGTAGCAGCAGAAGCCAGCAGCAGGACAAAATAATGAAACTCTTGCATCAGAATTTGCCCCTGCCATTTTGGCTTTTACTCCTCTCCACATCCATGACCAAATGGACGCAACCGATTTCTCATCACACTAATAAGCTTGGGATGTTCCTGTGCGTGGATACATTACGCATAACCTCAGTCTTTGGCCAATTTGAGGTTGGAAGCAACATTGCATTGACTTTGCGGTAAGCGGTTACGGAAAAACCAATACAGTGTCTCTCCAATGTCCATAGACGAATATGATAACTAGGCGCTAGAATCAGAGGATGTACCACAGTAGCCATATTGTGTGTGGTGCAGTTATTTATAATTCAGCAATCTTCTTTCTTGGGAATAGGATGAGCACTCCAAGTAACACAACATCAGGACTATCGTGCTGCACTCGTTGATAAATCGGCAATGGTGGTGGTGATGCGGTGGAAACAGTCACAATATTACAATCACGGCCTGCAGAGGTGGGTGCCTACAAGGAGCTCAACAACAACAATGGCTTTTAAATTGAATGGATAAGTAAAACTTTAAATGAATCAGTACACAAGGAACCGAACCATGGCCTTGCTTTATCCAACAATGTGGACATGAAATGTGTTCAATGATTGTGAATAGATAGGGTCTAAGGCCAATCTTCTAATACAGTAGAGGTTGAAAAACTGACCATTGTATCGAAGCATATATTTTTTTATAGAATAAGTTTTATTTTTAAAAAAAGCTTTGAGAATAATATTGAAGGCATGCCTGGTGTAAAAAATGTAACACATTGCGTTCAATAAATTGCTTCGTTTCTCGCGTGGTCTCATCTCAGTTAAACTTTAATACAATACATGGAATTTTAAAGTATTTCTTACTTTCTTTCAAAAAAAAAAAAAAACAGTAAATAGTAAACTATGTAAATTTACTACAGCAGAAGTTAATTCTTAAATATTTTGAATTAAATACTTAAAAAAAAAATATGCCCGAATCTGCTTTTGTGGTTATCTTACAATTATAACGTGGCTAATTATTAATGGTTAAATATTTAATGATTTAAGGAAAAAATTTAAAGTACCTACTGAAATAGGAGGGGGTCTATTTCCCCACGTTTAGGCGGGAGGGGCAATTTTCAAAAAAATCACTTTAAACAGAAAAAAAAAAATATTTGAAAATAACGGTTATATAGCCAGAAATACATTTTATTAGTTTTTTAAATAAAGTTGTTTGAGTGAATAGTTTTTGAAAAATTTACTTTCAAATTCAAAATTTTGAAAAAAATAAAAAAAAAAAAAATTCAAACTGATTTTTTTCAAAATTTTATGGAATTAAGTATTAATTTTGTTTTCAAATTTCAATGCCCTAGTTAGTTTTTAGTCAAATTCTACCTCCAACCCTTTTTTTTTACTGCTCCAAAGATTTGGTTATTTTCAATTTTCTCAAAAACTAAAAGACATTTTAGCATCCGGTTTTCTGTTTTTGAATAAAAACTAATTTTGTCGTTGAATTTGAAAACAAAATTACTACGTAATTACGTGAATTTTTGAAAAAAATCATAATGAAATTTGTTTTTCCATTTCATTTTTTTTTTTCAAAATTTTGATTTTAAAAATTAATTTTTCGAAAAATGTTCACTCGAACGACTTTATTTGAAAACAAAATTAAAGAATGGATCTCTGGTTTTTTAAAATACTATAGCGTGACTCTGTAGGTACTACCGTTATTTCTTAATAATTTTTTTTTTTGAAAATTGCCCCTCCTGTCTGAACGGGGGAAATAGACCCCTCCAGTACAAATTTTTTTCTTGTATAAATCCAACTTACACGCCATAGCTTTTTGTCATACCTTATACAAATCACTCTGTAGTATAGCTGTTACCCATTCTAGTTGTGCTAAAATAAAAATTTTAACTTGCCCTCCAAGATATCACAAACAAATGCTCTATACCAAATTTTAATTCAATTGCTTAACCCGTTTAGTCTCCAGCTCAAATAACAGTGGAAATACGAGTGCAGAGACACACACACCGGTGAACCGTATAGAACCGAATGGACCTATAGCAATCTTAAAGAACACTCTCATCAGTTATTTATTTTCACCAAAATATTTTTCTTTCAAATCAGTGTTAGAAAGAGCTAATTTTAAATCAATTGCATCAGTTCTAAACTTTGAAATTAACGTGTGACACTTTTAGTTCCATAAATAAATAAATTAAATCTTCAAAACGAAAGAGCTGACCTTCGAACTTGAAATTTTTTTTTTCTCTTAAATAGTTTCCACTTTATTATAACCACCACTGTATTGCATCCACAATAAGTCTAGCTTCATACCTTTCTATAAACCTACAATATATAATCGTGTGTTTAATTTTGTCCTCCATCACAACACGCACTATTATTGAACTACATAATTTCGTATTCGCATTCTAAACAGACGAAAAGGACACAAAACGCGTTCGAACCCATAGAGAATAATATCTCTGCCGCGCTTCTATAAGCTGCATCCACGTTGTTGTTCTACCAAGTCGTTCATGTCCCCGATGGCACAACAGAAAACAACAGAACCGCGACATTCTTTCATGCGACCCGATAAGCCTCTTCGATGGTCTGGGCATATTGCAGGGAATATTGCATTTCGCTGTTAGTCTTGTTGTTCGATGCCTAGGCCACAAGCCATAAGAGCCACAATGTCTTTTTGTGTGCGAACCGAAATCGCAGCATTAATGAGAATGCTGGACATGTTCACAAATATTATTATTATTATTATAACCATAAAGGTTGTATGGAAAATTGTTGTCGGCGCAGGACAATGTCTTCCCAAGTGCGATGTCTATCTCCCTTTCACCAAAGCGGGGTGACCGATTTGATGCTGCGCGCGTCTCTAGAACTTTTGGAGGAAGACGCTTCTTTTTGCTATTGCACCGTTGTTGTTATTGTATTCGTTATCCCAGCTACATAATCAGTGCTAGAGCTATGCCGCATCGTGGTGCGTTATTGGGACACGAGCGACGCACAGTCATCAACAGCGCTACGAGTGCGGTGGATTGGATATAGAGGGTGCTGCGTTTGTGATCTTAGATTTTCCATATTTTTCCATTTGCGGGACAAGTCGCATAGACATTCGTGTACCGCTGCAGCATCAGCATCATGTAGGTGCGCGAATTGTCCATTAAAGATTTTCACTGGCAGATACTATTTCCTCTTCTCTTATAACTGTTTGTGTGTGTTTTGACAATTTTTGTGCCGAGAGATTTGGACCGCCACACTGCCATTACTGTAAACTGTTCCTGGCCGTCCGAATTGTTGCCATCTTCGCAGCTGGGGGAATAGATATACTCAGCTTAGCCAGTTTTGGAATAATGTGTTTATTTATTATTGAGGAAGTGTCCTATTGTTAGCCGTTATACGACGTCCATTACCCACATATGTGCATATTATATTGAAAGAGGAACTCTCCAACGCGGACCAATATGGTTCATTCTCCATACAAAATTTAACCACCCGCTCGTCCTCATGTGAGGGTCACAATATAATAGACTCTATTTAATGCCGTGGGTAGGCAGACAAGCAGACATGCATTTTGCTTTTGTATTCGCATATTACGGCTTAGTCCCGTATTAAAGCAATATCATTTCTTAGGCCTGCACGTCTTTGACATTTTAAAGCGCGTGCAGATTGCATCACAATCACAATGAATCCTTGAAATTAGCCGGAAAATAACTGTTGCATGAAGAGGCTTATTATAAGATTTTCAACAACAAAAATAAAACCTTTGGTATACCCCTTAATATTTCTTTGAAAAACTTATATGGTCTCAGGGAAGAATTAACATTTGGAAAATTTAGACAGGCATGACATTTAATATCGCTTGCACCTACACTTAAGTAGCAGCTCTTGAGATGTTATATCTATTTCTTTGATCAATTTATAGACATTAGTAAAACAAAATATTCATTAATGACTAGCTGACCCGCCCTGACTTTGCACGGGTAAAAAAATCTTTGTTCAACAAAATATTAATAAAAGGCAATAAATATAGCAGTATTGTGGTTGGACAGGTGAAGTCTATTTTTAAATTCCTTTGTATTAATTTCGTTAAAAAGGAATCATTTATTTTAACTCAATCACTTCTTAAAAAAATGATAAATGTTTTCTTTTTTTCTCTGTTTTAAATTCTGATTTTTGTCGTTTGCGTCTTCTTAGATTTTTCTTAGCTCAAAAATTGAAAAAGGACAACAATAAAAAGCAAAGGTTTATATTTTCGGTACAAAAAATTTAATTCGTTGAAATTGTGATAAATTTTATAAATTCTAATCTTATAAACTATTGCATATGGACAGAGAAATAACAATCCTCATGTCAAACAAGATATTGTATGATATGAGTCAATCAGTCACACTTAATTCAGTCGGACATAATTTTAATTGCCACTCAGACAGAATTCAACACATTCTTGCAGACTGGATCAACTTATTTTGCCTTGCGGATCTTCAAAGAATAACAGGGTCATTTTTCACTAATATGTCAATGCATTGCCGCCACCGAACCTCCATTGCCACCACCACCGCCACTGCCAAAGCAATACGGAAGAGCTCTGCTGTATTTGTAAGGCTTTCATGTCATGCAAATTACCGCCACCAGAGCTCAACAGAAGCGCACTAGTGAATCAAGTATATGTATATCCACGCAAAATCAAGCGTTGTGCGCATTTCCATTTCGCCACATGAAGATGATGACTTCCTTGGGCTTGGCCTCAGTTTGAGCCTTTGTATTAGAATATTTGTTTAGATCCAAGGGGCTTTCATTAAGCTGGAAGTCAGCGTTGCACGCATAGTCTAAGCCGGTACGCGAGCGTTTATAGTTAATCAACTTTAAGCCGCATACTGTGTCTGAACGAACTTGGCTTTGGTTTGACAGCACAAAATAAATCATCGCCTCCAGGCGGGCCAGGTTTGGAATGACTGTGTGTGTGTTTCTGTCGTGGCTTCTGTTGCTCCGGCGATCATCAACCTGATTGCATCACAATTTGTGTGTGTCTGTCCCCTTAGCAAAACTTGTACAACATTATAGAAAGCAATCTTGGCCATTTTTGGAACCAATCAGTGTATGTGGCAGCAGAAAAGAATGTTGCTGGAAATGCTTCCGTTTCCTGCTGCCGCTAATCACCAAAATGTGAAACGTTTGCGTCCCGATCGCAGAGTCAACATCGTCAATATAAAAACAACTCCTTCGAAGATGACGATGGAGGTGGTTGCGCTGTGGTAGCGTGCACTATGACTGTTTCGCAAAATGAGCTTCACCAGAAATTTATGCTAAATTATGGATGCATTCTCTTTTCTTAAAAAAAAAAAAAAAGACTTTATAAAACTTTTTTTTTCTGCGCTCTGCTATGAGTGACAGCTGAGATTCAGGAGAGTATACCAGCTGCACCGAAGAAATGAGGATGAAAATGTGAAACTTTGACAGTGACATGAGTCGCAAGGGAATTTAATAATAAGCCCACTATACACATATAGTCACAGAGTTATATGAAATGCTTGATGAAGGGAGGGATACGTAGAGAGGGACACCAAATGCAACCGTATAGGAAGTTGTTATAAAATTCGAGTTCTTTGCTTTGCATAGTTCAATGATTTTTGAAGAATCTTTTTATGAATTGTAGATTAGGTAAGAAAAACCGTATAATTTTTGAATTGTCAATCTTAACCCGTTTCCACAGTATATTAAGCATCAGGGTGACCAAATCAGAACTATTGATTATGCAGGGCTCACTGTTTTTGGGTTAAATTTAATATAGGTATCTTTAATAAATAAATATAATAAATAAATAAATATATTTAAATTGTGTAGCTTGTAATAGGTTGGCAAGAAATTATTCAGGGTGTTCGGTATAAAAAAAAAACTAGAGCGAGTAGGTTGGGTTAAGACAAGAAAAAAATCGTATTGGAGGGAGGGTCTACTTCCCCCCAGTTGGGCGGAAGGTACGATTTTCTAAAAAATTGACTTAAAACAGAAAACAAATTATTAAAAACAACGGTAAAACTTACAATGTCATGCTATACCTTTTTGGAAAGCCAGAAATTTCTTCTTTAATTTTCATTGAAAATTAAGTTGTGTTAGTGAATTGTTTTTGAAAAATTAATTTTCAAACTTGAAATTTAAAAAAAAAAAAAATTTTAATTTCAAACTGATTTATTTTAAAATATTACGTATTTAATTACTAATTTTGTTTTATTTATTTATATTAAAATTTATTTCAAAAAATTTTAACTCATCCTTATAAAAAGTAAAGGGTGTTTTCTTTTGAGTTTTTGTTTTTTAACCGGAAACACTCATTAAAATTACAGTAAATTTGACAGCTTACAAATTATTTCACCTAGACTTCTGTCAGAACAAAACGATTTACGCGTCCTTAACTCTTCGATAAAATGGTCAACAATCGTGATGGAGAAGCCTACTTACAATTTTTTTTAGTGTTATTGGCAGAAATGCAGGAAAGCTATATACATCTGGTGCTTTTAAATATTTCAAACAATATCGCATTAAAAAAAAATTTAGAATATGTATAATAATTAACAAAATTAAATTAATCCATTTTCCTAGTAGGTACTTTTTGACTTTTTTTAAATTTCTTACTTTTTAAACAAACAAGCACTTGTCAAAAGTGCTAAATGCTTGAAAAAAGCAATTTTTTAAGATCAGCTAATAATAAGTTTTACGTAATAAATATGTGCATATTACATAATTTGATAATCTGATTACAAAGTTTTGATGGTAAATTACTATAAAATTCGATGTTGATAATGAAATTTATATACGTTTTTATTCCTTTGACAAAAAATTATCTTTGATAAAAAAGTATTCTATTTTAAGGAGAATGAAATAAAATCGGTGTAAAAAAAATTTGCAATCAATAAAAATAATAAAAAACAGCAAAAAGTTAAAAAATTTTAAAGCTTACTTGGCCCTGTAGTTTGCAAGAAAAAACAGAATATTTTGTTGGTATGTCATAATGACCCGTCTTTATATTTTCCGTATAATTTCTCAAAAGAGTTGTCATTATTTGTGAAATCATACCATTTTTAACTTAGTATGTTTACACGGCTATGACTTTCTATTTTATTTTGCTGATTACTAGCTTTATATGTATTTTCAATTTTAACTTTTTTTAACAAAGAAAATTAGTATTATAAGAACAAAAAATACAAAATTCCATTGTTTCCAACACTGAATACATTCCACCAGAAACACATATGACTTCTGAAATGGAATAAGATGCAATCCTAATGTCATACAAGTCATAATGTTTTTTTCTTTTGAGAAACTTACAAACGATTTGATCAAAGGGCACGCTAGTGCCCAGCCAAGTTCTCGGCACTACTACCTTTTTAAAGAAACAAACTCAAGCGCTTTTCGACCCCCCTCTAACTTCGGAACCAATTATGTCAGAAATTTCAAACTCACCATATTTGCTAAGCTAGGCGAGCCTAGGTGCCTTACCAAATTTCAACTCCCTAGCATTAGTGGTTCCTGAGATATAGGACGTCAAAAATCGCGAAAACCGTAACTGACTGACTCACTGACTGACAGATCATCAAAATTATGGAGTACTTCTATACACCGTAGAATCTTGTAATTTTGCACATCGTTAGGCCTTGTGGTGTATACAAAGGAAAAACTCCAAAATTTGGGATTTTCCATATAGGGGGCGTGGTATCCGCCCACTTTCACACAATTGCTATCAATTATTTGGAGCACTTCTGATTGTTGTAGAATGATAAAATTTGGTAGAGCGGAAGGCCTTACAATTTGTACAGAGGAAAAAAATTAAAATTTAAAATTTATCATTCAGGGGGCGTGTGTGGCATCCACCCACTTTTCTGTAAATAGTTATCAATTGCATGGAGCACTTCCGACACCATAGAATCTTGTAATTTCGCACAACCAACGGTAGGCCTTGTGCTATATACAGAGAAAAAAATCGAAAATTTTGGATTTTCCATATAGGGGCGTGGTATCCACCCACTTTCTCAAATTGTTTTCTGATTGTTGCAGAATGATGAAATTTTGTATAGAGGTAGAGCTTGCAATGCGTGTAAGGAAAACAAACATTAAATTTGAGATTTTTCATTTAAGGGCGTGGCATCCACCCACTTTCTTAGAATTATGTCTGATTGTTATAGGATGATGAAATTTGGTAGAGCGATAGGGCTTCCAATGCAAGCAAAGAAAAAAATTTAAAATTTGATATTTGACATTAAGGGGCGTTGTATCAAGCCGCTTTCTCAGAAGTGTTGTCAATTATATGAAGCACTTCTGATTGTTGTAGAATTATGAATTTCGGTAGAGAGGTAAGGTTCATAATTCATGCTGAGGAAAACTTACAAAATTTGGCGTGGCATCCACCCACTTTCATAGAATTATTATTGTTTGCTGTACAACGATTTAGTTAGAGTGTTGGACCTCAGGTGTATTCGAAAATTAAAATTTGGTATGTTTACCTGGCAAGTTTTTTAAGTTTTTTGAATGTTGAGTAATCAGATGGAAAAAAGAAAACTTGCCAAGTAAACATACCAAATTTTAGTCAGTTATCATTAAATAAGAAATTTCTCTTATAATTTGGAGTTATTACGATATTACTCATAAACTTAGAACTTGGCGTACTTCATAAACTTAGAACTTGGCGTACTTTTAGATCTCATTACTTTTCCCGGCTGACTTGTTACATAAAGGTTTTTTTGTATACATGGAGAACTTGGCTCTTTTTTAGCATTTATGTTTTTGGTGTGATATGATTTTTTCGATAGAGCTTATGAGAAATCATATGACTTCTACTATCGTGTAAGGTGGCTTTATTAAACTATAGCTGCTGTTACGAACCTGCATCAAATCCTTAAATATTAAGATATTAAAAGTTTGAACTTACAATTGCTTTGCAGGTCTTAATCACTCATTTAAAAACTTAGTATGGCATTTTTAATTGCTTAAAAAAATAAACATTTATTCCTATCAAAGTATTTTGTAGTCTTTGATAAGCAGTCCTCCTACATATAATTGTCTCTTCTCTTTGAGAACATGTATGTATGTATTTAGTGCCTGTTCATTTTTATCTATGGAAAATTATCTAACATATGAGTACCTATCAAATATAAGTACATCCGAAGGCTCATTATGCTTTCAAATCACCTGTCTCCCATGGTGCCATACCATTTATATTGTGTACCTTTCCATTATGAGGAGATAATGTTCCCAGAATTAACATTTATTAATAAAGACATTAATTTTAAATATATTTCCTCTGAGCCTTCAAATAGCACATAAATACATAAAATACACAAAAATTTAAATGAAAAAAAAAAAAAAAAAAAAAAAAACGAAAAACAAATATCCTGAAACCTGAATTGTCACGCACAATTCCAAGGGATAGGCTATGTCTTCGTGTATTTATTTATTTATTTATTTTTTTTTTCTTGTCGGCACGATGAAGATTTCCCTTTGTACTTCCATAAATCAATTCTTTACGAAAAGTCCAAATACAGCTTTAATATTCGGCTGTTGCTGGTGCCTTTGAGCGCGGAGAGAGTCTCTTTTATTCGAAACTAAAACAGGAATACACTTCATCAATGCCCCCATACTATACCTAAAGTTAAGGTAGAATTCCGTAAAGGGAAGAAACATATATGTACTCGGGAAACGAAGAATTATGAATGCAAACACGACCGAGAAATGTTAATTTCCTCTGAAGTCTGAAGGCGGCGACGACAGCAAGATCCAATATACATTTACCTATATAGAGATGCCAGAGAGGACTCCATGATGCCCGAATTGGTATGCCCATGCTGAGAAATCCTTCAAGAACGAAGTGATTCTTAATTTTTCACGACTCAGCAGAAGATTTTAGGTTTCTCACTCACCAAGTCGAGTGATGAAAGGTCTGTCTGACCGAGTTCTGGGTAACACTATCCTGTCTTCTGTCTTCTTCTTCCTGTCTTATAATGATGACGACGGAGAGCTGAAGCAACCTCATCAAGAGTGCTCGGGACCAATTTATATCGAAAGGGTGCTCTGCCAATAAGTGGCAAACAAGACCCAAATATGACCAAATTGTTTGGAATTCATCACATCTCTTGCCATCACAATGGGAATAATGTACTAATATTGTTTGCCTCCGAGTCTAATCCATTTAAGTGCGCCATTGTTCGGCAGGGTTTTCGAAATGAGATCTTACATTGTTGTGTTTGAGCATCAGTGAGTGCCAAAGTGGCTACGCCCAGCAATGATCGTTGAATGATCTTCCCCACAGGTAAACAATGAGTTCTGCATATTTGCTCTCACCTTTATTTACCCTTTGATGGAAAAATATTGAAGATTTGAGTGTTGCCAACTTTGATGGAATAAAAAAAAAAAAAACACTTTGTAACCAGAAATGCCTACAGGTGGCTCTGATTTGACACCTCCTTTTTAGTGTAAAATTAAAAATTTTGATTTTTTCTTCTAAAGATGCTCTGTTATCGGTCGGTCGTCTATGGGTCTATTCGTTTATCTTACCAAAATAATTCTTTTTCGTCGAGTCAATAAAGATATTTATTTCGAACTTTTAAAGAAGAGATCCCTATTTCAGAATATTTTTTCGCTAATTTTTTTTTTAAATTGTTTTTTTTTTTTTTTGTTAAAAAAACTTGCGCATAAGATAAATTTGAAAGAAGGCCAGAATATTAGAGGTTAAAACCATCAAAGAAAAATTGTTGTAATTGTAAGATAAAAAAGAATTTGGAATTGTTAGTGAAATTAATCCATCTGCTTTAGTATCCAAAGTTTTTATGTTAAATGTCGATGTTTAGATTTTATCATCTTCAAGAAAAATATATATGTATGTAAATAATTTAGAAAAAAATTAGTTGGCAACATTGTTCAAGGTTAAAACACTACGGATGTTGCTGCCACCATTGCCTGGCCGCGGTTCTTCCACTGATGATTATGTTGATACCTGTTTTGTTCTCCTTCTTTGATCGCTATTTATTTTCGCTCGATGAGAACGACCTAGCTTTATTCAAATTACCCAAAAAAATAAAAAAAAATTGTATTTGTAGTCCTAGCGATGATGGCGTGCCATGTCTCACTCTTGTGATCGGTTTTATCCGAAAATTATGAAGAGATGTATTCACTTGATCATGCGAACACATCAAAAGGATTAGAAAAGTATGTATATTGTTGTTGACGGTTTTACTTTACCCATAGTTTTCGTTTCATTGTCCTCTTGAACCGGTTTCATTTTCAACATAAGGAGAATCTGATTTTGATTTTATATTTTGGGCATCTATATAGTGTGACTCGTAAATTTGTTTGGCGCAAACAAAAGGACTGCAAGCAGCGGCTCTTTGATTTCTCAATTAAGGTTTCGAATTAAATTTAACGAGCTCCGAAAAAAGGGAAGGTGCTTCTATGATTATTGGATTAATTTCATTATTTGAATGAAATTTAATGTTGAATTTGTAGGTATAGATATGTTGTGTAGGTTTATACAAAACGAGGCTTACATTTATTAGAGATTAAACTGGACATGGTTTTTAAATTGCCTAATTGGAAGAGGACTGGGCTCTATTATGTTTAATGAAGCGCAAGTGAATGTTTTATTAGGCAACACAAATTAAATGGTTTTTTAACTATTTTTTTTTTTCGTAAAATGGTTTGACTGACATACCAATTTAATTCACCTGATGATGTCGTGAAACATTTTGACAAAAAGAAAATATTTGTTTCATTTGACCTGAAGCCCATTCAACAACAGCACGTTTTTAAATAGTTGTATCGAAGGTAAATTTTGGCTATAAAAATATTTTTTTTTTACCATATTGGTTATAAACTTAATAAAAATCTACCAAGTCGTTTACAAAATATGTATTGAATTTTCAAAAAAAAAAAAAAAAAAAAAATGAAAAAAACCAAATATTTTTATTTTTGGTTATACAAAACCAAAATTCAATACATTAATTTTAATTTTTATAAAAATCAGTAAAGTCATTTTTAAACAAAATAAAATTTTTCAAAAAGGCTTACAAAATTTCTAAACCACTTGAACAAAAGAACAAGTAGTGCATTTTATTTTTGGTTATTAAGGAATAACTGAATTTTAATTTATTTACTACAAGCTGACCCGACAAACTTCGTTCCACCTATAATTGATTAAGTTTATAATGAAGTCGAGCAAGCTCCAATTGTTATCATGACTTTCCAACTTTTCCGGACTAATTTTCCAATTTTTATTTTTATAGTGTGTTTATTTAGTTCAATATAAATCCAGCAAAAGAATTTTCATCCAATTTGGATGATGTTCAGCCGAGTTATGTGCGTACGAACAAAAAACTAATTCAGAAAGTTTGAAATTTCAAGATGTTTTTATGATTTTCTGAATTTCCCAGTTTTCGTTCGAATTTTTCAATTTTCGGCTCCGTTGTGTTTTAATCTGGTTCAATACAAATCCAACAAAAAAATCTCCATCCAATTTGGATGATATTTAGCCGAGTTATGCGCGTACGAATACAATTTAATTTCAGACATTTTGAAATTTCAAGGCATTTTCAAGATTTTCGGTCGAATTTTCCAATTTTTGGTCCAAGTCTCCAATTTTTGGCTCCATTGTGTGTTAATCTGATTCAATATAAATTCAACAAAAAAGTAGTCCAAAACCAAGTCGGATGATGTTTATAGCCAAGTTATGCGCGTACGAACACAAAAAGGGATTCATTTTAGTTTTAACGTGTTTAACATTTTCCATACAATATACAAAAGGGACTGACTCGTGAATTAAAATAAGAAAAAATAACGAAGAAAGTTTTAAAAAATTACTGACAATTTTTTGTACATTTAACCAAAGTAATTAAAAAAATTTAGGGAATGCATACAGAAGGTTATTTGTTGATAGTTCCAGGCGATGAGAGTCACTTTTGTATTAAATGTTTTTTTTGTAATAATATTACAATATATTGTAAAATTCATAAATTCATAGTTTTAATGTGACTCAAAATGAATTGAAAATAAACATCACTGTACTTCCACTACTCTACTTATTTTATTTATTTATTTAGGTGCCTTCATGTTGAGCTGCAACAGGTGAAAATGTATACATTAAATTTGCAACTCTTTCCTTATTCCTACGGAATTTTTCCATGCATCATAATAATTCATATAAATAATCAAAATAACAGTTATTTACTGCAAAAATATGCTCATATATTTTCTCATTTCATCCTCTTAACTAAGTCAATAAATTATTTTAAAACTTAAATGCTACACACTCAAAGATTAAACATTAATCTTTAGTGACTTTCACTTTCGTGCCCATCACTTAGATATTATGGCCTAAATCACGATCTTCTTCTCCTCTGATCTGCACCAACCTATATTATACATACCTATACCTAACAGCTATTCACTTCTTTGAAACCACGAGAACGACATTTAAATGGTGTTTCCGTGTGACACCTTCTGAAGAGTGCCCCCGCAATTCAATTGACTTTGACAGTCCTTGAGAGATAGCAAAACTAAAAAAAAAAAAAAAAAAAAAAAGAATCCGATCGAAGAAGATTCGTTTGGTTTCGTTTTTGTATCCTTTATTCCGATTAACTTGGCTTATAGAACTCGAAAAGTATGTGACAACATTCGTTTTCATATGAAAACCGAAACTGAAATCAAAAATGCCTAACGAGTTCCCAATAATTCCCCAAGCAGCCTGTTGCCCGGTCCCGGTTACCTGGTACCGAAAAAAATTCTCTTAGCCTGGCGTTCAGATGATTCCTCGCAATGAATCTGGGGATACAAAAATGCTGAAATCCAGGCCGGCCACAACTCTAAACAACCGTAAAAAAGGTAGACAAATAAATCACACCCGAGAAATTCTATTGTCCTTTTATTTTTTGTATTTTTACCTATATTTGTGTTGTTTTTATTTGTTTGTATTGTTGTTGTTGCTTCATTGTGGTGTTATGTTATTTTGTTCGTGGATCGATGTCGATTTCGATTGTTAACACAACACTGAGAGTTGGTTTGGTTGCCTTGTATTTTTTTTGGTTTTAAAGATACCGCAAGGAACTGCGGAGGCTCGCGCGCCTTTACACAAAAACACCAAAACACTTTGCTAAAAGGCTTGTTTTACACAATACTCCCTGTGCTTAGGGAAGGTGGGTATGGGTAGGGTTCCTAACCATAGTTTGTAGGCAGAGGTATATCTCTCCAACCTTCCACTTCCACAACCAGCAACCGCATCAACAGCAGCGGCTTGGCGCGGCAGCAGCGTTATCGCCGATGACAATCTTGGCCACGAATTCTAAATTGAATACAAAACAGCCACCACAAGGCGACGGCGACGACGACAACGACGATGTAGTATGCCCATATTTTTCTGAATCAATTCCATAATTTTTACCTTTTTTTATTTTTTTTTTATTTTTTTTTCCAACATAGATCTTGCAGAAGAGCTATGTTGGGTGAATAAATTGTGTAAATATTTTTGGTTCAGTTACAAAAATGTCTAGAAAAAATTCCTGATTTAAAAGGGGTTTCAATTTTCACTGACAACTTAAATGGGTTTCCCTTTCCCTGGAACCATTTGGATTGTCTTTTTTACAAATTTACACCTCAACCATGTAATAAGTCAATCACTGTCTTCATAAATTTAGACAGTAAATAAAAACAATTTTAAATGTTTTACTAGATAAATACTTTTATTGCAGGCAAAAATTTTGAAACCTGAAACTTAAAAACAGCGCATAGGTATTTTAATAAGCGGATGATGCTTCTTTAATCCTTTTTTATATTTTCACAAAATCAAAAATTTGGATGTTCACTAACCGGGTTTTGGATAGGATAACTGAAATAAATTTCATTTAAGCGGATGTCTGTAAAAAGCTTCAAAGCCTTCTCTGGTCACTTGGAATTGAGAATTAGTCAATTCTCCCAGCAAGTAGTTATCAAAACCGACAAGTTTTATGGTTCAGTTTCGGAGAAAAATGGTTTTAGGATACTGATCTCCAAATTTCTGAAGAAAGCCAGGCTAGCCATGGTGTTTTTAGTGACGACATCGGAATTCCATGCCTGATAAGTTCTTCGCTTCAAAAATTACAAGATAGGATGACATTGGACCATATATCTTCAGCATGCAACGAAACTGGAGTAGCAGTCAGGTCAGCATCAACTATCCAGGTAATCTCTGTTCATCAAGACATTGGTTTCGTTTTCCACTAATATTCTTCGAAAAAAATTGACAGTTAAAGCCTAAAAGACAAATTTTATCTCTACAATTCTAATCTCTACAAAAGCGTTGGAAAAATCGCGCTTCTTATTTTTTTCTTTTTGTAAAATTATCGATAGATAAAAGTTGATAAGTGTTTATCGTGCAAAATTATTGACCTATCAAAATTTTTCCCCCAAAATTAATGCTTCGAACATTATTTTTCGTGGCAAAATTTAGTGGAGACTTCACCCTACAGCGGGTACAAACGTCACAATTTTGCGCGTGAACTGCGTACTGTCCGGAAAAAAAACTGAAGACAAAATTTGTCCTGGGAAAAATTTTGTATGAAAAGAAAAATTTTTCCCGATCTGGGTACTAGGCTTAAGCAAAATAAGACGAAAAACTAAAATTACGTGAAAAACTCTAATATGTCCTCAAACTTAACTCTGGGATATGGCTTCGGCTGTAATCAAACATTTATAAGCTTTGCTGATGATAAAAATACGAGTTCCGTTCTATAAACGGTTTTCCGATAGGTCGTAGTGACTTAAAACTCTTAACCAATTCTCTGTGCGATTTCGAGGAAAATATGATCTTTGTCACTTATTTTCAAGAGGCAAACATGTTTTTGTTTTTGGCGCAATACCTACCAATTTTTTGTCAATTAGTTTTGCAAAATCTATCTTGAAAACGACAATTAATGCCTTGACGAGCAAGAAAAGTCGATCAAAATTTAGCTCTTAGTTTTACTATATGTATTTTGAGCATGATTTTGGGATCATTACAAAACAAAAATTTTACGGGGGAAAAATGCTATCTCAAAAAAAACATAGGGTATTAAAAAAAAGTAGCACTTAACTATGCAAAATTTTGTAAAAATCAACTTCAAAAAAAAAAGAAAATAACAATTTTTTCAAAAATGGTCCTTCCGAAATTAAATTTCTCAAAAACTGTTTACTTAAACAACTTTATTTATTTTCAATAGTTTCCATTTTAAGTCAACTTTGCAGAAGTTTTACCTCTGATCAAGGTGTTTTTATGAATTAATATATTGCTGTTATTATCATTTACAGCTGCGCTGTAATGCATTGGTTCAGAAAGATACGTAGATATTCTACCAGGTAAGCAAGGTTTTCTGTTTCAGAAAATAATATCTTGTCTTGAATAATAAACGACTGTTATGTCACCAAAGGTACATATTGGATTTTTTTTTTGGTTGAAAAATTCTGTCATCATAACAATTTACTACGACAGTATTTCGCAGAGACCTACTGAAAATACAAGTTTATTTTTAGGTGCAGTATATTTTAACCTCTATTGTATATATATATAGATATCGCATTTTTTAACAAGTCCCAGTCTGACGGTGTTAGAAAAACATAAATTATAAATTATGGAATCACCTAAAAGTTCTAAGTGGAGTAAAAAAATATAAACAACTAAACAAACACAAATCTTTAACCCACACGTCCATGGTCCATACCGATACCAACAAACAAATATCAACTTTGTATCTGAAAACATTTATCAATCACGTTTTTTTTTTTTTTTGAAATCTTTTTTTTTTTTTAAGTGTTTTATCATTTCTATCTAACAATCACTTCCACTGATTATTTTGCAGATAAACCCAAGATAGATGTTAATATTTTTTGTTTGCAAACTTATTTTTTTTTATCTTTTTCTTCTCATGTAGTTATTGTTACTACATCATGCTGGATTTTTATTTATGACACTCACTACACCACAACACAACTGCAAAATTCTGTTTAGAAAAATACAAAAATGAAATATTCCTTTGCAATAATTTTTGGATTCTCGCCTTCCCATTCATCAGAAGATTGTTATCTTTTGGTTAAAAAAAAAAAACTTGAAATTTCGGCAAAAAGTTAGCCTCATCCGTCGTGTTTGTCTGAGAGTTTAATTTTTTTGTGAGTTTGGTTAGCTTTTTTATGATGAAGAACAAGAAAAGTATGACTCAATTTTTCGAGGTATGTTATTCTTAAATAGGGAATACACGGAAAGAAAAAGTACTGCAAATTTTAATACGTAAAATTAATGAAAATATCAACAGAATAGTTAAAATTCCTTAGCTCAAAATTTAGTTCTATGATATTATAAATAAAAATTAATATCTTTTTGTCTGGTAGGCGCATAACTCAGCTGAACATAATCCAAATTGGATGAGGATTTTTTTGTTAGATTTGTATTGAACCAGATAAAGGTACTACGAACGTAAAAATTGGAAAATTAGACCGAAATAATTCGGATAGTGGTGATAGCAATTTTTTTTTTAAATATGATCGTCAAATAGACTTTATTTATACTGTTGTTATTTTAAAAATCTTATCGTTACTATTTTTCTACTTAATTTTTTCAAATTTGTACTGATTGTTGTATAGAGTCTCGAAATAACGCCAATAGTGCGCAAATTATCGTTATTTTTTTTTTTCAATTTCAACGCAACGAACTGTAAAGCTGTGATGTACAGATTTTTAGGTCTAACTAATATATGCTTATAAAAAAGTACGTATACGCCACAGTGACTCCGCAAATGCTTATTTTGTATTATTTATTTTAAAGGCTCTGTGAAGTAAAACATAGTTACTAAAAACAGGCAAAGATTTACAAAGAGTATTTTTTTTACCTTTCTCTCTTCTTATATCCCCATAACATTTGGTTATTTCCTTCTTCATTTGAGGGCAAATCCTCTAGAAGTAAGTACACATTTTTGTTTTATTGTTATCCGTTCCAGTTCCATATCGAATTGAATATATGAACAGCTAAGTCAAGACAATTGCAGCTACTTTGCTATTTAAAAATGTTTGAAAATGTTTTTTTTCTCATTTTTTTCACAAGTTTTAGTTTTTAGGTGTGTTGCAGCTGCAGTTTACTAAAAATTAAAGCACGATACAAGTTAAAATAGGTTTAAAATTAAGAAAAGTTAATTAAGTGATTTAAAGTAAGAAATATCCAAGACTCTGGAGTCGCTATTAGACTGTTTAAAATTTTGGGCTTTTCTATAAAAAAATAGTTTAAATAATGGCGAAGAGAAAAGGATACAAATTCCAGGTGAACATGCAATACCTATTCTAAGCATAGTTTGAATCATCCAGAAAATTTCAAATTGAAATTTAAAACTTAATTTTTGTTTAATACAATTTAGTTACTTGTTCTTTTGGGTGTACTTCTTAATGTCGGAGCAGAGAAACTAGCTTTATAAGGCTTATTACCCAAAGTGACTTGCATAACTTAACACCTTGTGCAACAATACTTAATTAACCAATTTACCCTCCCGCATTAAATACCCATTTAATATTGAGAGATCATCATGAGTTTAGGTGACTTTGTGCTGGCCAGAGTCAGAGTCATCGCCGCCACAGCCACCGCCTCCACCCCTGCCACCGCTGCCACTGCTGCTGCCTTCACCAACGAAGTTCTTCTTCATTGCTGTCAGTTTGAGCGAACAAGGAGAACTACAAAGTAAATATCATTCCTTCGTGATTATCATGACGTCCCAGGATTGTGACAAATGATGGAAGTATGATTCAGACGCACCCGTATGCCAAGGTCTATGGTTATTAAGTTAATTTTTCCATTAATAACCTTGTCCGTTGTCCCTCGGGATGCAAACAAACGAACAATGCACACAAACTATAGAAATAAAGGACTCGCCACAGACGCCTCCTTATAGCAAAGCACCCGCACTTTTTATTCCAAGAACTAAGGAGTATATAGTAATAATAATAATTGTCATTGTCACTGTCACTTGTGGATGCGTTTTGTTTTGTTCCCACATTATCTATCTACCTACCTATACTTATGTGGTTACTGCCCTCATTAAAATGGAAACAACCATCGGTCCTCGGTGCACTTGAACATTAACCAGGTAAACTGTATAGAGGAATATTGTAAACCGCATTTAAATGCAAGACACAATTCAATGCAGTTCAGTGCAATCCCTCCTGGAACTGACCGGATTGACCGTAAAGGTTCTATCCAGCCACAAGTGGAAGTATTTTTGTGGGGACAAAGTGAAGAATGTGGAGAGTACAGACAGAGAGTGAGCAGCGCTTTTTGTATGGCAAATGAAGCGCGGTCTTATGTCAGTTTGATTAACTATTGTCAGTTTGTGAACATGTGGGAAAATTAATTGATTTAGACTTTTAATTTTGTTTATAGCCGTACTAGTATAGGCACATACCGCCTTGTTTGTGATGATGACTTTGGTGGAATGCATCACGTTTTTGACTTTGATTACTTTGCTGTGATGATTTTTTGTATAATTTATGCAAATATTTCTACGAATTCAAGGAGTTGTGGTGCAATAAAAAAAATAATAAAAATTATTTTACTATCGATCAGAGTACTTAAATAATTCTAGTGAAGACAAAGAATTTTTTAAAAGTGCATCGGGAAATAAAATCGAGCATGCCTTTGTACAATTTTACGCATGTTTTTGGTGTGATGGGATAGATTGTATTGATTCACTAAGAATAGGTGACCTTTACTCAAATACGTTTTGTTCGAAAGTTCTACCGAAGGGTGAGGCAATCTACCCAGGGTTATAAGGCCGGAACGGGGAACGGAAGCCTACCAAGATGAGAATGGCCATATAGTGGTAGATACACATTCGGTGCTGAGGATCTAGAAACAACACTTTTCTAGACTACTGAACGGCGAAGACGGCCAAAATTCTGCTGTTAGACAGAACACTCCATTCAACCTGGACGATGATGGTCAAGATTTATGTCCACCCGACCTAAATGAAGTGCGTCTAGCGATAGCCAAGCTTAACACGTACAAGGCTGCTGGTGAGGATGGCCTGCCAGCCGAGCTATTCAAAGCAGGGGGAAATGACTTGGTAGAGAGTACACCAGTTTATTTCCAAGTACAGGGATTCATTTTTTAGCCGTACTACGCGGATTTAGAATGCTCTTCCAAGCTCTGTCTTTTCCATTCATTCGATTATTCAGAAATTCAAGACCAATGTACACATACAGCTCCTTTTAAATCCCTTACTCCTAACATAATGCTCGCACTGTTTCTCTGACATATTAAGGGTACCAAAACCCTTTGAGTAATCGTTAATTATAAAAAAAATATCCATTAATATCCAAAAACTTAAAAACTTGCTCCAAAATGTTATATGAGCTGTGGAATGCATGCTATTGAGTCCCACGTATTTTGTTTTGTTTTCAATTTCGTTACAAATTTCCAATATCGGTTCCAAAGTATTTCATTCCCAGTAGAAAATCACATCTTAAAACTAGATAACTTCAATCAAATTTGCACAAAATAAGGTTGGAGGATTGCGTTAAGACTTAACGAACGCAGCCAATTGTAATCGATTTAAAAATATTTGAAAAACAGAAAAACAAAAATACAAAAATCATAAAACCAATTAATTATCCAAAGTAAAAAAGCATTCAAAAAAAACTTAGCAAATTTCATAATATGTGACTTCATATTTGTAGAAGCTTAATTCGCACGTTAAACATAATCAATGTGACGATTTTGTTTTCAGATGGGATAATAATTCAAACTGGAAATTGAATTTTAAGTTTTTCTATGATTTAATTGAAATCGAAAGAAACACCCCAAGAGCTCTTTTCTACCAAACACCGAGAGTATTTGTTGTTCTCAATGTTATTGCAAAAAAGGATGTCAAAACAAGCCATGGTACATTGCTTTTCTCTCGTTACTTGATTACGCATTCCTTAATCCTGTCTTTTGATTTATTACTCCACTCATCATTGCAACCTCTTCAAATTGCAAAAAATCACTCGAGCATGCAAAAACCCGCAAGGATTCTTCAACTTAAATCAAGCAAACTTTTCTCTCTAAGCCCGGCAGCTATTTTAATAAAAATGGAAGCCTTACAACACACACAGAGTCGCTTCTTCTCAAACTCAACTTCACGAAGAAGTGTCCAATCAACTATCCGCACTTTTTTCTTTTATTCTTTACCACTGATTCTTAAGCCATTTTTTTTTATAAATCGATATCTATGAAGAAGACGACTCTTCGAATGGTTTATATAGAGATTCATCAGCTTCACATCATTAGCCGCATATTGGAAATTATATATGTGAGCAAGAAGTTGATGTCTTAGATTGGATAAATTGTATATCTATCTATATGAGCAATAGAGAGCTAACTAACTATCCCCATGTGTGTGATTTGATGTATCTTAAGCAGTTAGCACCTGTCGCTGTGATTATTCATCGCCTGAATTAATATAACTGTTGCGTGTTGCAAGAAAATCAATAGTACTTGTGGTGCAACATCAAATAAGGAGTCCAGAAATGGTAGCTGTTTTATGTTCTAAATGTCGAACGTTGAACGTTTGATTGAGATAATAATCGAACAAATCGACAGCACTGCATGGGGAATATACCTATATGTATGATGCAACTAGTAATTGGTCAGCTAATTGGATGATTTAATATAGATTGTTGATTAGGTGGTTGAATTTGGAAAAATATCAGAGAGGGGGAGAGAGAGAGAGAAATATTTTAATAATGGATGTTTTAATGAATCTAAGAGTAAGAACTAAATACTTCTATCTTAGGCACAACCCATTGAAGTTGGATTTTTATAGGAATAAGTCTAGAAATTTGAATCCACTCGGAATAGGTTTAGAAATTGAGATAGCCCGAAACCATTAAATACTGCATCAGTTTGAAGATTCCATAAAGAAAAGATCCGAATGATCAATTTCAACGCCACCTATTGGCAAAGCTCAAGCTGATTCAATCCAAAATATTCAGACCGGTTTCAGTTTTGGAGGTATAAATTTGGTGGCATAACATCTTACTGGCTGAACAGAATAGAATGACGGAACTGGAAGAGCTGTCAAAAAGTGTCGTACGTTATTTTTTTTTAACATGTCCACAATGGAGCTGTACAACTTTGAAAGTATTTTGAAGAAAAACAAAACAATATTCTTGTGTACAAGTTTAGAATTAACATTTTTTGTTTCCAATAATTTTCCTTTTAATAAATAATTTTTTTCGCAATACAAATAACCACAATATTTTTTTCCGACCCAGAAAGTTGTTTTTTTTTTTTCTTCATACAATTTGAAACGTCAAAAGTGCCGTACGTGAAAAGTTAAAAGTTGGTGAACTCTTCCGTCTGCATCTGCAGCTCCGTATGCGTCTACGTTCCGTTGTGTTCGCAACATTGAATTTGCGTGTATTCAATATTTTGACAGCTATTCCAGCTCCGGCTCCAGTTCCGTCTCCTTCACCATTCTGTTCAGCCAGTTATGAAGAACTAGAGCCTAGCGACTTACAACTCTCAGCCATTCCTGTGTGCGTGTCTGCAGAAATGGAGGAGACCTACAATTTATTGCCGAATCCGAACGGCTTAGTTGAGCGGCACTTTTCTATGACAGGAAATACTCTTGGAAGGTTTGTCAATTCTCAGTAGCTCGGAGAAACATTTTTAGACGGCAGTGGATGAGAATCGAATCCAGACCTCTGGCATGACAGTTCAGTGGTGCCACCCTAACTGTCCCTACTTATAACTAAAACACTTAGATCTATGTAAGCCGTCCAAGATAAAAATAATTTAAGCATTAGTCAGCTTTAAATATCATACATTATAATGTCATTATTAACAATGCCTTTTAACCACAAGAACTGGTTTTCCTGCCTTACCCTATCTCTTCCGTCCCGATTAGACATATAGACCTGCTAAACCGAAGGCGCTCAGTGCCGCCTTGTGCGAGGACGTCTCGGTTGTATACGTTGTATACTACGGCCGACGACGTGGTAGATTAGCGGAACTGCCAATCTATCCTGTATCAGCCCTCGAATAAATCCCCTTTAACGCGCACTCTCGTAATATTAGTCATTGGGGTACGAGGCCCTAAAAATAAGGCTCTTTGTCGAGGACATCGCTCTTGAAATGTGACCCCGAATCAGCTTTAACAAGAAATCATCTATTATTCTGTTTGTGTTAGCCCCGTTGTATAGAACCTGATGGTTGGAATAATAATGTGTGTACTCCGACTTTAGCCCCATTTGAGATGGGGCAATGTTGAACCAAACCGGGCATCCATAGGCAATCATCGGCCGGATGAGGGCAATGTAGCAAATCATCTTAACCTTGATGTCAAGCCGGCTGTTTTATCCGTTTCTTCAGGGCAAAAGCTCCCCTAGCCCTGGTCAGAGCAGACTGAATCCAACGCAGTAACCATTACGTCATGAGCTACTATAAATGTAGTTTTGGAAAAAAAAAAGAAATAACACCGTGATTAATTTTGACTTGAACTTCAGTCGAACCCTATTCTCATTCTGAAATCACGTTTAACTGAGCACTAGAAAGGTTTGAAATTTGTATTTATTTTGAAGTATTTTACAGCTATTGCAATGATTTTATAAGATAATTAAAACTTGAACGCCAAACAAAACCTATTTACTCCCTTAACAATACAAAAATTATATCTACCAATGTTTGCCTTTTAAGTTAGCCGCCCATAATAGACAATATTGGAAAGGAATTTATCAACGCAATATTGTACGTGCGTTCTGTGCGAAATTCCTCATAAGTGATTTTATACGGTCTGCCCTTTGGGTTGGGCTCTCCGATCATCTGGCATATCTTCGCGAATAAACTTGACTATAGCTGCTTGTGTGTGTGAGTTTGTGGAGACAACTCCGCGACCATATTCCAGACAATATTAACGTTTTTACGAACGGTATGAATATTTATTGTCCCCTTGTGTTATTTATTGCTCCATAATAATTGAATTTGAAAACGAACCTACCACCTCAGGAGTCAGAAAAGAACCTTTAACTGACAGAACTTTTTATTATGAAGTAGGTGGCTATACAAAATTTGAATACCAAGATAAGTTGCGCATGCTTCTGATTGGGACAAAGGAATTTACTCCAATTCGTTCATACAACGATGAACAATAATGATGATGATGAAGGCCTTGTGTTTGGCTTGTTTGTCCATCCTGTTGACTTATTTTCTGCAGCCTAATTAAACGAGAGTAGAGATCCAAGTTGACATACCTACAACACCACACACGCGTACAAATACAAAAATTCTTTCCCCACTCCACCAAGAACAACTGTTCTATTACGATGACGACAAAGATGCTAAAAGTGGACACATCACTATGCACCAGAAGGTACATACATATATGTAGACACACTGCTCTGATGGAACCTGATCCTAGTCAGGAATTTAATTCTGGTTGACTCAATGAACCGCAATGCATTTGGTTTTCTCTAAGATCTGCTTCTAGTTTGCAGCAGCAACAACCGTCATGGAAGTTGCCACTGCCTTGTGTATCACATCCATTTCTTGCCGCATAATGCCAGCCCCAAGACGACAACGACGATCAAGGCGAAGATGATGATGCTCTGTATAATGATAGATGTATGTGTATCAGTGCGATGACCATGCCACTAGGTTTTAAACAGTCTTTTCCTTAGCCAGAGCCTCTCAATCGGCCATCTATACCATCGTCTTAGGAATTATCATCGTGTAATCCAGGTCCGTAGATTAATTTATTTGATTGGTTAAGATATCCCAACTAAATTTACTTAAAAGAAATGTGTTGGTAATACGGCCCTGCTGTGTCCATCTTATTGTCGTCTTGGTCATCGTTGTTCGATGCTTGTGGCTGAATATGTAGCGCTAGCTCTAGCTGCTTAATTATTGAAAATGCTTAAGGAAGGAGGGATCACTACGAACATGACAGCTCACCGTGCTGTACATCATCATGCACGTAGCGAGCGATCGAGTGAGCCAAGACCTATAGGGGACAAAAACGTTTCTTGAAGAAAATGTAATTTTTCTAGTTTCATTCGTCTGGCTGAACACATATCCCGCTCTCACAGCTTCCATGTCTCTTCTTCTTCTTCATCTTTTTATCCATTCTATTAGTTTACCTTTGATGTGGTCCTTGGCCAGCAGCAGCACTTCTTCGATTACCTCCTTGGACGAAACTATAGAGGAGAGCTGAAAAATGTGGAGTAAAAAAACTTGTCTATAGGAAAGGAAAAATTAGTTATTGTCGATTCGTACATGACGCGGGGAGTTTTTCTACTTCTGCTCCAGGAGTTGATTTTGTATGCAGAAGGCTTAAAGAAATACCCATTTCATGAAGAGGAGACCATCAGCCGATTGTATAGTGGAGAGGAAGCTTTGTAATTAGTGTGGTCGCGGAAGAACTCTGCGCGAATAAGATTTTATGCCTATTTGGGTGTTAATATAATTATGTGTGGTACGAGTAACGAGTTGAGGCCCCCTACCTGCCACAAAATCAATTGCAGGGTAGACGGCGGGAAATGAGAGAGCAGTTTTAGTAAGGTACCTGTACAACACAGTTCTGCCAACGCTCGAGCTGGCTGCTGTAGCTGTGCTGATGGCGGATCGGGTACCCTAATTAAAAATTCACATCATTAATGGATATAAAAAAATAGCAAGGGATTATTTAACGCGTTTTATTCTTTGATGGCAGGCGGATCGCATATGTAATTGATATCTGATTTTCTCACGGAGGAGCCATATTGAGGAGATGTATAGTTCAATGTCTATGTGGATATCTGATGTTTGCCGTGCTCATTAATTGAATCGTCTCAGCTAAGGGTGCTGTAGCTTGCTATACTTAGGTTTGTGTGTCAGGATTCTGAAATAATGACTGACAGACGCACAAGAAGCAAAGGAAATTAAGTTAAGTTTCAGAGCGGTACCCTATTGTGAAACCTTAAACGGTTTTAGAATTAAGTTTGCTTTTCTTAACGAATCTTTTCATCATTGCGCCTATACTGTGCGGTGGTAGGATATGGAATGTATGTAGCGTGTGACTCAGCACAGCATCCACTGAGCTATTGATGTTGATTGAAAAGGGATTTTAAAGTGAATTGAATGTGGATCAACGTCAGGAAGTAAATTTCAATATGAGTTCAAAAATATTTCCCCACGGGCCACGGGGACAGAAAAATATACTTAAAAAAGACTTTGTTTTGGTTGGTTATATCCATGTTTAGGTGAAATTCTTCTTTAGTTAGATAAATTATGGAACATTTAATTCTTCATTAAAACAAAAGACTTAATGGAGTGAAAATGTAATTGTGGAAGAAATAGAATTTAAAAACATATTCCACTAGTTCATACATATCAGATACTTAATAGGCCTTTGGGTTTTTGATAAAAATAAAATATCTGTAAGCAATATTTATGGGCCAACATTTGAGGATTCTAAAACACAAAATAATTGTACCTACACGTATTACCTTACATAAGGCGTTTCAGTCAGCTCGACCCCTAATAGCTAGCTGTCTTCAGTTACTCACACCATGTTGGTTGAGTTCGCTTTCCACTTGTACCCCTGCTTTTGCTATTCCATCAGTTTGCTCACACATATAGAATACCTGAAATCTGAGTTTCGGCTTGCAGGAAAACCGAAATTACAGCTGACAGCGGTGTCCTATTTTTATAGAATACCTTATACGAACAAGGAGATCATTATGGTGCGCCGTTTATGTAGGCTACTAGTGTTTCTGAAGCAGCGTGGCAATGGCAAGTCACACCATTCCCTCGCCACGTCATCTAATTGTGTAGGGTACTGTCCGATAAGATAACGTGCGGATTCCACAACGTAGCATATGTATCCACCATGCTAGAATCACATCAAAACCTTTTTCAGAGCCTTATGTATTTTGTGGAACATAGATCACTTACAAGTTATGTTCCATAAAATGAATCCCAGAAGATTGAAGGTCGATCTTTAATTAAAAAATATACGTTTTCTGACATCTTTGTCAATTTTTTTTCAAATTTAAAATATCCCCCTTTGGACTTAAAGTGTTTATTTCTGTTAAATAGGTTGAGATCGACGTCATTATATATCCCTTAAATCTCGCAATTTAATCGTATTCTGCATCATATTTCTTCGATACATAATTGATGACGAAATCAAAAATCAATCGAGGTAGGATGGGGTAGATCAAGGTCTTGTAACCTTGTTTCTCTATGAAGGGGGTTTACTTAAATGCCTTCATATTTTGACACATTATTTATCGTGAAAATTTTGACATTGTATGATCTTGAATTTTGTCATGGCCAAAATAACTTTATGCAGTGCCTACTGTCAATGTTTAGGAAATAGGGCCCATGTAGAAAACATTTTTAACTACCTTAATTAAGAAGAAGAGTAATAACAAAAGCAATAGAAAACTATTAATTTTGTTGTTGAATAAAATTCAAATGGAAGTTTTTTTGCAAACCTTTAGCCCAAGGCGTCCAAAGACGCAGACTCCATTTGGGAGACTTCTTCTACAACGATCCAAGCGATCTGGTAAACACTAAAATTGGAAATCTAACACACTTTATTAGGAGCTCAAAATAGTTTTAAGGAATAGGGAAAAGCTTTCCTAGATCCATGTGGTATAACAACGGGACAAAATTTGGCCTAAGTGTGTTGGTTCTTTGCCGACAGCAACTTCTACCTAAAGCTTACCTAACCTAGCCCAAGACAGTTAGGCAATGGGCAGTTTTGCGTGTTAGAAAGGTTCCACAACATCTAATTGATAAGCCCAACTGTCATGCCTGGGCGAAAAGCATTGAACTAAAGTTAGCAAAAAATGTCCATAATAACGTTTTATCGGAGTCGACGTCATATATTCATTAACTGCAAATGGTACAAATGCGCCAGTAATAGCTCTCTTCATCCTCCTGATAATGTCAATACCTACATATCGTTCTCTAATTCCAGTTGTAGTTGAACGGTCGTTTGAAAGATTGAACCTCTGTAGTGTTGGCTTGCGATTTGCGTTGCCTTGCCATAGCAGAACGTCATCGACTTCTTGTCGACTTTCTCGGAGGAAACGAATTCCTTCATCATCGTAACCCTGCTGACGACGGTTTGACATGGATGCCGATATAATACACGACTCTGTTTAATTTTTACCTACTCACGCTTTCATATGCGACTTTAAAATCGACGAAGTTCATGGGCAAAAGTTATATCTATTTCACGGGTGCTATTTCTTTATCTATTTTTCACCTGGATTTGAGCTTATGTTTGCTAAGCTTACTCTATCTAGGATCAGCCATCTTGGATTTGCAAATTTCCCAAATATATCCCGAAAAATCACCATTTGCTCGATAAACACAAATCTATTAGTAAATAGTATTTTATGTCTCTCAATCCAAAAAAAAAGTCCATCTGAATCGTTTAGAAAATAATTGTGGGCCCAGAAATTAGATGTATAGGTAAACCTCCCAAAAATCCATAACACAAATCTTCACCCGTTTGCTATAATTCTTTTTTATTTTTCTATTTCTCGCGTTCTACTTAACAAACAAATCTTGATGAAGTCACGACTCCTCTTTTCGAATGAAAGGTGAGCTCATTGAAATCAAAAGAGGACCACCACGCGTCCATAGAACCATCGCCATGCCACTGTCTTAAATATTACGCTCGCAATTCTGTTCAAACTAAATGAAGATATCACTGAGTTCGCGGACGTCAAAAACACAAAAACAAAAAACAAAAACAATGAATGTCCCGACGAAAAAGCAAAGGCATCTCCTTTTCATCCTCCTCATTCCTCATATACTATATAATCATATGAGAGAGTGCTACAACCAACTCCTGATGCTGCATCTGCATCTTGATGCGGTCTTTGAAAATCGCAAAAAGATTCATTTCACTGCTACCACACAATCCTTTCCTGTTTCAATGTTTTTGTTTCTGTGTTCGGTTTGGCAAAAGACGCCCAGCAATTCTAGAAATTTAAGAAATGACAAACAACTGTCCTTGCGTTTGTTGCGGCAACATACTTACCTACATACAAAGGTATCTCTGCCAGATATGTACTTTCTCGTATACCATTAACCATTCCCATTGCATTGGTGATGTTTACTCGAATTGGAAACCAAATTAGTATTAAGAGAACTCGCAGCATAGTTTGTGCCCTCCGTCACCGTGTGCTGCTTTCGGGGTGGTTTCGGGAATTAGAGAATCTTCTAATCACATCTTCTATATCTCTTAGAGCGCGCATACAGACCTCCGAATAAGTTATATCGCGTTTCCTATCCTCGTCCTAGTCGTCATCATCATCATCATCCAGGCAAACACACATTTCGCATTCCTAATTTTCATTTGGGAGAGCTAGTTTCGTTTTTCATGGTTTGTCTTTCAAGGAGCCAGTGTTAGCATGAGTAGGCCTATAGGTGATGCAGCGTTAAAAGTTGAGTGGGGTGGCAAGACGGGTAGCATAGCAGCCATAACATTACACATCCGAGAACCTAACTAATGCAATATCAAGCAATTTACGTTTGCATTCAATTAAAAGCAGAATTGTGGCATCGTTTCTAGGAGTTCCTTACACAAACATGGTTGCCAAGTAGAGTTATTTTGCAAAAGTCTTAGGATATTTTTTCAAAAATTATTGGTCACGTGTTTTAAATGGTCATATTCTTGTTATGGTTTTCGTGGCGAAAAAAAACCTGGTATTTCATAAAAGAGATCATAAAATCAGGCTGAATCGTGTGCTCCATACATAAACAAGGTTTTTTTTTAACAATGAAAATGCTTATTTAATACTTTATTTTGTTTTTTTTTTTTGGTTTTGTAATACGCTTTTTTAGAATTCTGTTTATACAGAATTTTGGTCTAACAGAATTTTGGAATATGAAATAAAATTAAAATCATCAGCAAGAAAAAAATAACAAGCCTGGCAAGCATTATTTCATGATTTTGAATAGATTTCTCTCGTTTTCTAACTATTTGAAGAGTGGTGGTAGATTTGCAAGCGATGTTGGCAATGTTGATGACAGTTCAGGCAATCGACAAGCTGCAGGGATTTGCTTGCAAAGCTTCCTTCTTGCCCTCTTATACTAATTCAAGTTAAAGAAGGCGAAGTGGAGGTCTCGGGAAACTCATGGTCATGGGACATAAGTCAAGTTAATTTATTGGTTCATTCCGCCGCCCGGGGAAAATGAAAATAAATTAGCATGTATGTCCCAAAGAGAGAACATCAATATATGCAACAACCGAAGACGAGACGATGAGTTGCTCATCGGGTTGGATTACCTACAACAATAACAACAACAACAGAAATACAACTGCATTAGCCAAAGCAATAGAGTTGTGAAATCCGATCGATTGTTTCAGTTGGTAATTGATCAGATAATTTTGCCTTAGACTAACACATAAAGTAGGTATAAATACCGATCGATTGAGCTGGGAGGATTCCTTTTGGTTTCGTATTTGCCCTATGTGATGTTTCCTCAACTCTGGGATTTTCTTGATTTTGAAGATGGCAATTAAAATGGAGATGTGATTGAAAGTAGACAATTGTTTTAAAACCGTTTATTTGTGTGACAGGTGTTTGTAAAGGCAGTGACAACATTTTTAATGGTTGAGTAGGGTGCAGTTTTGTTTTGAAAGCAATCACATCGAGTCAGTGAAATGCCATATAATTCAGGCGATGTCAACTTTTTTCCAGATTTTTGGTTCGATGTGTACGAGATTCCTTTGGAAACTTCTTTTGGGTTTTATTTCTTTTTGAGAATTGATTAAGTTCCGACATTTTGCCCAATTCCACAAAATAGAAAAAATGGGTTACTTCAAACAACTTAATTCAAAAATTTCAAGATCGAAAAATAAGATTCTGCATAAAAAGAGATTCATTAAATTAAAATGGTGATTCACTGGGGCGTATACGAACTTTTTTTTATTGAATCTTTAACAAGTTTTACTAAAAGTTTTCATGGTGCACGTTAAGTGAGCTTATATTTAATTGAATTACCAACAGTGTAAGAACCTATCGCCGTGGTCTTAAAAATTAGCGAAAGCTATTTTGATGAACTCTTCTTTTGCCGATACCGCGCCCGAAAACGCTAGTTATTTATGAAATTGATTAAGCAAAATATTGAAAGGGTTTTTTGTGTGATAACACATATGTGCAGTGTAGGCTGCAAAGCTTTTGCACCATCATATTAATATTGAAGGTTTGAATGAAAGAACAACAACTTGAGTGAGCTGCCACCAAGTTTTATAGGCTTATTACACAAAAAACCCTTTCAATTAATTCTAATTTAATTCTTGACCAGTGTCAAATCTTTCATACAATCGCCCTCCTTATATGTTCAACGAATTGTTGACTTATGAAAAGAGTATAGAGAAAAAGAAAGAACCCTAATGAACAACAACAAGCTTGTGTGTGGCTAGTAAAAATGCTAGTTGATTCAAATGCAGTTGTCAAACAATAAAAAACCTAGGTACACTCGTTTGACTTGGCCCGGAGACGGTTGGTTTTGTGGTTCAAATCTCATCAGTGAGGCAAAAATTTTTTAAATAAAATTGAACATATGTACATAGACTAAGCACCATACTAAAGGAGTCTGATGATCGGCCTGATGGCGACCGTGAAATAGCTATAACTCCAGCCTATAGCTGGAGCTCACTCAAGTTGTTGTTCTTTCATTCAAACCTTCAAAGCAGAACATTGTTTATCATATTTATTCTAAAATGGCTCCGTAATTTTCAAAAATCAAATTAATTGTCGACCCTTCGACCTATACTGTAGGATACGAATTACGGATACTCATTTAGCAAATTGTACCCAGTAGAAACTATCGATTCGCGACTCGAATGTTACAAAGTCTAAATCTATACTTAAAAATTTGCATATACCCTGTGTTCAGTCATTTAAATTCAGTCTTTTTTTAATAAACTTTTAACAATTTTTCCGTAATCTTCTATATTTAGGAAAAATCTAAGTATGCACTTAACAGAGTCTAATATGTGGACAAAAATCCAGGAAAAATTTTAAATCCTCCTACAAAATTTTTAGCGCCATGCCTCTTTGACCAATTTTAGTCATAAAATCGACACTTTTTTTTGTGTCATTCGTTTAAATACCCCTGGAGCCTTATCCCATATTATACTGAATAAAGTGCATAATCAGATTTTTACGGAAAAATTTTTAAAAAATTACTGAAAATAGGGTGTATTAAAACGAATAAATTGCAGTGTATGTAGGTACTTGCACAGAAATGAAAGATCAGACAGGCGATGCATTTCATATTTCGTCGGTCCTGGACCATTCCGTGAATTAAGTAGAAACCGCTTCTATATTGTAGGTTATTTCCTTTCCAGCATGTAAAATCATTGAAACTTTTTATGAACAATTTGAAGACATTTAAATAGCAAAATTACTCAAAATAAAGATTAGTGAAACTAAAATTATTCATTTAGTCCAAGCCGTCAACATAGCGAGTGATCAATGGTCTTGTACGATGATATTTTAATATTGTTCAGGGTTCGTACATAAATATTAATTACTAGCTGACCCGGCGAACTTATTTCCACCTATAGTTGATTAAATTATTAATGTTACTTACGAAAGTCTAGCAAGCTCCAATTGCTATCACGACTTTCCGACTTTTCCGTAGTGTATTTATCTGCTTCAATATAAATCCAACAAAAAAATATCTATCCAATTTGGAAGATATTTAGCCGAGTTATGTGAGTACGAACAAAAAAATAATTCAGAAAGTTTGAAATTTCAAGATATTTTCATGATTTTCTGACTTTGTTGGTCGAATTTTATAATTTTAATTAAAATTTTTGAATTTTCGGCTCCGTGTGTGTTAACATGATTCAATAGAAATTCAACAAAAAAATCTTTATGCAAATCGAATGATATTTAGCCGAGTTATACGCGTACGAATACATTTCAGACATTTTGAAATTTCAAGGCGTTTTCATGATTTTCGTACTTTTTCGGTCGAATTTTCTAATTTACGGTCAAATTCTCGAATTGTCTCCATTGTATGTTAATCTAATTCAATAGAAATCCAACAAAAGAGTTTCCAACCAAATCGGTTGATGTTTAGCCGAGTTATGCGCGTACGAACACAAAAAGGGATTCAGTTTTATAATAAAATTAAAAACTGGTATATAAAGGGTATGCCCTTAAATTTAACAAACATCAATGTACCCAGAAGAAAAAATAGAAAACCTGTGGGAAAACATGATTATTTTATTGTGAATTTATTGCATCCATTTAATTTCCCAAATGCCTCAACAAAATAAGAGCCAAACAATTAGACAGGTAACATTGCATGAAATGTTTGATTGTTTTCTTATATAATTTGCCAATTTATTTTGCATTAGAAATCTCAAATTTTCATATGCATCAAAGACTTTCTCTTACATAATAAAATGAAAAAAAAAAAAACAAGATTCTGAGTATACATCTATTCAAAAGTATATGGGTATAGGTAAAATTTGTAAAGATATATCAACATCTATCTTATGCTCGCAGGGCTTCCATTGTGTATCTTGAAATTATAGACAAAGGCAACTAAGCTTCGCGCAATGCATGCGCATGAGCAACCATCAAATACCAAAAATAACAAGCTAAACAACTTTTGCTAGTGCATCATCATGGCAAAGAGGTTTTGAATCTATGCAGTTGCAGCAGCTAAATCTACAATAACTATAGCAACATTTACAATGATTTTTGGTCTCCGACACCCTCTTCGTTAACAAACTATAATACTGCTAGCTAGCAAGTTATAATGATAAATGTACTGAATTACTATGATAAATGCAGTAAATTGCTGAAAGGTATAAATCAATAATAAAATAATGTGGACGTGTGGTGCGAAAGGAGTAAGACATAGTGACTCTGTAGACTTGTCGGCTTGTCAGTTGAATTACACTTTCGAATAAGAACAGTAGCAGGAGTCCAAGGCTCAAAAGAAGCCATACAAACAAGCCCAGCTAGCTATATGTAAAGGTATAGGAGGTATGCATCTATAGTGAGTGTAGAACAGTGTGAATGACTGCACCGCGCAACAACTGCAGCGGACAACAGCGACATAATACAACTATTCGAAAGATATGAAGAAGATCGAAGATCCGGGCTGTGAAATGTCATTTGTTGCGTTCGTACACTGAAAGAAAAACAGAGCATTAATAAAATAGAAGAATAACACTTAAACTAGCACTCTAAGAGCGCATTTAATCCAGAGTACCTTACCAGGACTTCACTTCAATTTTTAAGGGGGCAAGGATTCAAAAGCAAAATAAGAGATAGGCGCCCACTCATATCTAACATCTAACATGGCCTAGCTTTTCATCGCATTTTATACTAATTACCCTATCCCTCTATTGCATGGTGTACAAGTTTACCCATGTTACACGTGTAATTAAATTATTCGTGTATGAACACGTGTTTAAATGTTTACATGTGTACGAGGTAACAAAGCTCGGTGACTCAATTATCTTTGAAGAGCGCCGTTTTGATACCATAACTCGTGTGACCAATTTATTTAAAGCGGAATTATAAGAGAGATTTGCGGGTCAAAATGCCAGGCTAGGCAGATTATTGGCTTCAGAAATCATGATGCAGTAGCTACCAAGTTCATCTTAGAGCCAATTCGTCGCGTTGAGGAAAGAGATCAAGTCTTGGTATTTAGTTCGGAGAGTTCATTGAGGTTGTCAAAAAAGGCCTTTCCAAATGACTGTGTTCTCATTCTGGCTAGAGCGGGATATTTACAGAGGAAATGAAAGAGAGTTTCCCTTTCCTGCTGGTCCTTACAGCTGTGACAGTGAGTATTGTGAGGGATGTCCAGCCTTGCCGCATGTTCTCCGATCTGCCAGTGTCCAGAAAAGGTTGCAACGACCCTAGTTATATCTCGCCTGGGTCTATATGAGGTCAGTTGTATGGGTTTGTTTGTAGGCGGGCCAAGTCTTTCTAGATATAACGCAGTTAGCTAAACTGCGCCACCTACAGTTGAATCTTTCCGCAAGGGAGTTATAAAGGACTGATCCTTGCCTGGCCACTTCGTCTACCCACTCGTTTCCCTAAATGCCACAATGACCTGGAACCCAGAAAAGAGAGACCCTGAGGTTCCCATTTAGGCTTGCGAGCTCATCACGACATTGTCGAACCAATTTAGAAAGAGATAGTGGCGAAACAATTGCCTTAACGGCTGCCTGACTGTCTGTCAGGATGGCAGTATTGCGGTTTTGGTTGGGGTCTTGTTTGAGTATCTTGCATGCTTCCCTAATTGAAAATAATTCCGCCTGAAAAACACTAGCGAAGTTGGGTCGGATAAGATTTTGAAATGTTCAGAGCTTCGGAATAAAACACCTAAACCAACTCCACACTCAGGTCCATCAAGCTGGGTCCACCACAACGGAAATTCAAAAATCTAACTATGCAGGAATTGGGGGCTGATTTGGGGCTAATTTAGTACTCTAATCCCGAAAGAGCCCCAAATTCCCTTCACCCTAAAACTTGTGGTGGACTCAGCTTAACGTCAAGCTGGGTCCACCTCCCAATACACAATTTCAAAAATGTAATGATGCATGAATTAGGGGCAAATTTGTTCTAAAGGGTGAAGAGAATTTGAGGCTCCTTTGGGGTTGGGGTACTAAATTAGCCCCTAATTTCTGCATCATTAGATTTTTGAATTTCCGTTGTGGTGAACCCAGCTTGACGGCATGATGATGTCATCAAATCAGTTTTTGCCCTCTAAAGGGTGAAGGGTATTTGGGGCTCTTTCGGGATTCGAGTACTAAATTAGGCCCTAATTCCTGCATAGTTAGATTTTTGAATTCACGTTGTGGTGGACCCAGCTTGAAGGATCTTCCACACTCCATCTTTGAACCATCAGTGAAGATAGTTGTGTCATAGCCTCTTGTCACGAGGTCATCTTTCCAATCCTTCCTGCAAGGACAAATACCTTTGAAATCCGTACTGAGGTGCAGAGTAGAAGTGCAGTAGTCAGTATTTGCAGAAAACATGTGCTACATTTAGTTTGAACATTTAAATTGTGCATTTTCTCTCAGTGTATAAATCGCATAGCATCATTATTGCTATCGTTGTTGTTATGTTGTAGGTGATGATTAGTTGCACTCTGTGACTATGTCGGGCCGTAGCTTGTAGTTGAAAGATTGATGTGACAATAAGATGGCAATTGAGTTCGATTTGCTTGAACCTTCGTTTTCCTGTTAAGCAACATTAGAGCCAAACTGATGATAGGGGAAGTGTGATTATAAATGGCTTCTGTCAAATGGAATGGCTGCCATCATAGTTATACTACCGGCGATAGAGACTGATGATGAGAATTTATTTGCATGCGATTCTATGCAATTCGTATAGGTTTTTTCAAAGAGCTACATATCTGCCGGATACCCATCTTGACCTCTGTTATAAATTTGAAAGTATTGGGACTCTTTCGGTGCTTCAACGTACTACCTACACTACATGCATATGGGATGATTTTTTAGCGCCAAATTGCTGGGAAGATTAGAACAATACTGCGGTGCTTTATTGTTGCCATGGTATCTGGTATATGCCTGGGCCAGACATTCCACGAGAATCGAGACTGGAGAGCTAACATGTGACAGGATAAGTAGTCTGATGCTGAAGTCAGTCCTAGACACGAAATGAATGCCTTGGATGGGTGAGTAAATTAGTCCAGACCACACAATATACACAAACCATATAGCCAAGCTGTTCGGTTAGCAGATATCTGCAGCCACCTTTCGGGGCCAGACACTATGCAGATAACTACCAACTGGCCTTAACCGATCGGACCGCTGCGCTGCACGATCGCATATCCTAACTGACTGACATCCATGACGTTACTTTCAGATACAAACGTTTTTGCGCTAGGAGACTTTTTAAACGAGCACAATTCACATTACTATGCAGTTATTTGCTCCGCTTGTGTGTATGTGCATGTGGCAAAAATGGCGGCATGGCGCGTGAGTGCTGCATAAGGAGGCGATATGAAAAGCGAGTGCACCCAGCATAGGTCCGTTGCGACCGCCACCACCACCGTCGTGTAGCGTCGTCTTCCGCCGACCATCATCTTATGGTCGTCACATTCATAAAGATTGGATTTTTATGTGTGCCGGCACTGCGCGGCGAGTACAACGCGAATCTGGCATAAAAACGCGAACGGTCCGAACAGTTTTTAAAAGTGTTCCCATGTTGCGATAGGGCCTTATCAATTGCCCCATGAAATGAATGTGGCCCAGAGAGATTGCCACAAGCATCAAAAATAAAAGTGCTTTTTCGATTCGTTTTTTTTGAATTTTATTTATTTTGTTTGGGTTTTTCTTTCGATCCATGCACAAAGTTTGAATACTCTGCCAGAGAGTTTGTTGGCCCCCATCCGGAGGTGATATTTATAAATGCATATCTTTACTTACAATGACCTATTGAATTGAAGCCCTGTGAATTATAATCGAGGACAAATCTAATAAAATCTAAATGAATTACTTTCCATTCCACAATCATTGCTCGAGAAGATTTATGCGGCGAATTCGTTTAAAAGTAATTGGCTTCGAGTTTGAATCGAGGGAGATTCCGCAGTCCAGTTCCCTTAAGGAAATGCGCAACTTCAATCACTTATGTATACATCCCACGCTAATACCGACATGGGATGTGTGCGCTCTGTGAGTTGCGCAGCCTACACTTTAGATCTGTTTTCTCTCTGATCCTTTAGCTCCGTGCATCTGCATTACTCTACAACCAACTATAACCTAACCAACCATCACCGACAGCTCTCCACTTGGTTATCAGAAAAGGATTCTGATCCAATTAAGGCTTCTTGGTGGTGGTTCTGTGGCTTAAGCTGAAAGTAAAGCCAACCAACAGGCAATGACAATTGCTATTCAAATTTATTAACTTGAAGTTGAGTTCAGTTAATGAGACGGAGATCTTGTATTTACGTCTTCTTCAAGATGGTGCGTGCTTGGCAAGGAATATAAATAAGGTTCCAGCCTATGTAATTGTTGTTAAATACAATTGTACCTATCTAAATACGCAAAATTAAAGAACAAGGGAATTGAGAACCATTTGACATTTTACGGATACAAATAATTCAATCATGCTGAGTCATCAATTCTAAAAGTCTGAGCGCTAGTAAAAGATTTTGATAAGCAACACCTCAGGCTTTATATTGGAGAACAAGTATCACTATTTTTTCATTGTTTTCTTCCTTAAAATTAAATATAACGTCATTCTAAACGCCTTTTTTTAATTAAAAAAATGATGACAAAATGTCCTTATCATTAAAATTCAACTTCCTAGACTTAATTCTCAAATAATGATACCTTTAAAAGAAAATAAAATCTTCTACTCTTGAGAATAAAAACAATAATTAAGTACCAACACTCTCCTGCATATAAAACGCATGCTTTACAACTCTGCAACAAGGTGATAATTACAATCGAGACTCCATCCAATTCATCAACATTCCACCTTTTAAATGATTGATCCTTGTTGAATCAAACTCTATACTAATTACTTAAAAAGCCAGTTTGTGTGCAAAAAGACATTTAAACAGCCTTCAAGGCACAAAACACCAAATGGAATCGAGAATCCCAACATCCGATCACAATGCGTGCCATTTAATGCCTGGACGACGGACGTGTCTTAGTCGAGCGTTCGTATAGTCGTTGGCAGCAACACGAGCTTAATGAGTTTTTAATTAAACACGAGCACAACACCACAAATATCACCACAATATAAATCTATTCCAAGCTTCATATATGCATTATGCTTAAGTGCCAAAGGTGCGACTGTGATGCAAAACCCGTCCTCTAACGTTTTATTGCAAGGTAACATGTGTTCGGGCAATTTTAGCTCTTGGCAACTTTATCATCTTCACGCAGCCTACCGGGGATAAACAAAATGTCCTGAGAAAGCTATTATGTATTTAAGGGTGCCTAGGCGAATTGCTCGATGCTCGGCCATCAGCATCGCAGCATATCAATTAATTTGGCTTAAGGTCCTGTATGTTTGTTGTTTTGTAGATTCTGCATAATACAGGCTTCCTTGATGATGATGCTTCTAGCTAATCACTTTATAATGCAAAAGAAGTTCATTTTGGATGCGTGTGACTAAGAAAAAAAGGAAAAAACTTTAATCTATCTAGGTAACTGAGCATAGTTTTATTGTTTTGTTGCGTGTATCTTTGTGAAGTCGTGGGTAGATTAAATAGAAGGGAATATGTATAGGTGAATAAGAGCAAAATATTATCTCCAGTATAAAAATCTTAATCTAACATTAAACTAACTAAGCAGAACTAAAATACAGCATTTATTTAAACAAAAACGAAAATAATTTTTAATCGCTTTTACTTTTAGAAAATTATTTTAACTAAAACTACATAAAATAAAGCATCAACTTAAATATCAAAATTTTATTTTATTTTGTAAATCTTTTACCAAGTATTAAAAATAATTATTTTACATTTAAATGAATTTAAATGATTTGTTTTCAAAAATATTAACATCAAAATTTCAACTTTAAAGGGACGTTCAACAATATGAAAACTCATATATGGAAAATGTATAATCGATATAAATATGAAGCAAATTCAACCACAGGAAAATAGGACGTGACATTGGGCGGATTTTACTACTTACTTAATTTAAAGACTGTGCAAGGACAAGGATCAGAAAAAATTAAAAACAAAAACCCAAATTCGAGATACAAATCGTTAGTTAAAGTCGCAAGTTTATAAAAAAGATTCCACGTAAATTGGAAAATACACTTAAAGTTCACTGCATTTAAGAATATTTTCTGTGGGTGACACCTCCAGTTTTTTATTAATTCGAAAGGTTGTTTATCGGAACTTATGAACCTTATGATTTTTCACACACGTGAAATTCACCGCCCGCCATCTTGAATTTTAGTTTTTATTATATATCTCGGTTTCTGTTAGTCCTACAAAAAAGGTTTTAAGAAAATAAGTATAAAAATTAAATTTTTGTGTTAAGATCTTTTTTTCAATATTCTGAATTTTGAAAAAGTTACAGGCCAAAAAATTTAGAAAAATTAAAATTTTTATGTATCTTTTAAAATTAAGCATATAATAATCTAAATTTAGAAGATATAAATATATAAAAAATATTAAATGTTAAATAAAAAAACGATTGCTGCAATATTGCTGGGCACAATAAAAAAGACGTGTAGGTAACATACGAAAAGAGAAAAATCTAGAAAAGTTTTTTCTAGCATCTTTTAAGCTTTTAAGCGAAAAATACTAGCAAATTTTGTTTTTTTGTCTAACTTTGTTGGACTGTATAACTATTTCAATATTCAATAAAAACTTAAATCCCAGATAGTGGCCAAAAGGTGAACTACTTTTCAATTGAATACAAAAATTGGGGTTGTTACAGAATTCTGAGTCTGATTATAAATGGATTACATTGGACTATTTGAGTTTTCTTAAATTTTTCAATTTTTCAATATTTCATACCATACAAGAAAAGTATGTAAAAAAAATGAATATTATATTTTTAGAATATAATTTGTCCATTTTCTGCCTTTTGAATGAATCAAAAGAAGTTACTCATATGTAGACATTTATTTTATATACTATTTATATCTACCTGTTTAAATAGAATTATTTCAAATTATTTTTATAAGAATTATACTTATAATAAAAGGTTATTAATTTTTGTATACATTCGCATTTGTGTCAAAGGACAGATTTTATCAAAGGTCTTAAAGTTATCAAAATACGTACATATCTTTAAAGAAATCACATCTCTCAGATAGAATTTCTTTAAAATAATTTCTTTGAATTTTATATCTACCTTCCAATCAAATGAGCTTCTTCCCACTTAGTTTTCTCTATTGAATTGCAATTTTATAGCCAACCCAGTCAATTTATCTCCTTTGAATCCTTGCCCACGTATACCTTACCTTACCTTACATATATATTATAAGAGCATCACATCATCAGCCAACAGTGAGTCCAATATAAATTTAATTTAATACCAATCTTCAAGAAAAATCACTCAACAAAGTTCTTGATCCTGAGCTCTCTCTCTATCTCACCTTTTTCTAACAGATGTCATGAGAGATGAAACCTCAAGGAATAGAAATTCATTTCATGTCGTCTTCTCGCCTCCATGCTCCACTCCAACAGTCCCCTTCTTCTTCTTCTGACGCCCGACGTCAGTCAGCATACTCAGTCAGTGTGTCGAGAAAGAAATATGATGGAACAATGATGAGTTTTGGATTTGGCACCGAGTTCCGGCAGTTTATCGTATGGGTGCGACATTCTATAAATTGATTTTGCGCTCGCTCCTGATGATGACGAAGAGGCTAGGTACAATGTACAATGCATTTCAATGTGGTTCTGGTTCATAGTTGAGTCGCGTCATCGCCACCTTATTTTGATGAAGATTATTGTTATGAGCAGCATCAGGAGGTGGGTGCTGCTGTATTCAAAAGGTGATATGTCATCTGCTTAGAATTGCAAAATAATTGAATCCGACTGATGGATACAGGAATGCCGAAGTCTGGATGGAATAAGCGAACATGCTTTAATTCAATATGCACATTGCACATGCACACGTATTCTTTTTTATTGCTGAATATTATGAAGGTAGGTAAATATTGCCGAAAACTAATTTGATTATTAGGTTAAAATTTAATGCCTTGCAAGATTTTATTTTGGCAACTCTATTTCACTGCTTCAGGTGAAATTCTTTAAGGCTGAACTGCATTCAAGACTTTTTGAAAAAAGTGGAAAAATGAAAAACAAACAAGCACATACTTGAGAGATGCCTGTGTGCGAAAAAATTGTATTTGGTCTTGAAATCAATCTGAAATGATACGTCAAACACAATTTTCGCACATATAACCTTTCTAGTGCATGTTTTATAGTTTTTCACTTTTGCACTTTTTTCAAAAAGTTTTGAATTTAGCTAAGCATTTAACATGTTTACTTAAATTATCGAACAGCAATGAATTTAAAAGCTTAATAATACTAAATACATGTATGCAAAATAATAAAAAAAAATTAAATGTGAAATATGTAATAATTAGCAAGAAAGTAATACGAAATAATGAAATGCGATACAATAATTATCGAAGTAATTCAAAAAATATGAAATGCGAGATAAAATTGCAAAATTGCCAAACAAAAAGTGACAAATTGCAAAATACAAAAATTCCAAATTGATCATTATGCAAAGAAAAAACCTTTTTTGCTCATAGAAAATTAAACCTAATGCGTCTACTAACTTTTTACACCGAGAAATATTTCTAAACCTCAGGGTTCTTGTGTTCCAGATCACTGTGGTATTGAGGGAAACGAGCGGGCAGATGAACTGTAGAGGCAAGGATCAGCCCTTCATAGCTCACTTGCGGAAAAAGTCAACATTACTCTTGGAGTTATGTATGAAGGGCAATATTTTCTCAGTTTTCCTCAATAATCACATCGTTGGTGGCACAATCTAATAAACTGCGTCACATCTAGAAACATTTGGCCCACCTATAATAAAATTTGAACATCCGACTTGATAGGCAGACCCAGGCGAGATATAGGAAACTTTTTTTCGGACACTGGCCTATCGGAGAACATACGGCTGAGCATTTCCTCACAATACTCAATGTCGTAGCTGTGTGAACTAGTAGGAAAAGGAAATATTCATTAATTTCCTCTGCAGAAGTCCCGCTTTGGCCAAACCGGGATCACAATCATTTGGAAAAGCATTTTTCAATGACCTCGTTGAACTTTCCGAACTGAAGATCAGAGATGTGATCTCCTTATTCAACCTTGTTTTCTTAGTCAGTCTCCTGAGACCATGAGCAATCGGCAATAGATTAGATTACTGAAGCCAATTAATTGCCTAGCCTGGTATTTTTTGTCTTGCAAATTACTCCTAAAAATAGTTTTTATTACAGGTCACGCGAGTTATGGTATCAAAATGGCGCACTTCAGCACTAATTATGTCTTTGAGCTATGTTTTTTCCCCGGGTCCCATTTCTAGCTACCTATCAGGGTTCTTGGAATAGAGGTAGTTATTTTTCCTATTAAAAAATAAACTTACCTATAAATTATACTTTTGGGAACTAAATATTTACATTAATTTTTCAACAGAATTCATATTCTTATTATTTCGCATGAAACCTTATTAAATACATGACTTTAATTAGTCAGATTAACGCCTCATATACATAATAATAATAAACCAAGTTTTTTAATCCATATCGCATGTTTAAAGTATATTTACTCTAACCGATTATCTCTTTTTATTTTCCAGTTAAGCCTTTCCATAGTCAATTACTTCTTGTTCTTAGTCAACACTCTAGGTACCAATCATATGAAGCTAGAAGCGATAAGTACCCGAAACCCTTCCCAACATACCAAACGAATACACGAAAAAAAAATTAAAACTGAAATAAACAATGTCTACAGGAATGCCTTGAAGCTTAAAGTTGCTATGCGAAAAACAGTCAAAACCAACTCTTTACTGCTGCTGTTGATGCACCATTCACTATACAAGATTGCACCTTTGCATAGGACCCGAGATCCATCCATCCATGCATCTATACATCCGCGATCTCACTCCTCTGCATTGCAATACTCGTATAGCTAGCTATACGTGGACCTGAACATTCTATACCACGTCCGCTGTTCGCAGTGAATTTTTCCTTTAACGACTTAATTTGCAAATTACACCCCAGAGCTAATTATAATTTAAGAAAAATAAAATAAAAAAACACCAAGAAAAGGTGAATAAAAAATTTAAACGAAAAAGTTCGTTCGTTCACCTTTGAATGATGCCGTGTCGTGTGTGTAGACTGTAGATACAAAGTTTACCACAGAGTGTCCGAAGGAGCCATATGCAACTTATTTGCATTTCCAAACTTTTTACAAAAAAAAAAAAAAAAAACAAATATTACCTGCACTGTTTTGGTGTCAGTTTCATCGCACGAACCTGTCATGGATACACCAACCAACCGACCGATGGTGGTGGTGTACCCGGCCCGGTACCGCATGAAGCAGGTATTTTTGATGAGCTGCACCGGACATTTGAGAAGAATGAATGGTGTAATCTACACCTACTCCTCACTGTCATTTGTCCATGAAATTACATCATCATCAGAGGTCCTGCAGGCAGGCCAACAAAACCATCTTGCTATCAAAAATATATTTCTATACCTTCCCTCGTACCTCGCTTGGGTCAACATCGATCCTTTTTGCCTTAATACACTGTCTTTTTATGGTCCCTACCTTTGTGCCAAGACAGGGAATACCTGACTTTGATATTTTAATTAAAAATGTTTACCGCCTTTCCTTTATGTGTTTGTAATGTCTCTATGCCCGAAGACAGGCCATGCGCTGATGACGAAGAAGCGACCGACACGATGGGAATTGAAGTAGAGAAATACCTACTTTGCTTGTGGCTTATTGATGGGGGGGGGGAATACTTTAAAGGGAATTTATTTTATTTACAACATGAGTCCAGAAAATTTTGATAAAAGTAATCCACACTATTTAATATTTTTTTTAAACCCTCTACTGTATGAATTATTGTTTAAAGAGAAAATAATATAGGCTTAAAATGACTTCTTTGGGTTGTTTTAAAACTTTTTTCATAATATTTTTTTTTTTTTAACTTTATTTTACAACTTCGAGTTCCACCACTCAAAGTATAGTGATAGTTAAGAGGTATACTCTTAACTAAAGAAAAAAACATTTAAGGAAAACAAGGCCGCTGATTTACTAGTGGAGCTCATCAAATTTAGAGGAAATGTGTTGATGGTGCTGTGCATCAAATCATCAATCAATATTCAAAATAGATGGAAGAAAGCATGCCCGATGACTGGGCTCTGAGCTCCAGATCATCCAAGAACATTAGTAGGAATGGGGGCTGATCCTCTATCTAACATTACCTACCTTACCTGTCATATTTCTGCTTAAACGTCACATTCAAGATCCTTTCTCAAAGTCATATGTTTGACCGTGCGTCGTCGTTCTGCAACCACTGTTATGCTAATTTTTTTCTCTTCACTGCGTATTTACGGCATTTGTAAGGCAATTTCTGAGACAGTCAAAAGTTATTTTTTCGAAAGTTGAGATCGCCTGCATGAGGCACAGAGCTGCTTTTGAACAAATCTTGGAAAAATCAACGAATTTCAAGTCGAAACTCACTTTTCATCGGCATTAAAGCCGCATATTTAGTCGGGTCTCTACAATGTTAAAGACGGAGCTCGATATTCTGGCAAAACTGATCCAGCTATGTCGCGTATCATTAGAAAATATACGGTGCAATGTGGAAATGAAAAAGCTTTCCCAAACTACATATTCAAGATGTGATTTCTTTAATTTCGTCCTCGAGCATATTCATACCTTACCTACCTTATGCGCAGGTCATGGGCCAAATTACCGCATCAGTGATTGGGCCATACGTTACTGAAATATTATAAATTGGCATTACTGCTCCATTTAAAATACATGCATTGTAAACATTAGGGTCAATTGAAATTATTCAGTGACTTCAACAGCTCACTGATGCGATGATTAGGCCCCTCAGACTTAAACGCTGAAGCACTATTTTAAACAGATCTACATCAGGTTCCTATACTTATAATGCAATACGGATGTTATCGAAACCATCTTGATTCTTGAAGTAAACTAGGAGAGTGGGTACCTACATATTAACAAACAAACATCATATTTTCAATTGTTAAAATATTTTATCTCCCGACAACCTATCTGCTTACCTAGAATTCGAAGGAGTATTTCTGATGGGATATTAAAACTTGCCTTGAAAGTTTTCACTATTAAGGGCCAAATGAGTATTTGACAAGTTTTCGTTTTATTGAGATGCTTCTAAATAACCAAGGTAAGTTTTGAATTAAAACCAACACGAACACCTTCTGTTTAAGGAAAATATGTATGTTTGAAAACATATTCAGTTCAGTACCTAACTAATTAACGAGTGTTTACAAAAAATACTGAAAGACAGCTTAAATGCTTTTTAGCTAAAACTAATTGAAAAATCATTTTTGTATTAGATGAATGAATCTTGAATTAGTCTCAATTGATAATGTCAATCAAATTTAATGAATCAACAACATCTCAAATTTCAACTCAATTATCAACATAACTAACCTCGCCGTTGAAGTAGTTGGTTCTCTTTGGAAATAAAGGTAAATTAATTGGCTCTTTTACTTATCGCTTGCGCTTCTTAGCATTATTACTAAAAGAAACTCAAGCTACAAACAACTAACCAACAAACAAAATGTACAAGTGGTACCAGAAACAAGAGTATTTAATAAATACAGATACCTGTATCTTTATACCTATACATATAATATTTATAAACTAAATAAAAACCACGCTCTTGAGTTTCTTGTCTCCTTTCCACTCATTTTCAGGTGTAAAAAGTTCAAACTTTTTTCAGATACAAAAGAGTGGGAGTTGAGATTGAGGAGAATCCAGTTCCAGTACTTTATCTCTATTCTAAAACAACTCCATCATAGGTTTCACAATTGGAATACCTACTGGAAGTCTTATTTTGAGGGGAAGTTTGCATTTAAACACTTTACCCAGGTATCTTACCTAAATTAAACCTTGTTGAGTGAAGTTAAGAGTTGTTTGAGTTTTGAATACCTGTTTAATTTAAAATTCCAGTTTTGTAAACACAGGTGAGAATGAGTGGTTTTATGTGTCGAAATATTGAGTTTTTATGTAAACCTCTTTAAAGACTTCAACTTCATGCAAACCGGTTGTACCTATCGAGTTCTTTTTTAAACCTGTACTTGCTTAGGTTTTAGGAATACACACTTACCTGAATATAATCAACCAAATGGTAAACAATTTCTCTTTGAGTCTTACCAATGTTTCATTTACCTTCACGTTCCTACCAACAAGCACTAGAGCCAAACCCAGGGAAATTCAACTCAACAACATTAAAGTTCTCTGGAAACCACACAGGGACAGACAGAGGCAAGTCGTCGATAATTTTGTTTTTTTTTTCTGTTCCTAGCCTGGCATACGATTCGGGAATTCGTATCTAGAACGCATGCCTGGGGATTTTTCATTTTTGTGGCTCTTTTGGCGTTTCCCGTCCGATTCGATTTCGGTTCTCCGTCAATCTGGTCGAGCTTTCCATTCGATTGAGTAAACGACTATAGGAGTGTAATGGTCAATCGCTAGGTCCATCTATTTTCATCCAGTCCAAGTCCGATTCCGAGTTCCATAGGCCCCCCTTTCAGAGGCTTTGGCATTGAGTGTGATTCAGTGCTTGAGACCGGTTCAAGTTGTACGAGGCGATTTCTTTGAATTAACGGACTGCGTTGCAGTTGAAATCGGATTTAAAAAAAAAATTAACTGCAGTTTTTTTTCCAATTGAAATAGATAAAAAAAAAATAGGAAAAGAAAAACAAAATAAAAAAAAATATTTATACGAACTGTGCAAAATAAATAAAATATCTGTGTATTGAGTTGTGTACCGTTATTTCAATATTTCAAATAAAAAATACTTAAAATTCCCAAATTTAAAGTGAAAAGCAATTTTTTTTTTTGGTGAAAGAAAGTGTGAAAGCTTACCGGGGTGTGCCGTTTCGTTGGTTTAACGACGACGAAGACGAACGGGCGATTTCGGGATTCTGTCTATTCCTAACGAAAACGAATATTGCTATCGGAATTTTCTTGTTTGTTTATCTCGCGAATGGTGATTGGGATGTGCGTTGTTTTGTTTATTTACTGTGTACCTACTTATACACCGTATAATAGGATTTAATTGCAAGAGGTTGATCTCTTTTGCTCTCCTGGCGGATTATTAACACCTGGATTTTTTTTTCGAACTCGGTTCTGTGTTTAAAGAACTTTCCTTTCAGAAAAGAAATTAATAAGGTGAGTGGAGATTTTTTTCATGATGCTTTCAAAAAGAATTTAAGGTAGGCAAATGTATAAAGGTGGTGGGAATTCAAGTGTATTTGTGGGAATCACTTATTTACCTAATTAATTCTTAATATAATTCAATATTGTTAAATATTTCCCAAGGCACATCTAGATTTTGTGTTTTTGAGCAGTGCAAGCGTTTAAATTGATATCCTCTGAAATAACTATGTATCTTTCGTCATCACAAGTGATATCTCAGAAAGTTGTTTTCGAGTTACATATGTAAATATGCGTAAGGAAGTGTTTTTGACATAAACTTTTGTTTGCAGTACATATTTTAAAATTTACATATTTTAAAATTTAAAAGTCCTCGATAAGAGATTCGAAAATACAAACGGTGTTTTTCGCTGCTTGCTTTGATTATATCTTTTTTTACTTCAGAGCTGAGCCCGAACTATCAAACAAAAATTTTGTGTTTCTCTTTGAGTTCAGAGCGCTCAGATCTTGGAGTTTGTGTTTCTTTTTTCGTTCAGAGCATGCTCCATGAGCTCAGAATAAAATAACCGAGCAGATGGAGTAAAAAACTGAGCGCGGCCAACTTCATACAGTTTCCATGTAATTTGACAGATATGACAATTGACTGCTCAGGATCAGATCAAATGTGTTTCATAATTAAATCGAAGTGCTCTGAACATACTCTGCTCAGAGTTTACTCCGTTCGCTCAGAGTCTACTCAGTGCTCGGCTCTGAACAAACTCTGAACTAAAAAAGAAAAACGCCTATTATAGCTCGAATAGTTGATTGTAAGATTGGGCTCTGGGATCTTCTGCTTAGCAGCCTCAGTCAAGCCCTGTTCTGATTTCCGTTCCGAATCAAATTCGTAAACGAAATTGATTTCCGTAAGGATTCAAAAACAGTGTTCTGAATTTCACTTTCAGGTTATCCAATATTCAAACCTTTTTTCTTTCGAAATCAGTTAAAAAGAAATTCGAAACGTCATACATTTTTTAAATTTTGTCAAACGGATTCGAAAAGTCAATTATTTTCAATTCAATCGAAATCGAAGCTCACTCATTCCGCAAGTATTGAAAACGGAAAGTATTTCAGAATACCTAGTGTTAGAAAACGAAAGGATTTTATAATCGATCGAAATTCAGAACAGAGTGGAATATCTAATTTTTGTTATAGATTTACGGGTACGGAGTATTTAGGATGTAGGAAGGTACGGAGTATTTCTGATAGGATATAGCAAAACGTGCCCACCAAGTTTTTACAAGTAAGTTCTTGACAAGTTTTCCTTGTCTAGATTTTCCATATAGGTACGGAAAACTTTTCAGGCCCTTGACTATAAACATAGCACAAAGTTACTTTTTCCCAGACGAGTTCAATAACTTGATTAAGAAAGTTATCTGAAGTAAAAAGCTTAACCAATTTTTTTTGTCAATTCGGTCCATTACTGAAAGCTCATTCACTGGAAGAAACAAAGCAGACAATTTTTATTAATTTTGTTGGGCAACTTTTGGTCTTATTAATTAGATTTTTGGCTGTTTAATCTATGTCTAAGTATTTTGAAACATTTGGAAATATGCTTTATTTAATTTTAAAAAAAATATTGAATTTCTCAAAGTTTAGACAATAGATTACGTGGTCTAAAGCAAGAAAAAATGAAAAATCACTTTAAAAACAATTAGAAAGGTTTTTTAAAAACTTGGACGGCTGTCTAAAGTTAGACAATGTTTATTAATACGACCATTTGTGTTTAAACTTTGACATATTTATGTTTCTGTTTGCAAGATTTTGTATGAGAGTGTACCTACTTGCCTACTTCTATTATTGTGTTATTTTTATTTATTTTACTGTACGAAAATCGCTTTGAGAATTTTGGATGCATTTGATGGTGATGCAAAAGATTCGACCGATCATTAATAGACTTTATTTTTAACGAAAGAACCTTAAGCTAATATCTATAGCTTCCGAAAATTTATTTATAACTAGCAAACCCGTGCTCGCCTTGCTTCACATTCGTTTAAAACTTTTTCATTTTTCATATAAATCACTTTTTTTGTATATTTTAATTTTTAAACAAAACAAAAAAAGCCCATGTTAAAGCCTGTGGTAGTGCAGAAAATTCTATTCCTAAGAGTTCAGGAAGTAAAAAATAAGTTTCGAAAAAATATTTGAAATTTTTTAAATTAAATATCGGCATGTTCAGGAAAATGAGATCTTAGACCCCTAAGCAATCTCATTAACATGAACAGCATTCCTCAGCAAAATTTCTCAGTTTCGCTGTCAAAACTCTGAGGAAAAAAAAAAATTAGATTCGCTTGCTAAATTTTTGACGTGGAGAATGGAGAAATCTCCGAGATCGCATTTTCCTGAGCACGCCAATTGTTTGTTTAATTTTTGACACAAACGATTGCGTGTGTTAATCGCTTTTATATTTTTGAAGTAAACATAACCGCTCATTCGTTGTTTTTTTTTCGACTAGGTATGTTTTTTTTCTTTTGTTTATCTCCCTTCTCTTCAAAAAGTAGAACGGGACAGCGTTGCCACTTTTCAGCAAACTCTCCGCAGTAGATTTACACAAGAAATGCAGTAAATTGAACTTTTTTGCAGTATCTAGATTTGTTTTATTATTATATTATAATTTTTTTTTTTAAACAAGGAAGATTAAAATAAAAAAAAAATATAACGGGTAATCAAAAAAAATAATACACATTTATTTTTCATGAAAAATAAATAAAGCCGATATAGTCGTATTAAAAAGTAGGATGTGAGTATAGTAAGTAGTGAGTATCAGTTTCTGAAGAATTAGATGATTGCAATCAATGACAGAATTGATAAATTAATTGCGTGTTTATTTGTTTAAGGACAATTTTTTGTAAAACCAAAAATGCAGTAGATCTACTGCAATGAATGTCCGAAAGAGTACCGTTTTGATGATGAGCATGTTCGTCGTCATTTCTTCATTAATCTGAATTCATGAAGATCTTCTTTTGCAAAATATTACATCAAAAGTAAGCACTGTTATTGTCACCCATAGTTTACATACAAGATATGTGTTCTGTTGCCTGGCTAATAAACAAAAGAAACTGTTCCTTATAATAGGTATAAGATCGAGGTGTGGACATTTTCGGGCTCTCTATCGTCATAAAGTCAAGTTTAATAAAAATTTTAAGATAAATTTTCTTAAACGAATCCAAAATTTTCTTTTATAGGTAACTGGCGTGCACTTACATAATATATTATATATATATATATGTTATATGTTATAATATATTTATATATTATATATATATTATATAGCAAGTAAAAATAAAATTTGATTTCAAGCCTATTTATGGTTTGCTCCATTAATACAATGCTTAGTGACACTGTCTTAAAAAATGCATGAGTTTCTGAAAGAATGAATCCTTTTATATTGTTTATAGTTTAAAGTCCCTGTATGCATAATTTAAATTTCTTATAGCTTCAAATTGGAACATACTTAAATTTCTTCCAAGAATATGTAGGTATAGGTAAAGGTATAAGATATGTAATTGATACTCTTGTAAACCAATCAACATCAACTTAACTTATGATATCGCCTCTCTTTCCTCTTACCCTTATACAATGTCAGGTACGAGTATAATGCAGCATTAATTAGTTTGTCTTATCTGATTGACGTGCATTGATTCAACGAACTAAGAAATATATGTACGTTAATAAAACCGTCGTCCGACCAAATTGTTTGGAAGTTATAATCTGATCGTGTCGATAAAATATTACAGAAGCGACAGGCTTATAAGAAGCTTTATTAATTTTTTGTTTTCTTTTATTTTATTTTGAAGAGAAGAAAATTATCTTTTTTAGTATCTTAATAGTTTTAAAAATAGGTAAACAAATAAGCTATTCGATTTCAAAAAAATTAATCTTTATTTATTTCTTTATTATGTTGGTATAACCTCTCTGGTGTTTAGCTATGATCGCAATATAAGAATGGTTGGTATGTTTTGGTGGTGGATTTAGTTGTGTTTTGATAATTATCATGGATTTTATGTGTGAATGGAATATTGAGGAAGATTATTTAAAGATACATATAAAAGTGATGTCTATGGGAGGGATTTTAATTAAATGATCAAGACTTTACGTGTGACATAAGGTGTTTGGTGTTATGGTGTTTTGGAAATGACAAGAGGATTTAAACTTGGCTCATTAGTTCTTTTAATAAGAAGTAAGTAGGTACAAAGTGAAGTCGTCATAATATATGTCGTTTGTGGGACTAGGTGTGTACATCAAGCTAGAGAGCATAGGTGTAGATCAATTGTATCAGGTTTAATTCGATTTTTTGTTTAAATTCATTTAGAACGTGCAGTTGTCAGAATAAGTTGAATAAATCAACTGATTCTGACAACTATCTATCATTTTAATGGAGTATTTATTAAATCTAGTTCAAATTGTTCTTCATCTCGAAACACGTGACACCAATAAAAAATTGAACCAAAGCGTATATAAACGAACCACACCATGTAACTGTGATTAGAATCTTTTTTATACAAGAAATTAATCATCTCCGTTACTTAAAAAAAAAAACTTCTTAAGTCAGAAAAAAAAATCTTAATAAAGCGAAAACGGGAACACCACATAGGTATACTTATTTAGAAAGACACTCCAGACTTTGGGAAGATGACTTCTTCCGATTAAGTCATTGTTCGTTGAGAGCTAATTAGTCGTAGATAAAAGCTTTTTCGTGTCATCGCCTATATATTCCAGTAACCACCGAACGCCATCACCAAACAACAACCAACATTCTTTTCACTACTTCCTCTACATCCCCCCCACTCCCCCTCAGCATACCAACAAAAAAAAAAGTAATAAAAACCGAGAAAAATAAGTTACAAAATTCCAAGGCCTTCTTAAGTGCGTGTTGATTAAGTCATTAAATTGCTAGACACCCGAGCGAGAGCGAGGTTGAGTGAGGTATGTGTGTTAACTGCATACCGTAGTATATCTTCTTAGACTCTTATAGTAGCAGGTAGCATCTTTGAGCTACCTTCCTTGTCTTCTTCTTTAGCTTCTTTCACCACCATAGATAGAAGATGCCAAGAGTATGGTTTCAAGATAGCTATGGCATAATTATTTATTTTTTTTTTTTTCTTCCTAAGTGTGTCGTTGGCGGACCAGTACCCTAACCTAATTGGAAAGAAAAAGATTTTAGGTGAGACTTTTATTGCTTTACTGTCTAAAACTTATCATTTTCCATTTTTCGTTGTTATTTTCTTGTTTTTTTTTTTTTTTTGAAAATTTTCTCTCGCTCCTAACCAATTTGTCACGGAAGAAATCAAAATATTAAGGAAAAAGTTATGTGAAAGACATCTTATTCTCAACCCAAGCGATAAATAACATATTGCGGCGCACCGAAGACGTTAAGTAGCTTTGGAAAAAGCTCCAAGCATTTGTATGATTAACCATTCTTATCAGTCAACAACATCACGAGGCTCCTCTCTGCAAAAAAAAAATCAAATCATCATTTTTGTGTGTAGACTGGGGGAGATGATGGAAAATTGTAGAAGAATCTTGTAACAAAATCTGGTCCTCCTTTCAAGGATAACAATTCATTCAGCACGCCTACGTATTATCGCATGGCTATATGGCATACACGTGCACACACTAACACAACAACTAATTCAAGTGGAAAACAATCTAATTTTGTTTTCCTTTCGTGAGCAGTTTTGATAATCACATACACGAGAGGTCGAAAATACAAAAAGAAAACAAAAATTATACCTACCTATAGAACATATAAGTTCATGGTTGCCATGGCTTAGGGAAGAGGAAGAAAACGAACAGAAAAAAAAAGTTAAGTTTGTTTTATATTGATTGACCTTTAATATGATTTTGTTGAAACTGCAAGAAGCATGAAAAAAGTTAAAAGAATAAAACAATTGAAGGTTTGAATGGGAATAATTTGTTAAGAACATAAAGTAAAAACGGTAGGCAGTGGAAACAGGGTCACTGGAGCTAGGCTGCTCAAATAATTTAAGAAAATATAACAATAGACGTGTTTTATTGGAAAAGCCATCCTTAGTACAGTACAATTTAACATGCAGTACAAATACAACATCGCTAAAGTAGAATCCTACTGTGGGTAAATTTTTGACGTTTATTCGAGTCTCGAATTGGATTTTGCAATTTGTCAATTTACTTGCACAATTCTCGCAAAACCTGCAATTATTTCATAAGTTATTTTATAAAAACTAACTTTTAAGACTTTTTTTTATTATCATATCATTTTGAAATTTCTCCAATTAATTTAATTTTTATCTCGATACATGTTCAATAGTACCAAATGTGAAAAAATGAAACCAAGCTACTACCGATGCGTTTTATTGGGAGTTTCTTACTATACTATGTATAGATTTCCAATAAAATACGCCTAATACTACCTTATATGGTTGAGTGTGGTTTCATTTTATTTCAAAATCTTCGATACAGTTTAGTAAGCACAACTTGCTGCCTAAACAGAATAGAATTCTGCAAATGGAACTGGAAACGGAGCTAGAAAAGATATCAAAAAGTGTCGTACGTTCTATTTTTTGAGCGCCCACAATGCAGCTGTATACTGCTTTAAAAGTATTTTGAAGAAAAACAACACAATATTCTTGTGTACAAGCTTAGAATTTCCCATTTTTTTATTTCCAATATTTTTACTTTTAGTTAATAATTTTTTCGAGACACAATGCTGCACGTGAAAAGTTTAAAGTTGGCGAACTCTTCCGGCTGCAGCTGCCGCAGCTCCGTATGCTACGTTGCGTTGTGTATTGCAACATTGAATTTGTGTATATTCAATATTTTGACAACTATTCCAGTTGCGGCCCCATTTGCAGCTCCGTCTCCATTATGTTGAGGCAGTTAGACATTAACTCTTAGTTAAAACTATATGGGTGAGGCTTGTTGTGTAATCGAAATTCCGTGAACTCCATAGAATAAATTATGTGAATTTCCATATAAACTGGGCCTAAACTTCTAAACACAAACTAAAAATGCTTATGCTTAAATTTAGGCCGTGTACGCATTGGTTTGAACTTTGGATTAAATTTTATTCAAAAATAAAATTTGACATTTCTACGCACAAATTCACCTCACTAGTGTCAAAAATTAATCTTCGAATAAAATTTAACTTGATTTTAATACAATTCGCATTCCTATTTTCGTGACCCTTTAGTTTTAAACAATTTATTAAGGGCCAGCTGTATAAACCTGGCTCACTATTCAGGAAATTTAATTCGCTGATTTCGGTGTATTAGCTGAGGTTCAACGAATGTTGAAGGTTCAAGTACATGTGATAACCAATTACTATTGTCTGAACTATAGTTGAACCTCATTTAAAATTGTTGAGCCACGGGTAAAATCTTGAACTACGTTTGTAGAACTGGCCCTAACACTTTTGTAAGAAAAGAAAAATATTTTTGCTGTTGTTTAGTGGACTGTATTGAATTAAATTCAAATGGAAGATTTTTTGCGACCTTTTCAATGCGTTTCGACCACGACTGTCTGTAGAAAGGATCGCAAATATTGAAAATGAATTCTGAAGTTCATTTTCAGTATTCTTTGAAGCCACAGAAGCATTAACTCGAGATAAGTATCATTTATTTGTATTTTCTATCGCTGACAAAACGTCAGATAGTCGTGTTAATTTTAAAATTACTTCTACACTTACTGCTAAATGCGTCACTGACACTTCAAAGAATACTGAAAATGAACTTCAGAATTCATTTTCAATATTTGCGATCCTCTCTACATACGGTCGTTTTCGCCCAGGCATGATAGATGGGGTCATCAGTTACGCAACATTTTGGTCGATGATCACCGACTCTTAATAAAATCTATAGCGCATATGCATACATATCAACTGTAAGAAATTGGTTCCCCGCGTACAATTTTTTTTTTAAAACAGCTTTAATACATTTTTATTCCATGCTTTTAATTCCTGTCAAAAAAACGAATAAAATATCTCGTTAAGAGCTATTACCATAAAAAAAAAACAAAGATTTTCATGTTTTCCTTTTGGGCAATAAGTATTTGCATTATTGTCAACAAAAAATTCTACACCGATTTGATTAGCACGAGCATTTCCCATAATATTGGCTTCCTCTAAAAGCATATCCGCAATAAAACCCATGAACAATAAAAAACACTCGATAAGCAAAAAGCCAATGTAACTTCTTATATGAAGAAGTAAGTAGCTCAACTTTTAATAACACACAAATCTCAGTTGTATATTATAATTGACAATAATAGGACATCCTGGCAACCACTTACAACTCTCTTTCCTGGTCTGTACGTTTATTATTGCCCTGAAAGGATTTTTTTGGAACTATTGTAGTGAAAAAATGAGAAAAAAAAACTCCATCATCAATATCAAAAGACAAAGGGACACCACACGAAAACAAAAACAAAAAAATAGGAAAAAAAAAAAATAATAATAGAGATGAAAAAAAAAAAATAGTAGATAACAATTGGAGATTAGGAAAAGACACCATCAAGAAAAAAGGACTAACCAAAAGGAGTGGATACAATATTTACGATTATTACACCCCAGGAGGTATCATTTCGTTTCACATCTACCAGCAAAAGCAAAAGGCAGAGAAAGTCTCATAAAATTGAAAACGACAACATAACCCAAATATAAGGGACGTCCTACACACTATACCAACAATAACAACATCATGAGGCAACTTAATTTTTGGTCCTTGACGGAAGTCCCAGAATCAGCAACATTCACTTCACTTTCCACTTTATATCCAGGATATCATCAGTGATAAGCGAATAAATGTTATTTTATTTCAGTTTTTCTTTGTCATTTAGACAAAAACGAAATGGTTATGTAGGTTTTTTGTTCTTTGTTTTTCCTTAAAAGGTTATTCTCTATTGAAGGATGAGAAAAAAAATCATTCAATCGCTAAGCTACTAGCAGTTCTATCAGAGCCTATTATGAGCATCCAAAGAGAGCACTTAGGGATATAGAATTCCATTTAACTGGCAAAAAATAAACAAAACACAAGGTGAAAAAGCATAAGGAAGAATGAAAGCTGGTGCCTTTAAATGCTGTTTCTTTGAATTAATCATTTATCATTACTCTGTATGCCTCGAGTCAATGTCGAGGAAAAAACAGTGACATGAAGGGGCTAAAATAATCTATACAAAAAAAATAAAGAGGAAAATAACCTTCAAACGCACTCCAATCCAACAGGCATTTTTAAGGCAAACATGATTCTTAAGCAGGAATCAAAAGAGATAAAATATAAACATTTTATTACGTTTCCATTCTCTAGGGCTTAAATGGGACAAAGTAAGTCGCATTATAAGAAAGGAAATTGTTACAAAATCTTTGGAAAATAAACGAAGAAAAAAATCAACAAAAAATAATAATCAATCATCCATTTCTATCCCGATAGGATGCTCCCCTCCCCTGGCTCTTATGCTGTTATATTCTAAGTGAATCTTATGGCCACCTCAATAATTCAGCCTTGTGGTAATTTCTATATCTTTTAACGGAATTTTTGGAATTTTTAAAAACTATTTAATAATAATTTTTAAACTTTTTCGGGGCGTATATTGGAATATGCTAATGGTGTAAAAGGCAGCACACTTCTTCTTATAATGTACCAACTTGATTAACATTTTGAGAAAGATTTTCAAATTAAGAACATAATTAATTTTTTTCTCATTTTTTATCGTCGCCTTTATCAATTTTTAATTTCAATTTATTTATGGTTTAAAGGTATAGGTCGTATTAATATGGTTGCGAGAGAGGGAAGAATTTGATTATTTTATGGAATTTCTAATCAGTTCGGGAAATATTTACAAGCTTTTGGGGCTAAAGTTTTTTTTTTGGATTTTAATTAATTGTTTTATTAAGGTGTTGGATCATGATAAAAAAAAGTTAGCTTTGGAGAAAAAGAATTTTTTTGTTTTCAAAAAAAAAAATTATAATAAATTATCCTTGGTGCCACTTTTCTACATTCTTATGGTTGGTAACGCCCCAGATGGATTGTCTTACCAAAAACTTTGATTAAGTTGAGTTTCATTTGGAAACTGTTTTATAGCATGTTTTGTAAGATCAAACAAAGCGGGTATCTACCTTGGTTACTTTATGGTTTTTTTTAAAGAATAAAGTAATTGACCCGGCGAACTTCATTCGACCTATAATTGATTGAATAATGTTCTTTTCGAAAGTCGAACAAGCTCCAGTTGTTATCACGACTTTCGACTTTTTCGGCCTATAATGTTCCAATTTTTATCTCCGTAGTGTGTTTACCTAGTGCAATACAAATCCAACAAAAAAAAGTTCATCCAATATGGATGATGTTCAGACAAGTTATGAGCGTACGAACAAAAAAACTAATTCAGAAAGTTTGAAATTTCAAGATGTTTTCACGATTTTCGGACTTTGTTAGTCGAATTTTCTTAGTTCCGTTTAAATTTTTCAATTTTTGGCTCAGTTGCGTGTTAATCTGGTTCAATACAAATCGAACAAAAAAATGTCCATCCAAATCGAATGATGTTTAGCCGAGTTATATGCGTACGAACACAAATTTAAAATTAAAATTTTAAAATAAAATTACTCAATTTTTGGAAAGAACTTGACATTAAATTTCTAGTGACGAAAAAACTCAAATACCTTGCATACAAAAAAAGCGGGTGTAGCAAAAGTTTCAAGACATACGTTGCTTACAATATTTCGACTTGTTAGAGATATAAAAAAAGTGGGCGTGGTAGAAGGCGCGATACTTAAATTATTACACATATAAATATACTCGTTACAATAGCTAAATTGTTAAAAATATTGAGTCTGGTAGGCTATTATTTGAGTATAACTTTTCGAAAACAGAAACAATTTTTGAAACAGGGTGCCACTTTTTCTTTTTACCCCATTTTACCCTGTAAATAGCTAAACTCTTGAAGAATATCTGACTCTAAGCCATTTTCTCAGTTCATCACCAAAACGTCAAATTTCTTTCAATCACTAAAAGAATTTTTTCGTACCTACACATTTTTTGCCTTTACCCTTTTCACCCTATTAAAAAATAGCTAAGTTTTAAAAATTATTTAAAGCTTAACTGGCTGAACAGAATGTTGACGCAGACGGAACTGGAGCTGGAGCTGGAATAGCTGTCAAAATATTGAATACACGCAAATTCAATGTTGCGAACACAACGGAACGTAGACGCATACGGAACTGCAGACGCAGACGGAAGAGTTCACCAACTTTTAACTTCTCAGTACTTCAAATTGTATGGAGAATAAAAACTACTTTTTGGGTCGGAAAAAAATATTGTGGTTATTTGTATCGCGAAAAAAATTATTTATAAAACTATTGGAAATAAAAAATGTGAATTCTGAGCTTGTACACAAGAATATTCTTTTGTTTTTCTTCAAAATACTTTCAAAGCTGTACAGCTCCATTGTGGACATGTAAAAAAAATAACGTACGACACTTTTTGACAGCTCTTCCAGTTCCGTCTGCGGCTCCAGTTCCGTCATTCTATTCTGTTCAGCCAGTAAAGCAATCCTCTATAAAAATTAACATTTAAAATTTTTCAAATAAAATTTAAAAAAAAAACTCTAACACCTTCACAGAAATTTTGAGCACAAATATACATTCTTTCAACAATCATAATGTATAGGGACATTGATTTTTCATAGTGCGGTAATTTTTTTTTTCTTTTGGTACAAAAAAAAACATCATTCTCTTCTCCATGCGGGGCGCAAGCAAATACATGTAAGGTTGAGGACGCTGATGAAGTCATTAGTCCATCCCTGCACAAAGACCGTCAGAAATTAATAACAAAAACTATTTTGTTGGATTGGAATCCTAATAGGTGGAGTTATTTTAATTTTGTTATAACAAAAAACATAGTAATTTGTTCTTGTTTATTCTCATAACTTACATATACTATCACAGAAAGGACCTTATATCAAAGTCAAATGGTTTTGTGACGACATGGGATTTTTTATCTACCTACCTCTATCAGCAAAATATAAAATTTTTAACGTTTGAAATAAAATTTGAGAAAAATATAAAAACATTAAAAATGTTTTAAATATAAAACCCAATTGTATGGAAAATTATCCTGGAGTTGTTTTAATTTTGAAAATTATTCCAAAATGCCTCAAGTACACCTACCTACAAATATCAAAAGAACAATAACATTTTTTACGAGGAACTCCTTAAAATTCTCAAATAGGTATCTCTATCCTTGTGTGTACCTACGTCGATTTACGAGTAGCTTGTTATATCGCTCTTGACGAAATGGAATACGTTTCCTATTAAATACACAAAATTGGTCTTCTCCAAATAAATCGTAAATTTAGCATCAGGATTTATTTATTCATAGAGGTAGATGTTTTGAGTGAAATGAATTTAATAGAACATGATACTTAAAATCCAAAAGGCAATATACAACATGAACATCACATATATGTATGCATACACATATACATACTTAAAATGTTTGATATGACGGTGTCAATTGTTTATACAGAATACGTGTAGGTATACAAAATCTGCAACAAATGTGAATGTAATATATGTAAATGGTGTCTGGGAAATATAACATTCTGGTTTCTGGAATCTTGGAGGGAATTGTTCTTCGGTATGTTGGCAAGAAGTGGTCTCTTGAGACGATACGCAAACTTTGTCTATGCTTCATTATGATGGCGTTTTCTTGCTCCAGTTGGCAGCAGGAATGCTATGAGACTGCTGCGGTTGTGTGGGGTATTTGCTTGGTAAATCTCAGAATCAGAGGAAGTAAAGATATTAGAATCCATTATCCTCGTTTGCCTACTGTTTTACACAATAATAATACCTCTGCTGTATGTGGGCGAAGTCTGACAACAACAACAACAACAACAACAACAACAACAACAACGACAGCGTAGGTGTGTAACACTTTACAATAGAAAGAGTACGATGGCCTTCGTCAGAATGAGATTTCCTGCAAAATAATTCTTGCAAGTCTACTTGGCAAAGGAGGCATACACATAATGAATTTCTTGAAACTTGAACAAAGCATTTCAAAATGTTTGCAGAGAATAAAATTATACACAAAACAAAAGCTTATTCAAAATGATTAATCATAACTTGGTTGGAATCACTGGGATTGGCAAAATATAAGTACGAGTTGGAAGAAAAGATGAAGTTTCTTGTGGCAATAAATGTGGTTCTCAATGAAAATGATATGTTTTCAGGAGAATTCATTTTTAAAACCACACTAAAATTCAAATTATATTATAAGGTAATTTAATTTTATTAAAAGGTAATTTATTCACCAGTTTGAAGATAGATCTTAAAGTTAAAAAGTAAAAAGTAGAATATTTATCAGAAAAATAAAACAATATTATATTAAAAAATTGTTTCGAAATGACGAAAAATTTTTTGAAAAACAGTTTCTCATTTTAGTTTTAAATTGTTACGGACGCGACAAGTTAGTGAAACGGGTGTGAACAATGAACAGAATAAGTAAGCAAAACTGGCGAAAAAATTCCATCGTCAAATCTTTCTGGCATAAAAAGTTATTTAATACCAAAACTATTCCCGAAATAGCAAAACCTGTTCATTTTATCAAATTGCTGGGACTGATTCAGATGGATGGCACCTTCAATACCTTCTATCAATTTTTAGTTAGTAAAAATGTTCAAAAAAACACGAGGTGTTAAAATTTCATGATATTCCGACCATAATTACGTATAAGTTATAAAAAACGAATTTTATGTATCAACATTAAAGTTGATGATAAAAAAATTTTACAATCTGTTCTTTCTGAATTTGAAATTAGTTTTTATTAACAAAAAAAAAACATATTTCAAAAATCAAGATTTTTTTCGTAAGATGTGGGTGCCTTATGAATGTTAAAAAGAGCAATTTCATACGATGCAGTCTTTCATATTTTTGATTTTGGATTATCTCAGTCTTAGTGATTTAAATTCATAATGCAAAAGCTCCTATGTAACTCAATAATGCTTATCGAATTTTTCAAAAAAAAAAAATAATGGAAATGAATAATCTGTATATATGTAAATAGCCTTAAATAAATTTTGTGGTACCATTTTCTCAAAAAGTATTTGACCTATTTCGATAAAATTTATTTGGTTGGAAAGCCACAATTGCGGAGCAGTGCAGAATATACTTGAGCCACGTACTTTTTTTCTCTTCAATATTTTCAAACAAATTGTTTGCGAAATTGAAAGTGTCGAATTTCGACACAGGGCGATACTAGTTATAAAAAATTCGATATTTCAAAAATCGGTAAATAATATTTTCAAAATTGATTCCTTAAATCCACATTAATAAAATACTAAAGAATGGCGTTTCAATTTTGGTTTTTGAAATATTTTAGGTATAAGAAGTATTACCTAGGTACCACAGTATATGTATACAAATTATAGTTTTTTTTTTTTTTTAAATAATGTCAGGATCAATTAATTTCATACCTATAAATAAGTCGAATTTAAAATATTTTTCAGTTTAAACTGTAAGTTTATGTATACCTGCATATACCTAATATATATTTGCTTTCTTCTGAAATTACTTTTTATATTGTGAAAAAATATTAGTACATGGTAAATAATTGTTTTTTTTTTTTTAATAAAAAAAAAATATTTCTCTCCCTCCCTCCTATAGCGAAAAATGAGTTAACACTTTAAATTAAGAAGGCGAAAACCCTGCAACGGATTGGTTTTCCAAAACTCAAATCTAAGCTTCCTATAATGTAATCTAACGATGGCAAATCAAGAATGCCTTTCTCTTAAAATTTTATAAAATCCCAAAGTAAACTTGACCAAATGCAGGTACTCTAAAAAGTAGGTACGTATACGCCATAGTGCACGTAGAAATACCTTAGTTTAGATTTTTATTTTAAAATTTCATAAGACGCTTACAGTTACAGAGAACTTATTTGGCATACTTTTATAGGAAATTGGATTTTCTTCTAAAAATTGATACAAAATAAAACCAATAGCGTGCTGCAGATTACGCATGATGGAAAAAAAATGTATAATTTTTCTAAAAATATTTACACAAAACTGTGAGAAATTATTAAAAACAAAAATTATTTTGTTGTTAAATTGAGTTATTTTAATGAACAAAATTTTAAAGAAAAAAAGTTGAAAAACTAAATAATTTTTTTTAAAGTATTGTAAACTCAAACTTAAATATTTGAACAAAAAAAAACTGGATTTCATTTTTGTTGCTCATTAAACTAGACTATGCGAATACTAGTGCGAAGAGCTATGTGATGCACATATTATACTTTGTATCCATATGCGGCATAGGGTATGCTCTATTCTTGGCGTTTTCTTCTGTTTCGACCTCTAAAAAAAAAAAGAAAAAAAAAACAGTATAAATTTAATCCTATATTTGTCAGAGTGAAATAAAATGCACGACTTGTTCAGACTTCTTCTTCGGCATATTGTGCTGCTGATCGAAATTTAAACAGAAAATATCCTTTAAAACGTTAGCTTTATAAAACTAAATTGTAAAAATAAAAACCAATTCTTAAAAAAACATGTTGATAAGGTTGAATTATTGTTCATATTAATAGATAGGTACTTTTTTTGAATATATGAACGCACTTGGACGAAAATTCGAAAATTTGGGTAGGCTTATTTGTTTGTTTTAAGATTCCTCCATTTTCCTTTTTTTTTTTTTTTTTACATAATCGGACACCTCTCATAACCGGTCAAATATTTGGGTACCGTCAGTGTCCGGTTATAGGTATAGGTATCATGGGAGCGGGTCAGAATTCTGGCTATCAAAACCCTGTATGACCAAAATTCTGTTTTTTCTTTTTTTGAAAATACTGTACGACCAAAATTCAGTTTTTCAGAATTCTGTATTTCAAAATTCTGTATAATTATCCAAATATCTGTATATTCAAAATGCTGTAAGTGTAAAATTCTGTTTTCCAAAATTATGGTTATGTCCAAGTTCTATATATTGAAGAAAAAACTTTTTAGAATATCATTGTTAAGCACGTACAAGTACAAATAGAATTTTTTGCATTTACGTGTACAAAAATTCATTCAGGTACGATCTCTTTAAAATCGGGTAAAGGACTTATTTTTAACCAACGCAACGTTTTATGAACTCTATTTTTTTGGAATATTTCTGTTAAACCTCGATATGTGGAAATTGTAGAATTTAACCATGAAACTTAGAATTCTTCAGCAATTTTGGTACAAGTCTGAAATGTTTTATTTGCAAAATTCATTATAGAATTTGAGTATTTTGAGGAAATTTTACGTTGACATCTTAATATGATCAATTTTAAATTAAAGGTACAAAATATGTAGCTACATGAAATTTGGCCCCATTAAAAAATAGCCCCAACCAAAAATTGAAAATTTTCCCCAAAAATTTATATAAAAGCAACAACAACAAAAAATTGATAATATTTTATGAATTGGGGTCAGTTTTCATTGTTTTAGGACTTCTTTTCATTTTTTTTAATTTTCCAGTTAAATTTCAGTATGAATAATGGTTTTTTTTTCTTCATTTAGTTGGGGTCATTTTTTCATTTTGAAGAGGGGGTAATTTTTCCAATTTTGGGAATATTTATTATATTATATGTTTAGGGTAATTTTTCATTATGAACAAATTTTGATGGATTTACATGTATCTTCATCTGCAAACATCAAGAAAAGTAGAGCGGGATAGAGTGATACCAAAAAACCGAATGTGTGAAAGAGCACCACCATGAAGATGAACATGTTCGTCTTCGTTATAATCTTCGTCTGCGTTCCTATAATCAAGATCTCTGCATTTTGTTCTTCTCTCTCTATCCAACAAACACGCATTTTACATTTTGTATCCCTTATTTTTTGCAGAACTCGCATGAAGATACATGTAAATCCAGCATTTCATGTAGCCGTACATAATTTGTTTAATGAGGCTTGAGTGTAGCAACTTTCCGAATTTTGTTTTTCCTTTCAATTTAATAGAAATATAGACAGTAAAAGGAAAATTGTTGTAATATAAGATTTCATTTCATTCAAACTTTCAATGCTCATTCTGTATTTAAGTAAATCTTTATAAGCAAAATTCTTTATTTCAATATTCTGCTTTTCAAGGTAGGAATTTTGAAAAGCAGAGTATTGAAATACAGAATTTTACTCATACAGAATTTTGACCATACAGAATTTTGACCGTACAGAATTTTAAAATACAGAATTTTAAAATACAGAATTTTGTGTAACCAGAATTTTATACAGTATTTTGAAATACAGAATTTTAAAAACAGTATTTTGACCCTACAGTATTTCGACCCCAACCCAGGTATCATTCCTAATGCACAGCATGGTGCTAAATTGTTAATTCTTGTGTACCTATTCACATTTTATTTGCTATATGTAGATTTTGGCTTAAAACTCTTCGCGTTACGGCCTACTGTGCACATAGCAATTACCAAACTGATGGTAACATAATAACTTAGGTACCTATAGCCGAAAATATTTAAACAAATGTGGCTTTTTTAACGACTATGTTGTTTTCAAAGAAAACGAACCCATTAAAATGCTAAAATACAATATGAGCATTACGACATTTACACATTATTTATGTTCCTTCTATGTAAGTCCAAATTGGAAAGTCGTATAATACATAAATGTCAAACCTATACAGTTGTTTTTTTGGTATGTGTAATAAAATAAAAAAAAAAAATATCAAAAAAAAAATACTTACAATACTCAAAGGAAAAAACAAAAATAATACGCCAAATATTTCATTTATTTTAGCACAAGGGTAAGGGTTGTCCGTTTGTTTTCAGTGCTTCAGCCCACTCTCGCCCTCTATGCCCCCTTTCAAAACTTGTCTGTATAAAACACATACCTACACATATTCGCTTAAAAACAAAAAAAAACCCTATTTTGTGAGTTTGTGAGAATTGTGTATAGGGAGACCCCCGGGGGGAGAGCAAACAAAACGTGGTAGGAATTCAATTCAGCTCAAGCAAAGCAAAGCAAAGAATGAAATTCAATATCATACCCACTGTTGTTTGTTAGCCATGCGAGATATTATATCACACAGTCACTCGTTTATACATACATTTTAATATAACAAACCCCCTTTTACCCCGATCTACCCACTCGTCGCGAAGGATACCACAAAACGCCCCCCTCCGAGAGTGATATCATAGAATTCCAGGATAAAGGAATTTCGTCATTTCGCGCTTCATTTCAAAACATATATACAGAACACTCTGACATATACCACAGGAGGAGCGAGGTGATGGCTGTGTCCTTATTGTGTTCAAGTGCGAAAATGAAGTGTGAGAAGCAGAAACGCAGGTGGAGAGGTGTTTTTGAAAACCAAATGGATATTTTGGACTTGCTGCTACTTCCATATAAGTACGTACCATATTATTCTGTCCTGGTCCTGGGCTTCCTTTCCTTTTTGGAAGTGTGATGTTTCACGAATGATTACGCGTAATGGTGGCAAATTGCAAAGGACCGCAATCCAAAAAAGGACGACGACTATTTGTCGGAGTGTTGTCACTTTTCATTTTATCCATTGTCCCTTGGTCTTTGTATTAACTTTTTGATAAAATTCACACCTCCCTTTTGTTCTGCTGGACTGTGTTTGCTCTGGCTTTCCCCCACTCTTTATGCCTCTTGAACAAAACAAAAGATCTCGAAAAATAGTTTTTTTTTTTAGCCAAAAATTCCCATGACACAAAAGAACATTTAATTATAATTTTTCTATGCCCCAGTGGTATGATTGTCGTGCAGGAAGGAAGTTGTACTCGTTTCTTTCGCACATAGCGCTACAGTTGCAATCCAATCTTCTAACTGATCCCCTAAGATCTGCCTGGGAAAATATAGCTTTAGATAAATATCGCCCTGTTGTGAAATAAGGAAAAGTCACTTCTCAATCTCATCCCCGCCATCGAAAAGTTTGTTGCCTTCCAATGGTGTTTAACCGGGCTAACTGAAGCCCATCCAACAAACCCTGCTGTAACTCAATTCTACTTTCTCCGAAGAAAAAAAAAACAAGAACTGGAAACAGTTTAAGAAAATTCCCTTCGGTTTTGAGTGGGTGACACATTTCAAGTCCTATAGCTGTTTTTTTTTTTATTTCGTTCTTTGCTTAGCTTGTGTCCTTATTTATTTTCCCAGGCGATTGCGGTTGAGGTTTTTTCAAGGCTTTTTTTTTCTTTTTTTATTTTTGTTTGGGATAGTGTGGAAAATTATTTTGGAGCGAATATTTGTTGTTGTTTTTTCCCTTTTCACACTTTGAACAAAGTTTTCTATTACCCCCATACCCACCTTTCACTTTATGGGCCAGTCAGTAAGCTGATAAAAGTATTTAAGTTTTAATCGGCCATAAGGATAAGAAAATTAGGGGGGAAATAAGATTTTTTTTTATTCGTTCTTTTCAAAGCAAAAGATTTGTGAGGGTGAATGAGGAGGGTTGAATTAATCCTAAAATCTTAAAGGGGGATAGATACACATATTTTAAGGTTTTGGCATCATTTGCGTTGAAACATTTAGTGGGAGTAAATAAGCTTTATAAGTTGATTACCGATATTTATCGGTCAGTAAAAACAATATGATGGGTTGAAGTTAAAATGAGGCTTTTGAATAAAAAAAAAAATCACTTAGGGAAAGAGGCCAAACTAAAAAGAGTAAATGACCTTATTTGATTTAATTTCGTTGTTTAAAAAAAAATATGGAAAAAAGTATAAATGTGTAAAAATGGTGGGAGGGTTGGGGAGGGGGGGGGGGGGGTAGAAAGAAAAAGAAACTGAAGGAGAAGAATAATTATTTATGTGTAAAATCTGCTAAGATAATATAAAAAAATTCTCTTGGCGCCAAATTAAATTAAAATCAATTTAGTCATTTTTGAAAATTGTGTTATCAAAAAAAAAATCCAAAATATAATTTTTTGAAAATTTTGAATACGCAGTTCTGTTAGAACTTCTTAAAACATTCTATAATAAATTCTTCACAATTAAATGAGACTTTTTCAAAAAAGAGAAAATCAAAAAAGTGGGTTTATGTTTTTTTTCGATTGTTACTTGCGATATAGGTACTATAGGGCAAGTTTTGGATTCGTAAAAAAGATCGAACTCAAAACAACAACCAAACTTGACATTACGATGATAGAGAACACAAAAAATTGGGTTACGCAATTCCGTCGATCTGTCTGTCTGTATGTCTTTTTGTCTGTATGTCTGTCTGTACCTCGGCCTATAGCCTAAACCACTGAAGCGATTTTCTTCAAACCTGGAGCATAAGATTTTTGAGTCCCCTCTAGGGGGAAATCGAGATTTTTTTTTTAAGCTAAAAAAACAACGCTACTTGCCATAGGACCATTTAAAAAAGGTTATTTATCTCAAAAACGGCTCTAACGATTTTTTTTTAATGGAATTCTTGGAATGGTCTATATTTTGGTGAAAAGAAATTTATCAAAAACCTTTATTAACGGCACCTGCCGCATACAACTTTTTTGTTTATTTTCGATTTTCTCGTTAACCGCTCAACCGATTTTGATCGAAATGTTTACTTAGGAGGTCTTAACAAGCGTGAATAATACTGCCTACAAATATTTTCAAACAAATATTTTTTGGATTTAAAAAAAAAGTAAAAAATTTTTTTTTTTGAAAAATCATTTTTTTGAAAACGGGTTGATAATTTTTTTTTGAAATTATGGTTTTAGCTGTATGTTATTATATTCTTAAAAATGGCATACCAATTTTTTTTTTCTAAAAAATACCAAGAAATTTTATACATAAAAAATTATTTTTTAAGATAACATTTTTTCAAAAAGATAGCGTTCTTCATTCAGAGATTAAAACTATAAAAGTATAAAAGCCGTATACGAACCTCTAAAATATCAGGTGATAAAATGGTGTTAGCAATTTTGTTTAACGGTGTGCATTAAAAAACTTTTAGAACCAAATTCTTTTTTGTTCGCAGTGATTTAATTATATTGGGTATGGACTTTAGAGTACATATAGATTTTCATAGATATGCCTAGAAAAAAATGTCAATAAATCAATTTTAAATATTGCAAGTAAGCGTACTTTCCCTAAACGAATCACTGTTGTTCTTAAACACCAGATGTGTGTTGCTGTTGGCTATCTTTGTTCATGCCATTAGCAACACACACTCTATCCAGTTATTCAGTATCTATAGGATAGGTAGGTACTTGCAGGACAACCAACTAGGCTTTTATTAATTTGGCAAATTAGCCATAATGCCCACGCTACTTAATTACAAACAATTTATTAAAACACAACAAGAGCACCAAACACAATTGATATAAAAGCCTGTTTGGTTTACTGTCCATAGATATGGGGCAGGGGTATAATTTATTGTTGCATGTTGAATTTCCTCTTTTGGTTGCGTTATGGACGCGGCCATTGGGGGTTAAAATTGATGAAACAATCATTTGAAGCATCCAATAACGTAGTAACGCTACGATGGGGGCATTTGATACAGTAATGAAATTATTATCTAAAAATACTCTCCACTCCGTAAAAGCGGAGGCATTTATGTGGAAATCATTTAATGCTGACCTCTTGATGAGAAACTTTATGAATAGAAGAGTGAAATAAGAATGTTCGTGATAATTTCTTTCGTGGTCTTACATCTTAGGAAATTAATAGATTTTGATGCGTTATGTACGTGATTTTTGGCCGATTGCATAAAGCCCTTTTAACTATTTAACAGCCTTTTAATTCATTGAATAACGTTTTTCTATACAAAATACTTCATTTAAAATCTTGAAAGTCTTTTAAAAATTTATCAAACCAGACTCATAAGTCTTAAAAATATGCAAATGTGGTCCAAACAAATTAGCTGTGTTAACTCTAGGCTTAATTATGGCTGACCAATTTATTGAAAGTAGTTGACTTTTTTTGCCTAATTATCCTACTTTTACCATGACACACACATATTTTGAGGATATCTCGATCAGCTAAGACTCCTAAGCCCCGCGCAAGCCAAGAGCTTACTTTCTGAGATAAATGGCTTTGAAAATAGCGCAACAAAAGTAAACATATCAAAAGCTATTAATTTCTCCGTGCGTCGTCCATGGAACTAAGGAAGCAATATTCTTAAAGTACTTAACGTATAGAATACATTTTCCACTGTTCACTCACGCGATGATGATCATTCACACTTTAGAGGGACCTCCCACACAAGTCGCGTACCATAAAACCCTCTCGCGCCTTGAGTCTTGATGCGTTTGTGGAAAAAAAAAAAAACAAAAAACGGATAAACTTTATTTATACAAATTTCCTGTCATTTTTTACTGAAGGCGAAATAATTACCAACATTTTTTGATGCTGAATACAAGCAGTATCGTCAGCATTTTGCATTTCGTAGACAAAAAGTGAAATAATCCAAATCAACCTGTGTGCCCACCAGGAAGACGGTTAGTTGATATAGGTACCTCTATACTACCTATGCCTCTTGTATTTATATATGTTCTGGGATTCTTTTCGTTAGGTTTTCCCTCTGGTTCGGTGTTTGGAAAGATCGTAGTACAATTTATTCTCATCACGTTTCTCTTTAAGGTGTGCACCTCTCCTAGCCCACCACGTCTAGTTGAGGAGGTACATCATTTTAGTTGGTCAACCAACTGCAATCCTAGAACCTCGACCTAGGTAACTTGTATCTTCATAAGCCCGCTAAAAATTTATTCCAACAGTAGCTGAAGTTATGTTGGAATGAAGATATTTTATTTACCACCTTGTTGGTACCTATTGTCGAAAGAGGTGCCCGACGCGTCGTAGAGCGGTGCGGGCGTAGCGTCTGAAAATGGTTCTTTTAAAGGTAGCGGCAATAGCATGAATCTTATATTCTGATCTAAACAATTTTGTTTTCCATGAATTTCTTATGATTACTATTTTCATCCGTTATATCACACTTGGGTGGCGTCGAAGCGGTGGCATTTCTTTAACCATATACATATAATGTAGGTAGCTTGTAGTCCGATGAGCCATCAGCCATCAAGGCTTGTAATAATCATCTTAAACGTGACATCTATTAGAATTAACACATTTTTTGAATTTATAATAAGGAAATTTTTAATTAAAGAAAACATTAAAAAATTAATTTGTTTTCGAAGCCTTAACAAATTGGTTTTACAAAGAGAAATCTGTTACGTGCAATGCAAGGTGATATTATTGGAAGATAAAATAAGACACTTGAGGCATTTTGATTAACTTAAAATAAAAGGAGAAAATCTAAAATCATATTTTTTCGAGATTTGCGGTGTAAACCATACGTGGAAGAAATTTTTAAGATAAACAAAACTATTCTTCAGTTATGTAGATGCTAAAAAAAATGAATTTCCTAAAAAATCAGTTTCTTTTAAATACAGGGAAAATTGTTATTTACAATAATTTAATGTATTATTGGATCCTTTTAAGGAGATAAAGATCATAACAGTGCCAAATGCATGCAAATTTATTCAGTGAATCTCGATATTAGCGGGTCCATATCAACAAATACTCGGTTTACTAGGGACTTCATTTTATATGGTTAGTATAATAAATGCATATGATTTATGATGTCTATTGTAGAGTGAAATCAATTTTTCTTTTGAAAAAAAAAAATAATAAACCCTAAAGCATTTTTTGAGTATGAAATTTCCAAACAAATAAATTATTTTGCTTTTACCCTATTAACCCCTATTAATGAAAATTTTTGAAGTATATCTATTCTTTAAGTTATCCACGAAATCCATCCCCTAAATATTACATTTGAAAAAAAAAAATAAACGAATATTTCTATTTTTGTTAACCCCATTTTACCCTTTTAATAGCTAAACATAGAAAATATAGGTATTACCCTATTATGAACCTTGTCTTGAATTCTCTAAAAATTACTTTTCATACGAAAATTATTTTTTTTTTACCGAAAGCCACTTTTTGATTGTTCCCCATTTCACACTTTAAATAGGTAGGAACTTAAATTAGTCCCAAAAGAATTCAACTTAAAAAACAGAAAAAATATCCTACATCTGATACCAATTTTGTGTTTGTTCCATTTCATCCTATTTACATAATAAATACATATAAAAAATATCCGGAGATAACCTTTAACAACTGCAAAACGAGTTTTTAAAAACGGGTGTCAATTTTTTTTATTTTACCCCATTTTACCCTACAAATAATGAAAAGTCTGAATTATTCGTGAAGTCATCGAGTGAGTATAAGTTTGTAAACACAAAAAGATTTTTCGGACATAATGGATAATGGATTGTAAGATCAGCTGATACAAACAAATAATATCGAACTCTCAAAATTTGCTTCCGAAAGAGAGATAAGTACCAATTAATTATTTGCATTTTATTTACTTACATATTTTCGAAACCGCAAAAAGAAGATTTCTAAATAAATATAACAATAATGGGTCTTATGAATGAAAAAAAAATCTAAAGCAAAAACTTGGATTTTTAAGTAAAAGCTAGGTTTTGCGTGCATAAAACTTAGCTTAAGCTAGCCAGTGCAAGATTTCATTGAGTAAAAGCTATTTTAAAATAGCTTACACTAGATTTTATTAGCCTTAGCTTGATTTTCCAGCTTAACCTTAAATTCGTGTGATTAAAAATAGCTTAAACTAGAATATTTTAGTAAAAGCTACAAAAAATTTAAGATTCTTTCACCTCTGTCTAGAAACCTTTGACTAGTTCTTATTATAAGAATTCTCCTTAGTAATAGTCCTGGCAGATTTTATACAAGACCACCAACATTTTATATGAAAGTAAACTAGTAAAAAAATGGCTACTTTCATAGTGTTTTTGCAAACTCAAAAAAAAAAAAAAAAAAATGGGTTTACCTGAGTAAACCTAGAGTCAATACAGTAATGAAATTGTCTTAAAATTATTTATAAATTAAATATTTGTCATAGCCTTATTTCGTGAAAGTGGGCTATAGTTCAGTTTTTGGTACTTTTTAATAAAAATTGATTGCGACGTATCGGGTGTACTTACACCCTTCTTCAGACCTTTATTTTTTTTAAATATTAAATTATTATTAAAATTACATTTTAAGTAAAATTCAAAAAACTCACACTTAAAAAGAAACAAGAATAAGAGAAAACTCTTATTTGTTTATATATTTATAATATTAAATATTTGGTTAGTTTTTAAATAAATAATAAAAAAAATAAAATTAATTTTTTTTGTAAATTTTAATTTTAAATTATGTATATCACAAGAATTACAATTAATAGACCGCAATTTAATGGTTGTGGACAACCCAATCGTATGCTGTGGAACACTAGATCGCCCGTGACGTAATGGTTAGTGCGTTGGAGTGTCATGTCAGAGGTCTGGGGTTCAATACCAGCCGCTTCCACCTTAAGTTTTTTTCGGAGCTAGTACCTCTGCGAGGAAGTGACAAATCCTCCAAGAGTATCTCTTGTCATAGAAAAGTGCCGCTCACCTTAGCCGTTCGGATTCGGCAGTAAACTGTAGGTTCCCTCAATTCCTGCAGACACGCACACATGAATGGTTGGGAGTTGTATAAGTCTTTAGGTCCTGGGTTCTTCATGAGCCGTTTGTGCCACCAAATTTATTTATTTTTATATCACAAGAATTGTTTATTATTTTTTTTTTATTAAAAAGCTATTTTCATATTAATTCAGTGACTGGTCGTAAAATAATTTAATAATAATAACGATTAATAATAATGTAATTGGGGATTTAGTCGGCAATGTTTAAGTATTAAGTAGTCCGGATAAAACTGATATCTAAATCTCTAAAGAAATTATTGAAATTCCAATTTAAATTAAATACATATTAAAATATTTCATCACACAAATCATATTGTTAATCTGATAAAATATTGTAAATTGAGCTTCTCTTGAGCTTTTAAGTGAATTTAACAGAAAATCTTCTTCAAACAACTTACCATACCTTACAAATTCCTTCTTACATAAGTAGGATTTGCCATTTTCAATTAATTTGCCTTCACATGCAATTGTCTATACATTTATGCCAACTTCTCAAACATGAATTCCTAAAATTCATGAAATATTGATAATACAGTTATGAATATGAACCATTCTGCAAGGACATCAATTTAGGAATTTGTTGTTCTCAAATAAACATAGGGTTTCTTAAGTCTTCACTTCATTTTGATGTGGTGTGTTAGTGTTCTAAGTCTATAGTCAAGGCAACAAAATTCCCCAGTCCCCACACTTTATATTATGTACTCTTTAGCTGGGTAAATACGATATCATAAATATACCTCTTATAAGGATCACAAATAAGTACTTCCAATGTCTCATTGTTCAACCATGGGTCCAGAAATAAACACAACATTTATATGTATAGGTAACACCATATAGGACGAAACAAAAATATGGACGATTTTCCTATTCGAATTTTCTTATCTCTTCGCCTGGAGCTCATTTCGCCTTCAATTCAAACAACCCACTAACATATTTCGCTTTATACCTGGATGAAAATCTTGTGAGTCTCCCTCTATCTACAAAGGTTCGATTTTGCGATTGTCTATCGTATTTCGCATCATAGGTAGAAATTAATTTCCCGATCGTAATTTGTGATTGCATTGAATGGTTGAACACACCATCATCAGTGCGAGTTTTCCCCCAGCTCTACAAGAACTCACTGATGTAACACTCCTTAAAAATAAATACAAAAATCCAACAAGAACGAGAACGAGTGTGTATACGTTGGTAATGATGACGACAAGGAGGAAGTTTATATTCAATACAATACACCGGAAAACAAATCAGTAGGAGGAAATCCTTTTGGAAAATGAATGAGAAAATCGAGAAACTTTATAGGTAGGAGGTATAGGGAAAGAGGCATCGCCAAAGGTATCCAATTCACAGAAACGTGTGTCGGTGGTGTACGCCTCAATTTGGTGCCTCGGTCTTATTGTGCAAATCAAATGTATCGATTTTAAGCTTCGAGTGATTAGGAAAGTTGCAAACTTGTATCCAAAAAAAAAAAGAAAAAAGCCTCAGAGCGTAAATTATTATGAATATCCTCCTGAGAGCTTAGGCTCTATCAGCACACCAGCAGTGATTTGGGCACACCATGGACGGATTTGACGTTGTGAAATTTCTATAGGCCTGACATTTTTTTTTATTTTTTTGCGACATATGGATCGAGATTTTATTCAAACCTGACATAAAGATTATAGGGAGTAAGAAAAAAATTGGTCTGCGTTTGTACCTGCCTAAACTACTAAAACTATTTTCTCCAAAATAATTTTGTATGATTTTTAAGTGATCCGGGAGCTCGAGCTTACCTATGTTTATACATACCAATATATATCTCTTGGTTCGAATGCATGGGTAGGGTAGTATACATTTTGTTAAATAAAAATATTAAAAACTGCCATAGAAGATTTTTTTTTTAATTGGAAGTTTCTTAAAAGTTTAAATAATATTGAATATCAAAACTTGTTTTTTTCAATTTTTTTATTTGAAAAAAAGTTAAAGGCATTTTATACAAAATTAATCTGAAAAAAAGAAATTGCTCCCATTTGTATATTGCTTTTATTTAAAAAAAAAAAATATAAATATTAGTTGAAATAAGATAGAATTTTGAATTTTATTTTGAGCTAAAACAGTTTTAGGCGTTATTTAAACAATTTAAAAAATTAATTTCTTACCATTGCAAATTGTAGTAGAATCCATTTTTTGTGTCGTACTATCTATTACCCCGTAAACTCCGCCGCACAGAAATTTTTGAGAAATTTGTAAGAGAAGATTTTTTTAATTTCTGATAATTTTGGTATTTTGGTTCTCAGCGCCATCTATCGAAAAAATCGATTTTTTGTTTTTTCACTGCTTTTATCCATTTATAAAAATATATGTATATTATGAATTTGTGAAGTTAACGTTTACTCCAAGATAGACGAACTCCTTAACTACCTGGAAGTTACTGCTATATCAATAGTGACGTTTTTTTCCAAGGCGGTGGACAGATGTTTGTTTTTTTTTTGTTGATAGCAGATACTTGGTCTTGCCTTCATTTACTTCCAAGACGAAGAACTCGTTGGTATTTTGCAAAGTTTGTCTAAGCTGAGCTTACCTCTTCTATACTGGGTGGTGGAACTGGGTCTTCATTGATTGGAAGTGGATTCTCTGCTTTCCATATCACTTGTTTCACATGATTTCCGTTTAGCAGCTGCTGGAAATGCATCGAATATTCCCTGCTTCGGTGAATAGGTTGCCTTTGCTATTTCGAAGAGCTTGCATCCCGGTCTTAAATCCAGCAGCCAGTTTGCTTTTTTATAGAATTTTCGGATTTCGTTGCGGTTGCAAGACTCTTCGATATCCTTTAGCTGGGAGGCTGCGTATGCCCTCTTCTTCCTTCACAGGATCTTCTTTTCCTGCCTTCACCTTGCTCGATATTCTTCCCTGGCTACTCTTGTTTTACGCTGCAGCATCATTTTCGTATGTCACCTTTTTTTCGGTGCATGCATTCATCATCATACCACGGGTTCTTTCGCTGGGGTAGATGGAAGCCTAGGGTGGTTTGGGCTACCTATTTGATGATGTCGTGGCACTGGGACCATTAATTGTTGACGTTTGTGTCAGGTGAATGCAATGCCGAAAGCTTTTGGCTCTGGCGTTCTCTGTAGGCTCTGACAACTCCAGGTGTGCTAAGGCGTCCAACGTCGAGTTTTTTTTTTCCGGGCAGTTCGCAATTTCTTTTCATTCGAAAGTCGAGATCTGAATTTCGCGGAATTTAGCTGAGACAAGAAAATGGTCAGAGTTGACGTTTGCCCCTCGAAATGTTCGCACTTCCAAACATCCGTTTATAACCAGTAAACATTTAACGTGTTATTTACTGAAAAAAAATACAAAGTACTTACTACTTTGGGAACACAGCCATAGAAATTGTAACTGCATATCAAAGCGACAATTGCACTTCTCTGTTATTTCCAATAAAATACACCCATAAATATATTTACATTTTTTTTTTTTTTTTAATTTGGACTTGGGGCGCCTTGTTTGTACGAGGCGATGATTTGCCTTCAATGTGCCCCTGTAAATTACCACTCCCAGTCTATTCAAAGTAATTTTCGTACTTGCAAACGCATTCAAATGGAAGACATTTATTTAATTTGCCATTATACCTACGAAGTTTTTCCTTTTGTTGTTGTTATTGTTGCTGCATATAGTTGGTGGTTGCCTATAAGCGTTGTGTTGTTCCTCTTATGGTGAAATCATATCTGCGCCGCGCGTCGCCACCGACACCCAACGCAACGGTGAAAATATTTTTTGAGATTGAGTAGATTTTCAATAAAGTTTAGATAGCCTTAGCACGTAGAAATATTTAGCGGATGGCACATATGATAAGCTCAGGTTCATGTTACCATAAATGTATCTGCAAGATATAAACTCTTTTTTTATAAGTTTTAAGCCTTTTGTATGATGGTGGGTTACACAGGTGTGTAAGATCAATCGTATTTTCCAATAAAAAAATAGCAATTTTTTGAAGAAATGAGGAAGAAAAGAAAATAAATAAAATTTATTAAATGCAAAATAGGACTTTACATTAAGGACTTTTGCAAGCTTTACGCAAATATATAATGATGGATTAAAAAAATTGTAAACATAGATTTCTTCTGCATCTAGAGCATCTACTTAAATAAGGCCTGTGTTTTGATTAAAAGTGCTTTGAAAGCTCATATATTTCTTAAAATGGTTATAATAAAAAAAAATGAGACACATACATCGTTATTGCTTGCATGTAAAGGCTGAACTGGCTATACACTTTTCAAAAAAACGCATCTATTGTTTAGTTTTCAAATAGCAATTCTATTTTTTTTATTAATTATAAAGAGAAACATAGTTACATACATACATACATACAATGTACCTATAAAATTTAAAGAATTTTAAGGCAGTGAGAATAATTTAAGGCGCATCGTTAGTTTTCTCGAAGAGGCAGGTTAGCTCTGAATTTTTTTTATTTACAAGAATACTTTCAATTATTTTCCTCCTTAAAAATAATTGCAAAGTATTTTAAAAAGAATTCATTGATTGGCAAAGGTACCTTTGAGCATGCCTGGAACAAGAACAATTTCAAAACAAGTCATATAACAAAAGGCAAAATTTATCACTTAATTTCTCTAAATTGCTGTATCCTTCAGGTACATTTATTGTTGAGTTAAAAAACACGCTGGCAACGTTAACTAATCGCAACAATGTTGCCAATCAAAATGTGTCCATTTTGTTTCCTTTTCCAACCTTTTATGGTCATAACGTGATCACACACAGAACTAATAAGAAAACTAGATCTGAACACAGGAGATGTGATGCGAAGCGACTAACTGCAGTTAATAGCTTAATTGATACAAATTTGCGCAATGCAACTTAACCAGGAGTACCTTTATACCTATACCTAAACTATAAACTCCTGTCAAAGTGGTCACCCCAGCGCCTTTGGTTTACAGCTGAAACGGAAACGTAATGACAACGCTGGCCAGCGCGCGACGCAAACAAAAAAGTGATGTATGATCTGTCAAAGTCATGACGATTATCGATCGGTTGAGTTGTTCTGTTGTTCTGTTGTCCGCTGTCGTTGTCGCAATTGCATTTGCCACTGGACTTGATGGTCTTGGGCCAGAAAAAAAAAAGAAGGTTTTTCTACCTTTTGTTCTCGCATTAGTGGTGGTTAGTTTTATAAAGGACTGAACTAACAGAAAACTTGATGCCCCTCTGCGAGGCCGGTCATTAATCTGGCACCGTGCAACAGGCCTTAATGACACCCAAACGACTGTTTTCTTTTTATAGGTTTTTGGGCTTCGATGTTATGTTTTTCTTTCCAGAATTATAGTTTCTTGATTTTTGTGTTCTTTTTTTTTTTTATCCTAGGATTCGTCTTGCTGTGGTCAATCACCAGGGTCAGGGGAATCTAATATAAGCAAAATAGATGATCTCTGAAATGTGGATGTGCCCGCCCGGTCTATGGGAATTCAATCGGTGCACACTGCTGCACAGCTGGAGGCTCATAGCTTATGCCATTTGGATTCGTTAGCCTGAGGGGTTTTTATTACCTGTCAAAAGCGCGACGGTCAAGATTTGTTCTACAAAATCTGGTTCTAGACGGTTGAAAAGTCTATGTTGTTGTTGTTTTTTTTTTTTTTTTTCAAAGATTTCTAAATGAAGGAAACGATGCCAGCGAGTCAGGTGTAATAAAACATAATTAATAAAAGCCGTATAGTACAACTACAAAAATTATATGGCCGGATTATGATGCGCCATTATAAATGTTAGTTAATGAATGAAATTGATTTGCTCGCAGTTGAAGGAAACGAGCGTAAAATGCATGAAATGTGTATTAACCTCTGACGTGCTGGCTCATAATTAAAATTAAAAATATGTATGTTTTTTTGGGATTGTTTTTTCTTGCGTCTTCTATAAGTATACTGTATGTATAGGTAAACTTTTGGAAAATATTGAAAAATAAGTGATGTTTGTTATTAATTAAATTTTTTTTCGTGGAAACAAAATTCAAATTCTTTAATTTCATGCTCTGGGAAATTTTATTGAAATTTATATCTGTAAAAATTTTAAGTTAAGGAAGAGAAAAAGTGACCGCCATAAACTCCGGAAGCTGCATAAGTGCCTAGCATACCTACATATTATATTTGAGTTTTAGAAAAAAACTGAGTTTTTTGGTAAAAACATAAAATTCAGAATTATTTTGATAAGCCTTAGAAATGTACATGTACGAAGATTACACAAAATCTTTGTAGCCGGTTTTTTAAGAACATTAAAAAAAATCGAAATGTTCGTTAAGCTATTGAAATGTCCCGCTAATTCCGAGGTTTGAATGAAAATAACATTGCGATGATGAAGAAGTCAAGACGTATGGGTTTCGTCTGTCCATCAGTTTGTGTGTCTAGTACGTCTGCGCGCCCACTGTAATTTGAACTTGAGTTCAAATGGGTAAACCGATTTGCTTCAAATTTATTGTAAAACAGTTTTATGTGATTCCTTATTGAATGAAAATTAGAGTTTTTGTCTTAGCTCACCGCTCACCTAAAACGACTAGCGATTTTGGTTTTTTTTTTTCAAAAAGCTTTAAATACAAAATTGAAATGAAAAAATTAAAAGTAATTTCAAGGAAGTTGCTTCGACTTCTAGAATGAAACTAGGAGCCGTATAAAGTTAACATGACAACTTTCGAAAAAGTTACTTTTGACTGTGTCAGAAATTTCCGTATAATTGCCGTAAATATGCCGTGAAGAGAAAAAAATTGCCGCGACAGTGGTTCTCTCAAAAATGGCCAAAAATGGTTTTCATACAAAATCTTCATATAAAGTTAGCATGACACTTTTTGAATTTTGCTCCGAACTAAGTTCTGAATATGCCATGTCGTTCAAATTAATTGCCGTGGATATGCCGCGAAGAGAAAAAAATTGCCGCGACAGTGGTTCTCTCAAAAATGGCCAAAAATGGTTTTCATACAAAATCTTCATATAAAGTTAGCATGACAATTTTTGAATTTTGGTCGTCCAAATTAATTGCCATTTTTGGGAGAACCACTGTCGCGGCAATTTTTTTCTCTTCGCGGCATGAGATTTATTTAATAAAAAATATTTACCATAAGGAGTTAAAATTCATTCAAATGTGGTTCACTTGGGCGTATACGCATTTTTTTTTTTTTATTTATTGCATATAACCAATTTTACTACAATTTTTTTCGCACGTACAATTTTGTTTACGTTAATTGAAAAGGCTATTTTTATGATTTTTTTTTCTCTATTTAAAGAAAATGTAGACTCGGTATGGTCTATGCAGTACGCAAGCAAACGCCAATTCAATTTAAAACTTTCTCCTTTCAAGATAATATTTTTTTTTTAAAGCGCCAACAATCTAGATGCAGATTTGAAATAGCCAAAGGACGGTAAGCTTGCTACTGGATAATGGTTAATATCTTAGGCACTTCCGAGCAGTTTTGACAGAGTGACGAATGTTATTATTTTCTCCATATTTTCATAACCTTTTGTACCTATACTGACACTTATGTGCGAAAATGTATGACAAGTGCTATTGTACAACTGTCAAGAATCAAGTGCAATTTAACTGACAGTATATAGCTTACAGCAATTCATAAATTTATACTTCTTCCAGTTTATTAACTTGCAAATATAGGAAAAGAAGTGTAAACAATTTCTCAACACCCCCATTCAAACACGGATAAGCCTTAAATTTCAGTGCCATATATGAATAAATAATTTAAACCCACTCTCCTTTTGACCAAATGCCAAAAACCCATATCAATGTCACGTCATATAAGATGGAACATGCATAAAGAAGAATTTAATCCGAACTTGTCAGATTTATAAAAATTGAAGCTCATAATATTTTTATTATAAAAATAAAGTTTTTTCTTCCTCTGTTTGTGTGTGTTTGTGTGTTCCTAGTGTATCAGTAGCAATGTAGCAGTCAACGTGAAATTAAATGCCACCAAGCCAGTCCCATCCGAACACAAGAGGGCAGGGATCACATTATTTCCCTTTTTTTTTCTTCAAATTATTGTGTTTCCTTTTGGTTTTCCTGTGATGCGGTGTTGGAGTTGTCATATCATTTTCCTCCAGCAGAGGCCAGAACTTCTGCTGCTGGTACCAGAAATCATCATCCATCCGCTCGCTGGACTATATGTTTACATTTGCTTTGTGATAAGTTGACGACATTTCATAACTTCAGCCCGCCCCTCCTTTCATTTGTGGGAATTTTTTTTTAGGAATATTGTTTTCTTTGGCCGTCTGGTAAATGTGTGATTAAGTTTTGGTATGAATGGCCAAAACCACGCACCCACAATGGGTTCTCGTTGTAATCGGATTAGACGGATTTTTGATATTCTTTCATATATTTTTGTTGTTGTTTTTTTTTTTTAGGGAGTGGAGCTAGACGTTGCTGATGGTGTTTCATTTGTTTGTTTTCTTTTTGGTTGACTCTTAAAAACAAATTTGATCTGCGAATCGTTTGCGATGACATTGCTTTTTGACACATAGCTGACAGCTGAATGTAAGTGCCAGAATATTGACATGTAGCAACTTATAGTTATTCGTGCTGCTACCACTTTTAGTGGGAAACAGTAGCAATAAAAACTTTGACACCCTATTGATATAAAATGATTGAAAAAAAAATATATACACAGATAGACTCAAACATTACATTGTATTGCCAATGAGAAGCATAATGGTATCTTATGGATTGGGTATATGATTTGTATGATTTGGGGTGTGTTACCATCAAAACGCGTGTACACGCACATAAATCATTTGGTTCTCAAAATGTCAACAGCTTGTGTAGGCCTATAGTTGCAACGTAAAATATATAACGTGTGGTTACCACCTCCAGACGGTTTTATAGTTAGGTAGCTCACAAATTATTATTTGTTACAAATTTGTTGCCAGGAATTTCTTCACGACACACATGGGGTTCTTATACAGAGGAGAATGGGTGCCACACAAAAATATACGAACAAAAAAAAAACACACCCTGCTGGGTTGCACAAGGCTGTAAATTGTCTCAAATTCAATGCGTTTCTTTGTTGTTTAAATTGTTATTCTTAATTGGATTATTGTTATAAAAAAAAATATTTATTTTAGGTTTAAATAAATATCTACATGATGCATTAAAACTAAGTAATTAAAATGAGTTTAAAAAAGAATGGAAATATTAATATCTATGTATTTTGTATTTTAAAATATTTCCCAAAAAAAAAACAAAAAAAACAAAATAGGTACTGATTTATTAAATAACTATTTATTTTTTTATTCTTCCAGACAAACTACCCATCAGAATGAAAACATATAAGACTGGCTAAGCAAATAAAAAAAAAAAAAAACAACATTAAATCTCAAGACAACCCAAACTCAATTACTTATTATAGTTTTAATGAAAAATGCCATCACTCGTAACTGTACTAGCAAGTCCGTCCAATTACACAATATCATTTACGAATAGAACACAATTCCCATCGATCAATAGTAGTGATGGAGGTGGTGGTGGAGGCAGTGGAGGAATTGAACAAAATGCCGAAGCAATATTACCAAACTTCCTGCCAGATTCATTTGATTTACCCGCCACGTTTAGTCCACCTGGCGTGGGTAATTTATTAGCATTAGGTTCAAATGCTGTCTATTATGAGGAGACGTCGTTATCTTCGTCTTCATCATCATCATCATCGTCGTTTGAATTCTTCGAAGATGCTGCTGAATTTTTTAATTCACCTCTGCCATTTGATGCTAGTGAAAACGGCCTGTTTAGTGGACGGTTTGTACCACCACCACCAAGGCCGCCATTTCTAATGGATGAACCTGTACTAACTGATGGACTGACTACGTGTGATTTGTGCTCATGGGCAATGCCAACAAAGAGTACGTTCATATTTGAAGGAACGATAGGTAAGTTTTTACAATTTTTAATAAAATTTAATCAATAATAATTGATTTTGTTTTTTTGGCATACAACATTAAAGAATATAATACATATTAAAATTATGTACTTACCTAACTCTTAATTAACTGTGATTATGATTGTGCTTTTTTTATTTTATTTTTTTTTTCTGCAGAGAAAGCATCAGAGTTGGGGTGGCCACTTACGCTTATCATAGTCTCAATATTATCAGCAATACTAGGTGCAATAATTATGATCACAGTCGTCAGATGCAAGAGGTGAGTTAGTTATTTGTTTAATTTAAAAACTTTTAAAAACACATTAAACATCAAATCGACAAAGCTTATTTATTTTAATAAATATTAATTGTTAGTATTTAGAAAAAACTGATTTTTTTAAAATTGAATACCTAAAAAAAACCTAATTTTGAAAAGCAGAATAGTTAGGTTCATAAAAACAAAAAATCACGAAACAGTAGATATAACTTATTTAAAGTAAAATCAATTTTTAACACAACCTTTTTGGCTGTGGGATCTTAGCACCTCATATATTATGGGATATTCGCAAAACAGTTAAAGTTTTTTCAAGATCACTACAAGGCCACATAAATTTTTAGCACCTCATTTATGGGGCTCCGTGAAATAACCCCCCAATCCAAAAATGAAATACATCCTTAAAATGTTTTTTTTTAAGTCCCCAAATTCAAAGATGAAATAAATCCCCAAAAGCGCATGAAATACGTCCCCAAACAAAAAATGAAATAAGTCCCCAAAGAAATAACAAAACTACGACATATAAAAGGTGAAGTATGTATGGGGGGGGGAATGCTGCCCCCGGCAATCTCCCTGCTTGTCCCATTATATAGGATTTGGGGTAGGTACGAGGTTGGGTGTATGCAAATTTTCTTTTGCATTTAAACAATCTGGATTTAAAGATACTTTGCATACATCTAACCTCGCACCTACACCAAATCCCATAGTGGGACAAGCAGGGGGGTTGCAGGGGGGCAGCATGCTTCACTGTTTATACGCCGTAATATTGTTATTTCTTCAAAGAAATAAGTATCCAAATTTGGGGACTTATTTCATAGTTGAATTTGGGGATTTATTTCATCATGAAATAACCCCTCAATTTAAAACTAAAATAAATCACCAAAAATCGATGAAATAAATCCCTAATTTTGGGGAGTTTTTTCATATAAAAAACTTCTGTCTTTCATATAAAATTTGGGGATTTATTTCATATTTGTTTTGGGGAGTTATTTCACGGAGCCCATTTGTGGAATATTCGAAAAAAGTATATACACCATCTGAAGGGTTACTTAATCCTTATAAAAGTCAGGCAATTTCCGAAATTGGTCAGCAGTAGATTTTTAGTTATGAGCTTACCAAAAAAAAAAAAAAATGAAAGGTCTTTGACCTTTACCTTGAAATTTTTTTTATAAAAATTATAAAAAATAATCTATGTCTGACCAATTTCGAAAACTAGCTGATCTTTTATGAGGATTCAGTAAACTTTCAGATGGCATAATTATTTTTTTTTAATTCGGCAAATGAGGTGCTAAAATCCCCACGACCTTGAAAAAAAAATTAGTTTTAAAAGTTAATAAATCCCTATGGCTGACAAATTTCTGAAACCGATCTTATATGGGGATTAAGTAACCTTTCAGATGGCGCATAAATTTTTTTTCAATCCTATAAATGAGGTGCCAAAAATCGCTGATGACCTTAAAAAACTTTGACCCTGGATTTAAAATTTTCTAAGTCTGACCAATTTCTGAAAATAGCTGACCTTTTAGATGACATACTTTTTTTTGCGAATATCTCATATATGAGGTGCTAAGATCCTACAGCCAACCTTTTTAAATTATTATTTAACACTCAATTATATTCTTTTTTTGTAATAATTTTTAATAATGACAAAAATCATTTTTTCTCATTTTTTTTTTATTTACAGAAAAAAATCATCGAACAATCGAAATGGTAAGTGCACGAAACCCCAACAACATCCTCCACTTCCATCAATTTATCGGCTTCCCATCTACTATAATCATAATCCGAATCATAATATCACCACCTCTGCTTCTACTACTACTTGTATCTCTACTACCAATCATATTACCACACGACCTCTACCACCACCACCACCTCCAATGAGGAAAACATGAATAAAAATCATTCCTCTTGTTGCAAAAAGCCACAACGCACAATAAAAAAAAATATCAAAAAATCATAACAATTAAAAAAAAAAATACATAGTAACAAAAAACCAAACCCAATCCAACATTTTTATAGAAACCCATGTTCAATGGTGGTCGAGAAACAAACGGCCAAATAACAACAACCATCTACGTCGGAGCAACATTTACACGTCACATCCTGCAGATAGTATTAGAGGATTGAATGGTCAGCAGCAGCCCCCGCTTCCGACGCCAATTCAACAACAGCAGCAGCAAGCCACGTTACAACCCCAGGAGTCGCAACTGTATCAACAGCAGCACAATCGTCATAATCATAATCACTACCCTCACACCCAGCATCACCACCATCACCACCAGCAGCAGCATCAGCATCAGGAGCAGCCCCAACTTCAGCAACAGCATCCGAATCACCTGCAACTGCAACACCACACCAGCAACAGCCTCACAAACATGGCCCCCACCACAGATACGTGCAATTGGCCAAACGTTTCAACCCTCGTTGTGCCAAGCTGAAACCGTGTTTCCGCCTTACAACGAAAACCTCGAATCCTCTAGGGGCTGATGGAGCGACATGCAGCCAACCGAACTAACAGCAAAGTATCTTTCCTCCGTGTCATGTACTCATTCATCCATTTCCATCTCCATCTACATCTACATCACCATCCAGCGACTGAACAGTTATTTCAACTTTTTGCACTTGGCTTGTCCTTGCCACCCCGGAAGCTACTGCGGTTCGACTGACCTAAATAAAGAAACGGGATGTGGTTGTTGGCAAATGAGCAAAAGGCAAAGGCATCCATCCGCTTCGAGGACTTGTGTGCATCATGTTTCGAAAATAGAAAGAAAAAAATAAATATGACACCTCAATTAGAGTGGCCATTGAGGATGAATGCCTGTGGTGTCAGAGTTTATCATGCTGGGGTTGGAAGTCTCGTCGTCGTCGAACGTGGTCGAAATTCTTTGTTGTTTTTGCACCAATAATCCTACACTTGGGGGGCTGCAGTTCATTATCACGGCTATTGTAAGTTTATTTTCAAAGGAATCTATCAGTCTATTCTGCGTCCGTATTTCTAATCTTTTTGATTAATCAAAAAATCATGTTTCGTGTATGTAAAAAAAATAATACAAAAATTGAAAAAAAAAAAATCTGTTCATATCATAAATCATAACTATTTAAAAAAAAAATCAATCTAATTGTAGATACAAAAAATATTTAAAGCCAGGCTTGAACAAAAAATATTCAAAAACTATTTAAACTAAATAAACACATACCTAAATTTTTGTAAATATAAAAATGTAAATAATTTATAAATATTTAAATATAAAAAAAAATTAAAACTGCTTTTATTGTAAGAATCTATACAAAATATAAAATACATACAAAATAAAAATATTGTTAAACTCAGAATTGCATTCCTCTTTAGTTGTGTAAGTTTTAAAGTTATATAAATTAAAACAAATGCCAAAGATTATTTATTTAAGTTTAATATTGATAGTCTAATAGAAATAATAATAAAAATAGTAAAACTACAATACAACTTGCAATGTAAACTCTGTAAAAAAATAAAGAGAAAAATAGAATTTTAATAAGTTAAATATGTAATTAAGAAAAAAAAGATAAAATCTATAAAAAATAAAAAAACAAAAACAAATCAAAACTACAAAACAATTTTATCATCTTAAAATAAAAATATTATGAAAAAATTAAATATTTGTTTTTATTATTTGAGAAAATCTGACAAAAAATTTTGGTTTCAAAATTTCAAAGAAAAACACATGCAGAGAAATTAAGTACCCACCCCATTTATGGGATTTTCGCAAAAAAAAAGTATGCGATCTAATTGGTCCTAAAAGGTCAGCTATTTTCAGAAATTGGTCAGGCTTAGAAAATTTTTAATCCAGGTTTGAAGTTTTTCAAGGTCACCTGCGATTTTTGGCAACTCATTTATGGAATATTGGAAAAAAAAAAATATATGCCATTTGAAAGGTGATTCGGAACTTATAAAAGGTCAGATAGTTCAGAAATTCGTCAATCTTAGATTTTTTTTAATGAATTTTAAAAGTTTTGTCCAAGGTCATTACAAGGTCATATGAACTTTTAAAACCTCATTTATGGGATATTCGAAAAAAGTAGACACTATCTCAAAGTTTACTTACTCCTCATAAGAAGTCAGGCAGCAGGCAGTTTCAAAAAAACGGTCAGCTGTAGATTTTTAGTTATGAGTTTAACAAAAAAATAAAAGGTCATTGAACTTTACCTTGATTTTTTTTTTATAAAAATTATAAAAAATAATCTATGCCTGACCTTTTATGAGGATTCAGTAAACTTTCAGATGGCATGATTATTTTTTTTTATTCCACAAATGAGGTGCTAAAAATCTCTACGACGCGACCTTAAGAAAAAATTAATTTTAATAATTCATAAAAAATTCTCTATGGCTGAGCAATTTCTGAAACCATCTGACCTTTTATGGGGATTAAGTAACATTTCAGATGGTATATTTTTTTTCGAATATCCCATAAATGAAGTGCTAAAAGTTCATAGAACCTTCTAATGACCTTGAACAATACTTTTTAAATTCATTATAAAATAATCTAAGGCTGACCAATTTCTAAACTTTCTGACCTTTACCTTTTATATGTTCTGAGTTACCTTTCCAATGGCATGTATTTTTTTTCCAATATCCCATAAATTAGGTGCCAAAAATCGCGGGAGACCTTGAAAAATTTCCACCCTATATTAAAAATTTTCTAGGCTTGACCAATTTTTGAAACTACCTGACCTTATATGACCAATTACTGACCTTTTAGACTGCACACTTCTTTTGCCAAAATCCCATATGGGAGGTGCTAAGATCCTACCCCAAACGCCTTATCATTTCCGCAAGAAAAAATAATCTACTGCGCTTTGGGACAGTTCGCTTAGTAAGTATTTGCAGGCATTCCTTTTGGAACTTTTTGTTTTGCGTTGATTCTGACCAAGTTTTGCATTTAGGAGTTTGCCAGTCAGGATCTCGGAAATACGGCCTATTGATTGGTGGTAAGTTTTAAAATATTTATAATAAAATATAAACTAAGTTAATTAGAGGTAATTAAATAAAAAGATAAGGAAAAAAAAAACAATTCTCTTGTTTTTAACATTTGGTATCTACTACATAGTTGTAGACAGTACAGTATTTTACGGATATAAGAACTCGGATATTAGAAAGAAATTTCTTGGATTTTTTACGAAACTACAATTTCCAAAAATTTGACAAATTAAGAATTATTTGAAGTACCAACCTGTTACGGGAGTGACAAACTTTAATTTAAATACATATTAAGGCCCGTTTTAATTTCAAATCAATCTCAATTCTTTAAGTTATGTTTTGATTTTGTAGTAATTGAACAAATGTTTTTGTTACGCGTGTGACAAATCACTTTATGAAACTATTGGACATAAGCTCTATTTATATTTAGGTACTACTGAATAATATACAGAAAATCGAATAGGAAAAGCAGTGTTTCCAAATCATTCTAAGAAAAATTTGCTGTCGGAGCAATAAACTTGCACAACATTTACGTATTGATATTTCTGCTTTGAAAATTCAGCTTCTTAATTAATTTTTCACTAATTTCTTTTATTAAAGAATAATGTTTTGTGTTTCTGTCAGTCAGTTTATATTGAAACAAAAATTAAAGGTTTTTGGGGTCACAAACTTGTTTTTACTAAAACATTTATTCATGAAAAAGTATAAAAGGAGAAATTTTCTAGAAATTTGCAGTTGTCTTACATTATAATATTTAAAAATAAAATTTCGGAAACCTCTTGTTTTTTGCGTTTCTGTTTTAAGTAATTTTCTCACATGAAATGCCATTGTTTATTAAAACCACAGAATTAATTTGTATTATGGCTTCCGATGCCTGAGTCCCGGCTTACAAAGTAGAAGCTTAGCGAATTATTTTTGATAGCGAACATTTTTTTTCTTCGCTTTACTTTTAACATCTCTGAAGAACCATATAGAAGAACCGTTTGAAACTCCAAAAAAAAGATACCACCAAACCTTCAGAAATTTGAAAACACCAATAATGATTTTGCCCTTAAAATTGCTGAACTATCGCAATAATTCGTTTTGCTTTGAAACAAAAAAATTGTATGTTCCAAGAATAGCCATAGAACACATAAGGATTCTGATTGAAAATGTCAGATATAAATTTCTTTTTGAAAAGATTCTTTCGGCCATATTATTGACCTTCTTCAGAGCTAGTTTTGCGGAAAAACTAGTTCTGTACGGATTTCGAGTTTTAAATTTTCACAAACTTTTATTACTTTGACAGTTAAATCAAAATATTCATACATATTTTGACACCTAAATCAAATCAATAACGGCCATATTGTTGGCTTTCTTCAAAGCTAGTTTTGAGTAAAAACTAGTTCTATTCAGGTTTCGAGTTTTAATTTGTTCACTAATTTTTATTACTTTGACATCTAATTCAAAATATTCATACATAGTTTAACATCTAAATCAAATCAGTAATTTTTTTTGAGAACATAAAAACTCGAAACTCCAATAGAACTAGTTTTTTCAGTAAAACTAGCTTTGAAGAAAGTCAATAATATAGCCGTAATTGTTTTTGAAAAACTGAAAACTCGAAAACCCTATAAAACTACTTTTTCCGTAAAACTAGCTCTAAAGAAAAACAATAATATGGTCGTTAGGGAAAAATATGTATGAGCAGTTGAAAATTCAGCAATACATTCTGTTTAAAACATTCTTAACGCATTTTGGCTCCGTCGAAAACATTTGATTTAATGCAATGGCAATTTATTGCTTGGGTGGGCATTTGATTGCCAGAAAATTTCCGTTGTCAAATGTCAGTAGGTACAGAAATGGCTTCCAACACCAAACGTTCTTGCAAGTTTAAATTTGTGTCATAGGTGAAAAATCAGAAGGATATTTCAACTTTTAATTTCTAGATAAAGGGGAAGTCATTCAAATCGTAGGTATATTGCTAAAGTGCAGTGTCGAATTAGGTATGCGGCATGAGTAAGCACATGCTTCGGGCCTCAAGCTTTGTGGGGTCCAGCATATGTGGGCATTTTAGTGGTGCTTAGTCTATTTATGTTCAATTTTATTTGAAAAACTTTTTGCCGTGACTGGGGCTCGAACCATAGACCAAGCGTCTCCGGTCCATATGCAATACGCACTACGCTACCGAAGGTCACGTGATCATGTCGATCCACTGTTGTTTTTATTGTTTGACAACTGCATTGAAATCAATTAGAATTTTTACTAGCTAAAAACCTTCAATATTAAATATGGTTATGCGAAAGCTTTGCAGCCTACACTGCGCGTGTGTTATCACACAAAAACCCTTTAAAATTATTATTGATTTACCTCACAATACCAGATCAAATTATTTGTAAATACCAATCGGTATCAATGGATTCTACTAAATATTTTGAAATGCAGGTGGTTATTTTTATAATAAAAATTACTATAAACGCATGGATGCGTACCGTCACAGTGATCAGTGTAATTGGACCATTTCGGAAATTAAAATGGTTTTTTACGTATTCTAAATTTCAAATTTCTGGTTTCAAATGACAATTCAAACTAGTTTCAGGACGATTAACTTGTACTACAAGACCATCGACTTAACACCGACCTAAAAACAGCATTCCAACAAAACTGTGCTTTTATAACTAATTATCCATCTAAACCAGCAACACCTAAAAAATATCAGTTATCAAAAATTTTAACTTATGCCTTGTGGACAAAAGAAAAGGTATCTATACCTACCTTATTTAGTAGATATAAAATCATGATCCACAGAAATGGCTTAAAGTGGATCGACAACAATCGCTTTTAATATGCAAAGCAACCTGATGTGACGTCGTTGTCGTCGTCATCATCGTCGTCGTCTTTGGTCCGTCGTCAATGGTTAGTTTGGCCAAGAGAGTTTTACGGTGTACATGCGCTAATGAAGTTATGAATTGGCACGACGTTATTTCGTATGCACCCGGTAACTGCATAAACTTTGCATCAGCCATATCAGCATGCATCCGATCGAGGCAGCGCGATAGGAAAATGGAAAATTTTGTTTTTTTTCCTTTTTGCCAAACGGCCAGTAGAGACAAGTTGTCGTGATTCATGTGACATACTGTCATACTCTGGCAAGGTAAGATTTCTTCGTTCCAGTGACGTCTGGTGCCCTGGTGCTTGATCCACTATCGTTTTGTGCATATTTGAATAACTGAATAGGTCTCATTAGTCCATGGAAAGTTATCCCAAAAAGTATCTTGAAAATCCAGGCCACTGTTATACATAGTTTAAAAATATTAATTTTTACACTAGTGAAATTATTTTATGGATTATTAGGTTGCATAAATAATCTAAATAATAAGAGAGGTGATAGAAAGTAAAATCAATTAATGGCAGGACAGCTTGTGGAGAACTATGACCATGCTACTTACTCTACAGATCTCAAGCATTCCTAAGTGCATATTTTTTCACCTACTTCCCGGCGAATAAAAATAAAAATTGGCCTCAGAACAAAAGATTTTTAAATGACAGAAATTACGTAATGTAACATCGAGTCAAGCCTTGACCAAACCCCAATAAGATTCAACTATATAGGTCTTTTTTCTATAACTTTCCATAGATCATTAAATACACCAAAACTTCTTTCAACCGATAAGGCCAAAGGCCATTATATGACCTCGGAGGAAATCCGAATTTTTTCTTCTTTATTGCGATTAAAATCCTTGTCATTCATTGCAACGTGTAGAACACTCAACAAGACCCATTATTGGCTTCCAAATTTGGCCAAACTAATAACTTTGTTCAACACATTGCGCGCGCGATGCTACACAGCTGCACAACACGAATCTCAAAATAATAAACAAAGAAAAAAACAAAAACGAGTCAACCTTCTGCCCTGCCTTGGACCATTTTCTTTTCGGTGGGCATCCTCCATGTATACCTCCAGAGTAAACAAAGCCTCTGCCATCATTGCCACCACCATCATCATCGTCATCATCATCATCATCTGGTGCTGCTCCTTCAGACTTATCTTCAACGGATGATCAAGAAGTTCGCCCTTGCGCTCCACAACGTTTTCCACAAGCCTCGCGGTATCCTTCAACTTGATATAGGTAAACCAGAAGAACTATAGTAAGTAGGTATAGAGGGGTAGAGCCTCGTCCAACGTATACCACAGCCTTAGAAATGCCCAAAAATGGTAATATACGGCTGGCGATTGTGATAAGGAATCAGCAGTGGTGAATAAATTCACATGATTCAGAGCGAGCGGCTTTCGCAAAAAGGATGCGAATCTGTGAATTTATGTTAGATAACCAACGCGGAGCTAAGTGATTCTGCAGATTCCTCTGTTCCAAGAGAATGATGGCCTCATAAAGATCCCGCTTTCTCGGACGAGCGAGGACGCGAAAAAGATGAGGTTCACTCGCGTCCTATATAAAATATGGTTCTGCAAAAGATTTCGATAGCCAAAACCGAAAAGTCATATCAAATGAGAAAACAGCACACAGAGAAAGAGAGAGCTATAATATCTACTGCTGTCGTCCACTTGCGGGTATAGCGGTCAGTGAACGAAAACAAACGGTGTACTGTTTCTGTATACCTACAGGAAGAGGAAGCCATGGTAAAAGAATGTGCCAACAAGGGCAAATGGGTTGCATCCATTTGTGGGCTATACAGCTAAGCTAACTGGTAAAATAGATAAACTTCTGTTTTGCTTTTTTGTTAGGCAATCTTAATGCGCATTGCAAATCAGCGCTTATCTGGGTGAGATACGAAGTGCGCATTTGGCTTAAGACAGCTTAGTCTAAACTCAGCTCGGTTGCTTGTTTTATTGTCGAGTTACCTACCAACTAACGGAGGGACGTCCGATTTGAGAGATTTCATATTTATTTTAAATGGATAACAGGTGATCCTTTTGTTGGAAAAATTTATTTGTTTTTTGAGCAACAGTTTTAGATATGTAACGTCAACGTTAATGTTTAGAGGTAAAGAATTCTAACTTGTGTGGATATACGGTTATGATAAAACTCAAAAAAAAAAAAGATTTTCATTTCATATGTTCGGTGAACATTAGGTCGATACAAAACATAACTTCAGGTGGTGAACATGCCTAGCACCAGTTCCCATCTATCAAAGAATATATCTAACATTAACTTGCACACTATTAGTACGGGAATAGAGGTTAGAGTTAGAGAAATAAGGTCTACAATTTTTAAACAAAAAATGGTAGAAAGAAAATTTACCTATGTGTATTACAGAGAATTTTACGGGCTTTAAGCTATTTTTCTCACCAAAAAACAGTTTTAAATAGATACCTACGTAAATACAGGGTGTTTTCAATAAGTTATAAGTCATAGTACTTTGGGTAATTTATTCTTGGGTGTATTATTCAAAAAATCCCTCGAAGGGAGGATCTGTTGATTATGCGGGAGTAGCAATTTTCGTAGCACAAAGTCTTTGATTTATGACAAAAAATGTTCAAAACTACAAGCTGAAAATTTTTTCCTTCATAAATAATAGGAATCAAAATAAACAGATTTTTTTTTTTAAATAAAAGTTGCAAAATATAGTTAGTAAACGTTGGTAATTTTTTTGATCATAAATGGTGGTTTAAATATACTAAAACCTTAAGAAAATTAATTTAAAAATTTTTTTTTTAATGAAACAGTAAACCAATCCTGCCAAAAAATATTTTTGTATTCATCTCAATAATTTTGACATGCGCGAACATTAAATCATATAAATTTTTTGAACACAGAAACTGTGAAATAGGCTGTAAGTTCATAAAGCGCTAAGCGCTGTATTGTGCTCAACTTGTGCTGCGTTGTGCTGTAAATATTTTTTTCAAATTCGCAACTTCGTAAATATTACGAAAATTTTTTTTTTTTTAAGTTAAGTTTTTTTACAAACTTAAAGTTGTACTGTTTTGGGGCCAAAAATGACATTTAGGACTGAAGAGATAAAAAACATTCGCATATGTGCAACCTTTACAATTAAACACAAATTTTGCGTAGTACCTACAATATAGCGTGAAGTTAGCACCGCCATTTTCGATTTCCAAAAAAAATAAAGGGTGTGCTGTATTGTGCTCAACTTGTGCTACTTGTAACGTGAATTTGTTTTTTTTTTTTGTTTTTTCAAATTCGCAAAATTTAAGAATGAATTGTTTTGAAAAATTAAGATTTTCAAAACATTAAAACTCGTGCTGTTTTGTGCTCAGTTTTTCCTGCCAAGTACAGAAGAGGTAAAAAAAAATATTTGCATATTTGCAGCATTAAGAGCCAACATTTTATTTTGCGAAGCGTGAGATTAGCACCGCCATTTTTGATTTTCAAAAAAAAAACTTGTGTTGTTTTGTACTGAACTTGTTCTAAGTTGTGTCGTAAGTTTTTTTTTTCTCAAATACACAAATTCGCAAATTTTACGAATGATTTTTTTTGCAAAACTAAAAAAAATCAAAAAATTATTTGTGCTGTCAGATACAAAAAAAAATTATATTGCCATATTTGCAGCTATTAGAGCCAAGAATTTATTTTGCGAAGCGTTTTTCGATTAAAAAAAAAAAAAAAATAGTGCTGTATTGCGCTTAACGTGCTGCGTTGTGCTATAAATGTTTTTTTTTTTTCAAATTCACAAATTTTATGAATAGCACATCTAAGAGCAAAATTACAAAACATGCGGCTGGCGTCAAAACAATTATGAAACCTTAAATTTAATATTTTCGGTTTGAGAATTTAATTGAGTAAGACCAAATTGAGGAAAGAATGATATTTTCTTTGCGAGTAGGTAGGTATAATAAGAATGAGCATTATGTCTTTTATTCTAAGTAGAATTTAAAAAGATTTCATTTCCTACTATAATGTACTTTTATGTAGCTAAGTTTAAATGTGTAATTCTTTCCTAGATGTATAGGTAGGTACATGTTTGAAAAACAAAAGCAATCATCCTTATTACGGTTACAAACAATCGCTTCAAAGCCCATTTAAAAGAATAGTTGCTTGGTGTAATTGATAGATTTTGCCGTTGTTCTTACATACAAAATCCATTTGCTTAAACCACCACCATCACCACAGATTGCGAAGTTCTCCCCGTGGACACACTAAATTTCACTCCTTATTCCACTTGAATTATGTTCCCACCTAATCTTGCTTTCATCCTGCTTGCTATCCCGCTTCGAAAACAAACTATTTTGCATTATTTGTTTGCTTCCTTTTTATGCTGCATTTGCAACTGCACAGTCATATTGCCGGGTTAAAGAATTGTAACACAAGCCCTGGAGGAGGGAGAGCTATACAAAGGAATTATGCCCATGAAAAGCCCGTGCTGCTGGTGGTGCAATTCCAAATCCTCGACCAACCGTTCCGTCGTCGCACGTTGTCTACCGTCGCGTAGTTTTACGTCCTCTAGGAGAGGAGCACGAATATCTTTCTATTGTGTACATAAGGAAGATTTTCTATGTGGTCGCGTCGCTTCTGCTTTTGGGTGCACCTCCTAAATATTTCGGCTGAGTTCAATCGCGATGCTGACTTGGCTTGGAATGTGCACCAAGAAGTCATGCCAGACCTTCTGCGAGCGCATAAATAGATATTTATTCCTAGACGTTAGATATGCAATTGATATTAATCACGCGTGTAATGCCGTGCGCCGCTGCCGCCACCGACCGCCATGCCATATCGTATATAGTAGTCATTGCTGCCACCAACCGCTGCGCTGGGCTGATGGCACAAACCTGTGAAAAGGCCAAAGTCAGGCAACCACAATAGGAGCATCTGAGAAACAATCTGTGAAGGATGCAACCCCAAACGACCCTGAGGTAAAGATTCACACTGTTTCTCTATGAACCATGGCTCCATCTGAGAAGAGCCCGATCCTCTAAATAGGCATCTTCTTCTTCATCATGCATCCTATGAGTACTTGATGCAGCATGTTCCAAGAGGCAATGCGATGCTGGAAAATATATATTTATGGACATCAACGATCGATTATTATTGTTATTATTACCAACTTGGAGAAAATGACTATTCATCGTTAAAAAATCTTCCTGATGCAGAAGACGAAGAGTATACCTACGCTGCTGGCTGCATGGCGCGGCGGTGGTTAAATCGATGATTCGTCGGTTCGATTTGGTGGATTGTTATCGATTGTTTTCGTTTTTCTTTGTACCCGCAAGTGGAAAGTGTTGTCTCTTTTGGAACGTTTTCACCTTCGATTATTTATTGGCGGTCTATTGTTGGTTGGTATAGCTTTTTAGTCTTGCTACTATGTGGTTTGTTTGAAAGGGAAGACTCTCATGAAATCCTTGTCGTCATCCTTGCGCTATCGTCTTGCGGTCGTGAATTTTCCCTTTTTTATACTTTATACAGAATTACCTTAAAATTGTTAGCAATCGGATCCGCCGAACAAAAGCAAACACTGTCATCTGGATATGATTTTTTGTTTTGTGTAAAGAGATAAATTATGAGACGCGCGATGACGGGGATCAAATGTGAAGTGAGAAAATGGAGCACGAACCCATATTTATTTTTTAAGACCGATCTGAGAAAGAGAAACTTTTACTTGATAATGAGTTTGATGAACCGTGTGAATATTCAATTTCCTAAAATTGACTTTAAATGGTAAAAAATTATTTAAATTAGACGAAAGCACATACAGTGATATGCAATATCCATTATTTAATTCAATTTTATTTAAGTGAATAGTTTTTCAGAATTTCAAAGTCAACATTTAAAAAAAAAAATTCTTTTCAAGTTGATTTTTTTTTCAAAAATTTTCGTAAATTTGCATTGCTCTTTTCAATTAATGACTGTTTTTGAGAAATTAAAGAAAACAAAAGGTATGAAAAAGTACTTTATTCCCCCATGGTAAAGTAGCTTGATTAATCATCATAAATATAGTATATAGCTCACCGAACAGTGGCACAAATCTTTACATCGTTTTGGAGAAAGTAAGATTATTGCACTTGATATTTCAAAAGCATTTGAAAGAGTTTGGCATCAAGCTCCCTTATCGAAAATGCATGCATTTGGTATCAATGAATCTCTTGTTCGTTGGATTAGAAATTACCTTTTGGACCGTTGATTCAAGTTGTATTGGATGGCGTCAAGTCCGAAGCCAACAAAATAAATGCTGATGTGCCCCAGGGCGCCGTTTTGTCTCCGACTCTCTTCCTTATATTTCTGTGGCCACAAACCATAACCGCTTAAGTCGACTTATGTCGAAATTGAGTTTTTGTAATAATCTTGTTCTTTATATTAAAATCTACCTCCACTCAATTTTTTATGTCCGTATCTTTTTTAAAACGGAAGTTATTACCGAAAAACCTAATGACCTAAGTCCTTTTTTTTAAATAAAGAGAAGGCAAAACAACCTAACTCGTAAAAAATATTTTTGTTTTCAACGTCCGTTTCATAACTCAACTTAAGCCTTTTAGCTGCTTAGATTTTTCTTCAAATAAATAAAAATTAATTTGGAATAACAACCTAACTCAAGTTAAGAAATGTATTATATTCTAATTATTTACATCCGTAATTTTTCTTTTTTTCTTAAGTCAACTTAAGCTGTTATGGCAAATTACTCTTTTCTTTGTGGATTAACTTAACTCAACTTAGGTTCTTTTTGCAAAACAAACTAAAGTACTTTCAAAATCATATATCAAGTTAGGCTGTTATGGCGTATTTGGATTCACAAAATCTTAGATTTAAGTCGACTTAGGTTGTTTTTCCAAAATATAAATTTTGCAAAAATTGGGAAAAGCAGAGTCACAACTTGACTTAGGCTGTTGTGGACCGTCGTATTTGTTTTGAAGAGTTAGTGTAAGTACATTTTAGAAGTGATATTTTTGAGTTTAAAAGTTCCCAAAAAATGTGTCAGAGCAGTTAAAATGGTCGATTTGAAGACTCAACATTCAACAAGCAAGCATTTTCTAATCTTCTCGTTAAGATAAGTAGTATAATAAGTACCCTAAGTAAGTATGAAGTGAAGATTATTCTTGTTCAATTCCACATTGGAAAGGAGGGCATTTTTATTCCATAAGGTACAACTTACACGATAACACTTTGCCTGATCAGATTTTTGAGGCGGCCGGCGTGGCGGGTCAAATTATCCTCTAGCAACGATTCGATTGCTTCACCTGAATCCTGGGCTCTCGTCGCGTAAATTTGAAGCCGATCGTTGTTTAATGAACGATTGTAGTGAACGAATCGTCAATATTTTACTTCGTGTAATATAACATTCGTGTCGTTTTGTGTACGGTTAAACATACAAAAATAGACGGAAATTCAAATTTTGAATGTTAAAACTAAAAATCCTTGTCGTTTTAATTTAAAATGTCAAGAAATTGATATATTTCAGTATGAAATGTTAAAGTTTTTATTTTTGTTGATGGATTGACTTAAAACGTGTGTATGTAGATAGGTACATACCTCAAAATATAACAACTGAGCCGAAGAGCTAATGTGCTGTTGTTAATATTGTTGTTAGTAGAATTTGCATGTGAAGACTTAGCTTAATGTGAATAATTTTTGAATGTGCACATTAAGGAGTTGAACAAAAGACACCTATTATTGAATAATACAAAGTAAATGGTGATTAAAATATATAATGTTGAACCAAAAATATACTTACTTTCCATTTATTTATTGCGTTTTTGAAGAAAAATTTTGGTTGAAATGTTTATTTCTTAAGATTATCTTAAGGAAATTCAATGGGATAAGTATGAGACGGTTGTAAAATATCAAACGTTCAAACGATCGTAGTTGATAGTTTCAGGATATATGTATACGAACCAATAAAATTGAATCGTCTAAGCGACTTATCGATTTCTACATTTTTAGTCGATTTATACATTTTTAAAATATACGAAGAACTTTTTCTGACTTCGTACCTCTTAAGCTCTCGGACCTGCTGAGAACCAATAGAAAAGGACCAGCGGAAAATCTGCCAAAATACCGTCGCTAGTGCCGTGACTGGGTGCATCAATTGATCACAACAATACATTTGATTCAACAAAAAGTACGGCCAAGAACGAAGCTTAATGAATGCTGAGGACAACCAATAGTTGCCAAAAGAGCAGCCAGGGGATCTTCGGGTAGAAGAGAAGGAAGGAGAACTGAACTCTCAGGACAAACATGAGAAGGTTGTTCTTACGAACATTCTATCGAAAGATGAAAACGTTCTAGCCAAGTGTAAAATGCCAGTCTATTGAGATAGGAATGGGAATACAGAAACAAAACAGGTACAGCTAACATATCGCAGAGGCGGAATTCCAATTCAACTTGAATCATGATTGCAGAAATTTCCTTGTCTCGACATCCTTGCCAGGCTTGTCTTGTTTATGCAGAGTCCCGATTGACAAATCGTGCTTCTCCATCAAAGTCGGCAAGAACACCACCAAAACTTTGATGCCCAAAAAAGTATAACGCATGACGCGTTATCATGCAACCTACTTACCATCGGTCTCAAAGCAAATTGTTCGCAATTCACATCCAAACACCAAAGGTACAATTTTTCAAAAGTTCGTTCAATTAACTTTGCTTATGCAGATGTTCTTGACATTATCGGCAGGTCGTAAGCTGAAACGTGCCCATTTGCAAGTATTAAAGTGGAGGCAAATTTCGACACTGTCAATTCAGACGAAATGTCATGAATCGTAAATATAACTTCGACGAAGAGTCAAGTATACTCGGCTCCACTATTGGCTTGCAAAGTCACTTAGGGCCATTTGCTGAAACGAAACTTAAATATTTAAGTTCAACATAAGAGCTCATGTGACAGTTTACGCTGAGGAAAAAGTAAAACATAAGCTTTTAAGTTGAACATAAATATTTAAGTTTCGTTTCAGCAAACGGCTCTAAGTATACGACTAATTGTAAGACCAGACAATTTCTTTGGGTGGTATTTGGTCAAAGTGTATCGCTGGACTTGGCAAAAGAAGATTCATCGACTAGCTCTACGGGCTGCACAGCAACACATAACGGTCGCCTTAAGTGGCGCGCACAAATCGAGAATGACCTTAACCAAGTTTGTGCACGCAAGTGGGGGCAGCTTAAGCTTGTTAGAGACCGAGATGGCAGTAGGCGGAGGGCTTGTTGGTAAAGAACGTGGTTCACCCTGAACTGTTTAAAGTAAAGTAACTTAATCATTAATGTAAGGCAAAGAAAAAAAGTTCTTAAGAAAAGTTTTTAACATTTTTTTTTATTTGTACCTATAAAATTAAAAAAAAGGCAGGTCTAAAATAAAATATGTAGGTTTATTACAAAAAATACCTTCATTTCTTGTTAAGTATCATATTAAAATGAATAAAATGAAGAACTAATATCGTTACCGTGGGAAAATAAATGACCTAAGTCGATAAAGTTCATCAGTTATTGTTGAGGAAAAAGAACCTAACTCAACATAAGAAATTTTATCTCACAATCTTAAACAAGGAATAACGACCTAAGTAGACATAGGAAATATTATTCATCAAATCAAAATAAGGCAAAACAGCCTAACTCGAGTTAAGATTTTTAATTTTTTAACGGTCAACAAACCATAACAGCTTAAGTATGTTTTTCTTTAATAACTCTTTAATTACCCGATGGAAACTAATTTACTTTTAGTTAACAAAAAAGAAGTGCATTTACTTTAGTTTTGCATTTACAAACTTTAAAAATTAGCATTATCTTGTTCTTAGAGATGATTTGAAACTTCAATCTGCTCTCCTGAAAAGTATGAAAAATCGACTTAGGCGGTTATGGCTTGTGGCCACTGATTTATAAACGACCTATTCTCTGAAACTTCTAATCAATTAAACTGTTTCGCTGATGACAGCTTTTCATATTTGTTTCAAGATTCACGTCCTTGTCCTTCGGATGTGGAACTTCAACGGCAGCGTATGATAAGCTCATTAAATTCTGACCTTAATAGCATTGTCCAATGGGGAATCTAAAACCGCGTAGAATTTAATGCTTCAAAACTCAATGCTGTCTCCTGTCATTAAAGCGGAACCCACCCCCCATGTCGCTATCCATGAGCGGCACTTGCATCGAGGAGGCCGAAAAGCTTTCAGTTCTCGGACCACCTTGTATGGAATGACCACATATTCGATGTCGCCAAAAACGATGCGTGTGTTTGGGTTTTCTTGGCCGATGCAAGAAATTTCGGACGTACTGTTAAGTTCAGAGATTCTTTCTTCCGCCGCACTACAAGAATGTGGAATTCTTTTCCCCGGCTCAATATCCCCCCCAATGCGATATCCAGACATTCAAAACCAATGACATTTGATCAGAACAATTTTCCAGCACTCAGTGGAAAGATTATTGGAATATCAGGTGGCAGCGTTCAGTGCTTCAGAAAATGTACAAATTCACGTCGGTAAGACAGTTTTTTCCACACTAATGACTGCATTTAAACGATGCAAATTTTTCCTACCGATTTTTAATTATGACGGCAAGGGATGTACCGTACATAATGTAATGGCCGAGGTAGACAAAATTGCTGAGATTGTTACCGATGAATCGTATGCAGATGACAAATTTTTCCTATGAGCTGTCAACACGTTGAAAATTAAAATTTTTCTGTGTTATACACATGTCAGTAAGAAAGTTTTTCTCCGTGTACAAGTTAAGTGCCAACAAAAATCTGATCATTATCGATCATGACTAACAGTTTCAAGATATTTGGGAGCAAATTTAGTTCTGTCAATTAGAGGATAATGTAATTGGCACTCGAATTTCTAGAGCTGGACTGAACGTTCTAGTTCTATTACCCAAATATTTGTAACCAAAATTATATTTGGTTTGAAATTTTTCAAGCTTGATTTCTTATAAAAAAATCAATATGGTGCCTACGTTCTTTATACAGACTTGAATTGAATTACAAGAACTTGTTCATGCGATCTAGTCCCGTATTTTATTTATCTTATAATCCAAATAGAATTTTAGACAGTTTTTATTTCTGATCAGATAAAGAAAAAATTGTAAACATTTCTGTACGCACCTTAAAAAAAAATTAAGAAAACAATAATATATAAATCTATAGCATATGAGTTACATTTTAATTAAATAACAAAATTACCAAATCAATTAGAAGGACCCCCTATATTAAGAATATTGCTGAAACCTTTTAGCAAAAAAAAAGAAACATACTCTAAAGGACATTTTATGCAATTAATCAATAAATTTAATTGAATTGGAGAAAGATCTCAGTTAAAATAATGTAATTTTCGGAAATTCATGTAGGTTACTACTATTACGTTCCCATAATATTCCCTCTTACGAGAATGCAGACCGTCAGGCACGATGTACGATGCTCTCCAGAGTCTGGAGTATATTTTTCATGAAATTACGAAACATTCACCTGTGTGTTTCTGTACTTGACGAAATTCAATTTAAACCTTCATCCAGGTAACGGTAACATTTTCAGCTTTCACCACAGATTTCCTTTTTGAAAAGGAAAATAAAGTTTATGTATATTGTATACATATATCATCAAGTGCTTAGTAAGCTATATGGTAAACACTCTGAACACTTGTGTTTCGCACAAAACTGGGACCTATTGAGTGGAGAAAAAAAATAAAAAAGAAAAACCGAATAGATTCTGCAATTCAATTACTGTCGTCGCTGCATCGGAAATTCTCTCTGTTCAATCTAAACCCAGACTATTGAATTGGATAAGCAAAGAAAACTCAAAACGCTAGCACGGAATTGTCATGAAGAATGTGCCATGAATGGTCTGGGATTACGTTTCATCGTGGTGGCAAAAGCATCAACGAAAAGATACTAGAAAAAGGATAATCCGATTTGCAAAATTTTAGCTTTTGTATCAAATATCCACGCCAACATCGCCAAAGCAAATAATGGAATTCCCAGGACTTGTCCTAGAGTAGGTATATACAATACTGCTCTTAAAGGCGACTCATCTTAATTGGTGCCAACTGGAGCACACAGAGCATTATCTTTCAACAATGTAAGCTATCCGGCTTCCTTGTGACCAAAAGTTAAGCGTTGATAAGGCACCCAGGACACTTAACATGAAATTTGGCTCAAAGCCAAATTGCGGGACAATTCACTGGGAAAACAAGACAACTGCTATTTTTGTTTCATTTCATTTTGTGTCCTTTTTTGCCAAACTATATACGAGCAGGTCTTTGGAATTTTGCTAATGAAAGGATTTCCAACGTCCTTTTGGTCATATTTGTTTTACTGTATGAGTACATCTTTGTAACTAATTGAAGAATTCTTGTGATAAGAAGATAAGATAATAAAAATTTAAGACGTGTTTCTTTCAGGGTCTCCCTCACTCCCTGGATTTATCTCTTAGACGTGTCGGTCGTCGTCGTATATGTATGGTCATTAAACAGTAAGACCAGGGAAGGGAGAATGACTTTGGGTTTTATGACATTACATTTTACGGTTTATAGTGTCGTCAGTTCCAGAGTTCATGGCAATCATGACCAAACGATTCACTTTGGATAATAATCTGTCGTCGATGGGTTGACCCAATCAAAACAATGGATATTAACGTTTTTTCCTTTTTATTTACGTCCAACGTGGACATAAATCTTTTGTGCAGTTTAATTGTTTTCGGGGTTGGTTCGTTCACAGGTTTTTTTTTTTTGGTAATATTTTCATTTTATAGATTTGCGTTCTCCGAAGATACTCGTTTATATAAAAAAAAAAGAAGGAAGAACGGTCATTACATCATACACTTTTGTAATGTTTATTTTTTATTATATTTTTATGACTTCAATGGAAAAAGTGAAATGAATTTTTAAAACGTCCACAATACGATTTTCTCCGTCTCGTCAGTCATCACGCAAGTACCTTAGTAGGAATTGACATGAATAAATCATCTGAAATTTTTTTAAATATAAATATATAATAATGTCAGAATCATACATTGCATTTTTATATAATTCTAGGATTGAACCGGAAATGACTTATTTATCTTGAATTTACAATTGACCCATAAGTTTTTTTTTTTTTTTTTTTTTTTTTTGAAGTTGCACGATTTTTTTTTTAGGTCCGAAAGTTGGTGTTGCATCTTTTCTATTCAGTTACAAGTTTTTTCAAGTATTTTTTTTTACTGCTAAAAGTAAGGTTAAACCAAGAACTCGAAATTCGGTTGATTTAAAAAAAAATATATAAGAAAATTTAATTTTTTTCAATTAATTTTTTTATTTAATTGTATTTTCGACAAAAGATACATTTTAAAAATTTCAAAATTCCTGTTTAACTTTTCTGTTTCTTTATATTTTTGCGTAAATCTTCTATACATATATAAAATATGAATCCCTTTTCGTACGGGCATAACTCCGCTAAACATCATTGGTTTTGCATGGAGATTTTTTTGTTAGATTTGTAATACGCAACGGAGCCAAAAATTAGAAAATTCGACCGAACATTAGAAAATTAGACCGAAAAATCGTAAAAACACCTTTAAATTTCAAAATTTCTGAAATAAATTTGTGTTCGTACGCGCATAACTCGGCATTAAAATTTTTTTTTTGGATTTGTATTAAACCAGTTTAACACACAACGGAGCCGAAAATTAAAAAATTCGAACGAAAATTTAGAAAATTTAGCCAAAGTTAGAAAATAGTGAAAACATCTTGAAATTTCAAATTTTCTGAATTAGTTTTTTGTTCGTATGCGCATAACTCGGCTAAACGTCATCTAAATTGGATGGGTATTTTTTTCTGGATTTGTATTGAATTAGATAAACACACTATGGAGACAAAACTGGACAATTAGGACGGAAAAGTCGGAAAGTCGTGATAATATTAAATTGCATACATTCTGAATTGTTTTTTTTTTTTTTTTTTTTTTTTTTTTTGTTCGAATGGTACAAATGTTGTAGGGGTGTTATAACTGTACATGGAGTATGGCGATACAAGAGACAACGTTCTATCCGCTAGTTCTAATATATATTTATAATCTTTTTGTCAGAAACAAAACGCACAACCAACATGGTTACATATTTTTAACATAGAAAAACCACAATTCAATTTCAATAAATCCAATTGGCGGTTCCGCTTGTGACTATAGCACACTGCACAACACATCCGACATCACAGATCCTCTATCTACCCCTTTGTTTTTAATTAATATCATTCCATTGATATTTTGCATTTTCAAAATGTACACATTTGCCATCTTCATGCAGCATTGTCTTCATTAGAATTTTCAAAAAACCATTCAGAAATTTTGAATTTAAAAAGAAAAAAAAAGGACAAAAATTCCATTTTATTATTGAGATTGATCCAGAAGGTATTTTGTTGTTTATTTTTTGTAGCCCTTGAGCAACCGAACTCTTATACTGCGAGAGATGTAAATGTAAAGATAAGCTGGATGGTCGGCCAGCTGCTGGAACAATCAATATTTATGATGCCAAGTAGACGGTAAATGGTTTGGTTGGTTGCTTGAGTGATTTATAGTCATAAAGGGATACATTTAAGAAGAAAATTTATAATTTAAAAAAACAAACTAATTAAAGATTTCTTTTGTTTATATTTTGTGATAATAATAACAAAACTGAACAAGGACGAGTCATAAATATTGTTTTATGACACATGACACAAGGTTGTATAGTTGTCATATATGCCTTAAGGTTGTTTAATTTAATTAAATTTATATTTAACTTAATGGAACCATGTTTATGTATCTGAAGCCAATTGTTATAGGAAGAAATGTTTCACTGTAAATATTAATTATTTAAATTTTGTTTTTTTTTTTTTTATAATAAAACTTAATTTGCAAAAATAATGTCATAAAGTGTGCTATAATTATTGCAAATAATAATTGTGTCGAATTTCTGCAAGCAGATGTTAAAAAAAATAAATAAGATGTTAAACGAGTATTTATTCTAGCGCAAATAGCTGAATTGGATCTTGAGAATTGTTACTTCCAGCAGAACAGAGCAACCGCCAACACCACTTGGAGATTTTGAAACACAAGTATGTATGACATTAATTTTGCTCCACCTTTGTAACCTACTGAATACTTACCTCGTCAATTCCTCTTTCTATTTGACCTGCGAATTTTAATAACAAAACCTATCTCGTAGGAGTCTATTAAACTCCCTGTCCAAATGTCCACGCAGATTCCAAAAAATCATCCGGGTGGCCCTGGCGCAGTGGAAGTAGTGCTTGACTGCTAACCTGGATGTGTGGGCTCGAGCCCCAGTCTAGGCAGCATTGTTTTCTATATTCCCTCAACTGAACGCCACCCCTGGGATTTAATGAGATAATCAAAACCTTATTTCTCAGTCCACTGTGCCAACAAAAATCTATCCTATCCTTCTATTCCTTCTAACATTGCTTAATTTATAAGACCCTAGGTCTTACTGGCAAATATATGTTTGTGTTGTTGTTAAATATTAAATTGTTAAATTTCATAATCCAATTTATTTTTATTTGTTAAACTCAGCCCACCATATTGTCTCAATGTATAAGTTTGTATATTCGGTAGAATTTGAATCATTATATCCAACCCACTTAATAAAACAAGATCAATTTAATTCCTAACCCAATGTGACTCAATGAGTCATTTATAAAAACTTAAATAACAAAAGGATACAATTACCATCCATCCACGCAAAAATATTCTTGAAAAATAAACTCAAATGAATCGCTTGACCATTCATTCTCCTGCTACCTAGCTGTCATTCTCTTCAACACAATCTCAATAAGGATATTGCCATTGCCTTAACTGTTGCCTCAACCCTCAAAACCTTTGCCTCTTTGAATTATAAGTATGGCATTGCAGAAAATGGAATAATATTTGTAAATTTATTACAATTACCCAAATGACTCTCGACCAAAATCGCCAACGCTATAGTGTATTATAATACATACATATTCGAACAAAACGACTCTATTAAAAAAGCTGCGGCTTAGCTTAGCTGGTGGCTAAGAAGGCTGAAATGTCGTTTGCGATCTAATACTCTTGTAATAGCCATGGGTTCTGGAAGTGGAACAAGACGTTAATAGGGAATAGACGTTTATCAGGTTTAGCTATACACTCAGCCATGTAATCATTGTGTGTATATTACTGTAGGCTATGTTATTGCAATATTTATTATGTCTCAATAACCTGAATGATTCATAAAGATAACCTCAAATGTCCAACTGTAGATATTGGCTTGGCTATCAAATGCCAAGGGGTTTCTAATATCGATTTTCAGAGATTCGAATCCAATAAAGCGTTGGGTGTGTATAGTATAGTCCTATAAGGAAAAGAAGGTTTCGTTCCTTAATTCTGTATCACTTGTTTAAAAATTAAAGGTCTATTGAGAGGAAAAATTATCAAAATAAGTAAAAAATAATTTACATAGAAAATGGCACATTTACCATTTATTGGTACAGCAAATAAAGCTTTTACGAAACTTTAACAAACAAGCTTAGAAATAAATCATCCATTTTTGAAATCAGTATAGAAATTTAAAAAAAAAAATAACTTTTTTTTTAGCAAAAATAATAAAAATTATAAAATTTTATTTTATAATTAAAAAATTAAATTTAAATCGGTTAAAAAGATAATGACATAATCAAAACCAAAAAAAAAACATTATATAAATAATGCCTTAAGGCCATAGTTGTGCAATCATGGGTTAAAAGTTGATCCGTAGTTCAGGATTTTTAATTCAACGATTTCGGCGGATTAACTGCGAGGTTTAGCGGTGGTTCAGACATGTACTTAGCTATTATCACATACTTGAACCTTTAACCATCGTTGAACCTCAGTTAATCCGTCGAAATCAGCGAATTAAATTTCCTGAACGACGGGTTTGAACCACGTTTGTATAACTGGTCCCAAGTGTAAAAGATATTCCTGTAAGTTGGTAGATCATTTTAATATTAATTCACAGAAAAAAATTGATCAATATCGATTAAGTCGCTTTCGAGAAAAAATTAAATAAATATTCTTTAACCGATATTTAAGAATTGTGTGGCAGAAGACGCCATTTTTTTTTGTTTATTAGATGAACTTTTGATTGGAAAAAATATCTGTCCAAAAAAAAAAAGTTATTAGTTTTACTGCTGGAAGTTTTGTTCGAAAAACGAATTTCCATGAGGAAAATTGATAAATTATTTTTTTATGAAAATATTTTCTCCGAAGAAAATTTTATTTATGAAGAAATATTTCAGATAAAAATCATTAAATTATCTAAAAGAAATTTCTTCTTGATCGCTATAACCAGCCGGCCGGCCTATTAACGTTGAAAAACCAGCTTAGTTAAACAAAATTTGACGTTTCGAATTATCGGTTTAAAAAAAATCTCTTAAAAGGTTTATTTTAAAAAATCGTAATATTTTTTTTTTAGGATTCTTCAAAAGAACTGTATCAAAATCAATTAAATGGTTTGCGAGAAAATCGAAAATTAAACAAATTGTTTTGGAATGTGCCTTTAAAAACCATTTATTGCGGAAACAAATTTTTTTTTCAAAAGGTCTTTTTCAGAAAAATTTATTGAGCTGTTTTTGAGCAAAATAAGATTATTCAAAAATATTTTAAAAAATATAAAGGTGGTCCCGTCATTTTTGGTTCTAGAAAAATGGAAAAACTTTCGGGGGGATTTAAAAAACTCGCCTAATTATATCAAGTTACTACCGCTTAGGCTGGTAATTGTTAGGCCCGCTTTTTCGTCTCACATATTAGGTAATAATTACAGGTTTTATAAAAATATTGATTTCGATTTGCTTACAATCCATACATAATTTGCGTTTATCCAGAAAAAATTTAGTTTTCAAAAAAAAGTTGAAGAATTTCCAATTTTTTACTTTGCCTTCAATTACAAAGCGAACTGTCGGAATTTTTAATGTTTTTTTTTTTTGGAGTTCAATAACTAGAAGAGGAATATGCCCACGCATATATATACTCGGTAGGTTCAATTAGAAAAATAAATATTTATAAAACCAGAAAAAGAAAATTTTAAAATTTTCTTTTTTTTTTTTTCAAATTACATTCAATGAAATAAAATTCAACTCACAGTGAACCACACCGCTTTGAATTCTCCCATCATCCTGTAAAGTAGGTATAAAACGTATCATTCTTTTTCGAATAACTTCCTTCGAGCCAATTTTTTTTGTAACTTGCTCCACGTGAAATCATTTCGAATTGGAAACTTAATTAAACCTCGTACATTCACAGAGGTAATTATTTTTCCTTTAGATTAACTGGTAAACGGAGGGAAAAATTGTGACTTTCTCCACCCATCCATCCGTGCAACAATATCCACACGGCACTCTCCACTCTCCTCCATCTCCTTAACCAAATGAATTCAATTCCTGTTAATGCTTTCTTAAATGATATATTCTATGTATGTGCTATGAGAATGGGATATCTTGTTGCTCTTACAACATCCGGCTCCGGCATTAATTCACAAACATTTAATATTTCTTTAGAGAGACGATGCCTTGAATTCTAAGAAATGCTATATTTTGTAAGTGTTCCTTTTGACTTCTTCATTCAACATGTGTGTGTACTTAATAATTTAGAAAGCATATATACGTTTGATGTGTAAAGCTCATACAAGGACTTTTTTGTCCTTAAAAATATGTTTGTAAAGCCTTTATGTACCTATACTTAACCTGGTAAAGGTGAGTATTAAACATTTTTGTTGTTAGGGACGAAGGAATGTAATTCCATACAAAAGTTGCGACGATGACGACTAATAAATGTATAACGCATTTCATGTTTTCATAGCAACAGAGAAAGGAGTGATTCTTATAAAAAGGGATCGAGGTGCAAAATATATTTTTAAGGACGACAACGATAGACAGATAATGTATAAAGTATGTATTCATATTATTTTGATTTACTTACATCTTTGATCCTTTAGATGGATTTTTATAAAAATAACAATATTTAGTTAATGGAAGCTTACAAAACTGGATACCTTTTTTGGTGGGTAGCTTAAGCGGGGAAAAGTGTTTATTATTCAAATATTTGACGTCGGAAAAATATGTTTGACTTGTGGGTGTAATCTCTGCATCCGAGAATGCGTGAACTCGGGTTACGATATTTTCGAACAAGACTATTTCTTTGAAACACCTAAGAACACAAGATTGAAGATTCTATCTGCATTTATTATTTAATAATTTTAATATTCATTAAGTTTATTTATTTAGAGAAATGAAAGCCACATTGCTTTAAGTTATTTATTTATTATTGTCCTCAACTTTTTTCCTCAACAAAATATACTTTTTTTATGCTTGAATTTTACTCTTCGGTCACATAAATTCTCTTTGCACAAATTTATTCTACCACCTTAAACACATTCCACTTTTCACATTCCTTCCAAAGGTACCTGTTTCGCAGTTGAAATCACATTAATTTTTTTTCACATCCACATGCAATGCAATGCAACACACATCATTTAAAATTCAGTCTTGGTAGAAACCCAACGAATAAATTACCAATGTTAATTGCATGTTTAGACTAATTAATTGTCGCCAGAGTGCGCTGTCTGTTCAGTTCAGTCCAGTCCAGTGTGTCGCTGTACTCGCTGGCACATTATGTACATCAGTGGCGTGGCGTGAATGATTACAAATGGTAAGTCGAAGATAGATTAGTCACCCGAAAACGTAGGTAACTAAATTTTGAATGTCTACCTGAAATTGTCTATAACGCTTTCCACGTCATGATATAAGTTTTGATTTACAAATTTTGTATAGAAGAATCATAAAAGTTTAATTTTACAAAAAAATAAAAGGGTGTATAAACTGAATTTTTCAAAGAAAAACCTACATGACTTCCACAGCAATCTTCAGACAGCAACGCAAGGAGACACATACAAAGTTATTGAAATAAGACGAAAAAAAAAGTGTTATTTTTTCGAATTAAAATTAATTTTTTAAACAGAAAACTACCCTTACCCACAATACACAATATTTTTTATGTGCCTACCTGCCCTTCTCAATGAACTTCATACAACAGCAAGACATAAAAAATTCTCTCTTCTACAGCTCCATACCCCACAAGAAACACAAATAGAACTTTGAAAATTTTTCGCTGGATAGAACAAGCTTATTGTTCTCTTTGCTCTTGCTCATTTATTCCAATGAAAATTCCCGAAATAAAACACAGAAAACCGACTTATTTTTTTGCTTTCTTATGGAAAAAAATAATACGGTTTTCTTCGACATATTTAGGGAATTTGCTAGTAATTTAGATTAATGTTGCTCCGTATTTAATAAACATGATTGAATGTTGAAAGGTAGATTTTCAAAAGGAAACTCGATAGGAATCGTGTTATATGGACGTCACGCCACTGATGTACATACATATATAAAAAGCTGAATCAGGACCAATTTTATGCCATTTTCACAACTCATGTTTGCCTAGCGTAATATTGCTCTGTATAATCATGCATGCAATTTATGAGAATTTCAGCACTCAGGTGATATTTTAATTTAGCTCTGGGTGCTATAGGACCAGGACAAAATATAAGACAAAACACCTCGCTGTATCTAATATTACAAAGGTAGATGAAGTTGCCTCCGATTTGCGGTGCGGCAACAATCAGCCGCAGGTAAGTTAAAGAACTACCTAAGTTGTATTTTTTGTATTTTTTTGACAGTTTTTCCGCCATAATTAATACGAGAAAAATTAATATATACATATATTTCAATGGAAAAGTCAACAATCGTTGAAAAATGTTCGCCTTTAGCAAGAATGCTATACTTTACATTCGGTATATCTTGATTTTTTTTTTAATGTGTATTATGTAGTGGAAGTATGTAAATCGGAAAATGTGTTTTAATTCTATTTCCGCCCTCCTGTTATTTTGGTTGTTTGTGGTTCAGTTCAGTAACCATCAAAATAAACATTTTCCAGCAATGAACATTAGTGAAAGTGTACGTAACATTATTCTAAGACCAAAAACTGAACGCGAACGCGACTATATTTATATGCGTGAAGTAAGCACCGCCATTTTTGATTTTCTTTTCAAAAAAATGGTTGTGCTGCGATGTGCCCAACTTGTGCTGCCATGTGCCGTAGTTAAAAAAAAATCATGCGCTTAGTACATGATTTTTAGATGCTACCCATTTTTTTAGCGTGAAGTTAGCACCGCCATTTTCGAGTTTCAAAAAAAAAAATTTTGTGCTGTATTGTGCTCATTTTGCGCTACGTTGTGCCGTAAATATTTTTTTTCAAGTTCGCAAATTTGCAAATTTTGCGAATGAAATTTTTTTAAAAATTAAGTTTTTCTAAAAAACTAAAGTTGTGCTGTTTTGTGCTCGAAAAATGATGCTAAGAACCGAAAAGATAAAAAAAATCGCATATATGCAACTTTTACAAGCAAACGCAAATGTTGCGAAGCACCTTGGCGTGAAGTTAGCACCGCCATTTTCGATTTTCAAAAAAATTAAGCTTGTGCTGTATTGTGCCCAACTTGTGCTGCGTTGTGCCGTAAATATTTTTTTCAAAATTCGCGAATTTGCAAATTTTAGAGCCAAAAATTATATTTGCGAAGCGTGAAGTCCGCCATTTTCGATTTTCAAAAAAATGAAGGTTGTGCTGTATTGTGCCCAACTTGTGCTGCAAAATTAATTTTTGGCTCTAAATTTTGTAAATTTGCGAATTTTGAAATATTTACGGCACAACGCAGCACATAAGTTGGGCACAATACAGCACAACCATTTTTTTTATGAAAATCAAAAATGGCGGTGCTAACTTCACGCACATGCTATATTTCCCATTTAATTAATAATTTTTAACCTGATCTTGTATAAGTTATTTTAAATTTGATTGATTGATAGGTACTTGATTAAGGGCAACTATTTAAGAGTCGTCACAAATCAACCTCGAAGTTTTAATTGAACCTGACTTTACGATGATAGAGAAAACAAAAAATATTGTCCAGCAATTCTCTCTGTCTGTCTGTAGCTGTACCTCAAACTACAGCACAAACTACTGAAGCAATATTCTTGAAATTTTGAGCTTAAGTTTTTTTTTTTTAAATCCGTACCTCAAAAATTACCAGATATAAAAAAGGTTGTGTATTTATCTCGGAAACAACTCTAAAAATTTTTCGGACAAAAAAAATTATGTTTTTTTTTTTTTTTTGAAAAATCAATATTTTGAAAATGGGTTAGTAAATTTTTTTTGAAATTATACAAACCAACTATTATGTTTTTTCGCAAAATTCTTTTTGCTGGAAAAAAAGTTTTGATAATAGACTTTAACAGAATTTTGAAAAACAGAATACAAACAAAATTTTACTCAACCGAATTTCGACCATAAATGAATTTTAAAATATTCTTATGCTTTTTACAGAATTTTGTTTAATGAGAGTATTTTAAAATAGCTATAGTATTTACAAACAGTATTTTGTTTTAATGTTAGTTCATCCCATAAAGTAATTCAATTTAGCTATTTTCCATTAATTTACCAATTTTCTAATGGGAAAATACATTCGTCGAAACACATCAAAAACTGCTGCGAAAATCTAAGCCGTGTCAAATTAGAATAAAAGCTTAAGAAAAATTATAACTTATGACCAGACTATAAATAGTCGGAAAATTGCAAAATATGATATGAAAACAAAAATATGCCTGCAGTTAATTTTTTTCTTTGGGGGTATGGTGGCGTATGTGGAATATTTTTCTTCAACTGTCAAGTGACGGTTTTTTTTTGTTTTTAAAACTACTTTTTTATATTAAATATCGACTTATAGTCTACAAAAATTGTTGTTTATCTTCAGGGTCATATTTTTCTAATTTTTTACAATGATATCTATCTTAATATTGCACGGATTTTTAATTAATTGTTACTTAAAACTTCGGGAACACCCTATAAATAACTCTTAAAAATTAAAAACCCTTCGCTTTTTAAATAGGTAAGAGATCACGACTTCATTTTATTATTTTTTTTTTCGAAGTAAAATAAGGTAGGTATGCTACAACTTGAGTGTTTTATGACATAATTTTATCCATTTCCATTAAAAGTTCCGTTAAAAAACTACAAAGTAAGTAATAGAAACATCAATACAAAAATTAAATAGGAAGTGTTAATTGTATTTGCATTCTTTCCCACCTCCTAGAAATACCCGTTATACTCTTTCCAAATGCCTACCTAAACTAGGTAACTCTTAACATTTTTTATGAGCATCCTTATTTTCGGTTGGCGGTATAGAAATTCCCATATGGGGGGAAAAAACTTCCTAAATCGGAATATCCCCATTCATTCTTCTCCAGTCACAGTCACAGAGGAACACCGATGAAAGATTTCTTGCCAGAAACGAACGTAAACCGCGAAAAGGACACATTTTCTGTCGACTTAAATTATATACCGCTCACTGCCGTCGTCGTGTCGCACAAACGTTCTCCTGATTTTTCCGCCGCGCAACGACGAAACGTTTGAACGTTCGTGTCTGTGGCAAAATTTATTGTCATCACACTATTTTTAATGCTTGTGCAATCAGATTCGAATGGTAGTTCCTGCCATAGCTTCCTGGCCCTAACACACCATTAAATGCGCGTGCAACATGAATTGAGAGCTTGTAATGTGTTGCTCCTTAAAGAAATTCATTTTATTTCCTATTCGACGATTGGATGGCAGTTTAAAGGGTCATACTTGGCTAGAATATAAATTAGAAATCGCACACTAAAAGGAGCGAGAAGGGCGCGACCTGGTATGCTAAAATTGTACTAAAACACTTTCTGGCCATATTTGAATAGAGAGAGGCAATAGATCCGGGGAAGAGAGTGTTGCCAACTATGATAAAAAATTAAGAATTTTTAAGAAATACTTATAAGTTCTTTTTTTTCAATTATGAAAATACATATTTTAAGGAAGAAATAAGAATAAATATTTAAAAAATTATTTCATCAAAAATTAATCAAAATAGAAAATAATCAAAAATCTGTTAAAATCATATTTGTATTTTCAAAAATTCAAAATTCTAACAATATTAGTACCGATTTATCGAAATCCAGAAACTTTTATGTTAAATATGTACCGAAAAATTTTCTTGATACATTTTCTTCTTCTGAGATATTTAAAACACATTCCAATCCGGTTCGGTCGATTAGGTCTATTATTTTTTTTTTTTTTTTTTTTTTTTTTTTTTAATAAAGGTGCAATCCTTCATTCCGGAATGTAATACACGAGTCTTTTGTAAATTCGATTTTGGCCAACTTAAATTTTTGTAATTTTGAATCTTTTAATTTTGTATCCATAATTGACGTTAAGAAATCTAGAATAATTATCAGTACAAAGAGAATCTTTTTGGAATGAGAGTGCCCAGGTCCATGGATAACCAATTTCGCCTCATTTGGCAATAATGTTTAAAAACCCCTTTATTATTATTTAAAAGGAAAATATTCTTCTGAAAAGAGGCAACCATATTAGAATGATGGTTGGGTTGGGATGCAGCGGCCGGCGTCAGTGATGGAGGACGCTAAAGCGAACGCGACTCTTCGACTGCGGCAGGATTGTGATGCCATTTATTATCCCGTGCAACTTGAAGTTTATTACATGCGCATAAATTTCGCACAAAATTCCACCACATTCGTTCGCTTTGAATTTAATTTATTTTGATCTATGAATGGGTATTAGAATGGACATGTTAAGTGGAAATCACAGTGGAGTATAGTATAGTATAGTAGCCAGCCATATCAGCCTCTAGGACTATATGCGAGTTATGTGTGTGTAAATAACACACACAAACACAATGACAGCACCCTGTGTGACATTTCTCACGATAAATTATCAGCATCCATGGAGGAGCGATTTTTTTTTCGCTTCGCATTGAAATTTATGCGTGTTCGCTGGCAACAATAGTGCCACAATGCATGTTGCTGATTGCTTATGCGAGCGAGTCAGGACAATTTCTATTCCATGGAATGAATGCAATGCTTGTGATGCGCCACTGCCATTGCCACAACTACTGCATCACTATAGGAGAACAAGAATAAATGCATTTAAGCCATAGATAGATGAGAGTGGCGATGGATGTTGAGCTATGACTCTCGCATAAGACAGTTGGCCCGGGCCAGTGGAGATAGAGTCGTCTGTCAGAATCAGACTTCATGTGAGTGTGTATGTAACTAGAATATAAAGCTTTTGATTTAATAATTCAAAAGGCTTGATGGACTATAGCCAATTGCATATGCAGGGATCTAAACAAAAGAAAAATGCTCATTTTGAAGCATAATATGCATAGATTTGCCATCCAGGTATTGAAAATAGGGATACATTATTTTGGAAGAGTGATGCTCTTAAAATTCAACTTAAATGCCCAGTATTTGAAAAAGAGTTAATTTTTTTTTGTATAGAAGCTTCTAATCGTAAAAAGAGTTTCAATTGCGTAATTCTGTTAAAACTTGAACATATTATTTTGATTTTTGGATTAATAGTTCAGTTTTTAAGATTTTGATGATATTTCTTTTTGTTTTTTTGGTGTAAGTAACTTTGCGCTATTTAAAAAAAAATCAATCTTACAAAGCAACTTTTATTTATATTTATTTTTTGGAATTTTTGTATGGCAGCCAAGCCACCAAAAAGCTATAATCTTAATTTTTTAATTTAATAAAATAGCATAATTTAGTACAGGCCATTTCATTTTCAAAAATTAATATCTAAAATTTAGCCACGATTTTTGAACCGCAGTAAATCCGCCAGAATCGATGAGTTCAATTTGCTGAACCATGGATTAAATAATAAACCCCCTTTGTATAGCTGGCCCTTAGGTTAAAAAAATACGCTACTGGATCGCATGAACTTGCTCTTGTAGTTAAAATGTATGTAGCCCCTATGAGCTACCTATGTTATGATGTTTTTGAAGAAAAAATGTTAAAATGTCAAAAGTAATATAAAATTAATATTAAATATTTGATTGTTTTTGTTTACAAAAAAAAAAAAAAATTCAAAACTTGAGCTGAACCAAGGCCTAGTTACTTAGAACTCTCAAACATTCTTTCGTGCGTGTCTGCAGAAGCACCAAAGTGCAAAATTATAACAAAACCGCTATATTTAAATGAATCGAAAATAAGGCAATTTTCCCAAAAACATCAAAACTATATTTCCGCAATGCGAATTTTTTGACAAAAATCTGAAATGCAATTTTCTTACAACCACTATTATTATAACAGGTACGAAGTTTAATCAAAATCGTTTGAGCCGTTTTTGAGAAAATTGGAAAAAAAACAAGACATTTTTTTTTTTTTTTTTTAAACATTTGTATGGTAGCTATACCTGTTCTATGTGGCCTAAATAGAAAATTCTAGTTTACCTTATAGGGAATCACATAAAAATGCTCTTTATACCAATTTAAAACAAATCGGCAAAACCGTTCAGGATCTAGCTGAAATTACAGTGGACACATGAACCTTTTCCAAAATGCATTTCCAAAACTCTTATTCAAATTGCTTTCTCCCTCAATTTCAAAAGCAATACACAGCGACATCATGCCATGGTAAACAAATATTGAACTTAAAACCAATTAACTAACGATTCGTTAGAGATTTTCAAAGCACAAAAACATCCATCGTGCTTTTAAAAACACACACACTCTGCAGCAAACGACACAACCCAAAAGATGTTAATGCAATCCGAGACGAACCCTTCACCTATAAGCGAACAGACCATGTTTTATAGGAGAAGAGTCATCAAATGGTGAACCTTCCAAAACTTCAACCAGAAGCGAATAGAATCCCATAACTATGCATAAGCGCTTGATGCTTATTAAGTCCTGGGCTTGGGCTCTGTTGTTCCCTTTCACTTTTTTCCCGATTTAGTTTCGCATGTTCAATGCAACCGAACCCGCAGAGCCAATATTCGTTTTCTGCGAATGGCGATGATGACGTGCATTTCCACTGACGAAATGACGCGAATACTGCAAGAGAGGGTATACTGCGACTGCGAGCTGGTAAAAGTCGTGAGGGGCTCCATTCCTGCTGCAGATAACTACGACGACTACGACACTATAGCTTCGCTGTATACTCTACTCCTCCGCAGCATCCGCATCCGTAATCGTACTGCGGCCGCCATGTCAGTTTGTTGTCTTCCGAACAAATGCATAATTTGTATTTTGTGTGATGGATTTGGGTTTGTTTTTGCCTGCGCGTTGGCTGCTGTTTCTGATGCTGATGCTGGTGGCTGCTGGTGCTGTTACATCGTGAAATCTGAGATCCTAATTTGCATGAAAATTGATTGAGTCGTGGGATTATGCAATCCGTTGTAGTTTCGACACCTGTTTCTTTTAATTGCTGCACATTCCACTGCTATATTCGAAGTCAGTGAAGATTATATTTTCAAAAGAATTGCATTGTTTGAGATAGGTATACCTATGTACATTGTACATAGTAGCTTGCTTTTCTAATCCGCTGTTCTGCTTAGCTTATTCAGTCATGATGATGATGATGATGTAAATCAAATTTAGTCACAGATTTAGATACAACAACTGCTATGTGAATCCTTCTCAATTTCATCATCATCATCATTGCCAGCGTGACAGTGATTAGTGTCACCAGCAGAGCTTTCTGAGGACTTCACATCCATCGAATTCATGCGACATCGGGTGAAATCATCTGCAAACATTCATCGTTGTCGTTGGTTTGAGGAAGAGGTGTGGGCTTTGTAAAAGGGAATAGGCCAAAGGAGAGAAGCGTTTTGTGCAAAGCGATTGCGGAATGAGGGAACTTCTCATTTCATTGTGTACCCTGGTCACGGAACATGTATTCATTACATATCCTTCGAAATTGAGTCAGTCACCCTCTCAGGAGTGGATATACCTATATCTACCTTTATTCGTATCACAGTTTATTCAATTTCAAAGTGGTTGTCAATAGGCAGGCTTTCTACTTCATATTGGATTTGAAACAGTGTGCAAACAAAGTCATCTGGTACTACAATTTGTTTCTACATATTCTGAAATTCATCGACGAATGGCAATTAAAAATCTAAAGAGGACTTTTGTAATTAAAAGTTACATAAAGCGATTACTTTTTACAGAAACTTTATGTGGAGGTAAACTCAAAAGGTATATAATATTTTAATACAAATTGGGGAAAAAACTTTATTGGCATTTAAGGGTACTTATGTGAAGGTATTTGTTATTTCATAATCTAGTGGTTCTACATAATTGGTACTTTTCATTAAATAAACAAAGGTGCGTGTTTAGAAGAGGGCAATTCAAAATTGTAGACACAAGTTAGAAATTACAAATTTTTCTTTTTTAATTAATCAATCCTGGCAACTATTCTGCCGTTTTAACTGAAATTGACGCATCTGACATTTGTCGATTTTTTAGGTTCAGGTCAAGTTTGAGATCCTTTGGGATGGTTTTTATTGACAACTACTTAAAGCTGTATATCGCTTGTTGAACAGCTAACCAATCAAAATACATACTTTTTGTTTTATTAAAAGTAGTTTTATAACTAGATATTAAAAAAAATATACAGCAGTATTGGTCTTTGTAAATTTAAAATTCAAAATTAAAATCATCATGATAGAGAAATCCTTAGTAAGCCAGCTGAAATCGATAATTACTGAAGTATGGTTCAATATTGAAATCAGGATTTTAGAACTGGCACGAAGTGGAGTGGTAGTGCAGTAGCGAATGGCAGTCGAGTGGTGAAAAAGTGGCTTGGCAATGGAGTGGCGGCGAAGTGGTATGAAAGTGATTTAACGTGCACTGCTGTGGCAAACTACGTATGGTGCCACCGATTCATCAGTTACAATGTGAATTTTTTTTGATATTTTAAAATAATAGGAACGACCTACTTAAGTCAATAATCACAAGCCAAGCATCTGTAAAGTAAAAAAAAATCCACTTCGCCATCACTTGCTTGCCACTTAAAAATTAAACATATTCAAGATAAGTGGCACCAGGCTGGCACCACACCACCTGAAAAATTTCACGCCAATGCCACTTCACTTTTATGAGTGTGTCTTCATTTCTTTACATGGGTTTTAGCAATGCCACCTGTCACTAAGTCACCACGCCACTACCATTCCACTCGGTCGCCACTTCGGTGTGCGCCTTGTCTTTGGGCCAGTTTTTCAGTCGTGAGTTAAACCAGGGTTAGTTAACTCCAGATAAAAAATGTGTGTATAGTTAACTCAGGAAGCACTTTTTTAGTAGAGAATGCATGCGAATTGACGTAATAAACTGGCAGGATAAAATATCAAAACCGTATCTGTTCTGGAAATCAGAAGTTAACTCACCAAATGTTCACTACATTTGGTGAGTTAACTTCAGTTGAGTCAGCTCAGGTTTAACTTTAATATCGCACTGAAAAACTTGGGCCAGTTATACCAAAATTTGATCCGTGGTTCAGGAATTTTAAATCACCAATTTTGGCGGTACATATCTGTGGTTTAACGAAGGTTTAGGCATGTAATTGGCTACTAGTGTATAATTAAACCTTGAGCCATCGTTGACCTTCAGTTAATTCGCCGAAATCGGCGAGTTAAAATTGATGAACCACGGACTCAATTTTGAACCACGATTGTACAACTGGCCCTTAGAGTATCAAACTTTGTTCATAGTTAAAAATTATTTGACAGCTGATTTCTAGTTGAGCAAACTAATTGCATGTTTCTTTTCAATTTAAAAATAAAAATAAAAATTATTCAAAATTTCTCGCCTGAAAAAAAAAAAAATTGGAAGAGCAGGAGATGGCAGGGCACATTGTATAGTAATAAAACTGGCATTGCCCTTGTGCATTTTTTGTGTATCACCATTTCTTTTTCTACTTCCATCGAAAATGGGAATACGTTCATCTCTATTACGAGAAGAATTTTTAAGATTATAACATCTTAATTTTTGTAAATCACAACTTTCCTCAAACACATCCAATCTCATTGAATCAAGTTCTGTTAAGCAATCAAACATAAAAATCTTTTAGCATTCCAACGCATTGGGTTTTTGCATTCATTGCAATAAGGTATGCATACGGTCATCTGCCATATGAAAACATCTTTCTTTGCTATGGCTCATCCATGACTTCAGAGAGAGAGAGGAGGAATTACATGCGAAAAACTTCAATTTAATCAATAGGTAATTACATCGCAGCAATTAGGCTCTCTAAGCCAGCAACAGTAGTAAATGAATGAGAAACATCGCGTTCAACAATTCCAATTGAACGATCAACAACGTTCAATCGAATGTTGGATGATGACGATGACGACCACGAAGACGATCGACTATGCAACGACCGTAGACCGATCCGACATCCGACAACAGCAGAGTCAAAGACGATGCAAAGTCGCGGTTATGCAACATTATTCTAGTCATGTAGCACATCCTAAACCAGTCACGCACTCTTCTCTATAGTGTGTCGGTTGCCGGTGGTGCTGTAGTGATGGTGCTAGTGTTGTTGCTGTTGCTGCCGCTGCGCATGCTGCGGTCTGTCCGTCCAGCTATTCAACCAAAGAATGAGAGATCTTCATTCAGCAGCCATATAAATCTTCCATCGGTTCAATGGCATGGTTAGATTATCTCCAACTGGGCGAAGAAGAAGATTAGTGGTTGGGTTAGGTGAGTTTTTGAAATATCATGAATGGTTTGAAACTAGGAGAGCCATACAACTTTACAGAATGCCATCAGACTAAGAAAGACGCAGATTCCTCCTCATCATTGAGGTCTGAGAGAGAGATTGGCCAGAAGTTGTATACAAATTGTTGGCATTTCATAAAAGATCACATTCTGGATCATGGAAGTATGGCTACTCCCTTCTATCATGATCGTCACGATCTTTGATTGAGCTTTCGATTAAATGATTGTTCAATTCTTTAGATATACGAATTCAAGTCTGAAACGGTCATTATTTATAAATCATTTTATGACAAGTCTATCAATTAATCAAGTAACAAGATTTGAAGTCGATTTTTTTTATCAGGAAGAAATTATTGTTGCTTCTTATTCCTTTATTATAGAGCATTTTGGTTTGTTAAATCTAAAAAAAATCCATCGGGCTATTCAATGTATTGAACATATCTAAAGGCTCATGAAGACACAACAATAAGCAAAGTTTCCAGAAGAAATAAAGGTAAACGTAAGATATAGCAAGGCTCACGAAATCATTTAAGAAAAAAAGAAACAACTCCATATCCAACGATTCAAAAAATTCCTCTATTTAGATCGAGTTAATTAAACAAAATCCTCAAAAAAAAAAAAATCCGTAAAGGCTCCACACATCCTCTCATCTCAACAATAATGATGCCACACATCCTCCCGACCGACGAAGCGACATGACCTTAAAGGCAAAACAAACGAAATGAAAACAAAGAATTGAACATAACCAGAAGATTAACGATTTGGAGTCTTTGCCAAAAATTGTCACTGAATTCCTCAAGCCCCAGAGAAAACGAGATTGGCAGGCCCCAGCATGCATGCCGCACTAAATCGTTTCCAATCGTCAACCTTCCCATCGAAGGAGCTGAGCTGAAGCTGCAACGAGACTAATCGTTTGGTCCTCTCGCATTGGTAGGCAGATAATTATCTTGCGGCGAGTAACAAGGTTCACAGGTGGATATCACGATTGAGGACCCGCACTGCGTGTTTGGAAACCGATGAGACGTTTTTATTTTCGGTGGCACAGGAATCTTAGATATTTTAGCTGGAATTATCCCGAACCGAGTAATTTCGGACTTAAGGACCTTTTCTTGTTGCATAAAGAAAGAACTGATGGCTGATGGCAAAGCGCCACCAAAAATGACTTGATCAAGCAAATTCACAAGGCAAGGGCATATTATAGGGACTTGAGATCTGGAATATGTACTCCCAACTTGATATCGATTTCAATGGGATGACCACTTGGACCTGGATGGATATCATTCATTCAGCAATTATCCTCGTTCTGCTCATCGGTGTATACCTGGGAGACGATGAAGATGATCATTGTTGCTGTGCGGAATCTGGAATTCAGTAGCAGGAGTTTCGTGAAAAATTCCTCTCTTTTTCGTGCGTATGCACATTTGGAATTCTTGGCAAATTTACTTGGAAGAGCTACGACGACCAACGATTGCATTCTTTTCTGCGAACGAATTTGTGGTGTGCATCGAAATAAACTACGACATTGGACCACCAATTGACTTTTGGGATTTCGGAATGATCTACTATACACACTTTTTACCTGGAAGTATAGCCAAAGCAATTATTTGCATTTATTTTTTTTTTTTTTTCAGGGCGGTCTTTTCTTAGATCTTTTTGGCAAACAAATTAAAATTGCATCACGCCTTTTCCATGTCGGTAATTTCTGTAACCAAATATTTGTAGACATTGTATGTATAGAGGATGATCCCCCAAAGGTGGCTAATGAACAAGTTATATATTGATGTTCTTTACTTTCTGGTCAGTTTATTTATGTTAATTTTCTGGTTTATTGAATAATTCTACCGTCCGTCGCGTCGCCGAGAGATAACAACTGTTTTTAAGACCCGCCAGCTTTTTTTCTATTTCAACGTGTAATCTCTCAAAATGAAATGGATTTTGCTACCTAAGCAGGCCATTTGACAAGTGTTGCCACTCTCTTTTAGTGAAGGTTAACTTTAGTTTTTAGTAAGACATAAAACCGAGTGGAAAAATTGAAAATAAACGAAGAAGTAATTAATTAAACGAAATCAAAAGCAAATTAAGAGCAATAAATGTATATTCCAATATCTTAAAATTTCCTGTTGAATTTAAATTTCGTATTGTTCTATAGTGTCAAGACAAAAACCTGATTATGTCAAAGAACTCTCGAAGCTGAGACAGGCTTAAATTTTAATAACTAGTAGTTAAGGGTCTCTTCACTAGCAACTGTTTATTGTCTCGTATGCAGATTAACTGGCTGAACAGAATGGTGACGGAGACGGAACTGGAGCCGGAGCTGGAATAGCTGTCAAAATATTGAATACACGCAAATTTAATGTTGCGAACACAACGGAACGTAGACGCATACGGAGCTGCAGACGCAGACGGAAGAGTTCACCAACTTTTAACTCTTCACTTACGGCACTTTTGACGTTTCAAATTGTATGAAGAAAAAAAACAACTTTTTGGGTCGGAAAAAAATATTGTGGTTATTTGTATCGCGAAAAAAATTATTTATTAAAAGGAAAATTATTGGAAACAAAAAATGTAAATTCTGAGCTTGTACACAAGAATATTGTTGTTTTTCCTCAAAATACCTTCAAAGCTGTACAGCTCCATTATGGACATGTAATAAAAAATAACGTACGACACTTTTTGACAGCTCTTCCAGTTCCGTGATTCTATTCTGTTCAGCCAGTAAGTACCACTCGTGAGGAAACGCCACGCCGGTCGGCTTAAATTTCATTAAAAATTCGTAGGAGCGGTTTTCTCATTCGCAACAGAGCATCCGCAGTGATTCACAGTAGCGTTCTCTTTTCTTTACGTGAAATCGATGAAGAGAGTACTACACTACGATTCACTGCGGATTCCAGTGACTCACAGTACCGGTTGTCTTTTCTTTACGTGAAATCGATGAAGAGAGCACTACACTTCGATTCACTGCGGATTAATCCATTATCAGCATAAATATTTCATATATAAATTTCTTTTGTATTTTCTTAAATTTTGTATGTCATTTTTAAGTATAACTAGCGGATCCCGGTGAACGTTGTGTCACCATACTCCATGTATTGGTTATAGGGGTGTTACATCAGGCAACCAATTCGTATCAATAATAATGTAGAAAGAACATTCGAACAAAAAAAAAACAATTCGGAAACTACGCATTTAATTTCTATTATGACTTACCGAATTTTCCAGCAAAAATTTTCCAATTTTTATCTCCATAGTGTATTTATCTGGTTCAAAACGAATCCAACCTCATCCAATTTGGATGATATTCAGCTGAGTTATGCGCGAACGAAGAAAAAACTAATTCAGAAAGTTTTAAATTTCATGATGTTTTAACAATTTTCTGATTTTGTCGGTCAATTTTCTAATTTTCGTTCAAATTTTTTAATTTCAGTTCCATTAGGTCTTAAACTGGTTCAATACAAATCCAACAAAATAACCTCCATGCAGATCCAATGATCTTTAGCCGAGTTATGCGCGTACGAACACAATTTCATTTAAGAAATTTGGAAATTTTAAGGTGTTTTCACGATTTTCTGACTTTGTCGGTCTAATTTTCAAATTTTTGGGATTCATTTTAATATATATTAAGAAAATATAAGCATAAGCCTCAAAAATTTTATTTTAAAATAATCAGTAACCTGTCTCCAAAAAATTCATTTTACAAAAAAAAAAATATTTTTTTACTCCAAAAATATTTCTTTGAAAGTTTTTTTATATGCAAAGTTTAGAGGAACCTTCTGAGTAAAAGTTATATCCGAAATCTGTAAAGCCGTTAACGCGAAAGTTTGTTCGGAAACAAAAAATTAAACAGTTATCTATGGCAGGTTACCGTTGATAACAGTTTTTAAGAATTGTTTCTTTTACCGAAACGCAGACCACACACAATTTTTTTTTTTTTATCAAAATTGGTAAACTGGTTTTTGAGATAAATAACATTTTTAAATAATCGAAGGTAGATCTAACATACCGTTATTTTCAGAACTAACAAAAATCCAATTTTCACCTCGAGAGAATAAACTGTTTCCTAAAAAATTTATTTTATCCAAAATGATCAAAGTGGCAACGCCAGTTGACTTCGTTTGTTGGAAAATGCAAATGAAGATGTGAGCGCGTCATGTGTGCGTCAGTCCTTCTAAGTCTTTTAAGATAAAAAAAAATCACTTGGCAAGGGGACCACGGAGAGCAGTTTAGAACGTAATTAAGATGATACTTCATGAACTCGACTTGCAGGTGGTCAGTTCCTTCGTTAGCTATAAAGTATGCTGATTTTTCGTCTAGAACTGGATTAAACAGTGGATTACACCTTGCTACTGCCACCGCCGCCACCACCGCCACTGTTCAAGCCAATGTAATCTGCGCACAGTGGGCCCTACATATGGAAAGTCATACCCAAAACTAAGAAATTAATGTGTCATGTATAAAAGTGAAACAAAACCCTACTAAGGTATATTTTTTTTTATATTTCGTCTACCAAGATCTAAATATCTTTACTATCGAACATTTTTTATCAGTTGTAGTTAAATTCCGCATAAGGCTCATGGGCGTGTCAGATGAAATGAACATTCCATTAAGTATGTCGGTGAGGTTATCGTTTTTCTTTGAAACAAAACTCTCTATATGACTTAAAATCTGTAGTGCGAGCTTCTTTGGTCTCTTCACTCAGCGAAAATTACTGTGTTTTTCGTAAAATATTGGACCCAAAATAGAACCGTAGTTATTTTTGTGTACATTTTTGATTCTTGATACTTATTTTATGATAAATGAAACAAATAAGAAGAAAAACGCCAACAATAAAAGAATTATATAGTTTTCGTATTCGTGGACTATATTGTATGACCCTTAGTTGAAATGCGTTTTGCCCAGGCACGAGTTGGGCTCATAAGTTAGATGTTTTCGTATCTTTTAAAGACGCAATGTTTTGAATTTAACTAAATATTCATAGAATAATATAACTTACACTACTTTTGTACTGTAGATTTTATCATTGTCAACAATCATCGAACAAAATATTGCGTCCTAGAAGGGTACGGCAGCATCTAACTGATGAGCGCAACTATTGTGCCTGGGCGAAGCCTATTTCAACCAAAAGTCATAAAAACATTTTAAAGATTGAAATGAACATTTATTTCAAGTTTCATTAACAGGTCATTGAATCTAAAAAAATTTTAGGATTGTTTTTATACTGTCGCGCTTAAAAAAAGTCATCATTTGATAAAAGTAACTATAACCTTGTTCAAAGACGTCGTATCATTTTGATTTTAGTCTCATTGGATTCAGCGTTAAAATTTACCCCAAAATCATGTGCCATATGCTAAGATTGTACCAAAAAAATATTTCAGATTCAAAACATCCTCTCCCATCCCTTGCCCCCGTCTTTGAAAGCGACCATAAAAAAAGCGAACACGGGGATTTCGGGGAACTTTGGGTATGCTTGAGGAGGTCAAATTCTGCGTCGACACCAATCATTTTATATTATACTGATTGCTTTTTTGACCCTAGAATACGTATACTCCGAAAAATCATGTTAAACAATATCGGAAAATAAAATTATTAAAAAAATTCGCGCAACCCACTTTTGCTTTCGACTTCAGTTTGTTATAAACGAATAACTAGTGCATAAATGTGCATAAACAGTTTTAAAAGTTCGTTGCGCAATTTTGAAATAAAGTGAAATTAATTTTGTTGACTTACTGTTCTCCTCAAAATGAAATATTTCCCGTTAGAGATATAAATTTGATTACGAAAAATGTTTAATAAATTAATTTTACCTTGATCCATATAACATATAACTTGGTTTTTGTATTTGTTGCACAACACAACAACTAAAAAGCCTCAAATGAGTGATAAAAACACTGTAAAACACTTCCCGGCATCGAAATCCACTACTTCGGAGTAGGTATTTGGCTGTGGTAAGTACCTTCAAAGTAATTTAAATGGGACCAAAAGATGTCGGAATATGTAATCAACAAAAGCAATAACAAAAACATCGAACGGTACAGTTTTCCATTTTTGAGTTTTGGGCACGGCTCTGGTATAGCGGGTCCCAGTGTGCTGCGGTTAGACGAAAAGAATCAGGAATTTCTTTGCGCAGGCAGATCAATGATCTCTTCAATGGCGGCAATGCATTTCTCTCCGTTTAGTAATTAAAAAAAAAAAAAAAAAAAAAAAATACTGTTGTCTCTTGCATTGACTAAACGTCTAAGAGTGCGGTGGCGGAGTTGATGGCATCCATTAAGTCATCGGCTCTTCGTCGTCGTCTTATTTGATAGGCAGTCTGCTTTTTCCATATTAATTCTAATGATAGGGAGCCGTAATAATTGTGAGTGGTGTAGTAAAATGGATGTTAAGTAAATTCAGCCGCGTCGCTATATCATTTAGTCACAGGTTGACTCTTTAGTAGAAAAATATATGGAAAGAGTGTTGGTTTGAGTCTATAGATCGGCGGAATGCGCCACAAATGCCCTAAGTCGGGCTGCGTTAATTATGTTAAAAAGTTTTGGACTAATTGCTGGCTGGGCTGAGTTGTATCTATCGCGTGGGGATCGGAAATGCTATGAATGCTATGACGTCCGATGACGCTTTTAAAAGTGTCAACTTATTTTATTGTGTCGGCACTGGAGAAGCAGGTATATGGTATAGTGGCAGAGTGATAGTAATTTAGATGTTACTTTGTCATTTAAATTGGAATTTGAATGGATAAAGATAATTGATGTTACTCTCGTGGCTTGCAACTTAGGAGAAGCCGGACTAGAAGTGAAATGACTAAAAAAGTCGGACTTTGTATTTCAAAGGAATTTATAATGATTTTGGATTATATAACAATTTGGTTGTCATGCTATAAATTTTCCAAACACATCAATGACGGGTTCCGAGCATCAGCGGCTGCCATATCTATATCTAACGAGCTATCTTTAATCAGTTTTTAAGTAGAAGCAATAAATTTCAAATAATAAATTAAAGAACAAACAATGTTTTCTTATCATTTGAAATTCGAACTAAAAACTGTAACTATCAAGACTTTCCACCCGTTTTATCCGATAGAAATAATCCCATGATATTAATGATTTCCCCTTTCAAAACAAACAGCGAGTTTTTTTCAATATCTAACTAGAAAACCATTAATAGCTTTCTGATGTTGACTGTGACATCGAAATCATGTAAGGCCTCCCCTTATCAGATAACAATACAAAATTAACCAACCTTTTTCCAAGATTTCCAAGTGAATTACGATCACATAAAGATCGAAAACAATCTTAAGTGACAATCCAAAGATCGATGTGTCATAAATCAGACCGCTCGTTGAGCATCGAGATCCCACTACATTTATAGAATGTGGCAGCAGCAGCACTGGTAATGCACATTAACTTGGCTATTTAAGGCACTGGCCCACCGAATCGACCCTCATACAAATGTTGATAGCCATCTGTTTGAATGTACCTTACTACCGTAAAATCAATTGAACCCTCATTGGCTTTAAGACTTAAGTAGGTTGAGGCAAAGGTATTCGAACGTACCTATACAATTTTGATTGTCTTTGCACGACCGCCCATGCATGCAATGTTGTTGGGACAATAAGACCAACAATTCGAAATCAATTTTTGATTTATGCAGCTACAACTGAGTGATCACTCAACTGAGTTTAGTTTCCTTTTTTTGTATTTTCTTGGAAATTATAGTGTGCGGCAGCAATTTAATTGCTCATATAACGAGGCTGTTTAAATCAATAAATTGATGGTTCCATTCAACCATATCGAAAACAATTAAAAAGTATTAAATTTAGTGATTGTTTCATATTAACACTGAATAATTATTCAATTGATAACATGCTTATGCGAACCAGAAAATAAAACATTATATTATTATTATTTTAATTATTTAAGGGAAACACAACAAACAAAAAATTGATTTATTTATTTTTCCTTTTATGATGAATTTTTTTGGGAACATAAACATATGTATGTTTATAATTTCACTCACATTAGGTTAAATGTAGACGAATTCAAGTAATTATTTTATTTTTCATCGGAATATTGTGGTAACGTGCGGTCGCGAACAACGTAGAAGATCATATGGCATTGGCATGACAGTCAAGCTTCCGGCTGAACAGAATGATGACGGAGACGGAACTGGAGCCGGAGCTGGAATAGCTGTCAAAATATTGAATACACACAAAAAATGTTCCGAACACAACGGAACGTAGCCGCATACGGAGCTGCAGCAGCAGAAGGAAGAGTTCACCAACTTTTAACTGTTCACGTACGACAATTTTGACGTTTCAATTTGTATTGTATGAAGAAAAAAAAAAAATTTTTGGGTCGGAAAAAAATATTGTGGTTATTTGTATCGCGAAAAAATTATTTATTAAAAGGAAAATTATTGGAAACAAAAAATGTAAATTCTGAGCTTGTACACAAGAATATTGTTGTTTTTCTTCAAAATACTTTCAAAGCTGTACAGCTGCATTGTGTGCACGTAAAAAAAATAACGTACTACACTTTTTGATAGCTCTCCCAGTTCCGTCTGTAGTTCCGGTTCCAGCATTGTATTCTGTTCAGGCAGTAAAATGCTAATATTCTTATACATTTGTAAAAATGAAAGATATCACACATGCGACATTAGCTTTTGCAGACTGTATAGAAAACATATTTAAAGAGATCAAAACCAGAATTTGTATGCAGGGTGATTCACCTAAGGTGTGAATACAAGCTAAAACGCGTAGGTTGAGTTGAGACAAGAAAAAATTCGTATGAGGGGGGGGGGTCTATTTCCTCCATTTTAGGCGGAAGCGGAAGTTTTCTTAATAATCGACTTAAAATAGAAAAAAGTTATTAAAAAGCAACGGTAATATTTCGAAATTCGTTCTTTTTTTTTAAGTCATAGAAAAGTGCCGCTAACTTCAGCCGTTCGGATGCGGCAATAAACTGTAGGTCCCCTCCATTCCTGCAGACACGCACACACAAGATTGGTTGAGAGTTGTAAGTCACTAGGCTCTGGTTCTTCATGAGCCGTTGTGCCACCAAATTTAATTTTTACTTGTATGTCCACTTTTTCATTGAATTACCCATCATCCGAAGATAAATTGTTTGACGATAATGAGGTGATCTTTACGTGAAAACTTCAAAATTCAATTTCGCTGATAAAATTTTGGGCATTGTGTGCCCACTTTTCAACATTGCACAACATTGATAAAACTTATGAAAGTTTAAAGAGAGTACTTTGTTTTATTCTATAGCAGTTTAATTGGAATCAAAGCAGAAAATGATATCTAAGCACATTTTATAAAAAAAAGTATTTGAAATGAAAAAAAAAATTTATTTAAAAAATAGCAACACTTACTAAAAAGTGTTTTACCTTTTTTTAAAATCTAAAACACATTGTTCATTTTTTTTTTTTCAATTCAACTTATTGCTGTTTCCTAATAGTTTTCGAAACGAAAATTACTTCCAACTTTAAAATGTTGAAAAATAAAAAACTCAATACTGATTTTTTTCACAATTTTAAATACAAAGTTCTAAGAGGTTGTTAATACGAAAGCTAATTTCAAACGTAGTATTTTTAATTGTGAAAAGAATGAATATTCAATTTTTTTATTTTTTAAGTTTGAAAGTATTTTTTTTTTCGAAAACTATACATAAACAGAAATAAGTTGATTAAAAAAAGAAAAAGAATTAAAGAACAGACTTCTAGCTTCCATTCCACCACATCTTCAAGGGTTTATTTGACTTTTCTGTGAATTTTTAACAAAACTCAATTACTTAGTCCGTATCTGGTTTGATCTGTCTTGGTTCTAAGTTACTATCTTAAAGAAACGAGAGTTCTGCCGGGAAGCTATCAGTTGCTTTTGGAATATTTTATAAGCGGTTTTATCCTACCACATTTTTCTGCTTAACTGCTTTCATTGTTAAATTTATTTGATTAAAAATTATGCCTACATTTTTCACAAAACTATTAAAGCACTTAAACATACATTTTTAACTTGAACTCGAAAAAAAATCAATAAAATTTAATTTAAACTTTTGGTTTCGAATAAAAAGTAAAAAAAAAAAAGAAACTTGACTTCTGTGTATGTCTACTGCATTAATTTTAGACTTGACAGTTTTTCTTTTCATAATCTCTCTGAGATCTCGTGCAAGAAAAATAAATAACCCAAGGAACTCAGGACGAAAGGTTATTCCAAAGAAATATTCCACCAAAAAGAAAAAAAAAAACATTTTCGGCATCAAATTTGAATTTTAACTGCAAGATATTGTATTGCATTGCAAGCATCATACGTACCTATGAGTGGTGGTATGTATAGGTATATTGCAGCAGGCCCAGTTTCCACCTCACAGCTTTTAGAAGAGTTATGTGGCACAGATACTCGGTGTGACATTTAAGACAAATTTCCAACGCTTCAGTCTATATCTAAGACTTGGCCGATTTGCATAAAAGGCTTGAATTGCTGGCTGCCATACACTCTGCTCTTGCTATACTCTCTCGCTTCCCGAAATAACAATAGAATTCAAGTTAAAGGCTTTTATATGCAGATAGTATACATTTATGTATAGGTGCAGAGCTATAAATTCAGGAGGCTTGCTGCCACTGTGTGTGCGCTCGCTCAAAAAGGAACCTTTTCGCAAAAGGTGGCAAAAAATTTGCATATCTGGATATTGAAATGCGATTAACCGATTTGGTGAAGATTTACGAGCTAAGCTGGGTACAATTCATTTAAGAGCGGCGGCAGGGAAGATGTATTTGTATTTAAGCTTCCAAAAAAAGAAAAATAATACAAAAAAAAAAGGAATTAGTCTTTGTGAACACGGACGATTACAGATGTAAGCATGGATTTGTGCATATATGCATGCAGGAGAGGAGCTTACGCTGGTATGTTATTTATTGCTATTGTTGTTGTATATCTACCTACATGGTCACAAGATATTTAGTGTTGACCTGGTGTTGTATTCTCATTAATTAAGTAGACTATGTGCTGTCCTAACCCTAAGCATACTTCTGGAGCATGACACAAATTTACAAACCATTTGAAGGATAAAAATGTCTTCAGAGGAGACTATGGAAGGGTTGTAAAACATAGTGTTAGGGGCTTTTTAATTTAAATAATTAATGAAAGAGCATGCTGTTTAAAAATAATGAAACCCTGAGCTTTTCAGTATTTAAATTATTTAAAGCACCTTTTTGAAGTAAGTAATGGTTTAAGAAAGATTTTCTTTCGTTCCCATCAGAAGGCCATATCTATTATTATTAAATGTAATTGTTGATTTTTTGGCATTTACGTAGAAGATGAGAGACAGCGTATGCATACGTAGAGCTCAGGCTTGTAAAAGAATTCAATCTTTTGTGAATGCATTCATTAAAAATCATTCACTGACTTCAGTTAAAAGATTGCATTCATTGACTTGACTTTGAGACTTCATACTTCAAAATATGGAATTATTTCACCGGAAAAGATTGCAATCATTTTTTCATCATTCATTTTACAAGGATGAATTGAATGCAATCATTTGTATTCTTCGCGTTCTTTGCATTCATTTGCATTCTTTGCAATCATTTGCATTTTTTTGAATTCTTTGCATTCTTTGATTGCTTCGACCTCCGTTATGTGCTCTGATCCCAATAAACGTTTTCCGAATTGATTGAGATTTTTTCATGTTCATATAACCCTTGGTCATAATTTTGCGAAAAAAAACTGTGCAAATATGTAAGAATACCTACAAATGAATGCAAAGAATGCATGAAAAAGATTGCATTCAATTAATTACTGTAAAATGAATGGCATTACACGTTAAATTTGAAAAAAAGTTTACAGTGAAATAAGATGCGAACTGAGGTCATTATTAAGACAAAGCATATAGATGACTAAGTCACTACAAGAACGCTGCAAACCAGCTTACTTCTTAGATTTCTCAGCAACTTATCGCAGTTACCACAAAAATCACTTTTGCTTATATGCGTGCGTATGCCTTTCATTTTTGAATTGAATGAAATGTTCAAAGTCAAATTACAAGAAGTATTCGGCATCCTTAATTGCACACACAAAACATTTCATCTAGGTATTGAGGAGTATTCTTGAGCACACACTGTATTTTATCCCAGCAATCATGTCACATTTGAGATGGAACAATGCAAACATTTGCGCCACCTTTAAGGACCCCATAATCGACAATTGTCCTCTTGGTCGTCCTACAATTTGCGGCCTTGTCAACATGTGACATTGCCTTCACTAGCTATATGTTTTGTTATAATGTTGAGGCGAAAGCATATCAAAAGCGCCTGGCAAATGATTTGATTGCCTTTAATACTCCATAGTACCTATACCTAGTCCTTCTGATGGCTAAAGGCTATAGCCTGACCATGGCCCAGAGACTTGAAAAGAAGACGCGCCGCACTATAGGTAAAGGTGGCCGCGACATAGACGATACGCCTATGGAAAGTGCAGTCATCTTTGCGGCCTCCAAACGTCCATCCACCGCACATATAGCAAATGGAGAGAAGATTCGCTTGTCACATTAAATTGTCGCTTTATAGCATCTAATCTGGCAATTTAAGATAATCCGTCTAGTCGTCGTTCTTTGTCATTGTCATCGCTCTAGTGGAGCTCAATGTTGTGTTGTTCTGTGTTGAGGTGGTCGAAGAAGCTGGTCGTTGAAAAAACGTCTTCGTCTAAACGTCGTCGTTACTATATTGTTGTTGCTGTTCTGCCGCCGCGCCGCGTTGTCAGCCAGCGCAACGGATAGGAATCATGTCCCCTGTCAATTGCAATTCCAATAGGTGCATCTGTTCGAATTGAAAACCGAAGCAAAACAGCAGCAGCAACATCAGCCCAAGCAATGATATGACGATTTCGATAGATGAGACAGGCAAAATGTTGACAATAACTATTCTTAGGGTGACCATTCTAAAGTTCTAGGAATTTAAAGGGAAAAACTTAGACTATTTCGATAAATGAGATTAATTAATTTGAGTAAGGTAGAATTGATTGTCAGCTAGAAAAATCGGCACACTTAAAACATGAATTTAAAGCACTTCTCCCCTACAAGTTAAATCATTTAGGAAGCTTGAGAAAAATAGAATGCTATTTAGATCATCAAAAACAAAGGCGTTAACAAGGGTGCTGTTTAAAAAAAAAATTTAATACATAAAACCTTGCATGTTTACTAGGGCATTATTATTTTAATTAAAGTGTTTATTTCTTACTAAATGAGATAAACTCTAATTATTAGACTTAAATCCCGGGGCCTTATTTTATTACATCGACTAATAAAATAAATTTATTCATTTTCTATTTTTTTACATGTAATACATATTTCTATACTCTGTCCAACAAAAATTGTCAGTACAACAGAACCTATGGGAAAGATTTTTTCAACTAAATGCTTAGCTTTGTTCCCGACCTTGACCAAAACTGCTATAATTGTCACAATTTCTCAACAATTGTTGCCCAAATCCTGTTCCACACTTCAAAAATTCGGCAGTTTTGGACAAAAGAAAGCGCGGCCACGAGAGAGAAAAATATTTCCCCTTCCTGACAATTTCTCCCCAAGAAATTTCTTTGGGCCGAAAATGGCAAGTTTGAGTTCTGTCGAAAAATGGCAGTTTCAATTAAAATAAATCATATATTCTGTTGACTAAGGGTTGCCCTAGTGTTATTTTTATTTTAGTTTTGGTAGATATGTTGTTTTTGTATGCTTTTATCAATATATTAATTAGTAAATTTTTGTATATTTACTTTTCATTTACCAGAAGCAATCATGAATTTCTTTCTTGAGAATGTTGAGTTGAAGTAAATTGTGGAATTATTATAACAAAATTTATGTTTTACAAGTTTATTAATACTTTGCAATTTTTTTTTATTTTGGTTATAAGTTTTTGGAATTTTTTATAATGAATTATTATTGATCCATGGCGACTCTAGTCGATTCTTGTGTTTGACGTTTAAAAAGTGGCAGAAATGTTTGCCCAAAAACGTTCCAGATTTTTTCGGCAGTTTTCTTCTCTCTGAGAGAATTTCATCCCCACTCCTTAAAATTTGACAAATTGCCATAAAAGTCGGGAAAAATGCTATTATTACAGAAGTGAGGAGACATATATGTATCTAAAGACACATAAGTAAAGCAAAGTAGGAGTATGTATGTAAGTAAGTAAAGTTCTTTTCAGCGTAAGAATATTACCTCTGAATAAAAATTTTCAAAGAAATATTTTTTGGATTTAAAATAAAAATTCTATTGTTTTAAGATTAAGAATTTATGATTTTTTTAATTTCAAAGAAATTTTGTATTGCTTAAAAAAAAGGAATTTTTTGCTGCATAAATTTACATTTTTCAAAAATTCAGACGTATTATATTATATTATGTATATTATTTTTTATATTTTGTTGAGATTAAAACTATTTTAATAGTTTAAATCACGCGAGCTTCATAGTTCTTTACAATTTCCTCTAAATTATTATGCGTAAACTTAAAAATTATTTTACTATAATGTATATTTAAATCCTAAGCCACTTTGATCACAATGTAAACTTCGTGCGATCCAGCCGTGCATTCCATTACTTTAAAAAACGAAAACAAGCAAAATTTGTTGACTGAGGTAAACTATAACTGTCTAACTATAAATGTGTAACATTTTTTTTTTATTTGTATTGATTAAATTTAACTTATATTCTGGTCACACTAGTTATTGAGCACCCAAGGCCACTCTCCCAATCCCAAACACAAGCATTCTAATGGTGTTTTATGTTTTGTTTGTCATAGGAATGACGCTAACCCAAAGAAACATTCAGCGGCAATCAGTTTCGCTGTTTTGCGGTATGTTACCAGTTACCATTTACCAGAGTTATCCGCCAGAGAGCTTCAGTAACTGGGAAAACATCTTCCCATCATCGAAGATTCGTCGCCATGGTCGATCGGTCCGGTCGGTGTGGTGGTCGGACGACCGGACAGCTTGAACCATGTTGACTTGGGAGGGGAATTGAATCTGCTGAGTTCGGTGCCGGTACCATCTTATAGTAGAGGCGCTTTATAGCCGTGTAATGAAAATACCAATGTTTACAATGAACAAGCCTCAAAGTCAAAAGGCAAAAAGCAAAACCATCGCCTAGCATCCTCAACAAAAGGGAAAATATCAATTTACAGCTTTTAATTGTTAATTTTTGCATTGAATTACTTGTGATCGAAGGTTTGTGTGCGCCAAATTGCTGCTGTGATGCTCTTCTGCCGCCATTATTGGAGGTTGCAATAAGTCAGGTGGGGCTTCATGCTGGTGCGACGGCGGCGGGAGGAGAGGAATATATAGAAATACCGCAGTGCCAGAGTGGAATGTTTTGTGGTTAACTTCAGGGGCATTTTGTATGGAATAGGATAAATGGTATTTGGAAAAGTCTGTCATTCGTCTTGGGTTACACTCGTAACGAGGTTGTTCACCTAAAGACCAAGCACATTAGCTGGTATATTAAAACCATCGATGATGATGATGATAGATTTTAATCTTAACGAATGGCCATGATGGTTGCCATGCCGCAGTGGTCCGATAGCGGTGTGGTGTTTGGCACAAATTGATGAAGACCCCGATTTGGGTGGGAAAAATAAATAACCATTCAAAGTGGGCTAAAGAAGGACAGGCACTGCATGAGACATTGAAAATACACAGAGGTTTAAGAACATCATCAAGGTTAATGCAGATTTGTTTGATGAAATTCGCAGAAGTCATTCATAAAAGTTTATTCAATTTTTAAGAATCTCGTCAAAGGTATGCAACGCTAATTTAATTAATGTCCAAGTTAATGGAAATAATGTAATAAACCTTCAATAATCACAAAATTTTAAAAATCAGTACAAAATTATACAAAGCCAAGAACGTTCGACCCAGAAAGGAGTTTGTTTTTAGTTAAAAATCTATAAAATAATTAGAAATATTCTTATAATTCCACAATATTCTCCAAAGTGTTCAATTGAAATTGGCATTATGAATTCTAAAACAATTTCATTAAATAAAAATTCCATAGATTTTAAAATGAAACCATAAATGTCAATAAATTTTAAATAATTCACAAAAGTGAACTCTTCTACCTCCATTTTCCCAAATTGTATGTAAAGCTAAGATAATACCTGGTCACTTTTTAAACTTAGCTCTTTGTATCAAAATTAATGCCTTCCTTCAAAAACCAACAACCAACATCAGTGATTCGTAAATAAGAGGATTTCAGAAAAAAAAAATAGGTAGAATTTGTGTTCACTCTATTTCTCAACAAGCATTAATAACGAACCACTATAACTGAATTTTCAACAAAAATAAATTCAGTCTCTAAAAACATAAATTAAAAAAAAAATATTTTTAACCACCAAAATAGCAAGCATATAACTCTCACAGGACTAAAAAAAAAAAAACGAATCAGGACTCCACAAACATCAGGCGCGATTTCGATATAGCAATAGTCGTCTAGTTAGTTACCTGAATATTGTATTGTTCCATATCTTTGCAAGATTCCTTTGTCGAGGACACAACTCTGCAAAACTAGCAAATTCCAGACTTATATATACCAAAACCAAAACCAAAAACTACAACTGGAAGGATCAAGGACCAAGAAGTGCGGTTTGATGATGTAGTGGGTTCTTCAAACTTTTACTCTTGACTCTGAATGCTGTTGGCTTTTAGCCCATTCTGTGCTGACTCCCTGTTCGAGGTCTAACCTCAGTCGGGTTGAATGTCATTGTCCGGAACTATATATACCTAAATACAAGTCCAGGTCGGTCGGTGGTGTCGTTTGGTGTAGCTATAGGGTACCTGGTGTACAAGGAGTTCAATTTTGAACAGTTTTCGAGGACTGTTCCTTTCCAAAGTTGGTTGTTAAAATATTTATTAAGTTAGCCATTTTTTGTGTTTTGTATTTTTGGTGAAAGGTGTTAAAAAGTTTTGCGACGAATATTTTAATAAAATTCTTTGGCCTTTAGGGTTGAAAAAGGGTTTTTTTTTTTCTTTTGACAAAAACTTTTTTTAAGGACTGCCTTTATCCTTTTTCAGATCAAGAAGGGCTTCAATAATGGTAACTTTGTTCTTTTGTACGTTCTCAACTGAACAATTCGAATGGATTTTATGAAAATGTAAAAAAAAATACTTCAGGATGTGGCAGTTGAGTTTTATTAAAGAAATTGAGTTGATATAATAAAAAAATTTAAAAAAAAAATGTAAATTTATACACACTAACACTATTTCAATGAATGCAAAATATTAACGAAAATATTTTTACTTGTTCTATAGCAAAAATATTGGTTTCGTTAAAAAAAAAGATTTTATAATAAAAATGATGACACTACGATGATGAAGAGTTTATTTCATTATTGTCCCTCGGGTCGGGCGGTGCGGGTACTGGCTATTTCAATATTGCCACTCATTTTCTTCACCAGAATTAAGTCACACAACATTAAAATATTAATAAATAAAAATAATAACACAGCAGTTTCAGCTTCACTGTTCGGATGCTCCTGCTTGTACTTGGAGCTGCAGATACTCAGATTGTCGTTTGTCCCGCTGATTAAGAAGAAGTATAAAATTAATATCATATTAACAGCTATTTGCAAAACAAGCGACTGAGGAGGTGGATAGTTTGCTGTTTTATAGAATTTTTTTTGTAATTTATCTTAAAAAGAGAACTTTTCAAATATTGAATTATCGTTGGCCCGCAAACTCCGTTACGCTTCCACATTTTATTTTTTTTTTTTCAAATAGAGAAAAATAATTCATCAAAATATGTTTTTTAATCAACACATCATAGCTTTAACGTGTAAAAATAAAAGTTGTTGTAAACTTTGTTGTAGATTAAAAAAAAAAAAAAGTGCGTATACGCCCTAGTGAACCCAATTTGAATGAATTTCATCTCTTTGTTTATTATATAAATCTCATATATTTTGTCACTTAGACTATTTATTTTGACTTGATTGAACTTCGATGATGGAAATGTCCGAAAAAGTGGTTTTCGCCACACCGTCCGTCAGTCTGTGCTTTTGTGCGTTGGTGTGTCCACTGTAATTGGAAATAGAGCCTTAATTGAGTGCCAGATTTGCTTCAAATTTGGTACATAGCATTTTTATGTGTTTCCCTAGAGGGCAAATTAAATTTTTTAATTATTTAGGTCATCTAGAACAGGTAGCTGCCATAGAAAAAATTCAGTTTTTTTAATTTTCTCAAAAATTACTCTAAAATTTTTGATTAAACTTAGCATCTATAAAAATTAAAATGGCTGTCAGACAACTGCGTTTCAAGTTTTTGCCAAAAAGTCGTATTGCATAAATATAGGGATTTTATGTTAAAAAAAATACTTTATTTTCGAGTTATTCGCTATATCTTTGGTTTTGTCATAATTTTGCAATCTGAGCAATTAAATCAAATATTTTATTTGAAAATATGTTTTTTTTTAACGAAAAAAAAATAATTTTGCAATCTGAGCAATTCAATCAACATTGCATTTAAATTTTGAAAATATGTTTTTTTTAAACAAAAATAATTCAAACATAAAACCAATATTTTTAGAACTTTTGACTTTACAACTTTATGCACAAGTCAAAAAATTTAAGGGAACAAACAAAATTCTACATTTTTTAGTGTTTTTTTGAAGAGCTGTATCTCTGTGGAAAGTGGCTGTTTTGAGATGAAACAAAAAATATTCGGAAAATGTATGTTTTTTGTGTTGAGAAATTTTAGCAAATGATTTTTTTAAGTTATCGTTATTTCGGAATCATAAGAAACAGGACAAGCCAAAAATTTTAATTTTTAAAACTTTTTTTTTTTGAACAATGTCACTTTCTTTAAAAAAAATTTTTGCCCGTTAAATTTATGCATTCGATCACTTGTTTTTTTAGCTTAAATTTCGTTTTTTTTTCGGTGTGCTATGTTTTTTTTTCAGAAGAATATCTGGTTTTGAATGAGAAAAGAGATTTTTGTAAACAATATCGTAACAGGGTATGCCGACACGGAAATTTAAGAGTATTTTTGAAAACTGGAACTAATTTTCCACAAAATCTTTTTGAAACTTTATAACAATTAATTTTTTTGGCCCCTCACCGTTAGATTAAAAAAAATGCAAAAAAACAACTTTTTAAAGACTTTTAGTAAATTCTTTACTTCTTTACAAATACTGATTGCAAGACTAAACTAAGTAAAACATAAAGAACTATAAAGACCACCAATATTTCTGTAAAATTGCAAATTGATCCATTGAACCGTTTTCCGTACCGAATGATCAAAGTCTTACAAGGCAATAAATTGAAGAAACAAATTGTATGGTTCAAAAACATTGAGAAATTTTCATCAAAATGGAAAAGAAAACAACAATTTTTATCAATTTTTTTCACAGTTTAGCGTTAGTAACAATACTAATAAAAATTTAAAAGAAAAAAAAAAAAACATTTTTTCGAAAAAAAAAATTAAGACAAAATTAAATAATTTTCTCACAATTTTTGTTGAAAAGATTGTTTGTTTCAATGTGTTCCTTTAATTGGTTTGTGCGGCTTCGATCCAAAATTTTTTAAAGGCAAATAAGAACATCTTGTTTGAGTCCACTTCTTTTACAATATTTTTTCGCCATGTAAACTTTTGTAAATCAATATTCGCAATAGCCTAAACAAGTGACGCAACTGTTTATATCCTTTACCTTAGTATGAAGTTTAATTAACAAAATCTGGCTTATTTAGATGGGTTTTCCTAGTTACCCCTTTTTATTTTTTTATATCTGTTAGATTCACATTTTTTCCATAGATACATATTAATATTTGAAATATTAATTGATTGAATTGAATTATTAAGATTGAATTGAATTACATACATACATATATGTTTTGTTATGTTAAAAAAAATAATAGATGATAATAGTAAAAGAATGTTTATTTTTTTACATTATAAGTTGAAGACTTCGTTATCTTAAAAATATTTGATTTAAACAAATTTGATTGCAACAAATTGTTGCAAAATTTAAAACGATATTTTAAAACTTTAACAATACGAAAATATTAATATAAGTAGATACACATGTTTTATATATTGTAAATAATTTAAAGAACATTTCACTGCTTAATCATTTGATCACAATCGACAGGATCTTTTTGATTTGAAATTGAATTGGAATTAATGCGAGTTCAACTTGCTGTTTTTGTTTTTAAAGCAAATTTATATAAAAGTACAAAATTTAAATCACAATAAACTTCTTTTTGATATTAAAAGTAATTCATCAATTATTACAAAATTTTTAATACGAGATTTGATCGAAAATATCCTCAAACGAATTTATTTAAAACAACGATTATGCAAAAACACCGAAATGTGTAAAAAAAAATTATAAAAAATTTAATTTAAAATTTTTAATAAGTAAAATTCTATTTAAGTTCGTCTTCTCCTAGATGCCTCATCAGCACATATAGATGAGATTATGTCCCTCACAGATTCCCTTCCAACATTGCACTTCGCCATAACATGATTGATGATGTCTTCAATGATGTTCGTGTTCAAAGGATTATCCCCATCTAAACTTTGTGTAGCAAGGGTGTAGCTATTGAAATAATGTCCAATTAAAATTCTTGTACTTTTATTAAAGGACTTCCATGGAATACTGTCGTAGAAGCTTTTTGATATAAATGTTCCATTCGATCCTATCACCAAATGATCGTTAGCATATGATTCTGGGTCAGGATGCCAGTTGCTTGGAATTATTTTTGATTCTGTTTCGGTAGCGGCTGTGGCTGCGACTGTTCCTGAATTTTTACTCTTTTTTCTACTTTGATTTTCGTTGGTTTTTGATTTTTGACGAACTTTTTTCTCCTTTGTGGGATTATAAGCTGATGGGTTTAGTTTTTTGTCATTTCCGGGTAATCCTTCTACCAGTGTCCTTATTTTCGTAATATACTGCTGGCCAGGTCCTGGTTTCAATAAAAGTTGTTGTCGGTATATTGGATCTGGGCTAACGGACAGGTCATTTTCTGTAGCGTTGTTTAGTCCAACGAAACGCGAGTTCATTCTTGAGCCTGAAAAGGGTATTGGTTGTTTGACTTCTATCGGTTCATCATCATCAGGTATGACAACTAAATCTAGGGGTCTATTTTCATCAAAAGGCAATCTATCTCCATTAATATTCGAACTTGGTTTGGCCTCAGAAGGTTTATGTCTCTTCGATTCAGAATTAAGTCGGGCATCAGAAGCTGCTACACGTTTCGCCACTTGTCTCAGCTGCGATTGATAGCTTTGATGAGAAGAAACAGTTAAAGGCAGTGGTCTTAAAGGTACAGGTGCTATTGGATAAATCATTTTTGGGACAGTGTGAGAAAAGGGCAAACTATCCATGCTATTTTGTGGCTTTACGAAACTATTGATTGGAGCTGTGTAATATGGTTTGAATGGAATCGGTGTAAAATTATAACCGGCATGAGGCGGTGGAGGGTATTGCATGCCTTGCAAGTAAGTAATTGTATGAATGTTGTGTTGTTGGTAGATTTGATTAATTTGCTGAACAGAAGTTGTTGGAATTCCAGTTCCGAAAGGAACAGATGGTGGCAGGTAATAGGGTAGAGCCATTATTTCGTTGGATTGATTGACCTACAAAAAAAAAGGATTATTTACATTAATCTTTAAAAAACATATTTATTTATAATTTGTATAGCACTAGAACAAAAGGATATTAGTCAATCTTAGCGAGACTTTTTACGGATATTTGATAAAAACTAAACACTCTTGATTTACCGACATTTGATTCATGCTGGAACTTGCAAGCAGGTATATTTTTATGAAAACTTAATTATTCATGAATATTTTCATAGAACTAATTTGAACAGGATCAATAAATTGTCAAGTTGCTGCCTAGTCTAATATATCCTTCTTAAATCTTAGTCTGTAATCACATTTGAATCAAAAGAATGGATCAAAGACTGATTTCTAAAATAATAATAAAGGAATCGATACAATGCAATGAGCCTTTCCTTGGACTTTAAATAATTTTCGAAGCCAAAGAACCATAAATGTCTTACCAAATGAACCATGACCAAGTAGCCAATGATCGAAGGATGAAAAACTACATTCTTATTCTCATCATCCCAGTCCAATGATGTATATGGTGAAGAATAATATTTTATTATCATAATATATGTTACGTGTTCAGAGATCGCAAAATGCCACCATCAACGGAACCCCATCCAGCAGCCAACAACAGGAACAGAAGCCGTTGCAGGTATCAGGTCGAATTCTTAAACAAAAATTGCAAACAACTGTAGTTGTTGTGTGCTACCACAATACAACACAACACATCAGCAGATTCAAGCCAAAGTAGATAGGTACCGTACGTGTGTGTCCGTATTTTTTAAAACACGAAAGAATTTCCAACTACAGCATTTTATACCCGTATATCCTCAAACAAGATATAAGCTGATATTTTCCCTCCTACATCAGTGTTCGCCACTTTTTTGGCTTTTATTTTTCGATTCTGGTATCTATCAAGTCGATATCGGTGAATTTCATCGAACCGTGTCTGTGAATCTTTAAAAAGGAACACACGATGTCTTGTTCTGGTCTCCCGCACTTGCATTGAATTATGCATTGCAGATTATGTCGATGGATGGGGATGATAAAAGTTATGATGCTGATGACTTCGGTTTGATTTATATGGTGAAAGTATAGATATTAAGCAAAATAGCACTAATATCAAAGTTGTAGAAAATGCACTATAATCAATTTAGACAATTTTTTAAAAAATGGTTTAAAGTTTTGAAAAATCAAATTACTGTGTGACATAATTTGATTAAAAGGTTTTCTTTTCCATTTTCTTATACAAAAGCATTGAAGTTAAAATGGTTTTCATTCTGTATTCTGAAATTAAAACAATCAATTGTTTTAATACACATTTTTTTACATAAGATTTCTGAATCACGTGCATTATCTCAGGAACCAGTAATGCTTAGGAATTGAAATTTGTTCAGACCGGTGCCTGTTCTTCCTTAGCTTAGAAATTATTTTGAATTTAAAGTTTCTGACTTTGTTGGTTTTGAAAATTCTAAAAGTGGTTTAGTGCCAAGAACTTATTTGAAAATTATAAAATCTACTTTACTACTTACTAAGTAGAAATATATATACAGGGTGTTCGGTATAAGGTGCACCAAAAGGCTAGAACAAGTAGGCTGGGTTAGGGCAGGAAAAAAATCGTATGGGAGAGGGGGTCTATTTCCCCCCGTTTAGGCGGGAGGGGCAATTTTATAAAAAAACTGACTTGAAATAGAAAAAAAAATATTAAAAAACAACGCTAACACCTACAATGTCATAATACATATATTGTTTTAAAGTCAGAAATAAATTTCTTTATTTTGTTTTCAATTCGAGTTACTAGAGAGAACAGTTTTTGAAAAATTAATTTAAACTCAAAACTTTAAAAAAAAAATGAAAAAAATTGTATTCAAACTAATTTTTTTCAAAATTTTACGTAATTAAGTAAAAGTTTTGTTTATAATATTCAAAGTTCGTGTCAATTTTCAGTCTATTAGGGAAAAGAAAATACTTAATTGTCTTTTTGTTTTTGAGAAAATTAAAATAAGGAGGGGAAATTTTCTAAAAAAAATGAATTAAGACAGAAAAAAAAATTATTAAAAAACAACGGTCACTATTACAATGGCATGTTATACTTTTTTTTGTAGGACCATCAGAAAACTATTCCTTTATTTTCTTTTTAAAATAAGTTATTTTAGTGAACAGTTTTTCAGAAATTAATTTTCAAACTTGAATTTTTGAAAAAAAAATTAAAAAATTGGGTTCAAACTAATTTTTTTCAAAATTTTATGTTATTAAGTAATATGTTTTGTATGTATAATATTTAATTCTCCCATCAATTCTCAGCCAAACACTAAAAACCAGATGTCCAAAAGGGCATCGAATATCAAAAACAAAAATATTTCTTAATAACGTAAAATTTTGAAAAAAATTATTTTTTCTTTTACATAGCAGACTTGAAGACTTGAATCGAACTCGAATTGAAATTTTGGTATAATGTAACAGATCGAAAGACTGAATTTTAATGATAGGCATCTTAGTGCAGTTACTTGAAATTAATGTTTTGTTTTAAGTGTGTGCGTGCGGAATCCAATTTTTGGGAATCTTGTTTCAGTCCAGTTAGTTCCTAACACCCCGGTAAGTGTAGCCGCTGTTTTTTAATAACTTTCATTCTATTTCTACTAGTCCATATCTTAGAAAATTGCCCCTCCCATTAAACAGGGTGAAATCGACCCCCCTCCCAAAGGTTTTTTTCTTGTTTCGACTCAACCTCATTTTTTAGCTTTTTGTCGCATCGTATTTTAATCACCCTGTATATTTGTTTGCCTTTCCATTTGTGTAGAAAAAAAACAAACCTTGAATATATCGATTGAATTATTTCGAAAACCATTATTTTTATAAAGAAAAATGGTATAACATTTTTTGTAGGAAATTTTTTAAGCAACAAATTCGACATCAATATTTTTACTGTAGGCGCACTATTACGGAGATATTCATGAAACACCATTTTTGGGGTGTTAAACCCCCCGTAAAATTGTTAGCGGCGGCGCTCCTATTGATGGGAACTTTTTACAGTTTTTTAAGAATATACCATCATGAAACTTTATACCAAAATCCAGCTCTCCGACGATTTTTCCTGATTTCGGATATTCGTATGTCTACCCTCTTTATAGTAAAAAATGTTGAGAAATAAATGTCCCAGAAGGACTTGAATTATTTTTTAACACATCCATCCACAGACACGTCTGCAATTAAGATCAACAGATTTTCAAAATAAGGCTGTAAGGTGTTAAGAAAAAATCCCGAGATCATGATGATGGAAGCATGACCGAAAAGCCAGCAAAAGAACTTGTATATGAATATTTATTTCAATCGGATCGCTCGTGCGCACCATCATCGATACATTAATTATGGCTTCCTGTGCTCTGGGTCTCTTGGTCCCTTTCGGATTCACTCATGACGTTACAAGAGTAGTCACAATAATGACACGTTCCCAGCACCTGTATATAGTATATCAACCTGTACCATGTGTCTTAACTCTTTTACAACAGCAAAAGTAATATAAGAACAATCCGATCACTTTGCCGGATAAAAGTAATGCTTCTGCCAAACTGTGCGTACGCAGTTCGTATAACTTCTTTTGATATCTGCATATCAGTAGCATATAAACCAGTTCGTGAATTTCATGACCGAATAGCACAGCCAGCCAACACGTCCTCCTATCATTCGAGCGAGATCGAATCCCCCTAAGCCCAGCAGCAGCCTCAGATTCAGAAACAGCAAAAGTAACATCAGCAACAACAACAAAAGCCGCAGTATAAGCTAGCAATAAATCGTCAAATAAAAACTCAAGAAGTCTCGTCAGCGGATTGAGCTGTCAGCGCGGACGTTTCGATCTACACATGTTAATCAAAGTTTCAAGAATTGCGAGGACAGTTACGTAAACAGCAATTTATTCCACAGCCAGATGGAGACTCCTCGCCTAGCTGTGCTGGAGCTCTCCTAGCAGCACATCCTGCATATCCCGATCGATCTTTCCGATTTGCGTCTGTCTTCGACCGTCTTCTGAGCTGAGGAGCGTTCCATCGCCGTTCTATGTTTGTCTGGGCTGTGGCCTGTGGAGCACATTGCCAGATGGCAAATGGAAGCAGTTTGTAGGCCGCTTAATCTTCACCTGATCGGGTCACCACAGACCAGTGAGCGCTTCCTGATGGGACACCTAGTACCTACAGCTTCTCGCCTTTACATTGTGTGGCTTGGGCTGCTCTTAGCCTCCTAAGACCCTGGCCTATTGTCTAATTCAGCACACAAAAGAACACACATTGTCAATTCAATTCGTTGGCTATGTAAATTTTACTGCACTAGCCAACTCCTCGCACACTGCACAATGCACATGCAGCCAAGGCACCAACGAAGCTGTAAAGATTCCTATCGATTGCATTTAACTGTTAATGCCCGCACTTGTCCTTTGTTATCCAGCTATGGTGCGATAGAATCGTTTTCATTGTAGCCATGACTCGCAGGCATTGACCAATGTGACACTTTTGTTACGTTTCCGTTTAGCCTGCTGATGCTCTCCTGCTGCACCCAGTGCAACTCCCGCCCTCTTTAGGCGATTTAAATAGCTACAAATGGTCTTGGGTGAATCGAAATAACTGCAAATTCGAGTTGCATTGGCGGTTGGCGGATGTGCACAAGGAAATTATTGTTATGATTATTGGCTATTTGCGTTGTGCTTGTGCTACTGTTATACGGTCCTGATGGGACTCAGGACCAGGAACGCCAAACGTGAAGCGTGGAGTATGCTTCAATTATGGAATTCTTTTCAGTTTGTATAGAACTATCGTCCTACCCACACACTCTTATTTTGGAATTTCTGTATCGGATATATTGTTTGGTGGACACCTGAGAGATTCCTCTTTCCGTTAGTTGGATATTGCGGATAATTTTTTTGCGCATACAAAATGAGTTCATATGGAATTGGCCAAAGAGTATATATGGACTGTTTGGACTTATATCTGATTTTGTTGTCGAACGGTTCCCTATACAGAAACAGATGGCCTACTGCGCGTAAACTGAATTTGAATGAATATAAATGGAAGATGGTATTGGAAGCTCTTAAATTAGTATTATGGTAAAGAAATGTTAAAACAAAAAAATGTTGCAAAAATATATTAGTTAATTTCTGTTTATCGATTAAGAAGGAAGGCGCACTTACGTAAGGTGGGTTTATGAACAAGCAAAAAGTAAATCAATATTATGTACATTATGTAAAACACATAAAACACAACTTGAGAAAATTGGCACCCACCAGTTCTAACTGCCATTAAAACTCATCATTGACCATTTTAGTTTTAATTTTTAGGACGTTTAGAGAGCAAATTTTATAATTATTTTATTGCCAAAATAATCTAGTGACTTAATTATTATGTCCGAAAAAACTCACATGATGACTTTTATTATATCGATGACCGAATTGACATATTAAGCTCTAAACAAGGATAAGTTAATTTTGGCCCCACATATGTATATGATATTTCATAAAATGAATTATAATATTTTAATAATCATCGCCTCATCGATGCGATGATTTAATAATTGAAATAATATTAAAGTAATTTTGTGAGAAAAGTTAGTCTACTATAAAATCTTTTCTTTTTACAGATGTAATAACTAAGTCTCAAATCTATAAATTAAAACTTTCAATTAGTGTTTTCGATGTAACCAACTGTTTTCAGTTATTTACGCATAGCTTTTTAATTGCCAGTCTTTCAATCTGGCCTGGTAATACAAACAAATATTTTACCCATCAGCGTTGCCGGCCAAAATAAAATTAACGTTCCATATTTTCTGAAAAAATGTGCCAGTTTTCGTGCCATATAAAAAAACCAAGAATTCTTCTGCTTTGTTAAAAAGCTGTAATCATACAATACAACAAGAAAAACTCAAAGGAAATCATTTTTCTACGAATAATAATAATAATACAAATTCTATATACTACTGTCTATTGTCGAAAAATATGTGTTTCTGTCCGCACTTTTTACGGAATTTTGCTAAAACTTGCCTCATTTTCAGTAAAATAATGGAAATACAAAAACGTGTCATATTAAACTTTTTCGCGTGCCACCGTATCACTAGAAAATTATAGTGTCAAAAAAACACGATAGTGCCACTTAGGCAACGCTGTTACCCATGATTTAGGAATTTTTAATTCAATATGTATTATTTCTTGCGTAAAGAATTTATGGAAAACACAATTTGGAAAATACTTATGGCATTTTTTCACATTTCGAATATTTATCGAGTCATAACCAATGAACAAAAAAAAAATAAATTGAATTTTTTCGTCAAATATTTTTGTTTTAATACAGATGTTATTCGCAAAAAAACGAAAGAATTCAAAATAACAGCAACGGCAACAAAAGATTGCTGGCCAAAAAATAGTACATAATAGTACGTATAAAGTTAGTAAAAAGCGTAATTTAATTTGCTTTGAAAATGTTGAATAAAATTTAATTTTACTTTTTTTCGTCGAAGACTATCTGGCTTTGAATGAAATAAGGTTTCTAATTTTGGTCACCAATATCTCAGCAATTAATAAATGAAGTCTTCTAAATCTAAAAAGCCTTTTCAAAACTTTAAAAAAATAATTTTTTTACCCTTCTTCACCAATAGTAAAAAAAAAAAGTACACAAAATAGCAATGCTTACAGTAAATCTTTCACTGATTTACACATGGCTTATTTTAGTAAAAAGTTTAGGTATAAGACCTCATAAAAAAATATTTCTTTTTTGTCGACTTTTCCACAATTTCGCATTAGGTACAAAAATGTAAGATTTGAAGTGAAAAAGAGCTATTTTTCAAAGAATAACTTTAAAAAAATTATTATTTTTTCAAAATTTAAAATTTTAGTAGGATTCGAATTTTTTTTGAAAAATTTCTTTCTTTTTCATGAAAATAAATTTTCAGACTGGTCAAATGAAATTAATTAAAATTTTAATTCATATTTATTAATCCGATAAAATAGTTACAAAAACATTATGCCTTTGAATCTTAAATTTTTCCAGGAAATGCATTTTTTCTGCAGATGATGCACTTACAAACTACAGTCGTTTTTATGAGATTTTTGACTAGTTAGGCAGTGTCTAAATATTTCGTAATTTTCGGAAATATGCTTTATTTAATAAAAAAAAAAATATGACTTTGTCAAGGTTTTGACTTTCGATTCCGGTTGTCTAAAGTTAAATAACAAAACAATTAAAAATGTTTATTTATAACTTGGACGGCTGTCTAGGTTTAGACAACGTTTATAAATACGAATAATGCTAGTTGATTTTTTTTTACACGTAGCTACTTTTATTAAAAGTAATAAATATTTGGATTTTTTTTTAGTTTCTTGAAAAAGTTTGAAAATTAAATTTTATATGGAAATTCTTCAAAAATTTCCCTTTGTCAATTTGAGAGATCAGGACAAATTAATAGAAAAAAGATTTCTCCTATGCATAAGTACAAAACAGTGCCTATACTATCTCTTCTTTTTTTTCTAGTTTGATTTTCTGTGACGGAATTTTTGTGAGAAATTGGTGTTTATACATATTCATTAAAATGCACTTCGTATTTTTATAAATATATAAACACCAATTTCTCACAAAATTGATACCAGCTAAATTAAAACCTCAGATCTCGTTCTAAATCTCGAAAAATTATATGTCACAACAATTAAATGTCACATTTTGAAAAATCAAAATCATCAAACCCGCATCATAGTTCTAAATTAATTAAGTCCAAACAAGTACACGTCTTCAGTTGGTGGTAAAAATTAATTTTTATCACCTGTGAAAGAGATCACTGCCAGCGATAACCTAGTTATTTACTGTCAAATATTGTTTTTTGATGGCCCCACATGGGGGAGTCATTATTTTGCTTGCACCTAAACCTTCATGATTTCTATTTGAGCTGAGACGAGAAATTCCAACACGTCTTAAAACAAAACACCTTGCTCATTGATTTCCATTTTTATTCCATAATTTTCAAAACATAATATGCGTAGGTTACAAAGTGAGCTTCTTTATTTATATCGAATTCAACCTCATCACTCACCACGCCATGACACTCTCAAAAATCCAACCCAAGCTCTGCTATTCTTCTGCTCTCGTCTGGAGGAATCTGAAAATTTACATGTTTATCACATGTCCCTGATAAAAACCTCTCGTGATGTCTTCATAAAAAAGTCAAGAGAAAAAAATACAAGAACCTTTCAAGATCGTTATCTAGAAAATGTCTCAACGCGCCATTGCATAAAATATGTCTTGATATGTCGTGAAGTCTTCACCTTAATGACGTGTGTGTCTATCCCCGAAACTAAAAAAAAATGTTATGTGGTATTGCTTGCACCGATGACGACGAAATATGATCCCAATGAATTGATTCGGCTCATATCGCAGCGGAATCTCCATCAACAGTTCACCGTTTCGTGTTTCGATGAATCCCAAAAAATTAGAAATTCCTACATCACACTCCTTCCTCCCTTGCATTGTGTTGTGGTGTGACCACTGTGACCATCATCATCATCATGTTATATTATTCTGGTGCATCGATGACTATGACGTTGGTGACGGGACAGAGCCTCCGAAATCATCAATTCCCACAATGACTCCCTCCGAATGTTTTGAATACTAATTTTTATTATTATATTTTTTTTTCTGAGGTTATGTACCTATGGATGCTCGTTTTTATTCAGAACCTATTTTAAATTGACGTTTAGCTGTCAAAGTGTCAGCGCAAATCTTGACGAGTGACATAGGAGGAAGTGGACATAAGTGACAAGTCAGGCTTGCAAATTTCAAAGAAAGTCAAGGCCTATTCGCTGAGAGAATATACCTACCAGGAAATTGTACAAAGAGTCGCAATTAGTGTTTACAAGAAAAACACCTGTTCGCTGGTTTCGAAAGGTTTCTTTGATTTCGAGCCGCTTTGATGTGACGATAGCTTCTCTTGAGTTATTGATTGTGGGTAAACATCATGTAAATTGTGCATGTGGAATGAATATTCAATAATCCACATGATTGTCATTGTTAAGTTATTGGAAGTAACGAAAGTTCACAAGAGAAAATGTTGAAATTTGTGTTTGTTTTTTATTAAATGCGAAGAGGAATAAATTACTGCCTATACAGACTTTAATTACTTTATCATATCATTTTGGTATATTTTTTTTTTAATTCTTACCTTGTCTTTAATTTTAATAATAATTCTTGAATATTTTTTTTTTAATAAAGCTTTAAAATTGAACTGTTATTGGAACACGAAAATAAATAATCTCTTTCGTTCTTGCTCATTGATTGTAATTTACATACTGAATCCAATTGAGTGCAAATTGAGCTTGGAAAGTGAGTTTGTGAGAATTAAATGATCCGTTATCACAGCACACTGTTTTCGTTAAAGAGTCAGAGCTGTCATTATATAGTTAATGAGTGATTTACTTAAGAGGTACATAGGTGCTTTTTTTCAAAAATATAATACATAGTACAAAAGTACATAATTTTATTATTCAAAGAGATGAAATAATCAAATATGGTAATAGGATTCGTGCATGTATGGTCTACATTTTTGTAAAAAAAAGTTTACCTACTAAAAGCCGCTAATGACAGTATCTGCCATAGAACCGTTTTTTTGGTTTTGGACTTTCTCTTTAACCGCTTAACCGATTTTAAGCAAAATTTTTACTTACGTTGTTTTATCAAGTTAGAATAATACTGCATACATATATTTTTAAATAAATATATTTCTTCGATTTAAAAAAAAAAACGTTCAAATTGAATTTTTGAACAACAACTTGAAGGTGCTACCACCAATTGTTTACGAATTAATTTTAGGTGTTTTAATTCGTTTAATTTTTGTTTGTTTTTCAAAAATTCAATGAAATTGACGGAATAAAGAATGCTCAAGTCTAATAAATTGACATTCTAATTAAGTACTTGTTTTATCAGTTTGAAAAACGTGTTCCAACATATTTAATTTCCATTCTTCAATTTATTAAATGGATAAATACATATCCCACCATAAACATTTCATGTAAAAAAAGCTCGCCAATGCACATAACGCATTTTTTTTGTGTTTGTGAGTAAAAAATAAAAAAAACAACCCTTACGTCAAGTATAGTTGGGTTATATGCATTGCTTTGTGTGGCATTGTTTTGTGTGCATTGTGAAAATTTTTGTTGTCTTAGACGATTTATTATGAAGACCCATTTTCGGGCTGTTGGAGGCTGAAAGTTATAGATTTGTTAATTTTTTTGTTGTTTGTGTGCAAATCCTAGCCTACATTCCAAATTTCAGCTTTCTAGGACTTCGGGAAGTACCCTTTAGGTTTTGATGAGTGAGTGGTCAGTGACAAAATCGACGTTTTTGGGTATGAATTACACCCAAAGTATAAAAGCTAGAAATATGAAATTTGGTGTATTTTGTAAATCTGCGGACTACACCTAATCCTGAAAATTTGAGCTCTCTAGCTCTATCCAGGTCGAAGTTATGAGGGCCTGAAAATCCGACGAAACGTTACGAGAAAATATAGGTAGTGCCCGCCGCTTGTTTTGCTCGTCTTGGCAGGGTCACTCCCGTGCCCCCAGATACAATTATTAATTTTATGTTTTATATTATATTCAATCCTTAAAATTCAAAGAAACTTTTACTACAAGAGCAAGTTCGTGCGACCCAGTCGTGCATCTTATTTTTATAATAAATTTACACAATTTTGAAATTTCCTGCGAAATTATGATCTTTCACTTTAAAATACAAGATTAACAAAAATAAAAAACATTACTTTTTCAATATAAACTGCATAATGTTAAATATTTTCCAGAATTTTAATACAGAATTTTGGATTTACAGAATGTTGGAATACGTAATAATGGATTTACAGAAATACAGAATTATGTTTTTGCACAATTTTGGTCATACAGAATTTTGGAATACAGAATAACGACCCGTTCCCTCTGCTAAATGGCTAAACATACCTATATATTTGAAATTCACTTTAGACAATGGATTACAATAAATAATTGGTCGGTTCAAATTATATTGAAATGGGTTAATTCGAATAAGATAAACCATGACATTATAAATATTGCAAAACACCATCAGCCTTATTTAATAGATTTCACTAATACTCGTTTCAACCTCGGAATAGTTAAACCGAGTCGAAGCACTTACTCCGTCTTTACGCCACGTCAAAGAAATTCTTATTTATAAAATATATTATCAAAAAATGACAAATCTAAGACTCTGGTTATTATAAACATGGCTGATTTCCACAAATTATTAATTTAAAGTAATTATTATTGGTTTTATTTTATCTAACCAAGTACCTATCTATTGAATGATAGGCAAAATAAAAGAAAACGGTCTGAAAACTGGAATTTCGTTTGCACACCTTTTTGTAAATTTCACACGATGCTGATGTCATCTTTATATATAAAATCTTATTATATACACAAAGATGTCATGTCAAAATGACATAAATACTAAAACGGCTTTACTCCGGCTTTATTCCTCCTATGTACCAGTTTTAGCTTACTTACTTACTTACTTTAGATGGCGCTCACAGCCCAGGATGGAATACGGCCTCAACCAACAAGCCCCTCCAGCCAGCTCGGTCCCTAGCTAGCTGCCTCCAGTTACGCACTCCCAGTTGGTTGAGGTCGTTTTCCACTTGTGTGCGCCACCTAAGGTGGGGTCTTCCTCTGCTGCGCAGACCGTCAGGGGTAGATTCGAAGACTCGTCGGGCTGGTGCGTTGGTGTCCATACGCTCCACGTGTCCCAGCCATCTCAGCCGCTGAATTTTCAGCTTCTTGACCAGGTCGACGTCGCTGTAAAGCCCGTAAAGCTCGTTATTAAATCTTCTCCTCCATACTCCATCGATACAGACTGGACCGAAAATCACCCGAAGAATCTTCCTTTAAAAGCACCCAAGCAGATTCTCATCCGTTTTTGACAGGGTCCATGCCTCTGCCCCATATAGCAGGACCGGGATGATTAGGGTCTTATATAAGGTCTCCTTGGTTCTCTGAGAGAGGGCTTTATTACTTAGATGCCTTCTTAGCCCGAAGAAACAGCGATTGGCAAGAGTAATTCTTCGTTTGATCTCTGCGCTGATGTCATTTTGCGATGTTACAGTGGAGCCCAGGTAGACAAAGTCCTTGACGACTTCGAAGTTGTATCTATCCATCGTGACGTTTTGCCCGAGCCGACGATGTTGAGATTCCTTTCTCGATGATAGCATATACTTCGTCTTGTCCTCATTAACAGCCAAACCCATTTTCGCCGCCTCCGATTCAATACTTGCAAACGCGCCGGTAACAGCTCGCTTCGTTCTCCCAATGATGTCAATATCATCTGCATAAGCAAGTAGTTGAACAGACTTTTGAAAAATTGTACCTCTGTTGTTGACTTGCGAGTTGCGTACAATTGCTTCAAGAACGATGTTAAACAGGTTGCATGATAACGCGTCGCCTTGCCTCAAACCTTTCTCGACATCAAAGGGTTCGGTGGTGTTCTTGCCGACTTTGACGGAGCAGCGAGATTTCTCCATCGTCATCCTGCACAAGCGGACGAGTTTGGCAGGGATGCCGAGATGCGCCATGGCTCTGAATAGCTCGTCTCTGTCTACGCTATCATATGCGACTTTAAAATAGATAAAGAGGTGGTGTGTATCGATTTGAAACTCCTGGGTTTTTTCCAAAATCTGTCGGAGTGTGAACATTTGATCGACGGTTGATTTGCCGGGCCTAAAACCACACTGATAGGGGCCGATCAGATCGTTGACAAACGGTTTTAAGCGATCACACAGTATAGATGACAAGATTTTGTATGCGACGTTGAGGAGACTTATACCTCTGTAGTTGGAACAGGTCAGAGCATCTCCTTTCTTGTGGATGGGGCACACTATACCGAGGTTCCATTCATCGGGCATACTTTCCTCCGACCAAATTTTGGAGATAAGCTGGTGTATACTCCCTACCAAGTCATCTCCCCCTGCTTTGAATAGCTCGGCTGGCAGGCCATCCGCACCAGCAGCCTTGTACGTTTTAAGCTTGGCTATCGCTAACCGCACTTCATTTGGGTCGGGTGGACGGAAATTTTGACCATCATCGTCCAGGTTGAATGGAGTGTTCTGTCTTACAGCGGAATTTTGGCCATCTTCGCCGTTTAGCAGTCTAGAAAAGTGTTGTTTCCAGATCCTCAGCACCGACTGTGTGTCTACCACCATATTCCCACTCTCGTCTCGGCAGGCTTCCGTTCTGGCCTTGTAACCCTGGGTAGTTTGCCTCACCCTTCGGTAGAACTTTCGAACATCCCCCCTGCCGCTACAGTCCTCAATAGACTCGACCGCCCTCTCGCATGCTCTCTCTTTTTCCTCCTGAGAAGTCGGCGTTCCTCCCTTCGCTTTTGCCCGTAGAGCTCCCGGGCTGCTCTCTCAGCAGCTCTGGTCCTAGTCTGCAGCATTGCTTGGTAGGCCTCGTTCTTTGCTTCATGTGCCAGTCTGGCATTCTTCATCGAACCAGGGGTTTCGTTGTGGTGGCCTAGTGAAACCCAGCACATCAGTAGCGGCACTTTTGATGGCATTTTGACAGTGTTTCCATTGGTCCTCTACAGATGATGCTTGTGGCGGGCTTGTTGAGAGTTTAAGAGAGACGTGGTCTGCAAAAGTCCTGGCTATCTCTTGCGATTTTAGCTTCGCGACGTTAAATCGTTTTACAGCATCCGCTCGTCGTTGTGGCGCCATAGATATCCGCATACGTACTTGCGCTACCACCAGGTAGTGATCCGAGTCTATGTTGGCACCTCGGAACGTTCGGACATCCAGGATACTGGAAGCATGTCTGGCGTCTATCGCAACATGATCAATCTGGTTGACGGTTCGTTGATCCGGAGACCGCCAGGTCCCTTTGTGTATATTGAGGTGTGGGAATAGAGTGCTTGCTATGATGGCATTTCGCCCCGCCGCGAAATCGATGAGCCTGAGTCCGTTACCGGAAGTGTTGTCGTGCAGGCTGTGTCCTCCGACTATCGAACCAAAGATGCCCTCCTTTCCAATCTTGGCGTTGAAGTCGCCAAGAATAATCTTGACGTCGTACTTGGGACACCTATCATACGTATCCTCGAGGAGATCGTAGAATTCTTCTTTGGTTGAGTCATCCTTTTCTTCTGTTGGGGCATGGGCACAGATCAACGTGATGTTTTTGAACTTTGCTTTGATGCGGATTGTGACCAGGCGCTCGCTTACATTTCTGAAGCCCAAGACTTCTTGCTTAAGTCCTCCCCTTACCACAAAACCACAACCAAAGAGCCGCTGACCTTGCTCCTTGCAGCACTCGCCGAAGTAGATGCCACACTTTTTCATCCTTCGGATGCCCTCTCCATCCCATCGCACTTCCTGGATGGCTGTTACATCAGCCCTTAGCCTATCCAGGTTCTCCACTAGTTGTTCGGCTGCACGTGGCCTGTTTAGAGTCCGTACATTCCACGTGCAGATCCGAAATTCATTGTCCTTGTTTCGTTTGCTGGGGTCGTCAACATTAAATTCATCCATATCCGAGGCTTGTTATTGTTTCGGAACCGATAATTTTTTACGTGGTAGGGAAGTCACCCCGACGCACAACCCCCTAGCCTGGAAGACCAGATCCTTATTATAACTCCAAGGACGGGGAGCCGGATAGACCGCTCCTTATAGGCCTGAGCTACGAATACGTCGTAGTAGCCCATATAAGGTGTTCACTAAGTAGTTCAAACTGACTAGAACTGTAGACGCCACCGTTGATTCCATATGGGGAATTCCTCCGCTGCCGCCTGAAAAAAGGAGAAGTGTCTTAGTGGAAACAATCCTCCCCCCCTCTCTCGTCTGCTGCCACCTTAAACCGTCCACAGGGATTGGATCCCCATCTTCAGTCAAAGGTACTAGGCACCCGATGTTCACCACGGGGAGCTGAGAGTAGGAGTTGATAGACAGAGGTTGATTAGGGACGCTTGTGTCCTCTTGAATGCACCACGTTGTCTACCCTTTTAGCTTACTCCGCCTCTATTCCGCATGTATTTTTTTATGAATAAATTTTCAGGATTAGAGGTATCGTAAAGTCGGAGTAACCTTACTCCGTCTCTAAAACGAGTTAATAAATAAGGCTGCATGTGTATAACATTGCATTACCAAACTTTGGAGATTTTTTTTAAACGAAATCATTTATTTGTAGGTACTATTTGAGGGCCCCTATTTTTCTCAATGCCCGTGGCCGCGCTTCTATATTTCTATGCATTTTAGTACAATTTAATTTTTTTATAAGAAAACTTTAACAGAACTATGGACTGAAGTTCACACAGATGTATCTACATCAGAAAGTCACCAAAGCAGAGGAACGAAGCTATCTACTACATATTTGTTTACACTATAAGCAACAAAAAGCAGTCCTTAAATAAGCATTTAAATCTGCATCTTAGAAGCTTTCTACCGAGCTTGTAAAAAAAATAATACTCTTTTATTTAGTAAGCCTTTATTTTGTTGTTGTTGAGTTTAATTAATGAATTCACAAACTTTGAAATGTTTTATCATAATAAACATTACAACAAAAGCTCGCGCCGCGCTGGCCCCGCATCCTTCCTGAAATTTATTCAGGGATACTGGAGCTCAAAATTAACAAAACTAAACCCCCAAATATACCTATATTTACTTTCCATTAAACTTAAAGTAATTATTAAAATTTTAAATTTCTTAAAAGAAATTGTGAATTTTCTATATTTAACGGCGATTTAAAATCTAATGGAGAATGAATAAACTGGAGCTGAATGAACTAAAATTAATATTCCTTTAAGTTATTTTATACTTCGTATTCGGATATCAAATTATAACGTGGGATTATTTTCTTAAATCTTATTAAAGTCTCGTTAGTAGCAATTGATTGTTTTTTTTTTTTTTCTCTAAACAAAAAACCATAAATCTGTACGTCCATTAGAGCTTTTATATTTTATTATTCAAACAATAAAACTTAAGGGTACATCCTTGTTTTCACATACATAAATAAGATAGATGTACACCTACCATTTTTGGGAACATTCTTCGAATGCAAATGACTGTCATCGTGCCATGTAAAGCGAATATTCGCACACCAGGATGCGCAGGAATAAATATTTCGCCACCTAAATCATTGTGGTACCATTGCACTTCCTCACTCAATATTAAGGCTCATTCATTCCTAACGCATTCGAATCTATATACGTTTGACTATGACTCTCCAGACTTAATGTCCCCCCAGAAGGAGCTAGTTGGCAAAAGCGGCAAACAACCATCTCAACGTGTCCGTAGAGTCTTCGCCGTTGGAATATTTATGCGAACACATCAGCGAGCTATCTAAAAAGGTGCTGGAAGGAAGCTGAGATGGGAAAATATCGTTTGTTGTAACAGCTCATAGATTTAAAATGACAAAAAAAAAAAATAGAAAACAAAATCAAAAACGGAACCAATACACCTTTTGCTACACTTCGACATCGTTTGTGCAAACACCGAGTCAGCTAGCGACTATACCTATAGCGAGTAAACAAGCAGTGTGTATGTGTAGCTCGCAGATTTCGTGAGTGCATCTTATAATGCTATTAATTATTTGCATGTTGCTTCTAATGTCACCTATTTGAGGAATGTTGCTTCGACAAAGGTGCACAGAACGCCAAAGGAGCAATTGAGAATGGTGAGTGTGGAATGAATATCATGACATTGGGCCATTCTATGGCCTGCTGATGCTGAAATTGCCCTGCACAGCACAGAATGGCCGGCCCGCAACACCAAAGGAAGTGTTTTATATGCGAAAATCCTTGTGACAAAAACACCACACCACCGACACATGCTGCTGAGCCAACACTGTATAACTGGTGATAGCAAAGGATTGTAGGGTTGATTTTCAGAATAGCCCATCAGGTATAGCATATTAGAGTTAAGGGCCGTATTGTTATTGTTATGGGCCTGAACCCAAAATTTTAAAGCTTACGAATTTTATAAAAACAGAAATGTATCTAACTTTTGAATAAAGAAATAGAATTTTTTTAGGTTTTAGGTTTGGAGGGGTGATAATACGACAGGCCGCATCATCTCACATAGATTCCTCGAAACCCGACTAGATCAATTGTTGACCATCTGTCGTTTGCGGATTTAAGGAAACTTTGGTGAAATCTATTTTTTTTCTGTTCAAGTGGCATGGACACAGAAGAATTTGTTTGGCTCGGGTCAAGAGATGACCCCTTCTTGGCCAATTTGTCCGCCATTTCATTTCTATGAATGTCACGGTGTCCTGAGAGGGACTCATCGCAGGGTTACAGTATTTGTTGCGCCGAGTAATCTTAGCTCGTTACGACAACGAATCACCAGTTTAGACTTTGTGACGATGGAGGAAATGGCTTTGATCGCCGCCTGACTGTCAATAAAGAAGTCGATATTGCTGTTTAATAGTTCAACTGTGGCAAGACTCCTTGCTGCTTTATAAACTGCAAGTACTTCCACTTGCAAGACACTGCAGAAATAAGGAAGCTTTATTGATTTACTTAGGGGTCGATTATCTGAAAAGATACCAGACCCTACCCCCTTTTGCGTCTTTGAGCCATCCGTAAATACCGAGATATGATCATCTTTAATGACCAGGTTTTCCGTCCAGAGGTCCGTTGTGGGGGATATCTGTTAGGGCCATTGATTTGAAATCAATGCTCGGTATTGTATAGTCTGTTTGAATGCCGTTTCCAATAAATTTGGTAATGGTACTATGCCCGAAGTGGCCCCTTTCCAATTATTGCACTGTTTTAGTCGTAAAGAACTTTTGGGCGCCATTTCCTTCGTAAAGAGATCTAGTGGGGCTAGTGAAAGGAATGTTTCCAGGGCTGCTGTTGGTGAAGTTTTCATGGCACTAATTGTACCACCAATACAAGAAATAGAATTGGAAAATTAAAATCTGAAAAATGAAAGGTAGTAGGGACGATGGTTTTAACGTAAAATTTTGAAGCCGTTCGGATTCGGCAATTACTGTAGGTCCCCTCCATTACTTCAGAGACGCACACATGAATGGTTAAGAGTTGTAAGTCACTATAGGACCTTGTTCTTCATGAGCTGTTGTGCCACCAAATTAATTTATTTGTTTGTTTTTAATTTGTATAGATCAATCCTTTTGTTTTCATTTATTTTTCTGTTTTCGATTTAACCTAAACTCTTATTTTCCCCCTAAAAAATTGTTTCATCAAAATCCACTCCTTCTATATCATCATTTTCTGACTTGAGTCTTCTTCTTCTTCTATAATACTGGCTATCGTGTCGTGTGTGAATAACACACACCATTTTTCGCGTAGATTTATGGCGGAGGTATTTTGTGAAATTGCATATAAAATTTGCATTATTACAGCGAATGTTGTGCATTTCAACAAGACTGCCCTTGCCATTGCTAGAGGCATGATGGGATTCTATATGGTGGTGTCGTGGGGGAGAAGATTGGATGTTTTTGGAAGAATAACTTTACGAAGAATTGGTATAGGTACCTCTAGGTTGATTGCCACTCGCTGTTGCTAATATATTCGGTGTCATCATGATCTTGTAGCATGTTTACCTGCAACAACATACATTGCTGGTATTAAGGTAGGTTTTTATCAAATTGGGAGAGAAAGGAACCAATTCTGCCGTGTTAACTGAAAATGACGTATCTACATTCTTTTTTATGATTATAGAAGTTTTTCTTTGCCAATTTTTAAATAGTTATAATAAAGCTAATTTTAATAAACAAAGGATGTGTTTCGATTGGTTAACTGCTCAAAAAGCGATATACTGGCTTTATGCCGAAAACAGATGTGCAGCTTTTTCCAATGCAGCGAAAATAAATTTACACAAATTCTTATGAGGGCTGATATATTCCAGGCTCTGCATGCAGCCTTTGCTGCACGATATCTCTATTTCTAATTTCGCTGCATGGGGAAAAAGCTGCACATCTATTTTCGGCTTTAGTTGTCAATAAAAACCATCACAAGGATTTCAAACTTGGCCTGAACTGAAAAAATCGACAAATGTCAGATATTTTATTGTTTCAAAAAGTCTTAATCATGATGGGTTTATTTCGATTAACCGTAAGTTTGAATCTCTTTTTTGTTTTAAATCTTGCATCTAGAAGCATCGGAAGAACAAAATTTTCGCACTATTGTAATTTCGCAATAACATAACTTCGTAAATAATTTGATATTTAAATCTTGATAAAAACTCTTAAACATGGTAATCTCACCTTTGCACACCCCAGATTCAAAGAAAAGCGACATAAAGGATAATTCATTAACGGCCATATTCTTGACTTTCTTCAGAACTAGTTTAACCGAAAAACTAGATCTATAGCGGTTTCGAGTTTTAAATTTTTCACAAATTTGTATTACTTTGACATCTAAATTAAAATATTCATACATAGTTTGACATCTAAATCAAATCAATAATTTTTTTTGAGAAACTTAAAACTCGAAAACCCTATAGAACTAGTTTTTCAGTAAAACTAGCTTTGAAGAAAGTCAATTATATAGCCGTAAGAAGTACCCTTTTCAAAAATCAAAAAATTTTAGTATTATTTTTGAAATAGTTTTTCCACTTTTAAAATCTAAAAAGAAAATGTTTTACAGTTTGTATAAATACACTTCTGTCCAGTCCATTCACCTTATCTTAATCATCATCATTATATGGACATTGGACCACCCGTGATGCTTCAAATTTGTTTCAAATCGACAAGAACTCATTCTGGCTAGTGCCCGTGGACCAATATAATGATTGCTCTATCAGTGTGAGTTGTTTTTATTTATTTTTTTGTTTTCAAAGACCACCCAGAACGCCTGTATATATAGCGCCATGCCCTGTCAATCCTTATATGTAGTATCCATTTACAGTTCTATTTGAATCCTTCCTTCAAGGCGTTAGAGATAAAAATCTCCTGAAGGTATAAATACAATAAACCTTAACACACAGAATGAAAGAACTAAGTCAAAAGTGCTCTTGTTATCTATTTATCGATTGTTTTTTTAAGAAGAGGAGGTCTTTTTTTTATAGGTATACCTATAGCGATCTCTGGAACTGGAACCTGGAACTCCAATGATGATTAATTCATCTAAGGCTGTATGGGGACGACGCGCAGTAGGACGCGTTCCACAATTGGATTAATGACTTTCATTGTAAGTTATTACCTGGATAATCTTGTTCTGACAGCTTGATAAATTTGATTGTTCAGACGAGATGACATTTTTCCTATTGTTATCCATCTTCATGAGCGCGAGTGAACGAATGGTCTACCGAACCGACGCGACCGAGCGAGGGTGTGAGCTATAATCGAAGCGGGATGTAGGGAGATTCTATATCTCAAGGAGGCCATAAATCATAATCAGCTGCGGCCTCCACAAAGATAATTTAGTGCAATCGATGAAATTTGTTGCTTATCAAACATTCATCTCACACTGCTCCATCCATACGCTTGGTGGTATAATTTATTGGAATGTCGCAGCTTGAGGCTGCGTTGACCTAAAAGTTCATTAAACCATGCAAAGTGGTGGCGTAGGTGGGGTAATTAAATATCTATTAAAATATAAAAAAAAAATTCAAGGGGTGGGTCTTGGTTTATATTGTTATGGCTACTTGGCATTTTATTCATACAAGCTGCGGCTACCGAGAATGCCTGGAAGCCAACAATGTGCCACAAACTTATCCAGGTGTAGTTTTTCTTTTTCTTCGAAGGTTGTCCGTATTACAGTGAATGAACTAATGTTTTCCGTATTTTTTTTTTTTTTTTTTTGTTAAGAGATTTTTATTTAAACATCAAAGCTGAAGCTGCATTTTATAAGTGGTTTTGAGTATTATACCACTCAGACAGTTCCTGCATCCAGACAGAGCTTTTGAGCGGTGCTCAGAAGTTGCCTCATTAGGGTGACGTGTCATATTTACCCTTCTAAAGCCAGTGGCGTTATAATGCAATAACATTATTTTCATAAAAAAAAAAGAAGTTGAAAGGCTTTTTGTCTTTTATCATTCAGTATAATCGCAACCCTTTCTAGCACGTGCAATTGCATCGTAAGGAGTTATTTACAACACCCTAGTGATGATCTTATAAGGGTGTTTTTTTTTTTTTGTACATAGCGAAAGTAAAAATCGATGTGTTTAAATAATAATTAAAACTCATGCAATTTTGATTAACAAAAGATTTACATTGGGTTATTACTTCTGGTTGATTGTTCTTTTTTTTTGTTAATTACACCTTGTGGTTGATTAAACTGAAATTCCCTAAGGTAGCCTAAGGTTTAGAAATTTACTTTGAGTAGCTTCCTGCCTCTTTGAAAATTCCTTATTTTGCTTAGAGATTTTACTGCTAAAGGCATTTTAATTGGTTATGAAGTTAATAGGAAAAGGGAGTTAAATTATTTCCTTAGGGATATACTTATGTGGAATGAGCTGCTATTTAATTTGCTATGTTATATTGCTCTAATTTGGAATCTACACATTTTACTATCAAACAATTGCTAAAATACACAATGGAGTTCCATACGTTCAAGTGACTAACGCTGTGGCTCCATTGGCAATATTTGAGGCGATGGCAATTTTAATATCAATGGCAATTTATTGCTCGGGTGGGGTATTTCATGGCCAGGCAATACCAGTTGTCAAAAACTTTACGTATAGAAATGGCGACAGCAACTGCTTAAATTTACGGTTTTTGATAATATAAATTTTGTATTCATTAATTTGTGGTCACTCCTATTCATATTTTCATTTTTTGTTTCAAAATGAAGAAGAAATTATTCAAAATCGTGGAGAAACCATTTTGTAAAAGACGAAACGTCAAAATTTATTGCCTGGTTGATGGAAATCAATAATTGACTTTAATCTTTCAGGCAATATTGCCATTGACATTGCCAAAGCGTCTCCATTGTCAATATTCAAGGCAATGGCAATAAGGAAAGCAATTTATTGCCTCGAAGATTGCTAATGGAGACGCTGGGTAAGAACAGTTTAAATTAATCTTCGTGTGTGTTCGTCTTTTATAGACAAGCAAACTGTCCAACCAATTCAGTTGAAATTTACAGAATTTGTTCTTATTAGTAGTGGGAGGGTTTGTGGATTGTTTTTAGTAAAATCCGTCAACTACACACCAAGATAATAATAAAATTTGAAATTTAACACTATAATGTATGCATATAAAATACAATCAAAACATTTAGCCAGTTCAGGCTTCTCAAGCTCACTGAGATCTCAGAGACCTCAGCAATCTCAGAAATCTGAACGTAATTCCTCAGTGAGACTCCTCACTTTTGCTGTCAAAAAACTGAGACTGATATTTTTTGGATTCGCGTGCTCAATTATTTTCTATCCAGTTGATAAATTAATAAAAAAGAGATAGAGGAATTTCAGGTTCAGGTTTCTCCTTCTGCTCAGTGGAGCTGACGGAGCTTGCTCAGTGAGATTTCGGTAAGATCTCAGTGAGATCTCAGAAACGTGAACTGGCTAATTTATAAATAGAAAAATATGAAATTAATAACAATTTAAATTTATTAAAATGCTCAACAATTTGAAGATCTACTAGCGCCCGCAAAAAGAAGAAACAATTACGATAGCTTATGGAACAAGCGAAGAACAACAAGATAGGAGTGAAGCAGATTGTTTTGGAGTTGCTCAATTGCGAGCATGAGAAACAGAAAAGAAACGCACAGGGAGGAGTTTAGTTAACAGTTTGCGAAGAACGCGATCGCGTGCATCAAAATCTGAAGGACAACGAACAGCAAGAGTAGAAGCACAATGTTTACAAGCTATTCGATCTCGACGAATAAAGAATGTTCAATTGATAATAATGGTACATTACAGTACTATTCCAATAACGACTAGTTTGCATCCAAGTTTAGCCATCGGCAAAATGAATAATGTAGGTACATATGTATGTGATGTGGACATTGTAATGCATAAATTCTCACAAATTCCCTTTTGTTAACTCAAAAAAGTTGCAAAAAGAGAGGAAAACCAGAGAGTATTTGTTATAAAATAAAAAATCTTTAGCACGCGAAGCAAGGCGAGCACCGGTCTTCTAGTACCTATACAGTAGTACCAAACCAATTCAAACCACGAAGGTGATCGAATCACTGGATATGTTTTTTGTAGTCAATATTTCGGCTGAGAAAGAAGTGCAAAGTGGTTTAAAATATAATAAAATAACTTGTGTTGGTCGAAACAAGAAACAAAATATTTATTGCTTAAAAAAGTCTGACAAAAGACGAAATAAGGTTCAATGTTATTTAAAGTTACTTAAAGAAATTTGACATTGTGGTTTGCTTAATTTTTTTTTAGTAGTTTTGTTTGGATTTCATGTTATTAAATGTCGAGCAGGTCGGTATGAAAAAATGTTGAAAATTCTTGTTTAGATAGTAAAGTAGTTGATTCAAATCTCAAGAGCTTTGTCACTACTGATAGTTTTTTTGGGTTGTTGAAACATTTTTATTGCCTAGGTTTTCATTCACTGCGTGTCCTTTCACCCAGTCTCAAATTTCTTCATTGTCAATAAATTTATTTCCTGGCGAGTTTTGAACTAGAAGACGTGCCAATACAAATTTATTACGAAGCCGTTGATCTACAAATTCGAATTACAGAGTACCAATTCTGGCAAGTGTTCAAATTACAAGATACTTAATGCAAAAAAATAGCTGTTCGAATTAGTGGAGCGTTTGAATTACCGAGTGTTCGAATTATACCGAGGTCCTTCTGTACTATAATATAGCCCGAATAATCTTAAAAAAAAATATTATGCTATAAGTTTATGTTCAGTTTTGGAAGTGGTATTTCAATTTATGATTTTTTTCCAAAAATAAGAATTTTTGGCTTAAATCAATCAATGCGGATTGTATTAAATTTTAAGGCTTTAATTTTTTCGTTAATAGATAATCTACTGTTACTAAGCTTTACTCCCAACTAGATATTGACATGGGTTTGGATTTAACTTAAAATTCTGTAAAATTTGAATAAAATAAATTGAAGTTTAGCCCTTTTTTGGTCATTTTCAAATCTTGATTCTATATGAAGAACTTTTTAAAGGTTTTTACAGCGTATCAAATCAAAGTTTATCAAAATATCTAAATTAAATACACATTTCCTGAAAATTTTTGAGCATATTTCAAAATTTTGACCTCCAAAAATCTAAGATTTTGGGATGAAGACATTAATCGGAGAGGCTTCTATCCTACAACCTTAATAAACCAGAGTCATACAATGAAGTAAAAGAATTCAGAATCCCTACTTCCCAGTAGCCAGGGTTCATGACTCACCGGTTTCTTGAAAACTCATCAATATAGGTATATCAATCAAGGAAAATGGAGCATAAATAAAACTTGTCTTCTAGAATCTAGGGAATGACATAAATATGTTCTGTAATTTAAAGTAAAATGGTCAATTACTTTAAACGTATATCCATCCATCATCGCAAAGTTAAGTTCGACTAAAATGTCGAATTTTTAATTTACGTGAAACCAATACTACTGCTTTATAGCAGGTAAGTATAGAGTAAAAACAAAGGTTTAGTAAAACAAAGTCCGAAACACTTTGGTAAAGCTACTTAACTTGAAACATGTGAATTATAAACGAGAGCAAGAAAAATATAGCTCAACCTATTAAGCATATTCAAGTTTTATTTAGATAAATGAAAGCTTAAGTTAGAAGTCATTAAAAGCTATAACTATCTTAACTATTTTAAGCTTGTTCCAAAAATAGCTTTTACTTTTTCTTTTATTTACAAGACCCTCTATTTACATATTATGAAGTAACATACTACAAAACTGGGATAAGTAAAGCTCGGATCTTAACAAAATTCTTCTTCTTATCAAAGTAAGCCCTCCTCTTGTACATTTATTATTCATTCTACCTAATAACCTCAAAATGTTGCCCCCCAATTCACTAACGAATTCCCATATGCAATTTATTTTGATTGCACTTCTTTAAATCCCATAAAGGATTCTACCGGTTATGCTTATTCCTTTCCATCATTTATTTGACACTCGACTTAAGGCTATCAAGGAATATTTGAGTACCAGATAGTCTCAGTCGACGAAAACTATACGACTGCTGTCCTCAAAAGGAATCAAATCAAAATAGTTTTAAAAAGAACTACTTTAGCAAAAATATAGACACATCCACACCTTAAGGCCTAAATATCAAAACGATGAATCTAACGTCAGTTCTCTCTATGCCACCGTGCCAAACACCATCTAAAAAAACCCATCACAACCGCAATCATACCATTCACCAGATCACCACCCACCCATCAAGCTCAACAAAGCCATCATCCTCATCATCATCATCTGAGCCATCAGGCTAAAACCTAACCAGCAGCTGCAAAGGCATCTCAATTGCAAATTCATATATGCACACACCCGGCATAGATAGTCAATAGATAAGGCCACAAAAAGACCTACACCCTGTGCCCGTTATCAGATTTTGAGGAACCCAAGTAGGAGACGTCTGATGGTCTGGTCTGACTTGGTCTGGCTTAGTCTGGCCTCGCAAAAAAAAGAAAAAAAAAATACGAACATAAAACGGGGCCAAACAAGCATCGACGTGTGAAGTCGAAGTCTTAAATTGCTTCCTACAAAAGTGCAAAGTTTAGATCTGATTAGGAAAGGGAGCGTAGATGCAATAAAAGGGCTTCATCTATATTTTTTCTAACTATAATCTTTGGATGGAGGACAATTTATAGAAAAAGTATGGAAAAGATACTCAAACTTTCCCGAGAGTACCCCATAAATGGATTAGGGGGTGTTGTTGCGAATGATGTTCCACTTTTAAACCAGGTGTTGCTTTGTTATTACAAATAATATGTATACTGTACTACATAGATACTGATGATGGCTAAGCTCCTCGTCATCATATACGAAATGTGTCACCGGAGGATAAGGAAAACATAAGGAGCCAACGCAAAGCAGCATCCGATTTGTTATTGATGATAAAATGCGTCTCATAGGTCCCCAATTATGGAAAGTTCAACATTTAGCTGTTCCTGTTTATAGAAATAAATTTCGCGTTGCGTTATTCAAACGATGAAAAGATATACAGGGTAGATAAAAACTCCAAATGAAATCGTTTTTATTTTGTTATCAGGCTACAGTTATTGGACAGAGATGCAAGCTTATTTCTAGCTTTACAAATTTACTTTTATAGCAATAATTATAATAAGGAATATATAATTAAGAATAATTTACGTCAACATGATTTTTTTTTGGTTTTGTTGGATATTCCTGTCAGAGTGATTGCAGCTTTAAAATGAGATATTTTATGAGAGAGACATAAAAAAAAAGTAAAGAAGCTGAACTTGATCTTTGGAAAATATTTCAATATTTTTTTTAGAAAATCCTGACCCATGCGAATAACGTTAATTATTCTGAGAATACTAATGGTAGAAACTGTGTTTATGACTTTGTGGCGGAAATTACTTTTAAAAATGCCTTAGATATGCAATCTCTTAACACCTCCTCAAAGGGTAGGGGTAATCTGGCGGATTATGTTTGGCTGTTTTTCATTTCGCAATGATCGTTTCGCAGTTTCTTGTTTTACAATAATTTAGTCATTTCGCATTTAATTGTTTGGCAATTTTAGTTTGGCAGGTTTTTATATCGCTTTGTTATTGTTTCGCAAAATCATAACTTTTTGCAAATTTCTTATAGCAAATTCTTATCTCGCATTTCATTATTTCGCAAAAAATTATTTCGCTAATTATTATATCGCATTCCAGTACCTCGCATTTCATTATTTAGCATTATATTACTTCGATAATTATTTTATTGCATTTCATTATTTCGCTAACTATTATTTCGCATTTTAGTATTTTGCATAGTATTTTCTCCGAAAAATGGAAAAAACAGACGCCTTTAACATTAAAAAACATTCATTTAAATACAAAAATAAGTCAGTGCTATTATCTGTACATATCGGTAAGATAACCAAACGGTAAGATACGGAAATGGCCAAATTAATCAAAGGCGAGATAAAGAACGGCCAAATAACGAATAGCCAGATAAGAAAACGGCCAGATAACAACACGGCTAGATAACTAAGTGGCGGGACAACTAAACGGCGAGATAACAACAAGGAATTTAACAGTTAGCGCAATGAGATCTTGCAACACAACAAAATGCCACCTAATAAATATGCGATATAAAAAAAAACCGCGAAAGAACTTTTGCGAAATGATCATTTTGTGGGTTGATCAAAAGACAAAACAAAAATTCGCTAAACAACTATTGCGAGTCGATCAAAATTTATTTTGATAATTTATTGCGAAGTAAGATTTGCGAAACAATTTTCGTCCGAAAATTTTAACAAATTCAGTGAAGTGGTTCAGATTTTACCAATCTATATTTTTACCACTTTGACCTGCGCTCGTTTTTTTCTTTTTTGTGTTTAATATACAGGGTATAGCATGGCATTTTAAATTCTACCGTTGTTTTTAAATATTTTTTTTTCTGTTTTAAGTCAATTTTTTAGAAAATTGCCCCTCATGCCTTTATTTGGGGGCAATAGACCCCCCTCCCATACGATTTTTTTATTGTCTTAACCCAACCTACTCGCTCCAGCAGTTTGGTGCATCTTATACCGATCACCCTGTATGTGTAACAAAAAAAAAAGAATAAGATATAAAATGGAGGACATTTTTTTAGCTATATCATTTTATGCCTTGACTATTACTATCGTAAAGTTTATCGGCAAAGCAGTAATTGGTAATTTTTTTTTGCCGCCATATTTTTCTTTTTTTTTTTGTCAAAATGCTGGCGGGAATGCTACAGTTGCAAGGTGGTAAAGTAAAACACCTTTTTCATGCATTAAATTCTGAAACAGGCGGAAAGTATCATATGACGGTGTTCACATTGGACTTATTCCTTGGATTTTTTTGACGTCTATATACTTTTTCTCGTTCCCACGCTGTGGTGAGAGAGAGACAGGCAAGTGAGGCAGGATTTTTTAATTTTTTTAAAAATTTGTGGATTTATTTGACGTTTCCTTTTGTGACATGTGTTTTGTTAGTATTTAGTTTTTGTTTGGCACTTAAATACTATACAGAATCGAAGTTGTTTCAATTGGAAAAATATTTATTTAGTGAAATATTAATTTTGTGATTGAAAAATTTCTAGTTAAATTCTCCGGCGAATAAAAATTTGTGTTTTATTTTAATAACTACTGAACGTCAGAGTGAATCGGTTGTGTGTCGTAAATCTGAGTCCAATGTGAACACCGTCTATGAATTCAATACCACCAGTCTAATTTACTTTAATTTACCTATGCCGTTACCCAAATTCGGCTTTTGGGCATAATGGATAGATTAGAAAAAACTTTGAAATGATTTTTTTAATTTATAAAAGGCTTTATTTTTTAATGTTCTCTATAATCGTAATGGAAATCTCAAATTCAATTTTTCTACCAACCCAAATTAAACATTCATATAAAATAGTCAGTAATTTGAATTCCACTTACCATTATGAAGGTAATTCACCTGCAACATCGATTAATATTCTCACACATTTTAACTGCCTTGTTCTAGGTATAGATGGGCTTATAATGCCTGTTTACTTATTCATTAGTGTGATACTTCAAGGCCTCCGATGAATTAAACCATATAAGATTCTCCACGATGAAACAAAATGATTTAAAAAATCAACCGTTTAGTCAGCAAAGCCCATTAACTGGCTGAACAGAATGGTGACGCAGACGGAAACGGAGACGGAGCCGGAATAGCTGTCAAAATATTGAATACACGCAAATTCAATGTTGCGAACACAACGGAACGTAGACGCAGACGCAGACGGAAGAGTTCACCAACTTTTAACTTTTGACGTACGGCACTTTTGACGTTTTAATTTGTATGAAGAAAAAAAACAACTTTTTGGGTCGGAAAAAAATATTGTGGTTATTTGTATCGCGAAAAAAATTATTTATTAAAAGGAAAATTATTGGAAACAAAAAATGTGAATTCTGAGCTTGTAAACAAGAATATTCTTTTTTTTTTCTTCAAAATACTTTCAAAGCTGTACAGCTCCATTGTGGACATGTAAAAAAAATAACGTACGACACTTTTTGACAGCTCTTCCAGTTCCGTCTGCGTCTTCAGTTCCGTCATTCTATTCTGTTCAGCCAGTAATGGTGGGGCTCTTAAATCGAGTTCTATTGAAATTAATTGATGAAAACGCCAGAAAAGAAAATTTGATTATAAGTACCTATCCTGTGCTATCAGAATTGACACGCCAGGCTTCGTGATGATGCTAAGCCTGTTGTGAGATGGAACGATAAACAAAACCTTACATTGTCGGCGATTGGTCATAAATCTTTCTCTAAAGCTGGATTGTGTCTTAGTCGAGTAAAGTTTCAGGGTTGGAGGGAAACTTAAGTTAAATGTGTATTATAATCACTAAATTTACGTGCCTCACAGGCTTACCTCCAGATATCGAACTAAAAAACAGTGGCAGACTTTAGTAGAGTTGGACACACCCATTGTCGTGATACCACTGCAGAGTGGCCTATACAGTACATTATAGGGACACTTTCACTTTGTCCCATCACATGGACCAGGAAATGTTCGCGAAATGGAATTTGATCGACCAGTTTTAGAGGAGGAATTAACTAACCCTACCCTATAGTCTGTCGCAAGCGGCATGATGAATAAAATCCATAAAACGGTCACAAGTAGTCCTCTTATTAGATGGAGTGTGGTCTGGATGACTGACTGAATAGACTCATTAAAAAATCAAACAAACATGTCCACTGTTCCGGTGGGTCGACCGACGTCGCATTGTCGGTTGGGAGGGGCGGCGGTGGCGATGGATCTCCTTGCAACAAGTTTTCAAGACTTTCAGTGCAAAACTGCAGGTGATAAATTATTTTGCGCTTCTGTCGTCGTCGTTTGCTATTGCTGATGCTTCAACTTGCATCCAGACCAAAGACTAGTCACAACAAATTCAATCAATTTTCTCATCATTAACTGCTTGCAATAGGAAATAGTATTGGCAGTATCTACTGTGACTGTGCGACTTTGAAACAGGTGCGGGTCGACGAAGTCAGGGGTTCAATGAGATTGTCTTCATCTTAAATTTATCGTTACTGGGGTCTTGAAGCGGTAGCTGTAGATGTGATGGAAAGTCATTTAGGCTTGTACATTTGTTGAGGAGAGAAGAAAAATCATGGCCGTAGTGCTCGAATGAGAAGATTTATTAAATCCAATAGATGGAGAGTATCTTAATTGATCTTCGATTAGATACTCGATGATGTTTAATTAAAATGTTGTCGTGATCTATTCATTTCACAAAGTTGGGACTTCTTGATTGTTTTTTTTTTTTTTTTAATTAAAAAAATGTGAATGCAACTTTGTAGTCTATGCAGTTTTCCATTGATGACTAGAAAATTATTCATCCAGAACGTTGAACTTTTTTAGCTTTGACTTTAATACTCAGGTACTTTAATTTTAATTTTAATTTTAATTTTAATTTTAATTTTAATTTTAATTTTAATTTTAATTTTAATTTTAATTTTAATTTTAATTTTAATTTTAATTTTAATTTTAATTTTAATTTTAATTTTAATTTTAATTTTAATTTTAATTTTAATTTTAATTTTAATTTTAATTTTAATTTTAATTTTAATTTTAATTTTAATTTTAATTTTAATTTTAATTTTAATTTTAATTTTAATTTTAATTTTAATTTTAATTTTAATTTTAATTTTAATTTTAATTTTAATTTTAATTTTAATTTTAATTTTAATTTTAATTTTAATTTTAATTTTAATTTTAATTTTAATTTTAATTTTAATTTTAATTTTAATTTTAATTTTAATTTTAATTTTAATTTTAATTTTAATTTTAATTTTAATTTTAATTTTAATTTTAATTTTAATTTTAATTTTAATTTTAATTTTAATTTTAATTTTAATTTTAATTTTAATTTTAATTTTAATTTTAATTTTAATTTTAATTTTAATTTTAATTTTAATTTTAATTTTAATTTTAATTTTAATTTTAATTTTAATTTTAATTTTAATTTTAATATTAATTTTAATTTTAATTTTAATTTAACAAACACAAGTACATATTTACGATACAGTTTTCAGATAAGAAACTAAAACGTGGTTTTATACGGAATTTAATAAAAAATGTGGGGAGATGTTTTATGGAAATTTTGAAAAAAAAAAAAAAAAAACATTTTTTTTTTTGTATTCGAATAGAATCTCTTGTAGATCGAAAATTTTAACCAATCCGTGAATCATTTTTGGCTCTCCTTCGTTTGCTTCTCCATTATAATAATGTAAAAATACTTCGAATATTTTCTACACAAAACCAATGCTTGTCGTAAAAATTCAGTTTAATTTTATTATTCCAATTTTAAGAATCTATCTTCAATCCATAAACTGCCGTTAAATTTTTTTTTTTAAATAAAACAACTTTCACCTCAAAATACCAGTTGCACGCTTTTTCATATTTAAAATTGTATCGACATAGCGAGAGATAGAGGCCCCTTCAATCATATAACGCAACAGCTAAGATCCTTATCAAAAATACACAAAGGATGAAACCAATCGACAGGCATCGAGTTGTTATCAATCACTTAAATAATAAGTATTCTGCATACGAATTCTCAACTCTGATGCCAATTCAATTTCATTTTCGACCACATGCCGCCTTCCGCCAGCTTTGAAGTTATGTTCAAATACAAACGCCCCAATCCTCCTTGAATTTTTTGGTTCATAATAATGAAGTTAAAAACATAACCATACCTTTAATAATATTCAAGATCATGTGTATAGAACATTCCAATCGATCTCGTGATTTTCTGGTAGGTAAGAAACTCTCTCTTTAAGAACCCGACAAACCACCGCATTGCACCGCACCGGCTTGAACCTGTGTTCCTTGTCGTGAACTCTGGACGGATAGTTATCACCTATGAAGCTGAGCTGGGGTTAGTGCAATGCAACCAACCGACAACGACAGCGACCGAGTCAGAGTCAAAGTCAGAATTTGCTGCAATCCAATGAAACTGAAATGAAATCCAAACCGCTGACGATGAACAAGCATCTTCTGTCCAACTGTGTGAATTGGCCATTAATCATGCCTGTTCGAGCAATATTATACCTTCGGTGAGCTTTAAGGAAAATTAAACAAAAAAATAAATGCACTGAGTCGGTTAAATCACTTCTTTGGGTTTTTTAGGTTTCATTTTTTTTTATTTGATTTTATCACAATCAATTCATCAGGAGTGGAAATTAATGAAATCTTTGCGGGTCTATACGTCTTGACTTTGAACAATGGCCACCTTTTTCGTTTCGTTCGATCGATTGTCTGCAGAACAGAAGCCCGAAGATATAATTCGTGATCAATGTTGGTATTTTCAGAAATATTTTGATTCTTTGGAAATGCATTCAGTTTTGTTGTTTTTTTTTTTTTTTTGTAATATCATTGACTCAATGAGATATAGCTTGGCAATATAAATACCAATACTTTCAATTAAAATTTTTGTGCTTTATGACCTTTAAGATATGAAGTATTGGAAATAGTATAACAAAATTATGTAGATTTTGCATTAATAATAATAATTTAGTCAAAATGTTTTGCTTGCTTCGATTTAATTAATTAAACACCCCATTTTCAATGAATTCATCTATTCGTATATATTTTTCGTTAAAGCCTAGTACGCTGCTGATACGAAACGAAATTTTAAGTTGGTCTCCCTCTCCAACATGACAAAAAAATGCTTACGAAAACCACAACGAAAAAATACCCCTTGAAAGTGTCACCGTTTGCGTAAAAACAAAAAACAAACGCATGCAAATCAGAGAAAGTCATGTAGCGATGAAAGAAACAACAAATGCAAATACGAAAAAAGAGGGGAGAACTCTCCAAATAATCTGCTACAATTATCGATTTTGCTAATCAAACAGCGTACCGCAGAACGAAAATCAGAATGAAATTTTTCGTTTGTGATTTCGTTGTGTCATTTTTATATGGGATTTTTCGTTTCGCATTAGCAGCATACTAAGCTTAAATGATGAAGTCGAGTTTATTATCAAGAATAGAAGATGTAAAATTTGAACTTCATGTTTCGTCAATCGAAAAAAAGAAATAGAAAACTATATTTTAATATTTTGTCCAAGCTTTAAGTTTTCAGTGAGTTTGACGGTAAAGAAAAAAGTAGGAGCTGTGAAAAACAAGATCATGAAGGCACAGCCTCTAGCAATTTTTCCATTGAAAAAAAAACTAAAAAAAACAAGGGCAAAAAAATTAAACAGAACAAATTTAAAAACAACGGCAACACTTACAATTTTGTGCTATATCCTTTTTTTAAACCAGATTTGTATCTATTTTTTTAATTTTTGTATTCTTTATTTCAAAAATTTCCAAAATTTTCCGTTATTAAAAAAATTATGATGTTTGATAAAAGCTTAATTAAATCATAAAAAAAAATATTAAATCGTACAAAACAAAATTATACCAACGTAAAATTAAAAAAAATTTTTAAATTTAGTTTTTTTTTTTATTTCAATTTTGAGTCAAACTCAATTTTTTTTTGATTTCAAAATAAAATAAAATAATATATGTATCTCTGGTTTTAAAAATATTGTAAGTTTGGCTATTGTTTATTAATATTTTTTTTTATTTTTAATATATTTTTTTTAAATTGTACCTCCCCCAAAAGGGGAAATAGACCCTCTCCTATGATTTTTTCTTGTATATTTTTAATTTTTCTGTTTTAAATTGCACCTCCCCCAAAAGAGGAAATAGACCCTCTCCTTTTTTCTTGTACCAACCCAACAAACATGATCTACCTATGTATTTTCTCATCTTAGGGGAATTACCCTGTGAATATAGTGCCTGTAGAATGATAAGTTGAAAAATTTACCTCAAATTCTAAAAAGAACTGTGTAACGAATAGACTTTAATATCGGAAGACAGTTGAACACGATCGGGTCTTTTGCAAATAGACTTACTCTCTCTCTCTCCCTCTCTCTCTTCTCTCTCTCTCTCACTCTCTCTCTCTCTCTCTCTCTCTCTCTCTCTCTCTCTCTCTCTCTCTCTCTCTCTCTCTCTCTCTCTCTCTCTCTCTCTCTCTCTCTCTCTCTCTCTCTCTCTCTCTCTCTCTCTCTCTCTCTCTCTCTCTCTCTCTCTCTCTCTCTCTCTCTCTATCGTTCGACCGTTTTAAGTGATAACTGATAGGGTACTTGAAAATTTCTTCAGTTAAAGTTCCCATATATCTGACGTGTGTTTCTGAAGCAAAAAAAAATCCCAATCCCTGTATAAGCGAACTAAATTCTTTGAAGCGATAAATTTTGAAAAATTGACTTTTCCGCTGTTAAAAGAAAAGATTATTGAAAGAAAAACAAAACCTTAAATAAATCGTGATTAATTCTACCAGCATTCTGTTGCCACCATCTCAAATAGTTCATATTTTTGTTGCTCTATAACGACCGACATATATTATAGGAATTGAAAAAATGCAAAAGCAACTTCAGATGCTTTTGCACGCCATACTTAATTTTTTTCACATTGGCATCAATAGGGAATATTTTCATTTTTTTTCTTTCTTATAGATAAACTCCAGAGAAGGTATATGATAGTTTCAAATTTACAGCTTCCCAGTTGCTCCATAAGCACCATATCCACCACCACACTTGGCGCTGACAAGACAACGATTAGGAATCGGAATATGGCACGAAGTTTGTGTAACATCGCGTTCTATTTGCCAGGGATTAATTTCTCATGTCATGATTTCGAGTTTATGGTTTATTTTTACGTGGAAGTGAAAAGTGATTTGGAAAAAAAAAAAAAACTCTTAACAGGTTGAAGAAGTTAATCACGCACCGGTCTGTGGAGGAAGTCTTTTTAATTACTTCAGTAATTAAAGAGGTCACTTCTTCTACTAAATATCCAGAGGCAAAACTTTACTGCAGATATGAAATTTAAATTTTTGCCATAAGAAATAATTTGAGGTGAAGAATAGAATTTTGTGTAGGTATTCAATTCATAGTGCGCTTTCCCATAAAATCAAGAAGAGCTTTACAGTAAAGTGGATTTTTATTGGTAATTTAAAGCTAGTAATACAAGTTCCAATAAAACGCTATATCCACTTTTATATACACCGTTTATTTTTTAATCATTACGATCTACTAAGCGGTTAAGCTTCCATTACTCTGGTTAAACGGGTATCTGCATATAGGATAAGTTTGCTGTACACAATTGTATGTCTTCATTTTTTTTTTGTGGCTAAGATATATCCGCAATTTCCCGGTGGAATTAGTAAGTTAGTTTTTGTTGTTGTTTACCCAGGGAAATGTGACTGTGCTGTGCTGTGCTAGATATAAAATTTTCATTAAGAAGTGTTTAACTAAAATTTTGTTGGGTTAGAAATCCTCTATTATCGGAGGATTTTCAATTCGCCCTGTTAGACATATTGTATTTTATAACAATTTAAAACTCCAAATTAAAAAAACAAAAATTTTAATTTTATAAAATTTGTATATTTCAAAATATTACATTATTAAATATTTACTATTTTTTTTTTGGTATTCAATTTTTAGTCAACCACTTAAAACCAATTGCTAAAGGTCATCTAGTTTTTGAAAAAATTGAAAATAATGTTCTTCTACACTCTGCACTCTTCAGAAAGATACAGTCTAAAGCTACAACGTTACCTATTTATCTGGTATTTTTTATGGATTAAATACAATTTGCAAGAACATAAAGTTTTCCATGATAGTGTTTTAAAAATGTCTAAGCTATAAAATCTTTTTATAGTAAGTAATCTAACCATAGGTCCGGCGGAAAAGAAAATATGTATAATTGGCTTTATTTGGTTATACCTTTTCAGATTTTCTTAATTAGTCAAAGATATTACATGAAAAAAGTAATAAAATTTCCCTCAATCAACATTTCTCCCCTTGAGTCTTTTATGATCATGAATGTGAAATTAATTGAAACATGGTCCCACCATAGTATTACATAAAACTATATCTTGTCTCTATATCAAACAAGCTTATACAACCAAAACCATAGTTATAACTTCATCTTCATTATAGTGCAGTCTTTCTATATATACTTGTTTGCATATAAAAAGTAAAAAAAATAAAAATTAATTAAAGCACCCTCCGATATTTAATTACTTCTGCTTCTTCTTCGATTTCAACTCCATGCAACTCCAATCTCAACCTAATCATCAAAACCAATAAAAACTCATTCCATCTCAAAACTCAACCGCGAACATCATTAGCATACCAACAAACCAAACCAACTCAACTGACAATGAGAGCTAACCAGTCAGAACGTTTGTAGATTTTTGAAGGAGAACTTTTCTACCTCATTTCCCCTCCGCCAATCATATCTTTCTTCCTTCAAGCAAAACCCAAAACTTTGTCTCCTCTATGTGCTCTTCAACTTCGAGCTTGAAATTTTTTAATGTGACAACGCAAATTCAAATTTTCGATTCGTTTTAATGTGACAACTTTTGGATTAAACCACAAAATCTACAGCCATGACGAAGAAGTTGCATGCATTCAAAAGTTTTCTCTCATAATTTTTCTAATTTTGATTACTGCAGACTGTTTGATGAGTTTTTATAGCCGAAAACTCATTCATTATGGCTTCTGATGCCATCTAAATGATGACCACCGTACTAACGTCTCATCATGAAACATAAAACATAATAATGCAAAAGGTATACACTACATTATAACTCCCACAACTCTGTACTCTCTGATGTACGAGGAACATTAAAAAGTTTGATGTGAAATCAGATATTTTAACAGTTGAATTACTATCAGCACGGGTTTGTCTCTTCGCATCAAAGAGTTTTGCTATCAAGCCACACGCAAGGATAATCAAATGGATGGATGGACGAGTGCTGTATATGTAGATACTCTGTAATTCTGTACTGTTAAGTAACTAGAAAACTGTCATATTGAACATTTTTCAGTGTACTCATGCATATACGTTATGAAATTGAATTTAGTTCAGGTTTTTTTGCTCACGTCTTTGTGGTGCGGTTATTGCATTTCGTCTTCCGGATATGTGGCCCGTCAGGAATCGTAAAACTTCCTGAGGGTAAAAAGTTTTACAAAATTTTTATTTAATTTGTTTCGGGAAGTCCTTGGAAATATAAAGTTTTTTTTCCATCAAGGACACATGTATAGAGCAACTTATTTAACAAGAATTTTTGTTTTCAAATATTTTGACGTGTAGTAAAGGTTTTCATCAAGAGTTACAAAGTTTGTGGTAAAGGTGGCTTTTATATTTTTTATCAATTGAGTTTTCCTTTAAAAATGAACAGATATCTAATGTATAACGTTGAAAATAAAAACCAGAGTTATTTACCGTTGCACAGATCTAAAAATAAAAATATTTTGCAGTCTGCGTGTTCTTTTTAAAGCTTTTTTAAATTAAGAAAAAAATGGAAATTTAAAACTTTAATTTTAAGCCTTTTGATAACAAGCTCACAAAATTCTCAAAATTTGATCTTCTCATCACAGTTGAATTTATTGGTTGGACAAAAAAAACTAAATCGCAATCTCATTGATACCGACTATTTTACTACACACATTTTCCATTACAAACATCTTACTTTCGATATAGGTACTATATAAGAGTTATGGATTCGTGCAAAAATTGAACGCGAGTTTCCAATCAAACAAGACACTACGATGTTAGAGACCTCGAAAAGAGTGGGTTCCGCAATTCGGTCGGTCTGTCTGTGTCTGTTTGTCTACGGCCTACAGCAATCAACAAATCGATTTTCTTTGAACTTCGAGCATAAGATTTTTCGGTGATTCCCTAGTGGGAAAATTTAGATTTTTTTTTTTTAGCTCAAGAACTAATGGTACTTGCCAGACCACTATTTTGAAAAAAAATTATTTTTTTTTTATCAAAAACGGCTCGAACGATTTTTTTTTTGAATTTTTGTGTGTACTAGTAGTTGTATGGTCTACATTTTGGTTGTAATAAAAAACAAAAACTGTTATTAACGGTACTTGCCGTAGAACCGTTTTTTTATTTTCGAATTTCTCGCTAACCGCTCAACCGATTTTGATAAAAAACTTTTATTCTGACAGTCCTGTGAAGTGTGAAAAAAATGCGTACATATATATGTATTTTCAAAAAAAAAATATTTTTTTGATTTTAAAAAAAAAAGTTCAAAAATATTTTTTTTTAAATCATTTTTTTGAAAACGGGTTAGTGACTTTTTTTTAATTATAGTTTTAGTTGCATTATATTCTTACAAATTACATACCAAATTTTTTTTATAAAATATTTAACAAATTATTTTTTAAGATAATCACTTCAACGATTTTTAAAATTTTGTCTGCATATATTTTTTTAAGAATTGAGTTGGCGTTCTTCATTTTAAAATTAAAACATTTTAAGTACTTTTTTTTATCAAATTAAAAAAATATGATTCATGATTTTTTTCCATTTTCAAATTTCTATTCTTCATTACATTTTATTAATTATATGTTTTATATAACAAAACAATGTTTAAAATTCGAGAGCAAGTTCGTGCGACCAGTCTTTTATTTTATTTGTATTTTAAAGCTAACAGAGACTGAGATATTTTATGAAAATCAAAATCCAAGATGGCGGTCGAATCTCGTGAATTTCGCGTGTGCGAAAAATCAAGGTTATGATCCTGCTGGTTAAACCATCTTTCGAATGAATACAAAAAAATTGGGGGTATTATAAAAACTGCCAGTAGTAGCCGTGGCAAGATGGTTGATGCCTAGTCACAGCCTTGTTCACTTAATAATAAAAACGGCAACAGCCTCTCGCAAGGAACTGACAAAACCTCTAAGAGTACCCATCTCTTATCCTTAGAAAAGTGCCGCTCACATTACCGTTCGGACTCAGCAATAAACTCTAGGTCCCCTCTACTCCTGCAGACACGAACAGAGGAATGGTGTTGTAAGACATTGGTTCTTCATAAGCTCTTGTGCCACTAAATTTATTTTATTTTTGTTACAAACTGCTGAGGCGGATTATAAATGCACAAGGACTACAACTGAAACTTTGCAAAAATTCATTAAGAAAGTCTTGGAAGGAAAGCAACTTTGCGAAGCTTGGAATGGACGTCATCGGCACCTACGCAACGTTAATTTCCACGTCCCTAAGAAATATGAAATTCTTCAACCCTAAATATAATCGATCTAATATGTATGTACCTACTCACGTTCAGTTTTTCAGAAAGTTTCGGTTTTGGAAAAATAAAACCTTTAAGCATTTTTAAAACCATCTTTGTTTAGCACTGAATGAATTCCAGGAGTAAAATTTTCTAGAAAACTATAATCACATTGACAAAGCTAAACAGATTGTAATTTCTTATACCTTTTCATCTAAGCTGTGAATTCTTTTCGAATTCAATTCCAAAGGATAGCAAATTTTATTGAAATCCATCCGGAAGGCAAACACACAACACTGAAGGGTTTAAGCATTATTTATACGCATCAATTGACATTTGCAGTTCGTTTTTGGATTATAGATTGGTTCCTTGTCGTCGGTTGTTCGTCGTTTTCAATGAGATTGGACCTCTTTGTCGATTTATTTGTTTGTTCTTGTTTGATCCTAGAGAAAGCGAGCGTCTCAACTCAATACCTTGGCGATGGAGAAACAGCCTGGTGGAATGTAAAGCATTGCCTATGGCAAATATGCTAAAAAGAATTTACTCTGCGCATGCCAGGTTGGGGCTAGAAACAAGAAACATGCAGCAACCAACTGAAAACATAGCCAACAGCAGCGTCATTCGTTAAAGGTTTATTATTCCGCTCGAATGTCCCTCCCGATTGCAATATTCCAATCCCGAACTTGGTATGCCTGTCCATCGTCTTTGCACTTCAGCAGCACTTACTATATGCCAGAGTCGGCGATGGTGGTGTGTAGTTTTGTAGTCATTATTCCCTTTCAATTGCAATAATTTGCTCAATGTCCAGTCCAGATTAAAGGTAAATCGATGCAAACGACGACGACGACAACAACGACATCACAACGTCCGGTGCGTGCGGCGTTCGGCCGGTTGGTTGGTGCGCGGAGCTGTCCCATGAACCAAAACGCTTGTAGGGATCAGCTCCTCACCATACACAAGAACCCCTCTAAAATGAAAAACGATGTGTTCTCGTTGGTGGTCGGCGCGAACCTCATTTCAGCTGTCCATGAACTCTGGGCCTATAAAGATCTTCCCCCATACCGCAAAGTGCAGTGTCACCAAGTGACTTTTGTTGCCTCGCGATTCAATTGAACAAATAATCATTTAAGGATGTGTCAGGATGAGATGCGATGTAGGACGGGCGCGAAGTGCATATTTAGGATAGTCCCAGAGTCCCATAGGGTAGATGTCAAACACATTTATTGTAAACCCATCAGAATAGGGATTAGGAATTCAAAACATGATGATGTAAAGCCGATCTTGCGTTGTTAAGGTATTACGTAAATGAGTTCGACGTCGTTCGACCATAACGATGCTGATAAAATGGCAGGCACAAGGAGGACCTCGAGCCAAGCACGTATGTTATAGTGTCTGGTCTGATTGGCCATCTGTTTGGATATGCTCATAATTGGAGTCATACTTATTAAGGCAAGGTTTGTTGTTAAAGTCACACAGTCAACACATTGATGGTAGGATCGACGCGACGGAATTATTTCGATTTTATTTATGGAGTGTTAAGGAGTGCCTAGGCTTAAAAGGGACTTATGTCTAATTTTGTTTTGCTATCCGATTTCAGATTTGATCTAGTTAGCGTTTTGTGATTTGTGATAAATAAAGAAATACTCGGTATTGCGGAATTCTTGTGCTTGAAATCATGCAAAGAACAAGAATATGGAAAAATGCTATATGAATCATCAACATGATAGAACTTTATTTTGAGGCTACATGTAGGTATACAAAGTATAGTTTTCTGTAAGAAGTTTTGTTCTTACGGAAGCAGTGTAATCAGTTATATTTGCTCTCAATTTTTTTTAAAGATGATGTGCAGGCCTGCCCCGGCTTCGCACAGATAGACAATCTGTTTTAAATCAAATGTCATTTTTCAGTTTTCACTCCACTTAATTTTACAAACAAAAAAAAAGCCAAAATATCTTTAAAGAAATCGACTAAAAGTAAACTCTCAAAAAAGGTTTTTTTTTTTTTAAATCAGTATACCCACCACTTTTGCTGTGTGAAACCCTATTTCACCCTAAAAATAGCAACATTATGAAAAAAATATGCCTTTAGTTAAGTTTCTTCCCGTAAGAAACACCTTTCAAACACAAAAATATTATTATTTTTTTAAATTGTCTTGTTTTATTTAATTTATTTTATTTTAACCACTATTTTTTTGCCTACTCCTTTTTACCCTAAAATATCAAAATATTGAACAAAAAAATAAGCCTAAAACCATCGCCTAAAGATAATCTTTTAAAACCAAAAAGACTATTTGAAATCCGACATTTCGTTTCTGAGATTAGCCCGGACGAACAAAACAACATTTTCATGGAGCTTTATATGACCCTCGAGACATACACTATGAACTCGTAAAACAAAAAAAATTTAAACAACGCAACAAATATCGAAAATAAAAACATCGTGAATATAGTAGATAAAACAAATTACCCATCATCTTATTAACCTGATTTGATTGGTATAAACTTGTCTAATGTTCATAGAGTCATACCCAATATGATGAATTTGTTTGATCCAGAGAAAAATTTGTCTGAATATCAAAGTTATTTGAGAGCAATGTAGGACTAATGTAAATAATATATGAAATATTTACACAAAAATTCCACTTATTGGTATAAAAACTGGTCGAATGAAGGTAGGGAATACCAGTGAAACGTTTAAATTGAGAAAACTTTGTACTTGAATATAAAAGGGGCATTTCCGTAAGGTTAAGCACCTAAATTAAGACAAAAAAACAAGAGATCTCTTTTATTTTTGTTTTATTCCGAGAAACTTCAAGGCTTCTCACGCACCAAAAGCCCAGAGTGACATTTCGATTTTTTTCTGGCAGGGTTCTAAATTGAATAATATTTGTACCATTACCAAGAGTACAACAAGTCCTGAAATAAACATGAATTTTGTTATTTTCTTGTTCCCCTGATAGATACTGTCAATTCTGGGAGGTTATCAAAATTTATTTACAAAATTAAAACAAAAATCTGCAGTCAATATAGCATTTCCTGTCCATGTTCAGAATCTGCAAGTATCCCATAAATAATCATGAATATTTAAACTTTTAGTATTCCAATCGAATAAAAAAAAAAAAAAAAAAAAACCGCCACTGACACCAGCCATCAAGTGCCTGCCAGCGGGCGGGACTCCTCTACCAGTGTACCTATGTATACTCATTTACAGTCGGTAACCCATCAGGAAACCAATTGGGATGCGAATGTTTTTCAATTAATTAAAATGCCGCGTTTATGAAATACCATCGGATCGGCTAGTTTGCCTCATGCATGCCATTCCATATGATCTCTCTCACCACTCTGGAATTGGGAATCCGCTCCAAAATTCGTTACCCTTCCTCCTCCAAAAACTGACCGTCCCATGATTTGTGTTCTTATCGGGCCGAAGCATCGTTACAAATTTAACAACCGAAAATGTCCTTCTGTTGTCTAATTAATATTTAATAAACAAACCGAGTGACAAAAAGGACGTGCATCACAGTAGATGTGGTGCAAGCAGCCGCAAGGAATTTCTCTGCGCTCTGATCGATCCAATATAAAACAAGATTTTCGAATTTCTTTTGGTGAATTTAATAAATTTCAGCATTCTTAATCTCCACCTTCTCTCTGGTGGGATGCTGGGCCGGGACCGGGACTAGCTATACAGAATCAAAAATCTTTAAAACAAAATGAAGAAAAAACAGCGCCACCAAAATGAGAAAATGAGAAGCTTCCACATTAAGGGGCCTCCGAAAAATGTTTCCCGAGTTAATAAATCACTATTTGACATTTCTTGAATCGGGTATGTGCGTCACGTTGCACCAAATTTAGTAAGCGCTCGAACATAAGACAAGGTGACAAAAAGCATATTGGGCCCTCTTGTACAACTGTCCATAAACTACCATCATCATCGTCAATCCCGATGACATTTAGCTGCTGCTGCTGGGATGCTTTGCTAGAGCTGGGACATAACAGTGTTTTGTGTCGACGTTGCTGGTGTCATCCCGATGGACAGTAACGGACGACGACCGACGGATGGACTGGCGGCCATCATTGTCATTACCGAAGAAACCACAACACAAAAATCAAGTTATAGAAGTGGCAGTACAGTGTGTTGACTTAGAGAATATACCATGATAGTCGATTGACGGTTTTATATCTTTTATATTATTTGGACTTTTTGGTTTTATTATGGTTTCATCGAAATAATTTCGGGCTTCTTTTACGGTTTTCTTGTTTTTGTTCCACAGACAGACAAAGAGACAGAAATAAAAATGTAGCACAATGTTTTCTGTTGTAGTTGGAATAAATAATGTTCGAAAAGGATTAAATTGTGTCATTTTGAAAGGACCGGAACCATTTTACAAAGAAGTTCTGATAAGAAATCAATATCAAATCTGGTTCGAATGAAAAATATTGAGATGTGGTTGCTGCAATTTGTTCGATCGATTTCTTAAGGTGAATAATAAATAAAACTGAAAAAAATATTTTAAATGCTACCTAGGTATAAACGTTTTCGTTGTAGGAATATGAATTTGTAAAGTTACATTTTAGGAGTTTCATTTTGTCTCGAAAGGGTAGTACTAGTAAGGTTCGGCGGCAGGAGTGGGCACGAAACTAAATGCTAAATGGGTGGGCCGATTTGTTTCAAATTTGGTACAGAGCGTTTTTAATGTGATTCCCTAGAGGGGACATTTGAAATTTTGATTTAGCTTATCTAAAATAGGTAGCTGCAATACAATTTTTCGGTTTTTTTTTTCAAATTTTCTTAAAAATAGAACCAATGATCTTGATAAAAATTCGTACTTGTAACCAATATTGTTATATAAGAAAACTGCATTTCATTTTTTTTTTTTCAAAAAACTCGCATTGCGGAAATAGGCCTTAGATGTTTTTTTGAGAAAACTGGATTATTTGTATGTCCATGAAGTAAGCAGAACAAAGTCAGCAGAACAAAGGTTTTATGATTGCATAATTAGATGCTAATGAGGTGCTAATTAAATGCCAAAAAAAAAATTGAATGCTCTTACGGTTTTCAAAAAAACTAATGTTCTGCTAACTTTACAAGAAGTTCGCAGAACAGTTGCCCAAAAGTACATTAAATTTAAAATGAAGAATTTAAAATTCATCCCTAACTTAAATGCTAATTAAATGCTCTACACAAAAAAAAAAAACAAAAAATAAAAAAATATATAAAAAAAAAAAATAAAAAAAAAATTCTTGAATTTGCCAAAATCTGCCTTTTCATTTAATTGCTTGTTGAAAATACGAACTAAAGCTGCATTATCGCAACAAATTTTGAAATCCCGATTTCAAAAAAAACTAAAATTTAAAAAAGTCAATTTCCGTGTTCTGCAAACTTCATCGACCGTTTTGGCCACTTTTTTTAATTTTGTATGGCCAAAATTTCTTTCTAGAATTAAGTGCTCATTGAATACGAATTAAATGCTGCATTATCTCAACAAAATTTTAAAATCCTGATTTCAAAAAACAAAACTTAAAAAACTCAATTTCCGTATTCTGCTAACTTCATCGACCATTTTGGCCACTTTCTTGAATTTTGTTTGGCCAAAATTTCTTTCTAGAATTAAGTGGTCATTGAATAATTGGTCTAAACTTTTTTTTTTTCATTTTTTTTATGAAAATTTTGAGTTTGCATGCGATTTAATAATTTAGCTTAAATAAAGGATTTCTGGCTTTCAAACCCGGCATAGTACTTCATTGTAAGTGTTGCCGTTGTTTTTTAATTTTTTTTTTTCATTTTAAGTGATTTTTTTCTAAAATTGCCCCTGCCTCCTAAACGGGTCGAGATAGAACCCCCCCTTCTATAACAAAAATGCTTGTTTGTGACCCCTCTACTAAAAAAACCATTATTAATTTTTGGCGCCAAAGTTATCGTACTCGTGCCCCCGTCTCGATCGGTTGCTGCATTCTATTCTGTTCAGGCAGTTAAGCACGTACATACTACACATGTATGTTTAGCTTTTTAACCGGTGTACTTCAAACAATATTGCATTTTAACATTTTGAAAATATTTTAAACATTTAACTATAATTTTTTTTTATTACTTTTAACTATTTTAACATTTTGTCGTTAAAAATATCATAATTGAATAAGCAGGCTTTATATTATAGTTTTTAACTACAACAGCAAGTTAAAAAAAAAAAAACTGCAGCAAGCCCAGAAAACGTTTCACCGTAAGATTTAATTGGAAAAAACAAAAACCAAAAACAAAAAACTCTAACAAGTGCAAAATAACCAAAAGCCAAATTATGCATTGTGTCAATGGCAGAAAAATTTATAATCTCTGATATTCACTTCACCATGGCAATTTAAGGCACGTCTTATTCTTTTTCTCTCGGAATTAACCAATTTACGGATAGGCTGCAATCGCCACACAAGAGTCAGGAATACAAAAAAAAAAAAAAAAAAAAAATACCTAAGATAAACCAGAGATGCATTCCACGGCGTATGCCCAGCCCACACACTCCATGCGTATTTCGGAGTTGGTTCCAATTCCAATTTTGCAACTTAGTATAGGTACACGTAGCACAGATCTCTGCAGCATCTTTTCGTTCGGCTCCAAAATCTGCCAACAATCAAAAGCCAATAATGAGGGGATCGCTAAGTTTTCATGTTGTTGTTAGTAGGTATTCCGAAGAAGGATCACAGTTGCACTCTTTTGACCACAACAACCAACTTCAGTTATACCTACTTAAAGGTGAGTGAAAATTATGCTTCTTCGAGTCCATTTAAAGTGAAACTTTTTAAGATAACAAATTTATTGTAAAACCTTACGACCCTTTTTTGTTTAGGTATATAATGCCAAGCAGAATGAGGAGATCCTTATTGGACCATGTCACTATATAAGCAATAGTATCTTTGGGTTCCATTTAATTTTGTCGTCAATGGCGGTGCAACTGATTGCTGAGTTGTATATACTTCTTCAAGCTTTGTTGTGGTTTATTATCCTACCTTCAAGCTGATCATTAATTTTAGCCGCTGACATACAGCCACTCTCAATAAAATCCCTTCAAGAAAACAAAAATTGGCTAAAAAATACAAATTTATTGAAGAGTGTGCGTATTCCGTATATTGTTGAGATTTGTGTACGAATTTCAAGGTGGTACGTATATACATATATTATATTTTTTATATATTAAATTTTTCATTTTTCATTAAATTTAAAGTCGACATTGAATTTTTTTCATATTTCATATAAAAATTGTGAGTCTCTTATTTTTCATGCTGACTTACAATTAATTGGAGGATAAATAATTTGAGACTAAATCCTACTTTTGTTAAAGAAAATATGGACCAAAATTCTTTTTAAGAAAATCTAGACCATATGTAAGTTCTTTTTATAAAGTCATAAAAAAAAACAAGAAATATTTGCAAAATACAAAAAATACTTTTTTCCAAACGTTAAAAATAAATTTATCAAAGCTGAACTTTGTAGCTGCCATATTATTTTTTTTAACTGCCCATATATATAGGTACGTCAAGTTTTTATAATCAACAAAAAATAAATGCCATCTCAATAATCTACTAGTTGCTTTATATGTGAACCTAAAAATGTTTTCTGCCCGGGCGCCATTTCGAATGATTTTAATTTATTATTTTTATTTATTCTTTAATTCAATTATGTTTAAAACACTTAGTAAGGGCCTCTCCAATCAAAGCTTAAATGGTCATCATTCGCTATTTGTAACTATTGAGAATGATATTTCAAATCAAGATCTGTGGTGTGATTATACTTTATTCACTGCAACTAATAAAAATATTTGTTAAACAATGCTTTCATCTGTCATTTTTCATGAATGTTATGAAATATTTTTCCCAAATTAACACTTTTAATTTACTTAATTTTAAGACATAAATTTAAAAACTCAAAAGTTCCATTCCCGGGCGCCATTTTATTGAATATGTTTTCAATACTCAATTGCTGGAATCATTATTCTGTATCTGTAAGGAAGATTGAAAGTATAAATAAACTCATATAAAAGTTTTCGATAAGGTATACGGAAATTTAATTTTAAATTACTGACAAATAACCATTTTTACTGCCATTAAGTATGTGCATTTATTTTTTGTCATAAAACAGTGTTCCACACTCATTTTCCTGCCGTCATATTTAAATAAAAAGGTCCAGTTAATTCATTTTTTGTAACTTATATAGACGCACCTAAATAAGTAAATAGTTATAATTTATGTTTTTTTTTTACTTATAGCTGTTTTTTTTTTTTGAGAAAGAACTTGAACCTTATTTTGTAGGCGCCAGCTTGAACTCAATCTTAGCTTCTAAATGTCATGTTATTTGATGACAAAAGAGATTCCTTAATTCTTTATAAGTATGTGGTCAAATGAAAAAAAGAACCCATCCTTTGATTAACCATCAGAGACAACAAATATTTAACCAACTAATTGTATTTGCAGTTTATTGGTAACCAAGATAAGGTCTACCCAGGTCAAGAGTGATGTATGTTATAAAAACTCCACACTATCTACCTGTCTTTTAAGTAATTACTGTACATCAACCTCAACCTCACAAAATAATCTACCCAAATTCGTAAGATTGTCGTCTGAAATTCACAAAATATTTTAGCTGATTCTTGGCCATCAACAAAAATCTCCCAGTTCCCTCTTTACCACCATACACAAAACCCAATCAGTCCAGGTCCAGGCAGAGAAAAATAAGTGCGCGGTTATTTTTTTGTTAACTTTTTTTTTTGTTTTGTTGGTTTCAAATACGATTACAAGCCGAAATGTTCAAATCCAAGGAAGACACTAATAAACTTCATTGTCCTACTCAACAAGTCCATGTTAAAACAAAAAAAAAGTTCATGAAAAGAAAGGATCAGCGAACCGGGAGAATGGCATGGCAGAGTTTGGGGCGAGAGGTCCCGAAAAGTTAAACAAAACAAAATAAAACAAAATCCTGCACACGTAGCGCCAAAATAAAATTCCACTCGACCATTTTTGGTCATTTTAACTTTGGTTACTGAATTAAGACTTTTTTTTCTCGAGGCCCGAAAGGGTCATTTTTATCCGAGGATTGAGGGGACTGGTTGCCATGTCCTCAAAGCAAACATATCTACTTTTGCTGCCGTGTGTGACTCTGGTGACTTTTGTCATTTTTGCGATTTCGTAAATCAGGGACAGGGAACAACTGCGATGATCACAAATCAAGTGAAATATATGTTTGTAAATGTATAGAAAGCAAATCACAGAGAATGCTTAACTGGCTTAAGCATGAAGGAAAATAAAAAGGTTTTTTTTACACGCAGGTTTCGTGTTTCCGAATGTTTTGCAATCGACTCAATTTGTTATTTGAGAAACCCGGGAGATATGTGAAGATTCAACTACAAATGAATCGTCTCTAATTACACTGAAAGAAAAACTATCAAACTTCAAACAACATTTTATGTGTGCATTTTGATTTAAATTTTTTTATTAAAAAATTGAAAAGATATTTAAAATCGATTTCTAAATTCTACACGATTTTACTTGCCTGCCTCGCTGCCCCTCCCATCTAATCTTCTTGTATTATAAAAAATCAAAATATTTGTTTCAATTTTTATAGCGTGAAATAAACTGTCAACCAAATTTTTATTTCCAACCTTCTCATTAAAAGTTTATTCCAGTTTATAACAAAATCTTTAAGAAAAAAGTCTTAAGAAAATTTTAGTAATTTCCATTAACTGATTTCCTCGCCGATCGCTTTCAAGTTCTTTTAGTATGTATTAAAAATTTAAAGGTCTGAAAATATAAAAATTATTTTTTGTTTCGTTTTTTTTTCCAGTGTACTTAGGAACAAACAGTCGAAAAATAATAGGGGTACCTACCTACCAATTTAGTCTTTCAGCTGGTTTGTCCAAACGACGAGACCCGAGGTGTATGCGGCTATGACCTCATATCCTTAAAACAAGCCTTACAATTGACAGTTAGTCGAGTCGAGTTAAAGAGAAAAATTCCACCCGGTGTGCCAAGTCGGTAAATCACAATTTCTTGCTTGCTGCTTGTATAACTACTCTGACTACCAGCAAGAGCAGTTCAAGAGTCTATCCCCAATGACACTTTGCGTATAGTGGCTATACAATTAGCTTTCATGGGACAGAATAACTTACGGTATACATATATAAATGCGTATTAACACGCCAACGCATAGATCGCATTAGAGCACGAAATTTGCATAGGCGAGCAATCATTTTGACTCGCCGGATTTGGCTGTGAATTTCACGCCCAGCTGAATGGTGAAGGTGATATCTTAACTTGGCCAACTACTATTTATACGAGTCCCAGCTACCATCAGCATGCAGACTGCGTGGATGTGATTACACACCACTGCCCGCCCCCGATAGCCCTTTTGTATATCAGTTTCTGATGGGTTAGGAAATAGAGCGAGGAGCTGATTTGTAATTAAGGATAAAATATTATCTGCGCGGCAATGTAATTAAATTTAATTTCCCATGGACGCCACGCCAGGAATGTTGCGTTTCAAATTGCAAATCGGTGTAGGAGGAACTAACTCGCTGCTTGGTTTAATATAGTCGAGGAACTAATGTGTCATTAGGAGGATTTAATTGACAAGAACGTCAAGCCAAATTAAGCTACCCGGACGGATGGTATGTGTGAGTGTGAGTATTGTGTATATCGCTAAAGTGACAGAATTTCGTGGATAGCAGTTTTAATGATTATTTTTGCCATTTCATGGCTATCACATAGTGATTTTGGGGATTAAAGCGTTATGTTCATGAATATAGACTAGTCTTGATTATGTGGAACAGCATGTGCGAAGTATTAAGTTTAGTTTAAAACGGTGCTGTTTAATTATGTATAATCAAAATGGAAATCCAGCGCAGCGTGGTGCACGTAGATAACTTTAACCGTAAACTTATAACGTAAATAGCTAGTGGCCTTACCTATATTTTGTTTAAATGCTTCAAACTTTCAGATAAAGCTGTATAACCTTCTTGTTTTAAAAAAAATTTTTTTTTGTATGACAAAATAAACCTTGTAAGGACATATCGCAAATAAACTCTGAACCTCAAATCTGTCTCATTAGATTTTTTTCTCAGTCCCAATTTTATTTTCATAAATTAAAAAGAATCTAAAAAACTGAAGTTTTTAACATCAATCTGCGGGGCCTGTGGGTTATATTGATGCTCATACGTCAAAAAGTGTTGAACTCTCTAAGTGACTATAAACTGGATGTGTTAACGAAGTTTGGGTTAGACACGGTCAGAAAAAAAAATCAAATTTAAATCTTCATCGATAAAACATACATAGTTCAAGCCGGCGAAAAGTGTGTCATGTGGCCTCGATCTGTCTATGACGCACCTATTTCTTCAATACTGAGTCGTTTTCTCCAGTACATTCGTGGCAATTTCCAACCTTCGATGGTTGACTGGCGAGCCTCTGAATTTATTATGCCGAAAACAGTTTTTTTTTCCCATGCAGCGAAATTAGAAATAGAGATATCGTGCAGCAAAGGCTGCACGCAGAGCCTGGAATATGTCAGCACTCATAAGAACCTGTGTAAATTTATTTTCGCTGCATGATAAAAAGCTGCACATCTGTTTTCGGCATTAGGCTTGTGCTGCTTCTCGATGGATCTGCAACTTCAGGTGGTGAGTCATCATGTTTGGGCTGGATTTTAAATTATTTTGTAGCAGCTAAAGCACTATTTCTTTCCAACTTTAACAAGTAAAGTCTGTCCAATGGATGTCTAAACTCTAAACTTTCAGTTTGCAGTATCGAGTGTTATCATTCAGAAGTCCTGTAACTTCACCGTATGTTTTTTCACCATGCCTATTCAATTTGTATCTTAAGATATTTAAGATGAGCTGACATAAATATTACAAAATATACGCTTCTAATCTATTTTCACAGTTACGTTGAAATGGTGTTATACCTTATGTACGCAATGTATTCATCTTAACTATAGCTATTCATCCCAAACAGCTTTGTGGGTATGAAAGAGGTGCACCATCAGGCTCTCAAATTCCTTTTTTAAAACATCTAAACTTAGACCATTGAATACGTTCAACCAACGCAACGGCCGACCGTCGACGACGGACAACCGTTTGAAATTCTCTCAAACTAACTAATGCAATTAATATTCACTGCCGATAGGTAAACATTATTTACGTGCTGTGCCCCTGTGCATAGTTCAGATACTCCCAGGTGCTCCATCCTTCGAGCAAGGCTTAAATGTGGATTGTGTTTTTTTTTTTTTTTTTTGTCTTATTTTGAGGTTAGAATACTGGCAAAGAGGTTTTGATTGAATTTCAAGTCGAACTACCTCAACAATGTTTTGTGCTGAAGAAACACGTGTTGATGGTTGAAGTTCTATGGAGAAATAATTTTATTTTGTATATGGAGATATTGTACTTTAAAGTATGCTGTTTTTAGTGAAAAAATGTATATATTTTAAGATATCTCAGGGGAATCTTCTTTATCTATAAAAAATGAATTCCTTTTTGTGTTCGTATGCGCATAACTCGGCTAAACATCATTCGATTTGCATGGGGATCTTTTTGTTGGATTAGTATTGAACCATATTAACACACATAACAGAGCCGAAAACCGAAAAGTTTGAAAGAAACATAGAAAATTCGACCGGCAAAGTCAGAAAATCGTGAAAACATCTTGAAATTTCAAACTTTCTGAATTAGTTTTTTGTTCGAACGCCTATAACTCGGCCGAACATCATCCAAATTGGATGAGAATTTTTTTGTTGAATTTGTATTAAACTAGAATAACACACAACGGAGCCTAAAATCAAAAATTTTGAAAGAAAGCTAGAAAGTTCGTACGAGGTTCGTCGGGTAAGCTAGTTTTTAATAAAATTGTTAATTTTTTGTTAAGGCAACTTGGGGCTATACTTATCAGTAATCTTGGTGGTGCATTTTTATGAAACCAGGGCTTAAAACTACAACCGTGAAGTTACGGACCGAAAACTTTTCTAGCTATGGAAGCTTTTGAAGATTTAAAAACGTGTTTCATTAATGGACAATTAAAGTGATTTAGTTTGCTAATATGGCTTCCTGAATCGGAATCAACTGACCTAGTACGTCTTTTCAGCAAATGAAATATGTAATTTAAAGGTTTTAAGCAATTTAAATTAAGATTGATAGCTCCATACTTGTCAGTATAAAAAACCTCCCAGCGAGGTCTTAACTTCCCTCTCTGTGGATACGATAAATATTTCAAATTCAAACACAAAACTTTTCTGAGAATGCCAATATCTATTGTGTCCCACGGAAGGCTATCCTATTCCTTGATGCATCAATGATCCCTTTGTTTGAGCTCCTTTCGAAAATGTTATAGATGACTTCCTTTGCTATTGTTTTACTCTGATTTCATATTCAATAAGCGTGCATTCAATACCAAAACCGTTTAGAATAATTCAGCCGTTAAGATTTGAATATGTCTTCCTAGAATCAGTCCGTCTGCAACTGGCTGCATATAGTATTGGTATTGAAGATATCGAATTGTAATTGCAGAGCGCACCTAGAAATCACTCTCGAATAACTTTGGAGTTCCACTATTCCATCTCCATTCCCAGATGATGATGCATTGCGGTTGGCTCTTATATCCTCGCTGGATACTAATGCTGGATGCAAGTTAGCAACGATCTTAAAACTATTTCAGTCTCAGCCACAGGAGCGATTTTCTATATTCGCTGAATTAATCACTGGCGCGCATTTTAAATATGGAAAAATATTCATTGGCCTCTGCGCATAGCTAAGATGCATTCTGCAAAGAAGAGAGTGCTGCTGCTGCCATCAGTATCCACCAAAGACTCATCTCAAGGCATTATGCGGTTCACAGCCAGTGGTCTACGATGAGCCTACAGCTGCTGCAATAGGTGCTCCTGTTGCTGTTGTTGCTGTTGCTGCCGGGTGAGCCAGTCTTATTAACCCCTTACAGTAAATCAAACGAAATTACATTTCTCAGGTCCATATGGAGCTATAAAGCCTGATGGCATATATCGTAACTACCCTGAGAGAACGATGGAATGGTCATTGCGGACGTCTTCTTGTTTTTTCAATTTTTTTTTTTTTTATTTGTTTTGAACAAATTGCCGAAGCAATTCGTACGACATTATGATCGATGACAATCCATTCGGTATTCGAAATGGGAATTCCCAATGCAGAAGTGGATATTGATTGAGGATTTATGGCATTATTGCGGCAAGCAGCATCAGGCAAAGCAGGGTGAAGCGAGGTGGACAAACGACAGACATTTTGCTGTAGAGTTCAGATGGACTTATCCATCATCATGTTGAATACAACAGTCCTCCCCTAAAAACCCCCCTAACAACCCAATCCAATTCTAGGCAATTGAAATATGAGAAGATGTCTTTTAGATATAGAATGGCGAAGTTTACATTAGAAAATATTGAGCATGGTTAAAGTAAATTGTTTTATCGATCTGTAAAAGTTGGTTAGAATGAATTGTGAAGGCGTTAGTATACTCTTTGGTTTGCTTTAATGTAATTGAAAACTACCATTCACGATGGGCTGAAATCGATTTTATATCGATTAATCGAATGTTTTTTTCTCCTACGCATGATGATTTATGAAAGGTTCAATCTTCGCAGGTCGTTGACAAATAGATATTGGACGATTTTGGGTTTTGACAGAGAACTGTATGAAAGAGAAAATAGAAGACTTGAGCTGCATTTAAACTATTAGATTTACTGATGGTGGGGATAGATTTCTATCACAGCATACAAGGAAGGCAGTTGGATCAGTAATTATGATTTTATTTTTAATATCAGAAAGCCACTTTTTCAAGACAAGAGAAACTCTTGATGGAGAATCGGTCACTCCCTTGCAAAAGAAGAGAGAGTAGCTCTTAAGAAACTATTACAACATGTAAAATCTTTTTTTCTGCTTCTTAAGACATAAACAAATGCCCATCCCAATCAACATTAATAAATAAAACTTTTTATAAATATTACAATAATTTTTTGGAAGTGCCTTAAAGCTTAATTCTAAATGGAAATTCTTGGGGAAAACGTTTCCCCGGGAATAATTTATTTTTATTCTAAAATTTGATTTAAAAAAAAAACAACACAAACATATTATATTTGCCATTTTTGCTGGCACAGTGGACAGAGAAATAAGGTTTTGATTATCTCATTAAATCCCAGGGGCGGCGTTCAGTTGAGGGAATATAGAAAAGAATGCTGCCTATAGACTGGGGCTCGAACCCACACATCATCCAGGTTAGCAGTCAAGCACTACTTCCACTGCGCCGGGGCCACCCCCAAGATGTCGAATACTGCAAAAAATCTTTCTCGATCATTCAGAACTCTTATTCCCGCTATCCAAGTTAAAAATATTCTACCGGGAAATTCGGAACAGGAGTATTTCACTCCCCAAAGAATTTGTCTCCCGGGGAGTTTCTTCCTGGGGAATTTTTAGAATTGGGCAGTTTTATTTATGTGGCCTCGCAGATCAATGCCAGGCTCACTTCGGCTACCAAGGGTTATTTTCAAGTCGTGCAAATTGCGTTAAGACACATTTATTTAGTCACTTCATTTCCTTAGAACTTTGGCTGCATCTACGTCCTTCCAGTCAGCTTAAAAAAGCCATGCGAATGCAAGTTATGACGCTTACCGGGTTGGCCGGCCGCACAAAATATACCTTTATTAACAGAACTGTTAGATATACACAAATTGGAAAATCTTTAGACAATTTCTATTTCTTTATTAAGAGATTCATATTAACAAAGCTTAGATTTAATGTGTCTTCAAGTGTAAAATCCCTAATAATTTGTTAATATAGCTCTACGGCTTGCGGAAAATTGTTTTTTTTTTTGTTTAATTAAAATTAATATCTAATAAGTTCAACACGCAAAATAATAAAATTCACAAAGAACCAACAACTGAATTTCCAATTATTATACTCAATAACATATAGAAGAAAAATCCTCCAGGGGTTTCCACTACGCCCATTAAAAAAACAAGACTAACCACATGGGCAACATATGAAGGTTCAAGTCGCCATTCCAGCCAATATACATAATATTCAATACCAAAGTCTGTATGCTATCTATATAGCCCCATGATCGCTACCCATTCATCTTGATTGCCCGAATATGTTTTTAAAAGAACCCAACCATTGCAAATTGGTCCGATATTCCAAAAAAGACCCTCAAGCGTTAGTCAGGATTTGTTTTGTTTGTTGCCCGCATCTTGGAACATAACTCTTCCTTTTTCCTGTTTTGCTCATCGTCATCATCGTTGTCGGTCGTAGAAAACACCAACTTCTCTAGCTTCTGATATTATGGATGACCGATGATTACCGCCAATGAATAATAAAGCCGAATGCGCGGGGATGGAGAATTGAAGCCGAAAGTGTATATATGCGCTTCTATATGTATTCATATAAGCCTATGTGTTGGATGTGGACCACCAGAGGCTAAGCCAAGCGTCGAGAGGATGATGATGATGATGGAGTTGCTGTTCCCAATGCCCAATGTGTGTCTTTACATATGCCAAAGTGTTATAGCAGGTTATATCCCACCAACTGTAGCCAGTGTCTGCCGGCCAGTGATAGTGCCGGGAATTAAGACATTTACTCCTTGATGCCAAGGTACATATTTACGGGCAAAAAAGAGCACCGTGGCATGCGATTCTCCACGGGCGCAATGATCAGACAGAGACAGACAGACTGACTGACGGACAGAGATTGAGTTTGTTCAAGACATATCATATAAAACGGGGAGGCCAGATTTAATTTTTAAATCTTAAAATATAATTTTGAACGACATTGTATTTATCAAAATTCAGGTCTTCCGGCAAAGTTGTACAGAAAAACAAAGAGAAGCAGACAAGTTCCGGAGTTAAAAAATTAATTACAGTTTTGATTCAAGTTTAAAATAATTCCTAAGATCAAAGGGCACGGTATAGTGCCCAGCCAAGTTCTCGGCACTATACTGCCTTTTACAGGACCCCCCTCTAACTTTGGAACCTAAAATGTTAGAAACTATTTGCTAAGCTGGGCAAGCACAGGCGATTCACCAAATTAAAATTCCTTAGCATTAGTGGTTCATGAGATATAGGACGTCAAAAATCGCGAAAACCGTAACTGACTGACTCACTAACTCGCGTGCTCAATGAGAGATCATCAAAATATGGAGCACTTTCCGACACCTTATTAGAATCTTGTAATTTCGCACAACGGTAGGCCTTGTAGTGTATACAAAGAAAAAAATCGAAAATTTGCGGTTTTCGAAATAGGGGCGTGGTATCCGCCCACTTTCTTAGAATTGCTATATCATTTCGGTATGTGGAGCACTTCTGACTGTTGTAGAATGATGAAATTTGGTAGAATGCTAGGCCTCACAATTAGTGTAAAGGAAAAAATTAATGAAAATTTTGGATTTACCAGAGGGTGTGGCACCCACCCACTTTCTATCAAAAAATTAACTAACCATATGCAACACTCCTGATTATTGTAGAATATTGAAACTTGGTAGAGCAGTAGGGCTTGCAATGCATGCAAAGACAAATTTGAGATTTGGATGTCAGGAGGCGTGGCATCCACCCACTTTCTCAGAACTATTTCTAATTGTTGTAATTTGAAACAACGCTACAAATTATGAGAGAAACTAGTAGGCTCGTGCTCGCCTTGCTTCGCACGTTTTAATTACTTTATGATTGTAAAAAACTTTTGTATTTGTTTTTGATATTTTTAAATTTGAAAATCTGACACTTCAAACAATTTATCAGTTTTTTTTTATATTGTAACTATTTTATGCTAAACTGTTATAGATTTTGAAAACAAAAGTAGCCTATGTCCATCCTTATGTTCCAAGCTCTCGCTGTACCAATTTTCATGAGATTCAATTTTGTATTTTCAGGGATTAAGAGGCACAAACAGATCCTAAGGTCACTCCTTTACCCATTTTGGCGCACTTTTCCATTATATTCCACAAATACATAGGCAAACAAAATTTTTGTTTATGTTTGTACTTCAAAAAATCATATTTCTAGTAGGGTGGCAACCATGAATATTTTTTTTAGAACTATCTCCTCTCCAGGACCTATGTTTTGATATGCCTCTCATGATCCTAGGGCCACCCCTTTACCCATTTCTTATTTAATGATTATTGACTAAAATTTGAACATTTTTGTGGCTATAAATTTCAAAATTGACTGATAAAGTCGAATTTCCCATTTTGATCTCAAATTTTATTTGATTTGTTCAAAATTCATATGGTTTTTATTTCTTTTTTGTTGTTTTTCCGTATGAAAACGATTTCAATAACTTTAGTTTATATTTGTATTTTTAGCCAATTTTGGTTCAGTCAGAAATTTTGACAATAACTTTTTATGTTTATCATATTTTTCTTAGATACTATCCATATATTGTCACTAAAATGTACAAAAACAGGTTTGGGAAAGTAAATAAAATAAGAACCTTTTTGCGACCTTTAGTCCAAGCGTTTCGCCCAGGCACGACAGTTGGGCTCATCAGTTAGATGCTGTCGTACCTTTCTAAGACGCAATTTTTAGTCGATGACTACCGACTCTTAATAAAATCTACAGCGCATACACACTGTAAATTATATTCTTCTAGGGGAACATGGTTATATTCTTGCACCTAGAAATATATGTTGTTGTTGTAAACCCGTGGTCTGGTTAATGTACGAAGAAGAGAATTAACAAAAACAAAAGAAAATTATTTTTGTTATTGTTTTAGTGGCAAAAAATCTTCCATTTGAATTTAATTCAATACAGTCCATTAAAACAATAACAAAAATAATTTTCTTTTGTTTTTGTTAATTCTCTTCTTCGTAAAATAAGAACCTATAGGATGGTCACTCTATGAGTAAATTATAATATGTTTTCTGTCGTTTTGTTTAGCACTTGTTTCCGAAATTCCTTGAAAACACACAATGGAAGAACACTAAAGCTATGTTACCTACGTACAGAGATGAAGAATAAGATGAAAATGATGATGATGATGGTCATCATATACACTGGCAAGGTATCAAAAGATCTGCGCGCTGATGTAGAATCTCATCCTGGAAATCCCAGGAAAAGAGATTTCACTCCCTCCCAATTTGAATGGCCTCACCTAACGTAGGTTATTTTCTCAATAACAAAAAAAAAACTGTACATTGAACATAAATAAGGTTTCCTGCTAGCATCATGGAATGGCGGCTATACAGAGTAACGACGATGGAGCAGCCGTAGCGGGGCGGCCGGCGTCGTCGCGTCGGTGGTTGTAATAAGCTTCAAGTGAATCTTATTTCGGCGCGGTGGCGGTGGTGAGAAGGTGTTGTAAAGATTGTAGTTGCTTGGCATTGTTAAAGGTGCAATTTTCATTCCACATTGTGGTGGAACTCTCTACAGTCCCCACACTCCTTCGCGCGTTCAAGCCAAGCCAAGTGCGGATCGTCGCACTGCTTGTGCGAAGTGCTTCAATTATTTTCGGCTGTCTTGTGGCATGGAAAAAGAGGTGGGGCTCCAAGGGAGTGCCAGTGCTGAGAGATACTGAAGGAATGCTTCTTATGCGGCCAATATGATTTTAGTCAAGATAAATTGGTATTGTGCGTTTTGAGGACGGGTTCGCGCGATAACCTCTCTGGATATCCTCGTAACCCTAAAATTCTACTCCCCATATTTACCCCGCGGATTCTCTCTCTTTGGATCTATCTTTCTCTGAATGTCTCATATCTGATTGATCTGCTTTAGGATTTTTGGGTTGAAATTAATAATAAATTGTGATATGAGTGCTCTCAATCTCCTGATGGTCCTGGATGCAGAACTTTACCACTGCTTCGCTCGATTCGATCGAAGGAAGGAAATTTGTGTTTTAAAAAATTTTGAAATGGCTTTTGATACTTGGCCAAGGCACTAAAGAGCGACTATTATCGGCTCGTGAGATTATAATTAACTGAGTTGGCTTTTATCACAGATTGCCAATCGACGACCAGTGAATTTGAATTATATGTATGCGAGGTCATCAGAGCCTTGAGGCAGATATTGAATCAAATCTGTCGATGTTGAATGTTGATGTCGAAGACGCGATTCTATATCCGAGAAAGTACATAGGATCGCTTTCAATTATTTTTAAATTAACAGATCATATTTATTTCGGAAAACAAGTTTATCTGGAGGCATTTCTTTGAATAACATTGCAGATTCTAATCTACTCATGTGAAGAGGTTATCTTGCTAGGAAAATACATCAATATTTTTCTGGATATTATTTGATGTAGGAACCTTCTTAACTTCTCTTAATCATTTAAGAATAAAATTGCTTGAGATTTAAACAATATTCAACGATAAATCTAAAATGGATTTAAAGCTTAAACCCTGAAGAACTTGAGGTGACAAGAAACTGATTTATGGAAGGTCTAAAAGTACCATCAGCAATTTTTTTTTTATTAAATTCGATTTATTCAGTCTATCGGGCCTGTACTGTCAAGGCGGTGGTCCGATCCAAGTCGATCCAAGTTCCAATAGTACACGTTCCCATTATTTTCACTTAAAATTATTTTTGCATTGTTTTGTTACTGCCAGTGTCTACAATTTGTGAAATCCTCTAAAGATTATTTGTTATCATGCTAAAGTGCCGCTTGGATTCAGCAGAACTTTGTAGGTCCCCTACATTACTAACATATATTAACACAAAGACCCTGGTGGATTTCCAATACAAGCTAAATTCTTCATTAAACTTAAAACCCAGTAATTTTAATAGTTAAGATTTGCTTAGAGAATTTTTAAGTATTTTAAGTATGAAATTTACTTGGAAACTGTTCACGTTCGAATTAACACTCTGGAGTTTATAGTTCGAAATGACCTCCAAACGATAATCCAACAAGAAAAGACGTTGGATGCTCTGAATGGAGAAACGATTTTGATTTATTTTTGGCAACAAGCTTAAGGTACGTTTTTAATTTGTTGGAGATTTATGAGTTAAAGAAACGATCTTGAGCAACTTGGTAGCTTACCAGTGAGACACAGCATCGTTGAATGATTATTTCAATGACATAAATAGAAAAAGAATAAAAAGGAAGAGGAACTAGGCGCAGCGTTGCCACCCGAAAAAAATTAACGCACCAAAATTTTCTAAAAAAAAACGTGGGAAAATTCATGCCATATGAAAAAACCACAAATTCTTCTATTTTTTGAAAAAAAAAACTTGTAATCAATTTTGTTACGGTGTGTAGTACAAAAAAATTAAAGGAAATCAATTGCTCTATTCGTACATTGTAAAAATATATGAGTTTCTGTCGATTTTTTATGAAACTTGGACCAATTTTTTCGAAATTTGCCTCATTTTAAGTAAAACAATAGAAATATGAAAATGTGTCATATTGAACTTTTTCGTGCCACCGTGCCAGGGAGAAATTATCGCGTCAAAAAAGCACGATTGTGCCACTTCGGCAACGCTGACTAGGCGTCTGCCTTGTGGACACCCGAGATATCTAAGAAAGGCAGACTATTGGGATTTAGTTCATTTCTATTTTGCGACTAGTTCATTAACTGTTGGATATTAGTTCTAAAAATGACAAGTTCTAATAACGTTATATTGAACCAATTCCAAATTTCGGTGGGAGTTAGGTTATTGGGAGTTTGTTTCAGTAAATTTTTACAGTTCATGGCGTTCATATGTTATTTTATCTGTTTTAATTTTCCTTTTTTTTTTTTATTTTCAGACAGTAAAGACAACATCACTGAATTGAATTAAAACGACCATAATCAACACTTTACCGTCTGGACTCGCTGTAAGGTCATATTGAGTAATTAAAGCGTCTTCGATGCCAATCCACACATGAAAAACAAATTTCTTTGCCGAAAGAATGTATTTTTGGCTTTTTTATGTTTCATCTAAACACCACATATTTATTTTCCTCACATTTATGTATGTAAATAAAATATGATTCCTTAAACCACTCAATAACTTTTTAATAATTTATTTATTTTCGTTCTATTCCATCAGCTTTATGCAGATATATGTACATACTTGCCCTTATCGAAAGATCGAACTTAATAATAATCCCTTACCAAATCCCAACTAATTTAATTTCACACCTCATAAAGTCCACCTTGAGAGGATTTTAATCCTAGACACAAAACATAAAAGAAAATTATGCACACCAAGCATCAACCCAAGTCTTTGTCTATATATACGCTTCTTTACCGCGGGCATCGAGTGTATTAAAGAGTCCAACAGATTCCGATAAAAATTATGGAAATGACTTAATTCTGCTGAATTGATCCCAGCTTTGCACCAACCGACGATATGGTCATCATCATCACCAATTGATTGCCCTAAACGTTCTCGTTCATACCTACAAAGCTAGCTAAGGTTTGTCCAACTCAAGCTACAGAGCACGCATCGCATCGACCACAGAAAAAGTTTCTTAATCAACGCTCGGTATATAGAAACCCATCTATCTCCTAGAACAAAAACAGCAAAAATAAAAGCGCAATAATAATAACTTCGGATGATAGTCAAGGGCACGCTTGTCCCTGTAATCAAATCCTCTTGCAGACTTCCAGAGCATACGGCGGCATATCAAATTTTGTTAGTTGTGTGCGCGTAAATTGAGGCAAAGAAACACAGGACAGGTTTTCATATATAAAATGGTCCAACCAGCCAGCGGCCATCCCTGTGTGATGAGTGCGCGATTGCAGAAACAGTGCACATATATATATATTTAAAAATACGGTCTTGAGTCCGGAGAGGCGCATCGAGCCTGTGACGGGCCCAGGAGTAGATCAAAAACAGGCAACAGCACCACAAACCACAACCGCAGCTCATATAAGGAATGCGCGCTTTACGAGCGCAAATTATTTATCGCTCTTATCCACTCTTAATGGTGACCAATAAATCGCCTTAAGTAGATAAGGAGGATTCATTCCTTTGGCGTGGAATTCTACATATGAGAGGTATAGTTCCCGCTGCCAGCACATAATAAGAGTTGGCTGAATGCACACATTGCACATACACACAATGCGGCGTTGTTAGCGAGAGATTTGAGCTGGACCCCGAACGTATGGCCTGGTCGCAGTCGCAGCCGCGAGGACAACATACGACATCCTCTTGTGACATTCTGCTTGGGTACTTGTCATCTTAATTAAGCCAACAACAGGAATTATTAGAGATCGCTGTAGCGAGTTCTAACTTATGACCAGGATCAGATTTGCTAATTGGGTTGAGTGTGATTTGCAGCTTGTACACAGTGAGCGACATATACACCGCAGGTAGGTATAATGAAAAACCTTTTTGATTTTGGAATATGTTTTTTTTTTCTTTTGTAATAAATCTTAACTCCAACTCCAGTGGAGCTGATGTGTTATGTGTGAATTTCAAAAACAAGACAATAACAGAAGTGTCTTTGTTTGCTACCCGGATTGGGTTGGTAAGAAACTTGCTATGTTTTACTGACAAACAATATTATGCATAGTAATGTAATATTAAACATGGAATTAATACCTTTATTTTAAGCTAGCGCTACAGTTTAGTCTTGCCTATATTCTATTCAACCAGCACGGTTCCTAGCTAATCTTCCGTTTCCCACCTCACACGCCAACTTTGTGCTGAAAACTTTACTTTTTCTTATGATTTTTTGCTACTTAGCTAGAAGCCGTTAGAGAGTTTGAAAAAACCTAACCCCTTAAAATGAATGCCCTTATTAAAATATTAGAATTGAATGGAAAATTGTTAGCTTTTCTATTTGAAAGTTCATTGATAAATTGTGTGTACGATGAGCCATTCTCGAAATATATTTGTAAAGGCAGTTTAAAATGGTTCAAAATGAAGCACAACACATAAACTTTCATCATTGACCTACTCCAGTAAAGCCCATCCTCCAATAGGCTACTTTTTGTTGCTCCTGATGTTGCTCCGATCTAATTACATTTAGCTTATATGGGAGAGCGCCCACTAGGCAGTTGCTCGCGGAACTTTTTCCCAGCAACTCTCGGCAACTTTTTGTCTCTTACCCTCGCCTACTAGGCGATTTCCGAGCAACTTCTAACTATTTTTTAGAATTTTCCAAGATTTGGCTTTTAACCCGAAAAGCAAGTTTTATTTCCACACTGAACGAGTTTTGTACGGTCGCTCATCCAAAATACAAGGTCAATATAACATTTCAATTGAAAATACTCCATCCAAAAGTTGTTCGGAAGTTGCTTAGTGAGCGAAAGTAAGCAACTTCGAGCAACTTTTAGTTGCGCAAAAAAAAGTTGGCTATTGGGCGATGGGCCTAATTCCACAGAAAATAAATTAAAAATAAATTTGATGGCATAACAGCTCATGAAGAACTAGGGCCTAGTGACTTACAACTCTCAACCATTCCTGTGTGCGTGTCTGCAGGAATGGACGGGACCTACAGTTTATTGCCGAATCCGAACGGCTAACGAGCGGCACTTTTCTGTGACAGGAGATACTCTTGGAGGACTTGTCAATTAATCGCAAGAGGCAGTAGCCGTTTTTTTTTTTTTTTTTTTAAATAAATAGGTGGCGAGGCTGGGGATCGAACCCTAGACCTCCGGCATAACAGTCCATCGCACTAACCATCACGCCACGGCTACTACAGTCATTCCACAGAAGCTGGTGATTAAATACACAATTCAACTTGTACTGATCAGTACGAAACGTAGTTTTCCTAACCCAATAAGGAAGAAATTCATCGATATACTATTTTTAATAAGAGAGTTATCATGTTTATTTTTTAAATATCAAGTGCAATAATCTTACTTTCTCCAAAACGATATAAACATTTTTACAACTGCGCGGTGAGATATATAATCAAATCAGCAGTGGACCTTGCTGTAAAAGCTGTTGATTCCGGTCATTAGGATGCTATTCTTCAAGATATTTCTTCATCTGATCAGCGTCTCCATGGCTTTAGAAAGGGACTAAGTGTAATTAGATGATAGTAAGACGGAGATACAAATTCGCCTTCTTAAAAACAGGCTTGTCAAAAGCTGTTTTCCAACCCAATCGGAAAGAGACTAGTAAATTAAGGCAGATATGGAAAAGCTTACATAGTGGATCTTGCCACAGATTAGAAGAATACCTTTTCAGGTGGTGGTATACATATTTGTGTTTATTGATATCATTTACAACTTATGTATCTATACGAGTGTGAAAAAAGATCTGTCTTATAAGCAAATTGACTTTCTCTACCAGGGAAGCAGGGACCTACTAGAATTCCTGAAATATCGTTGAGCCCCAGTTGGCTTCTAGCTTAGCCAAACGGTTCTCAAAGAGTTTTTTCCTTTAACTGAGTGTTGTTGACATGGAAATTCGCCAATAAATAAGAACATTGAATATCTAAATAAGAACACTAAAAAAAAATTGGAATAAGCAAAAGCTTTAAACAAAACTATTTTGTAGGTAGAGCCTTTGAATTCTAGAAGGATTTTAAAAAATAAATAATCTTAAGTACAAAAACTATAAAATTTATCTAATAAACAAGGAAATTAAATTCATTCAAATATGGTTCACTCGGGCGTATACGCACTTTTTTTCTTTTTTATTGAATCTGTTTTGAGAAAGCGCCAGATTTGAAATAGTAATGGAAGAAGTGTAGAGTGTTTGGCGGATTGACCTGCAACGTTAGGAATTTGGGTTGGAGCTCCGATAGGTGGAACTGGAATATATTTTGTGCTTATTGACCTAAAAATTAAATCATATTAAATTGAAGTGTTTTTATTTCTATGCAAAATAAGTACTGGTCTTATTTAGATACAAGTAAATACAACAGTTATTATAATTTGTCTTTTTAGCCAAAATCCTGAAGCGTAGTTTTATTACTGTAAAAGATATAAAATTTAAAAGGAAAATTTTTTTTTTCAGATATCCAGGTTTTTCTCTTCAGCGGGTTTCAGTAAAGCTGAGTTATCTATGGGGTGAGTTTTTCAGTTAAGAGAGTTTCACTTAAGCGGGTTTAACTGTATTAAAATCAAGCTGAGTTTCCTTGTTCTCTGATTTTTTTTATATTTTTTTTGAAATGATTTTTTATCTTATAAAATATTTTGGTCAATATAACATTTTTTTAGGTAATAATGTAATAATTAGATACTTTTTATGCTAGGAACGGAAGATAAAGGTTTTAAGTAAATGTTCATATTTAATATTAGCGGCATTTCAAAAAAATAACATTTTTCTATGTTCAACAAATGTAGCCCTTTATATAGTAAGTCCCTTTGTGACCTCGATATGTACCCAATTACTAAAAAAAACAACTAAAATCTATAAGTTAGGAGTATGCCTTCACAACATTATAACCACTAAGATAGTTTCGTGTTTGGTAAAAAAAAGCTAAAAAGCTAATGTATATTTATTCAATTTAAGTTATAAGAATCACATCTCTACAAATCACTAGGAAAAACCACAAACCATTGTAGGTTTGCGGACCGTCCGTAACACGTGTTATAAATAAAAAAACTCAATGAATTATATTTTATAATGTTGATTTAGATTGCATTACAGCAATTTTTTTTGATAGCAGGTAATCCTATCAGAATCAATAATGCGTTACTTCCATAAAACCTTCAATTTTAATTGCATAGTCTTGACCTTCTACACTATTAAAGCCCCACATCAGGTTCAGCTAAACCATATAGGCTAGGCAAGCCTTGTAATTTAATTCCCTCCATGCATCCTGCGATAGTATATCTATAAATTGCAATTTTTGCAATTCGCGCTTATTTGTACATCTTGTCCAACACCTACGGAAAACGACTTCCAGAAAATTGTGCTCTTAACGCACAAATGCGAAACTTCCACCACACACAGGCGGCCATGTAAACGCCTTTTTGATTATGTTTCGCATTGACTACTGGAAATCCTTTTTTTTTTCTTGCATTTTATCTTTTTTTTTGATAAATCTCATAGATGCATAATTTCAACTGACAACCTCTCGCACAGCCATTGTGCAGTATCTCGCGGTTCGCGGATAACAAACTGCCTTCAATGCGAACAGGGCCTGTGTTCCATTTGACAACTTACACGGCTGACCATTCAGCAAGAAAAATCTGAGTCTGAAGGGCCCTGTTCAAATAATCAAATCTACGTGATTATATTTATATCAGTCTGTCTAGTCCGGGTGTCTGTCCGTGCCCGTGTCCGAGTCCCCGAATGGCAGCACTTTATGCGTAGCTGGCTTAGATAATAATTTTGTTCCCATTTGTATGTATGCGTTCGTGTGTGTAGGCCCAAACCTCATTTGATATTAGCATAAATCTGTCAGAAAACTGTTAGACTGAACCTGCTGACAAACATCTATCTGCTGAAGTTCCAAGGAATTCGTATTCATTTCTCTCGAGCTCCAGAGATAGAGGATCTGGGCAAGAGCAACCGATATGGCAACTGTGTTCGCGTTGGCAATCTATGAACCGAGTCTATGATGGGCAACAATTCAGCAATTTTTTCTATAGAGAGTCCAGCCTACCAGTTGGACACATTCTGCGCTCTGAGTGCTAACTGATTCCAAAGCGCATGTATGTTCGATAATCATCTCGGTGCTTATTTCTTCTCCTCTGTTCACTGACTCGATTTTAAATTAACATCCTTTTGGAAATTTAATAACCTCATCAATAATCTTGCTGGAGACTCTCTTGTTGGGTTTTTGACTATGTTGTAAAACGACAAGAGGGGGGGGCAGAGGGGGACTATGGCAGTTACAGAAGGTACAAACATATCGACCTACACGCGTCGTTCTTTCACATTCATCGGGCGACACAATTTCCACCAAGACGCGCGCAATGAATGGACCTCCTTGTCCATAGTCGCACCAAGTGGACTCGCCACAGAGTGGAGCAATTCCGGAGTGCACACCGAAAGAAAGGAATCCCATCGGTCATTGTCAGGTGCTTTCATAGGGATAATTCTCGGTTTCTCTGGTCTTTTACAAGTAAACGCGATGGTTTGGCAGCGGTCAGCGGCGGATCGCTGCTGCTTATTGAAAATTGAGAATGATTTTCGTTTTTTTCTCGACAAATTGTCAGGCTCATAATACTCACAGCAGGACAGATGGTGGTATTCGAATATATCATTGTGCTGATATATGTCCAATCTAAATGCCAAGAAATGAATTTTCTGTAATTATATTTTCTGGACAAAGACAATGCTAAATATAGAAAGAAATGCTTTATATCATAGGTGAAAAATAAAACCAGTTAGATAGACTATGTTTATTGATGATAGATATTTGGACAAGCATTAATTGGTGGCAAGCTGTCCTGAATATAAATTTTTCTTTGTCATTTGTCATTAATTAATTGTATAATGTTTTAAATATATGAATTTATCGCGGTACGTACATATTTTTCACTTACGTGCTCATTGAAGGACAATCGCCGATAACATAAGATAATTTTATGAACCAATAAACTCAACTGATGCTGATTTATGGGGTTTGTACTTTGCGCAGACAAACAAATGCAGAGTACAAACGTTGTTTAACAAATTGGAATCCTGTTCACGTAACTGAGATTACTGAGGGCTCTGAGATAACATTTTCCTGAACTCACCTAATATGTGAACAAAATTCGCAATGGTTTCTTCTTAATTTTATAAATATTTCTTCTGTCAATTACAATAAATAAACTTGCAAACTTGCGTTTTAGTTATTTTTAATTTAACTGACAGTTTGTTTAATATTTGTTATATTTTTTGACAGGAAATAAATAAAACACATCCACGCGTGCAAAGTCTCGCAAGAAAAAGGAAAAACAGTGTTTCAATCATTGTGCCACGCGTCAGGTCAAGTCGCGTCGCTTCATAAATATACGCTGTTCAATTGATATATGTATTAAGGGTGTTTTGTTGAGATTACAGCACAGTGAAGTAAAAACTTTTCGCAAAAACGATCCACAGCAAATTTGTTTTTTGCTTGTTTTAGTATTCAAATATTGGTATCTCTGCTTGATGGCGGTTTGACATTAGGTTTGTTCGAAGGTTTTAAGTTGGTGCATTCCGGAGATTGAAATTATTAAGGTTTTAAACCTAGACCACACTTATAAAATATATATAATAGGAACAAAAATGTATATTAAAGGTATAGATGGGTTGACTATTGGCGGCCCAATTTTTAATGAATGTAACCGTTTGGAAACCTTTCAATATTTTCACTAATCCTGAAATATTTGACACTCCTTTTTCTAGATTTATATTTTCTTTTCATTTAAAACTGTCAATTGACACAAAATCAGTCAAACTTTTATGCTGAATTAAGCTGAAAGCAACACGAAACATTAATTTTGACAGGCGAAAGTTTCGTTGTCGTTTCGAATCTTTTCAATTAAATTAGGTGACGTAAACAAACAAGCTACATATTTGCGGCTAGGCACGCACTTTCGATTTCGATCGCGCGACTATTTAGTCGCATTAAATTAAATTAAATGTCGAATTAAAAGGAATTCTACATAAAATTTGTTTCACTTTTCGGGTGACATGACAGTCACAAATTCTCTTGCGATTTCGAAAAACGTAGGTGAGGCACGTATGTGGTGGCCGGGGTAGACGAAATTGCAGAGGTTGAACATATTGCAGCGTTATCGCCCTTTTTTCTTTGGTGTTTTTCGTTATTTTTGTAGTATGATTTATTTCAATTTCGTATTCTAATCTGTGAACTTCACTTACGCAAAGTATACGAGACTGAAATAAAAAGGAAAAATAAAAAAAACGCAGAAATAAATTGCTGTGTGTAAAAGCGTCTTTATGCAATCAGAAGCAGACCAAAAGAGAAATTGCAAGAGAATTTCGCAATGTCTAAAAGCAGTCTAATAATTGTAAGTGCGTTCCAAGCCTTAAGAGAAAAAACCAAACAGATCCACCAAGTGTCAAAAATGTTCAAATGGAAAACAAAATTATTTTTTTGACAGAAAAGAAAGGGGAGAAAAAAAAAGTAGAAGGTTTACCAACATATAAAATTAAAAAAAAAATACATAAAGCGCCCTCTGAATTTGAGTAGGTTAAACCACTTCTGCCAAGTAATTTTCACTGGGGAAAAAAGGTAAAGTAAAACCCAGTAGATTTTTTGTTGTTGTTTCTCTTGGTGGATTTTTACTGACTGGGTTCCAACTTCTGAACAAAACACGCCTATTGTTTACAAAATTTTTTGCTGTGCTGTGTCACGTCACACGCGCCGCCGGTCGCGTCTTAATATGCTCCTAGCCTTATAGTCAGAAATTTTAAATGTTCTTTTACTTCATCTCAATATGTACATATGTCTGTAGTTGTATTTCCTAAACTTCTTGATTCTTCACTAAAACTATTTAATGAGCTCCACTCTTAATTCAAAAACATCTTTTTGTGTGAACTTTAGACGTCTGGTATACTTAAAGTGCTAAAATAATATAAATCCAAATCCTCATCACTTTTCGCTTTTTTTAAATTCAATATCTAGCCGTGGCGTGATGGTTAGTGCGATGGACTGTCATGCCAGAGGTCTAAGGTTCGATCCCAAGCCTCGCCATCTATTTATTTAAAAGAAAAACGGCTACTGCCTCTTGCGAGGAATTGACAAATCCTCCAAGAGTATCTCCTGTCACAGAAAAGTGCCGCTCGTTAGCCGTTCGGATTCGGCAATAAACTGTAGGTCCCCTCCATTCCTGCAGACACGCACACAGGAATGGTTGAGAGTTGTAAGTCACTAGGCCCTAGTTCTTCATGAGCTGTTGTGCCATCAAATTTATTTTTTATTTTATTTATCTAAGACAAACTCCAAACAATTCAAAAATCAGTAGTTCTCAAGCTCGAAGAAACAGAAGATCTCAATAGCAAACTCCATCAGACAAAGTTTTGCATTGCTCTTCTTGAAAAACGCAGCCACGAATCCTTAATCCCTTCTCATTAATTAGTTCCACCTGATTGACTCTTAAAGAAGGCACTTGTCTGCGTCTTTACCGATTAAGTCCTTAGGACATTTCTAATACCACATAATCCAATTTTCCCAATCAAAAAGAAGTTAGAGACAAAGAGTGAGAGAGAAAGGGAAGGAAAACAAAGGAATAGAATGTCTTTCTTCGAATCGGCATTCAATTTCATTTCACGCAGCAGACGATAGGAAGGATGAAAGAATCAATGCTTCTGCCGGAAAGCAGCCCTATTCCAAGGGATTAACGCTAGGATGATTCTAAAGTGAGTGGAACAATATCGAACTCCAGACGAGATGAACTGGCGAACAATGATATCCTGGTTCAATGAAGTTTCTCTCTCTCTTTTTTTTTTTGGATGGCCTCGTATATTTAGCATTAATTTTGGTAATTAGTTTTATAAAATGACTTTAAATTCTTTTTGTATCCAAAGTACCTACTTATGGATGTATGCATGTGAGTAAGATTAAGACATGACACTCTATGGCTGGCCGGTTTCGATTAAAGCCTCTGGGCTAGCTTATGACTAGCTTGGAAAAAATTCGCGTGCGAAAATCACATAAAACTGAAAATTTCAGATTTTATCGATTCATGCAAAACACAAATTAATAACCGACGATCTATAGAGATGCGCACTCGATAACAATCATGTTTCCTCTCAAAGTCGATGAAAGCCTTACAACATCCATCGATTATTATTTTTGTTTTTTATATTGGCTAAGGCAAACGCAATCTGTGCTTCCTTCGTGTCAAGAAAATGATTTATTTGGGTAATTTCATTGCCTTATCCGAGCGTTACATTTTGTTACAGTAAATGATGTACGATGGTGTTTCAAAGGAAAGTAGGTTGGGTTAGGCTGTAAATTCCATATGGAACTTATCTTCTCAACAACAACAAAAAAAAAAGGAACAAAAATAAAAATTGAATTGAACCCAATTGTTTTATGAATGACCAACGTGCGGCAGGTAACCGCTAACACACGGAAAAAACATTTATGGTCCGGCAGAAAAAAACAAACTCCACAACTTTTATTTAAACACGAATTTCTGTTTTTTTTTTCCCTCGTTTCCTTGACCACAAACGATGTACCTTTATTCAGTTTTGTGGCATCCTGACCACTAAAGAGTGATTCGGTGGTATGGTTTCGGTTTTTGGCAGTAACTCAAATTTATTTTTGTTCCGGATTAGCCAATTCTGGTTGAAAAGGTCGAATTCAGGATTTTCAACATGGAAACAGTGTAATTGGTAGTTTGAGAAAGAGGAAGGAATGCACACTGCTGAACTTAATCTATGTATATTGTTGAACTTTTTTGGAAAAAAACTAAATAACTATAATGATTGAAAATGCACTGGTTTAAAGATAATTTCTTGAATTTATCTAGTGAACTAGAGGAGGCTTCCATACTTTTATCGTTCGAATTCAAAACAAAAATTAAATTTTAAGTTAAACAAAATTAACTTCCTAATCTTAAAAAAATCCATTCGGCTTTGAGAATATCCAAGGGGTTAAAAGAAGTCATTTAAAGTAGATCTTAGATAAAAAGGGTTATAGAACAGGAATAGGAAGATGTTAAAATTGAATAACAGAAAGCTGTAAGCTTTGTACCAATAAATTTTGTATTTAATCAGAAAGTCCTATCAATAACATTATGAGTTTATATGGCATCGTTCGAATGACTACCATTTCGTTTGGACGGGTTGCAAACGAGAGGTCCAATTTTCGAACTATGAAGGGGTACGTTGACTTTGAAGGAACCGATCGTTCACTTCTTATTGGAACTGAGGAAATCACTTAAGAAAAATTCTAACGGAATTACATCGCTCCACCTCGGTGGTCACGTGACGGCTTCCCTCTGTGCATTTACAATGCTCTTAAATTATTCGTTCGAAATTTCTTTAACAGCGTCTGTCTACTATATGTTACAGGATGGAGGGCTACACATCCATTTTCATTCAATTTTTTGTAAAAAAAAAAATTGATTATCATTCATCGATCAGCAGTGCTCTCCGCTCGTTGTGCGATAGCAATCACATCATCGTTTTCAAAGAAGCAGGATATGTATTACCACTTGGTAGACCTCGTTTAAATTTGGTAATTCTGCTTGTTGACGTACCCGTTCATTCAAAAAAAGGCCTCGTCACTGAACTTGATACATATTCGGTTTTAACTAAATTTCTGAAAGATAAAACAACATGGCCGCCATGAACTGTCAAAAATCAACCCGTCTCTAGTAGGAAACCCTGTTTATTAATTTAAGTAAGACTTTATAGAAACGAAAATATTCAAACAAATTCAATTGCAGATTTTATTATTTGGATCAATATTTCAGCAAGATTAAATCTTGTCTTAACGGGCTATTTTAATTATAAAAAAGCAGTTTGTTTTTATGTTGTTTTTTTTTTGTTTTACACATTTCGGAATAAATTCTGACTTTCTGGACCGTATAGAAGTTTTTTTGAAGCCTAAGAATAGTCTGAGCAAATATTTTCTTCAAACTAAAGATATAATTATTATTTTAAGGAGAAAAAACATTTTATTACTTGAACCAGAAGGCCATTTTACTGCATGAACAGAATAGAATGACGGAACTGGAGCCGCAGACGGAACTGGAAGAGCTGTCAAAAAGTGTCGTTTGTTTTTTTTTTACCTGTTCAAAATGCAGCTGTACAGCTTTGAATGTATTTTGAAGAAAAACAAAAGAATATTCTTGTGTACAAGCTCAGAATTCACATTTTTTGTTTCCAATAATTTTCCTTTAGTAGCCGTGGCGTGATGGTTAGTGCGATGGACTGTCATGCCGGAGGTCTAAGGTTCGATCCCCAGCCTCGCCACCTATTTATTTAAAAGAAAAACGGCTACTGCCTCTTGCGAGGAATTGACAAATCCTCCAAGAGTATCTCCTGTCACAGAAAAGTGCCGCTCGTTAGCCGTTCGGATTCGGCAATAAACTGTAGGTCCCCTCCATTCCTGCAGACACGCACACAGGAATGGTTGAGAGTTGTAAGTCACTAGGCCCTAGTTCTTCATGAGCTGTTGTGCCATCAAATTTATTTATTTATTATTTATAAATAATTTTTTCGCGATACAAATAACCACAATATTTTTTTCCGACCCAAAAAATTGTTTTTATTCTCCATACAATTTGAAACGTCAAAAGTGTCGTACGTGAAAAGTTAAAAGTTGGTGAACTCTTCCGTCTGCAGCTCCGTGTGCGGCTACGTTCCGTTGTGTTCGCAACATTGAATTTGCGTGTATTCAATATTTTGACAGCTATTCCAGCTCCGGCTCCAGTTCCGTCTCCATCATCATTCTGTTCAGCCAGTTACTTAGTTATGGGCAAACTATCGAATACAATAGTATGTCTTGGCTAATAAGGTAAATACTGATGGTTAATACCTATTCATATACCTTACAACTCGCACATATCAGCGCAGTAGGTATGTTAAAAGGTTATCAATTCAAAATACTTGAAACCAAAATCAGCTTCCTGAGGACTTTGCTGAGGCTTCCTGATGAACACGATAGCTAAACTCGCATACACAAATAACGAAAAATATACTTTACTAAACCAACAAACAAGTAAAGGTATATTTCTTAGACTTAATGACAGAACAATATGTTAATTTTTTTTCCTAAGTCACTTAAATGCTGAATTACACTAAAAAAAAAAAAAAAAAAAAACTGTAACCTTACCGTCTATAGTGAAACGTCAAATACCAAAGATCTGTCCATGACCGTGACGACAAATTCAATCTACCATATGCAAATTTGCACAAACAGTACAATACCCACAATTTGACATAATTCCCATCAAATGGATATGTTTACACTTGAGCCCGCAGTAAGTCGTCGACAACTTCATTTCTAGCAAGTAAAATACCAACATCGAGGTCTTATACTACTCTGAAACGTTGTTGGTAACTATATTGACAGCTTTTAAATCTGGTCACGGATGCATCGATAGGCGTTCATCGTGTTGTCTGTCGGGTCTGTCTGTCCGGCTGGCCATACTCCATCCATCCTTCAACACAACACAACAAAACCAATTATCGGGAAAATTTGCTCATGCGGACCAAGTCTTACACAACTGCCTAAGAACAAGATGCAAAAGCGCCAAAGAGATATAAGTAAGGGATGGGATGCTCTTGTTTTGAGTTCGATGCAAGCAGACATAAACTTATAAACAATCTGACAGGAAATCAACTTAAAGAGTTTCTTTTCAAAGAAATATTCAGATTTACACAACAACAACAACTCAAGTAGCAGAATTGAAGGAGTCATGATGGAGATGGGAAAGAGGAATCACCTTCACCATCACCAGTCCTTGTAATTGTCATAATTGTCATTCAAAGGCTTTACTCTGTTACTTGTTATTTCTTTCGTTAAGTTTGAACGAAAGAAGTGAATTGGTAACATGATTCTACGAGAATTTCACCAGCAACGAAATTGTTAAAGTGAATGCAATGAATAAAAAGAGAATTATAAAAATTGTGAAAAAAATTTATCTCTGAGGTATAATTTTAAAAGAAGAGAAATAATGAACAAAACGTGATCGTTAAGATAAGAAATAAAATACAGTCGAGTCAGTGCAAATGTTTTCTCTTATTAACATCTTATTAACACTCACACTGTGGCTTTAAAGTCTAACTGTAAATCTCTTTGACTGGTTTTAAGTTTTTGAAAAGTTTAGTAAAGGCCTTAGAATGTTTTTAATAAGGAAAATTTAGGCGAGAAAAACTTGTTAAATACTTGTTAGACCCTTGGTTTTAAAAACTTGCTGAGCAAGTTTTATTATTTCATGAAAAAAACAGTCCGATATTTTAGCGGAGAGTATCAAAATAGAATCTCAAGTACCATTTTTTAATTATTTTTGTCTTTAGCACACAACTGTCTTAGGCTTAGCTTATTTCGACGCTTATTTTTTGTAGTTTTTGTTGGTTTCTATGGAAAACTTTCTAGGGCCTCATTAAAATTATACTGTTTTTTTCAGGCGGGTGTATGAGAACGCTCTGAATCTATTTTGGCATGCGGTGTTCAAAAAATAAAAAAAAATAATACCTATGTCTAAAAAGACTTTGAAAATTTCAAATTTTCAAAAAAAATTTTAATATTTTTTTTAAACCTGTTTAAAAACTTTTGTATACAAAACTTAATTTAAATCAGTTAAGCAAATAAGAAGAAGTGTTATGTTAATTTAAAATCAATTTATTTAACAAACAGAAATTTGTTTGTTAAAATTGTTGGTGCCGTTTTTGAGAAAAATAAGATTTTTGTAAACGGCTGTGGGATGCACCCCATATATGGGATATTCGCAAAAAATATATGCAGTCTAAAAGGTCAGTAATTGGTCATAAAAGTGGTCAGGTGATGTAAGAAATTGTTCAGTCTTAGATAATTTTTAATCCAGGGTTGAAGTTTTTCAAGGTCACCCGCGATTTTTGGCACCTTATTTATGGGATATTTGCAAAAAAAATATACCACTTGAAGGGCCACTGGATAGTGATAAAATGTCAGGTAATTTTAGTAAGTAGTCAGGCATAGGTTTTTTAACTTTATTTTCAAAGTTTTTAAAATTTGGGGTTTATCATTCAGGGAGTGTGGCATCCACCCACTTTCGTGCATGGGTGACTAAAATTTGGCAAGTTTACTGGTATCATTGTCTGAGTTGATAGCAAAGCCTAGGTTGGTTTCAGAAATTGAATTTTTTTATGAATTTTTAAAATTAATTTTTTTTCAAGGTCGTAGGGATTTTTAGCACCTCATCTGTGGAATTAAAAAAAAGTAATAATGCCATCTGAAAGTATACTGAATCTTCATAAAAGGTCAGCTTATTTCAGAAATTGGTCAGACATAGATTATTTTTTATAATTTTTATAAAAAAAAATTCAAAGTAAAGGTCAATGACCTTTCATTTTTTTGTTAAACTCATAACTAAAAACCTACAGCTGACCAATTTCTGAAACTGCAGGACCTTTTATAAGGAATAAGTAACCTTTCAGATGGTGTATACTTTTTTTGAATTCCACAGATGAGGTGCTAAAAATCCCTACGACCTTGAAAAAAAAATTAATTTTAAAAGGGTGCTAAAAGTTCATGTGACCTTGTAATGATCTTGAAAAAAAAAATATTATTTTAAAAAATCTATGCATGACCAATTTCTAAAACTATCTGTCATTTTATGACAAATTACTGACCTTTTAGACTGCAAAATGATTGGCAAAATGAATTGCGGGGTATGCAACGAAAAGATTATTTTTCTGTCATGAATCCTGGATCCAAAAGAATATAGTTTGGACTTATCACTAGCAGATATCTATATGGAAACCATTTAAGGACTCTTCAAATTGTAAAAACACTTTTAATTAAAAAAAACTGAAATTGTTAATAGTTTTTTTTTTTTTGTGAAATTCACCTTTTATGATATCGACTCTGTGAAGACTGAAGATGCCATACATCCTTTGAGCCTGGCCTTATTGCTATGACGGAGACACAGGGCTAATTGAATTATATGCTTTGTTGTTGTAGCACAATGATACGACAAGTCAGCAGCATGCTGTGCGAGATGATATTTGCACATCCTCACGTTGCCAATGCAATTTATTCAAACTCAAAGGGCTGGCAAAATCTGCATTTGTTGGGCGACAACAACAACAGCCGCTAACTGACTAATAAGGCAGGACACGAGGATTAGGTTCACAGTAGGCGATTGTTAAAGGCTATGGTTGGACTTGGAGCCGAGACTTCAGCGCTTCTCTCAGCTTGCTCGGTATATTATGGAATGCTGTCCGTCCGTGTGCCTTTCGAAAGCGAAAATTATTTGTAGATTTGTTTTGTCACCGCGTTTTTGCCGTTGCCGACTACATACAACAGACATAGAGGGATCCCTCTTCTCGACTATCTATCGCTGGATTCCCTTGGTTGTTGGTCTCCTGATGATGATGATGGCAGAGGATTGAATTCCAAACCAATTTGACCAATCCCCGTTTCTTTGAGATACTTCGCGCAAAGGACACGATTGTCGTGATGATGATTATTCCTGTCCTGGCCAAGAGTCAAGCCATAGCCGGCGCGCAAATAGACAAAATGTTGAAATTCGCGGTATGCATCCGCCGCCGCCACCGCGGCTGGTCGGGGAACAAACGATGATGATTGTTTTCGACGCGAAAGGAAGAATTTTGTCGCGATTTGGTTTCTTGTGGATATGTTTGTTTAATTTTTTTCAAATCAAATAAACACGAGAAAACAGAGAGTGCAATTGAATTAAAACAAAAAAAAAATAAAACTAAAAAAAAAATACAATCCGTCTGTCATTTGGCGCATATATTGTGACTTAGAGGCGAGAGTGTAACGTGGGGGAGATTTTCGGATTAGACAGTCACGCTATTTTAATAAGTCATGTCTCGAAGCATGACAGTGATACAAAGAAGAAGTAGACAAATTTTGTGTACAAAATACTGAACATTTTCAGATCTAAAGAGAGAGAATAGAACCCAATTAAATTTGACAATATGTACTAGAATCTATTTTTTATTCTATTTTATTCTTTTTTTGCAGGTATAACAGTCACAATTTGGCTGAGAATGTGACAGTCTTACTTGAAGAAAATTTCAGTATGTCAATCCTGTCTAGCTTTCACAGATTGTTAAAATCACAAATGTCAACAGCCAGACTAGGTTTTTACAATCGAAATAAAATTCTATTTTAATTTTTTTTGTCTGCCAAAAAAGTCCTTATCTATTCCAAGAATTCCAATAAAAAATCTTTAAAAAATTAATTTATCTTATTTACTCCTTCTATTCTTATTAATTCCCAATAGTGAAGTTGAAATTTTAGTTTAACTTGAATATGTGTCATTAATTTGAACACAAGGGCCTAAATGTTAACATTCCTGCATTCATCAATATAAATAAAATGCTCATTCCAATTTTTATAAAATGTTAAAATACAATTTATTTTATCTGTCATTCATGAACCAATGACCTGGCATTTAAACCGCTCCTCTAATAGCACAACTTTGCTATTACTATACGACGTCTATACTTTAACCAACATAAAAGTTTACATTCATATAGAAATATAAAATCTTGATCTTATTGATTTTCATAACAATTGCGGTGAACGATTTTTTTGTTTTGTTGAATATTTGTCTGAGTACTTTTATTGGTTATAAGCTCTTGTGACTTGTGTGATATCCCGCAGGTTTTTTTTCTGAGATTTGAGTGTTGGCCTTATTTAGAATTGAAGGTTTTCCCGCTCCTTGAAAATTAAACACAAACCACGTTTTCAATGTTCTGTCATAATCGCACAAATTTGATTTCATTTGAAAGGTACAACACTTTAAAGTTATGTTGTCTGTGAATAGAGTTTTTTTTTGTTCATTTAACAAAATTCTTAAAAAATTATATATGAAAAATGTATTTCATTGTTATTAGTTGGACATAAAAATGTTCAATTTGGACAGTGTCTTGCCAGCTTTGTAATTATTTCAACTACCTACATATTAAAAATTCTATCTGTAAATATTATTGGGATTTAGGAAGTAATAATGCACTTAAATATAAATTTATTTACAATATTTTCTATAAATTAAGTTTAAGAATTCAGCTTTTGAGTTTTCTTTGGAAATCTATAATATATAATAATCAATCCATTTTTATGTTCGTACGCGCATAACTCGGCTAAAGATCATCTAAATTGGATGGAGATTTTTTTCTTGGATTTTTATTAAATCAGATAAACAAACTACCGAGATAAACATTGAAAAATTAGGCCATAAAAGTCGGAAAGTCCTGATAACAATTAGTAAGTAAGTAAAGCCGGAACCACACATATCTAGTGTGGTGTGTTGTGGAGTGATGTGTCGTGTCGCTGAATGTGCACACTTGTGTGTTGTGATGTTGAATAAGGTGGAAAAGAAAAGTAGGTACAGATGGATATGTCTTTTTTGTTTGTTTCATCTTGATTTTTCATTTTTGACAGGCGAGTTGTTTTTTTTTTTTTTTACAAATATTTTTGCCGACAAAAACTTTTAATCCGCCATTTTTGCGTTCTAATTTAAAATATGTAAGTAAATTTCCGTCCACATAAGTTATTTTTCTAAATATATATTCTTATCCTTCTTACAAACAGTCAAATGTCATTTTAGACATTTGGGTATTTGTTTCATTTCACATACTCCACATCCTGGTATGGCGCAATCGGAACAGAAGCGATTTCGCCACAACACACCACACAGCAACACACCACACGAGATATGTGTGGCTCCGGCTTAAGTAAATTTCATTTATTGACAATTTTAGAAAGAAACTACATACATACATATGATATAAATGAAGCTAAGATATGGCGTTGCCGTCAGCTCGGTTGGCAAGACAAAAGAAAATTATTTTACAATTTAAATTTAAATTTCGGTTTAACAAGTTTACAAAGTATGAATTTATAATCTACTATCAAAATTCGGTAATTAATAGCATTCGATATTTATAAGCACTTTTTAAAAATAAATAAAGATTTTTCCAGTTCTGGCCATTTATATAACCTACAGTTTCCTGCATCGTTAAAGTTTTTTGTCCCAAATATTTTCGTCTTTGTGTTGCATAAATGGGGCACACTCCAATAAAATGAAAGCAGTCTTCTTTTGATTTTAGGTTGCAGAGGGAGCAAAATTGATCAAAATTTCCATTATAGGGTGTTCCATTGAGACTAAGGACCTCACATCGAGTTTTAAAAATTAATGAAATTTCCTTGTAACTAATTAATAATTCTTTCAGATTTTGTTAAAAATCTAAATTTGAAAATTTGTTTAAATCTAAAAAAAATCTGAAAAAAAAGAATCAAATAACAGTTGATTCGTCTTCGAGGAAACCGAAAAAATGATTCTATATTCTATGAGACGTACCATTAATTCCATTTTTAAGAATTTTGTGTCTTCTGATAGCTTATAAGCTTATATTGATTACCTTAAACATTTTTTTTTTATTTGTGAAGCCTTTTTTGAGGGAAATTTGATTTTTCTTAACAAATACAAAACTATACGAGCGTATGGCAGGTTCCATATTTTTCGTCCTTAAATAAATTAAACAAAAGATTCACGAGGAATGTCAAAAAAAAAAAAAAAAAAAACAGTAAAAAAAATCTTTTAAGTTTATAAATAAAGATCCCCCCTGAAGAAGTCGGCAACCACCGTCGAATCGTAGGAAAAAATACAATGAAATATCTTTTTATTTTTACTAATTAAAACGACTTAAACAGCCGATGATGGGAAGCAACCCTTAAATTCTCACAAAAACATTCATATAGGTATGTATAACTCAACTTGGTCAAAAACATCATAACAAAAAAAACAGTAGGTCTTAAGTTTGAATAAAATCCATTCAGCAGCTGTAAAAAGAGACAGACGGAAGATTTCTTAGCCCCGTTTTCCCTAAAATCATCGTAAATAATACCAAGTTTGATCGAAATCTTAAGTTAAATTTGTCGGTCTGTTTAAAAGATTCATAACAAATATATCGACCCCTTTCCGCCAAATTATAAATCGTAAGCGACATTTTCATAGTCACATAAAGTATATTATTTCATTTTTTCCTGTGCATTAAAAGCAATTGGACCTTTTGTTATTCTTCAATAACCTAGAAGAGCTCTCCAACCTATCTGGTGTGCAACTATCGAAATTCATCAATGCCTCCAGATGGCTTGATGGTCCATGAAACTTATAGGTTAAATCATTATTTGGAGCGTTCAATCCTCCAGGGTATCACAAGGGATCTACATTGATCTAAGTGTGATAGAAACAAGATCCTCTATCAGCCCAACAACCTAAAGGCTGTTTCACAATGCGACGAGAAAACTAGACGTCAGCGTGATGAGATCTCTTCACAGTTGTTCTCTCTTTAAAACGAATTTAAAACAACGAAATAACACATAATAAAGTATTTCTCGTCGTCACGTTGCGTCTTTTTTTTCAATTTTTCGAACTTTACGACGTGACGAGACGACGCGAATTGCTTGATTATGTATTATTTCACTGTTTAAAATTCTTTTTTAAGAGAGAGAAACTGCGAAGAGATCTCATCACGCTGACGTCTTGTTTTCTCGTCGCATTGTGAAACAGCCTTAACCTAACCTATCTGTCAGTATCAGTATTGTTAATAATGTTCAATGCTGAAATTTAGCTTAATTGGTTTCGTTACTGAGGAAAAAAAAAAATGTCGCTTACGATACTTTTTTTTGTTGCTTGCGACAATTTGGCGGAAAGGGCTTGATATGCTACCATAAAAAGCCGAAATATTGAAATTCTAGAATTTCTCAGCACCTAGTAAACGTTGTATCATAGCTTATGATACTTTAGTTTGTGTACCTAATAATGGATGACAAATTGTAACGTAAATGCAAATGCGTTAAACACTCCATAATTTTCTATTTCTGCATTATTAACATTGGAAATCAGCTTAAAATTTACCAAATGCATGGTGAACTGATAAAACAGCAAAAGATGCATTCTGTGCAGATTCTCTCCTTTTCTCAGAATATACTGAAACAAATTTCAACATTACAGAAATGAATTTCAATATTTTCCATGTGTGAATAAATTCTAGGTGCTGATAAATTCTAGGATTTACCGGTTAATTCTAGAATTTCATTATTTCGGCTTTTTACGGTAACATATATATATTTGGTACAAGAAAAACTCAAAAACTAAAGACTTTTCTATAATAACTGTTCAATTTATTGAAACGATAACTATCATCATTTAATACCACAGAACTGCTAGTAACTTCATTAAATTAGGTATTCAATTGTTTTTAATACCAGCTTTTCTATAAGTTTTTGTTACATAACCTTGCATAATATTTAAAAATCCTAAGTTATAGTTGAAAGTCTAAATTTCCAGTCAGAAAGAATGCAGCACTCTGTCCCAAATCTACAATAAAGAGCAGATCAATCTTAACCTATTATCATGTCGAGATCCACTTAAATCCTTACTCGCCTGTCAGTGTGCCAGGTGATTGTTAAACTGTTGCAGACTGTTGTTTCTGTTTTTGCCTCTCATGAGCGACTACCATTTAACAATGAATTTAAATCAGAACTTCACCTTGACTTCGATATTCTAGGCGGTAGGTAAACGTCGCGGTGTAATTGATGATCTTAAGTAGTTTTTCACTATCGGGTGCAGTGAAGAGTTGAATCACGAAGTGATTTAGATAGGAAGATTGTCTGCAAAGTCGAGCGCTTACACAATGGAAGGAGATGAGTTCGTTCAAGTGGATAGCGTCCTTTCATCGCTTGCGCGTAACGAAGTCACTGATCTCAATTAAACTTCCTTCCTCTACTATCTGAAATTACATCGAACAAAAATGAAATAAAAAATTCTATTCAATTCCTACGCACAAATGTGTGCGATTCTCCGAAAACACGGCAGTTAAGTTGGAAAGATCTTCAATTATGGCGTGTTATGCAATACCTGGCGGTTGCATCGCAGTTGCTTGGTGCCCCAATATCGATCATAAGCCCTCGTTCGGGTGTAGATCCAAATCCGTTTTGCTAAGCCTCTCAACAAATCATCTCAACTAAGCTCAGCTGAGGTACTTTTCCATCATCATCGTAGGTCAAGATCCTTATCGTTGGCTCGTTACAAGCTGCGCCTGTGTAGTCTAGGCCATGCAGGCTGAATGGATTAATAACTTGTACAGATCAGAGCTCATACGGAAATTACCAAAGCAAAACCAAAACAACACACATGAAAAGGAACGGAACAATCGCGCTATAGAGATGACATCTTCTTGACAAACTGAAGAGAATCATTCGGAGTCAGCTTCGCCCCTAAGGACATGGCTCACATGTCTTGATGATCATTTTCTGGAAACATTTCGACATCTTAAGCGAATCGTGTCTTTTTCTAGAATTACTTCACAAGGAGCGATGAAGTGCTCCGATAGAAGACAAAATAGAAATGTAATTCTCATTGGATTTGGTCTGCGTCCGGGCCGGGTTGGCTTGTCTTGTACGTGAGGGCATGTTCTGATTTTCAGCTTTCCATGCTTGCGAGACATGGATTTTTAAAGAGGACTTCCATCCCAATCCCAGTTCGAATCGCAGCTCAGTTAATGGAGAAAACCTACACTCATCAGACGGACAGACGCGAGTGTGTCATTCGTGTGCAGATTCGAGTCGTTGTTACCTTTATTTTTTGATTCTGCTGCATTGCGCCGCACTGTTGTTTCACTGCCCCGTGTTGCGCGCCGGTACACTATGATTTCTTCATGTCTTCCATAGAGAGGCAGCAGGAGGCTTATTATAATCTCTCTCAAGTTGTCAGGTAGACATATCTTGATTGGTTTTTGCGGATCTTGGACTGCATCTCATATGGGAAAGATATTGCATGGTGGTTTAAAAGATATAAATACTTCTCTGTTTTTTTTTTTTCTTCACAACATGAAATAAAATTAACGTTTTGTTCTGTTTTAGGTATACATTTTTTTTTTTAATTTTGTTTTATAAATAGTTATTATTTCTGTAACTGATCTGCATGCTTATGACTAATTTTAAAATGGCTTTTTGCAGTATGATTGATAAACCAGCTAATAAATAGGAAAAATAACATGTGAGCCCCCGTTGGGATTGATAATGGTGTACGAAACTCTACTACAAGTGTATTCCTTGAAATTTAGCAAAAGCTGTATAAATGATTATAATTTGAAAAAAAAAATTATTTCACAAATTTAAATGGAAGAAGAATTAAAATGAGGAAGAATTTAAATTGAAATTTCTTGCATACCCATTTTACGTATAAAAATAAAAATCATTTCGACGTCTCTGCATTTTAAATATAGAGCTAGTCGTATACTGGACGAGAAATGGTGGGGACTCGTCCCGGATTTATATCAAGGAACCAAGACAAGACTGAGAACATAGGTACTATCTCCATCCGTTTTTATTGAAACTGAAATTTGCGGAAAATCTCTGTGGTTCTATAAAAAGTTTCTACATTTACAACAGATATTGCGTTTTTTAAAATTTAAAATGGAGCTTAGATTTAAATTCTATCAGCCAAATTAATAAACCTGGAATAGCGAAGGACTAGACCTTATTCCGTGGACTAAGTGTAAAATGTTATCAATAAAACAAAATTTCTACAAAGTGACGTTTACTAAACTAAACCACCGAAGAAGGTGGTTTAGCGAAGGAATAAGAACCAGATGTGTAAATTTATTCTGAGATTACAAATTTAATTTTGAATTAAAATAATAATTTCCGCAACTATTTGACAATTAGCCATCAACGACAAAAAAAAATTGTAAAAGCAGATAAATCCAAAATATAAGTTTTCCGAGGAAAATATGAGGACTCATAGCAATTGTTGAATTAACTAAGAAGTAACACTCCTTTTTCTTTTTTTTAATTAAACTTCATGGCAGAATTTCTAGTTGAAAAGGAGAATCTCACTTTTCTATCATGTTCCATTTTTAAAATAAAAACAAAACAAAACAAAAGGAACAGATACAACACAAACAATTATTGAAAAATGATAATAGTCTTGACAGATATATACAAGAGGTGTGTTTGGTAACTTGAGATTTTTTTTTATTGTTTTTTTTACAGAATTTCACAATTCGCTGTCAGAACCCATACGGAGCTTGCGAAACTTTGTGAAAATGTCAAGTTACCAAACAGCCATCGCACTTATTGTAGTAGATTTTCTTAAGGGATTTTCAGTAAACGTCACATTGCTATTCCACGAACATTTTGTTTTTATTAATCGAAAATTTTAATCCGTAGTCTAACTCTTATTCCATGGTGTAGTAAATTCGTGGAATAAGGGTGGTATTAGCCTTTTTTATTAATATAGCTGTATGTATATCGATATTCTTCTGCAAAAAAAAAAAAAAACTAACCACTTTAACTTTGCAATCTTTAAAAAGTTGAATTCCGTCCCGCCCGAACGGGGGGAATTAGACCACCCTCGCGTATGACTTATTCTTGTTTGGAACCAACCCCCACTTATACACTCTAGCCGTGTGTCGTGAAGGGTATAAAATGGACTAAGCTTGCATAAACGGATCATCGGAATCGGAGTTGGGGTGAGTACTAAACGGTACAGAGGATCCAAAGAGGAAGTTAAAATTCTTTGAACCCGCAAGCATGCCTTCCATGGTACCTCGCGAGTAGATGCACATATAAGACTGCATGAATTGGAATGACGATTGTTTTGTTTGCCATTTTTATTAACGTCCCATTGGAAGTTATTGTAATCGGTCCGATTAGTCGAATTGAAAATTTTGACATTTCTGGACGTTTCGAGGTATCTGGAGATTACATTGTTTTTAGAGAGATGTCTGTGTACCATGTACGTTACGTCCGTAAAGGATATCTCGAGATATCTCGAGAACGCATAGAGATATCGACTTCGAATAATTTTTATTTTACAGATAATAAAGCCAGTACGTGCAGAAAGGATTTTTAGAAAAATTAAATTAGCGCTTTTTTTATTAATTTAAAAAAAATTGTTAAATGGCTTGTTTCTCGAATATTTTTAGAACAAATAATGCTATAGACCTCGGCCTGGTTTCATTCTATGCATAATGACGTAGAAAAAAAATTGGACTTAAAAAAAATCAACCCACAGTTTTTTTTTTTTTTATTAAAAAACCCATACAAAATTGTTAAAAAATGTTGAATATCATGAGAACATGCAAAGACATTAACTTTGGATTAATTTTATTAAATACACAAAGCTATAGTTGACAATCGGTAGAGTTTGTAAAAAAAATTCAATTAACGGTTTTTTTCTAGACCAAAAAAATAAAAAAAAAATGCTAAAAATTGTTAAAAAATGCTTTTCGGCTCGAATAATATCTCAAGAACAATCAATGATATCAATTTCGGGATAATTTTAGTTTACACGCAATACCATAATTATTAATTGATAATGTTTGTAAAAAAATTCAATTGACAGTTCTTAGGCCAAGAAACCTGCAATGAAACTGCTAAAAATTGATGAAATTTTTCGTGTCGCATATATTTAGAGCAAACAGCAAACAACTAATACATTCTTCGAATACCTTTAAAAATAACATCGGGTGTCGAGTTTCAAAGCGAACCAATGGGAAGTTATCAGTGTGGGTCAAACCCAGCCTCTTTTTTCGTTTTCGAAATGATAATTTATTTTACATTTAAAAGAAAATAAAACCACACAAATTATTTTATTAAAATTTTCACCTTTTTTGGGTACTAAGTCACCACTTCACTAAAGTATTATTTCCCACTAAGTGAGAGATAAATAATTCGGTACGGATTTACATCCTGTGGACCTAGTTCACTGCAAACGCCTTTGTCAATTCATATGCAAAATACTCTTCCTTAAGCCTAGTTTATAGATCAAAGCGGAGTGAAATTTTCATACAAAGAAATTGCTTTTTTCCCAAGCGTGAAAAATACAACAAAATTAAATGCAATTATTTAAGCGACAAGGAGGAAGAAATTTGTTTCAAAGTAAATATAATTCAACGGACTTATATAAACCAAATATAAAACAAAATGCATTTTCTTTGTAAACCTTTCGACACGAGATAAATTGATATGTTTCATTTCGATTTGAATTTCACTTCGTATTGATGTATAAACTAGGTTTTAGTATTAAAACTTAAAAAGGCTTAAAGGAAGCGTAAAATTTGGAGAAACATAGAGGACCAAAAATTTTCTGCCGAATTTAAATAACAGAGAAAATAGGAATTTTATTATGCCAAGAGATAAGTATACTCTTAAAGAATTCATAACTTCCGTATAGTCCGTAGTAACCCTGAAAAAAAACACATTTTTGCTCGTTGACTATCCTATTTTTTGGGAAGCAGTTTTATTTTTTTTAATTTTTCAGTTTCCTTTTACCGATACATAACCTAAAAGTGATAATTTTTAAATTTATGTGATTTGGTTTCTGTAAATATTTTACAGAGCCTAAATCTTCCCGAAAACTGAGTTTTTTTTTCAAGAAATGTAACCAAATTCAACCAAAATGTGAAAGAAGAAAATTATAATTCATAACTTTAAATTTATAAATCCATTTTAAATAATATCGATCAATGTCTGAATACATACAAAGTTTCCATGCATTCATCTATTCCATTATGTAATTATTATACGCCATCAGTTGATTAGAATTTAAAGTTCCGTATATAATGGCTTAAAATAAGACAAAAAATTTCCTATTCTTAAATCTTCTATCCCTTCTAATGGCATAGCAGCGTGTTTAATTGCTAACATTAGTTAGACATAAGAGGCATTAAAAGACAAAACCACAAATGTGTATTATTATTAGAATTATCCCATTCATCACAGCACCACAATCATTTCGAACACCTCGTATACTCTGGCTGAATATCATCATCATTGTAGAAGCACCTGGACAAAATTGAGTCATCATTTAATTATCCAATTATTATAAGTTCCTATATATTAAAATTGCGCATTAAGCTGAAAGTTGAGCAGTATAGAGTGACCACAATAACCCAACAACAGTACAATGGGTGCCCTCTGATTCCTCGCTTCTTGGCCTAACTACCAAACTGCATGGGGCAAAATGTAAGTAGGTATATTCCCCTTGGATCGTAGTATCTTTTTGATATCAGAAATGTTTCTGCTTCTGTGGCGAGCATTTCATTTATCAACTCTATACTAAAGAAAAAAGTAAAAACGGAAATAACAGCGCAATTGCAAATGTTTACCCCCTGCGTTCTTTGAATCGCATTTACCCGGCAAACTGCATTGAATGCGCATTTTCCTCCACATGGAGCCGTAGTCCGAAAAGTATCTTTACAAAGTTGCTGGTGTAGCCTAAGAGTCTGATTTTCCATCAGAGTGTTACAAGATGGCCATCATTGTCTGGATTCTCCTTCTGGTAAGTGGCTACTCTGTTCACCAGTCGCGGATCGAAAAAAAAATATGTTGGGAGGGGTTTCATATAATATAATGGACTAGGGCTGGATTAAATAAAGTAAAGACCAGTAAAATTCTCTGTCCATGAACAAGTTCTTGGAAAATTTTCTAAATAAAAGGAGTTTTTCAAAATAACCTCTGAAAAATTGGGTGTATATTAATTGTCTACATGACCCTCATTACCACCCATTTAGTACCGGGCTTGCTTATCATACGCACTCTGCACTCTCTCTTTCTCTCCCTTTCTTTCTCTTTTAAAAAAGGGAATGCTGATTAATTGACTTTCAAAATTGCTGAGATTTTTAATTTATTATCCCCGTCAGAGTGATTAATCAAATTTTGTGGTGTTCCTTTTGAATTTGCTGCGCTTCTTTTGGCCAATTTCGACTCTTCTATAAATGAAAAAAAAAAAAAAAAATGAGGACACAGTCACTTTGCATCATCATCACTTGTTTAAATGTGTTTGTGTTTGTGGACAAATGCAGTTATTAATTGTCAAAAAAAAAAAAACTAAGAATAACAAAAACTGAGAACAAGAAGTCCCCCTGGGGGTTAATTAGTCGAATCATTGGACAATGTCGAAACATATGTTCCGAGAAAGATGTTCAATTTATACGTCTCCATATCTGGTTGTTAGGTGATTATTACCTCTTGAGGATAAACTGAATTTTAAACAGGGAATAATTTATTTCAGGGACCATCGTGCAGGTATATGTAGTTTATTATGAATTTCAGTAAATCAGCAATGATCAGAATTTTAATGCCTTTTATAATGTTAACGCATTTCCAATTTATTAAGAGAATTTTATTAAAATTTGGAATTCAAATGTGAAGAAAAATATTCTCCACTTAAAGCAATTGACATGATTTTAACTGTAACAAAAATACAACGACTTTTTATGAGTTTTTAAGAAGTCTTTTAGCGATTTTCAAAGTTTTCTCAAATATATTCGGTCTAATTCTGTAAAAAATACCATTAAAGCTTTAGAATTGCGATGTAAATTCAAGTTTGAAGATTAATAGACCTTTAGGCTATTAACAAAAACTTACCTTAAATAAATTATTCAAGAAACACCTTTAATAAATTCCTTCATAAAAACCACACACATTCTATGATATATTTCGTATATTTATTGCAAGATTGTAACCATCAGCTCATACGGTTTGAATCGTTTTCAGAGCAATTAATATTCAATTCAACCCTTAAGCGAATGGTAATCGTTTTGGCTTTAAGAACTGCACCGATTCGATATCAAGCCGGGCCGTGTGGTTGTTGGTTGTTAAAGACGATTTTCCGGATCGCACACAGTAACTGCAATTATAGGATGCAGGTATTAATTTCAGGTTCACAGAGGCTACTCCAATTTGTCTCCAAAACGTAACCGAAGGCACAATTAATGAACCCACAACCTCAATAGGTTGAACGCAACAGCATCCGGCCTGGCCTATGCTCTGGCCATCGAAGGATCGAAGTATATATAAAGAGAGAGAGAAAGCAATAAAGAAAGAAAAATAAGTGAGAACTGGCTTTCAATAAATCTCCTGTGTCGTAGTCAATAATCGGTAGGTGGACCAATATAATATCGAACGTGTGCAAAAGTTATACATATATGAACATTCTTCCATCGCTCTGTATGATGGCAAGTTCAAGGTGCTCCTAGAGAGCACCTAGTGCAAACATATAATTACTGAACATATCTAGGAGGACACCACCACACACCATCATTGTTCTAAAGTCGATGCACATGCCAGGAACACCATCCCAGCAAGCATTATTCGTTTATCCACAGCTTGTTGGCCAAAAAGCCCCTACAGCTTGACGACCGACGACTAAGACTACGACTTCAATGACGATGGCGACGATGGGCAACAGCAAGGATGGAGCCTGGAATCTTGACCGTGTTTCAAGCGTTTTGTTGTTTCCATATTAATCTATATTGAGAATCATCTTGCTTGCTTGCTGAGATAAGATCAAATTGCTGAGAACGATAAATTTTTCAAGTCACATCCAAAATGGGGCGTTAACTTGATTCTCTTCTCTTGTGGCTGTGTGTCACAAACGATTGCATATCCGGGGTGAGTGATGTGGATATCATCCCCCTGGAAATGATGTATTGCAAAAAATTTTCTGCTGTTATAATCTTTAAGCACTATAAGTAGGAATACTGCAAAGACGTACTGAAACTACTGTGAGCCCTTGGTGGAATTCATACAAGTCTGAGATGAATTTTTAAATGTATCCATTTGTTCTTTAACTAATTAAACAGGATGTTTCAGGTGCTTGTAAATATTTTTTGAAACCAGAACTTAACCCACTTCAAATTTTTACTACAAAATTTAGTTAAAAGAACTCTTTGCTTTTTTAAAAGTAGTAGTACATTGTGATTTAAGACTTCGATATGCGTTTGAAAGGTTGTTCTATGGAAACGACTAAGGTGACCATAGACGTTCCGCTTTGGGCACAGTACAGTCCTGTTCTCGAGCTATGTGTCCCGCTGTCCCCACTGAATGCAAAAATGTCTCACTTTCAAAAAAGATAATTCTAATGATTCGAAGCAAGCTCCACTTGTCATCACGGCTTTCCGACTTTTCCGGCCTAATTTTCCAATTTTTTATCTCCGTAGTGTGTTTACCTGGTTCAATAAAAATCCAACAAAAAAATATCCATCCAATTCGGACGATGTTTAGCCAAGTTATGTGCGTACGAATAAAAAACTAATTCAGAAAGTTTGAAATTTCAAGATGTTTTTAGGATTTTCTGACTTTGTTGGTCCAATTTTCTAATTTTCGTTCGAATTTTTCAATTTTCTGTTCCGTTGTGTCTTAATCTGGTTCAATGCAAAAAAAAAAAATTCCATGCAAATCGAAAGAGTTATACGCATACGAACACAAAAAGAGATTCATTTTTGTACCTACGTTAATTAATAAAAAAAAAGTTGACCATGAGCATACCAATTAAAAATTCTTTTCAAAGCTGAGAAAAATTTTGTTGAAATTTCTGAGATGCTCCGATTTAATACTTCTGAACCAGGCCATAATTTCACGTCTGTGAAGTTGGCAGGACATTTTTCGCGTAGAGTCTTGGGCAGTTCAAAAAATAGTGGGTGTAATCGCGTGACCTGCTAACTTCACAGTGAAGTTAGCAGGTCATGCCCTTTTTTCAACAACCCGTAAAGCTTACATTGAAATTGGCCTCCAAATTTGCAGTTCATTTTGCAGTTCAAGAAAATCCTAAATCGAAATTTTGAAGTCCTCATTTAAAAAAAATCATACTTACCTGCTAACTTCACTGTGAAGTTAGCAGATCATGCCCTTTTTTTATCAAATCAGGGTTAAAAATTTGCAGTTAATTTGCAGTTACAGAGAAGCCAAAAACCAAATTTTTAAGTCCATATTTAAAAAAAAAAAAATAAAAAAAAAAACATATTTCAGCCCCGACTTCACATCAGTGAAGTTAGCAGGTCAGTATGAATTTTTTCTTTAAATGAGGACTTCAAAATTTGGTTTAAGGATTTTCTTGGACTGCAAAATGAACTGCAAATTTAGAGGCTAATTTTAATGTAATAGCTTTACGGGTTGCTGAAAAAAGGGCATGACCTGCTAACTTCACTGTGAAGTTAGCAGGCCACGCGATTACACCCACTATTTTTTGAACTGCAAAATCCGGAATAGAAATGCAAAAAAAATGCAAAAAAAACTGCAAATTCCTGTCTTGGTCCTAGACTCTACGCGAACTTCACAGACGTCATAATTTCTTTGTATGTGTCCTTGTGTTGCGAGAAGAAAAAAGAGGCTGGGTTTGACCCACACTGAAAACTTTCCATTGGTTCCCTTTGAAACGCGACATCCGATGTTATTTTTTATAAGGAAATTATTAATTAAAAATCATCGAAAAACTCATCAGCTGGGCAAGGGAAGGTTGTTTAATATAAATGCATGCGACACGAAAACTTTCAACAATTATTAGCAGTTTTTTTTGCAGTTATGTAATTGAATTTTTTTACAAACCTTAGGAGTTACTATAATTATGGTATTGTGTGTAGACTAAAATGTATCCCGGAGTTGATATGTGAGCCAAAAAACATTTTTTAACTATTTTTATCAGTTTTTTTTTGCAGTTTTTTTGGCCTAGAAAAAAAACGGTAATGGAATTTATTTACAAACTCTACCGAATATCAACTATAGCTTTGTGTATTAAATCAAACTAACCCGAAGGTAATATTCCTGTGTGTTCTCAAGATATTAGATATTTCTTAACAATTTTTAATGTTTTTTTTTTTTTATTAAAAAAAAACTGTGGGTTGATTTTTTTTTAAGTATTGCCAATTTTTCACTACGTCGTTATGCATAGAATGAAACCAGGCCGAAGTCGATAGCATTATTTGTTCTAGAAATATTCGAGAAACAAGCCATTTTCCAATTTTTTTAAAATTACTTTAATAAAAAAAGCCGCTCATTGAATTTTCTTGAAAATCCTTTCTGCGCGTACTGGCCTTATTATCTGTAAAATAGAATCTATTTGAAGCCGATATCTCTATGCATTCTCGAGATATCGTCAGCGAAAAAAAAAGCTTCCGAACGTACGAATGTACATGGTACACAGACATCTCTCTAAAAATAATGGCGCAATATTTTAGACGATTTAGTGTGATGTTAAAGCATTTTTAGTATAATGCTAGGTTAAAAACAGGATTTTCCAAATTTTAAACGAGTAAGGATCATATTAGTTTTTTAACATTTTACTAAAGTTAAAATCTCCAAATACCTATTTTATCTTTTTAGTATCATACTAAATCCAAGTGTCACTTTGGCAGCTACAATTGCAAAAATGGGGTGAACTTTCACTGTTTTAGGCGTGTTCATCTAGAAAAATAGGTTTAGTATGATACTAGTTAGAAAATGTTTAAATCTAAGAATATTTTAGTAAAGAGTTTTAAAGTTAGAAAATTGTTAAGTAGTATCATGCTAATACCTTAACATCAGGCTGTTTGCGCCAATGTAATCCGACTCCAGAGACCTCGAAACGTCGAGAAATGTCAAAATTTTCAATTTCACAAATCGGACCGATTGCAATAACTTCCAATGGGAAGTTAGAATAATATAAATTAATTTTTTTCCAGATTGAGATTGAAAAATCTATGTATGAAAAAGGTATGGCTTAAAATGGTATAATTTCTTTTAGATTTTACTTTTGATAGGGTGAAATGGGGTTAACTTAGAAGAGATACATTAGATTTAATTTTTGTAAGTATGTTTAAATTTAGGAGTAGCCATGGCGTGATGGTTAGTGCGATTGACTATCATGCCGCAGGTCTAGGTTCGATCCCTAGCCTCGTCATATAATAATTTTTAAAAATAAAACGGCTACTACCTCTTGCGAGGAATTGATAAAACCTCCAAGGGTATCTCTTGTCATAGAAAAGTGCCGCTCACATTATAGCCATTCGGATTCGGCAATAAACTGTAGGTCCCCTCAATTCCTGCAGACACACACACATCAGGAATGGTTGGGAGTTGTAAGTCTGAACAAAAAACAAATTTTTTTTTGTATTTAAAGAGGAATATTACTAGAAGATGAGCATTAATGGTCATTTAATTGCCAGATATTTACAGGGTTGCTGCTTGCTAAATTTTGTTTTGTATGTAAAAAGGTGTAGTGTTTAGCTTGGCTTTCATTATGGCCATTTACGACAAGATAACACAGTGTAAAATGTAACAACATTTAATTTTCTATTTTCAATATAATTAACCAAAATGTGTATATTGCAGGAATAGAAATTGCACAAAGTATCCACACATAAAATAAGCAACATTTTGTCGTATTAAATCTCAAAATAACAATCTTAATTCGACAACTCGTCTACTTTTATTATTTCTTTGGTAAATATATAGTTTACATTACGATTCGAAACATTCTAAACTGCGATTAAATTTATACCTCATGAAGTTATTCAATAATAATGTTAGCATAATTAACAATTGATTTTTGCCGATGTCATTTTCTGATCTATCAAAAACAAAACTGTTCAAACATACTTGGTTCCCAAGATCATAATACTAACAACAACTGTCTGCTGATATATACTTTTAGTGCACGATCATCGTAGTGTGGTGGCAATTTAAATTGACAAAAACTAACATTAAAATCCAAACTTGTCATTATGTCGCGAAAGGCTGGCTACACAACATGTCCAAGACATGCAACATGTAACCAGAAATGATCGTCCCAATCGAATGACAACAATTTGCACGTTAAACATTAAACAAAAGGGAACCCCACTGCCATAAAGCCAATGAGACAATCAGACTTATTAGCTCCACATACCTAAACCGAGCCTATAGCTTTTGCAAATAAGGAATCCATTGAATGTATCAGCCAAAGTATAGTGATCATCATCTTCATAAATTTTCAAAGCCAGCATGACATCGTCGTCGCGTCGGTCGTCAGCCGTGATTCCAATAGCACCTCTTGTCATCTCCAGCAGTGAATCTATCCCAAACTTGCAGCCAGAGTTTGACAATGTTTTCCCTTTCGTTGAAGCTGATGAGCTTTTCATTTCGCTAGCGCGAGTGTTGGTCTGGCATAGATGTCAACCGGTACACAATAACTTTCAATTAAACGGCAAAATGAACCCACAAGAGACGTAGCTTGCCACCACTTGCGAAGCGGTGTCTGTTTAGTCTCGGCTGACCCCGCGTTAACTTAAATGCAGCCATAATTGTGCCACACCGCGCTAAGTCGTCTATAAGACTAATCCTTACCAGATACCAATGAACAGAAATCAATAATAAGTGCTGCCAGTTTTTGTTACCAAAAAAATACTCAGATAATCAAATTTTATCTCGTAAAAAAACTCATTTAATCTTCAAAGCATTTTAAAATGTTAAAGTATTTTTAAAGAAAACAAGATGTAATTACAAAAATATTTAAGTATGAACTCGCATGTGTGGTGGCCTCAGGGGTTAGGTACTTTTGCGTAGAAGTGTTCCACTATTTTTAATTCAATAAAGTAATAAAGTAGTTAGTTAATATCATACTTTAGTTAAAACTAAATTTTAAGTAAAACTATATTTAAAAAATAATTTTTTTCGAATATTAAATACCGCCCAAAACTTTCTATCAAAACACTAAGAACATTAAGCTTTAGATCTTATTGCCTAAGACCATGACAGCTAAATACAATGTGCCTGAAGTTAGCACCGCCATTTTCGATTTTCAAAAAAATAAAGCATGCATGTTTTCTTTGCGAATCTCGCGAATTAAAAAAAAAAAAACAAATTCACGGCACAAATAGCACAAGTTGGGCACAATACAACACATACTTAATTTTTTTTGAAAATCGAAAATGGCGGTGCTAACTTCACTCTAAGGTGCCTCGCAACATTTGCGTTTGCCTGTAAAAGTTGCAAATATGCGATTTTTTTTTTCTCTTCGGTTCTTAGTATAATTTTTTGATTGCAAAACATCACAAATTAAATTTTTTTATAAAAACTTAATTTTTAAAAAAATTTCATTCGTAAAATTTGCGAAGTAGCGATTTTGAAAAAAATAATTACGGCACATCGCAGAACAAGTTGAGAGCACAATATTTTTTTTTTGAAAATTGAAAATGGTGGTGCTAACTTCACTCTAAAAAAATGGGTAGCCTCTAAAAATCATACACTTAGTACGATTTAATTTTTTTAATACGGCACATGGCAGCATAAGTTGGACACATCGCAACACAACTATTTTTTTTACGAAAATCAAAAATGGCGGTGCTAACTTCACGCACACCTAAACACATAAAAAAAAATCCATTAACAAAATCGATTTTAGCAAATAATTGAAAGTTTTTTGAAAATGTAAAGTGGCAGCATTTATTTTGCTTAAAAATTCTGAAACCATTTATTTTATTTTTTTATTATGCTCACATTCAATAAAATGGAAAAATGAAAAATACTGAAAGTGAATTTTGTTTGTAGAAAAATGTCACATAACCGTACTTGTAACATGCTGGTTCTGCTTGAAACTGCAATCCTCTGAGCGAAATCCCGAACTTGCTTACCTTTGGCGTATACAAAGCTCATGCATGACAGTTGTCATTGCCTTATAGCTATTTGAAGCTGAAGATTTATGACTTCACAAAATGCTTTGAAGCCCCAGCCCCACACACACCCTTGACGTCGTCGTCGTCGTTAGTGCCGCTGCTGCCGTCAGATCCCAGAAGCCAGCTTGTCTTAGCTATCGACAACGAAAGTCATAATAAACCCGTAACCAATTGGTCTGCATGTCTGTTTGGGCTATTTGGGCGGCATTTGAAAGTAGGTATTTCGATAATTTTTACGACCGCGCTGAGCATTGCAAAGTTTACTCTACCTTACGCTCACCACCGCCATAATAATCGTTACATGCTCGATGTCGTTTTCAATTTAAAATTGATTTTACATTTCTCTTAATTTATGTCGTAAGATAGAGTTTTGTGTTGCGACTTGCTACTTTGCCGGTCAAAAGCAACGGCTTATAGTGTTGCATTGCAACGGCCAAAATGTTTGTGTCTTGCCATTATTTTGACATGGTGGATTTGTCTGGCTCAATGAACAACACAAAAAAAAAGCAGAAGGAAAATTAATATGCGCCGCACTCTTCCATGTGGCTATGATGGTGCGGTTGGTGTCTTTTTCCTTTTTAGGGAGATTTGTTTTCCATCGCTTTAAAAGGCATAAGTAGCTTGTTGAGTATTAAAATTGGACTGAAAAGTTAAACTAACAAAGTAAGGGTAAAGAAGTTGAACTCAACTAGAAAAGACGTCTCTTACCAAATGGGAATTAGATATCGAACAGTAAGTTCGACTTACTTTTGATTTGGAATGAATTTATTGCCTTATCGAAATTGTATGGGATTTCTGATGTTTATTTTGATTACGTATACGCCGTAGTGTCCCCATTGTAACTCCTTATTATAACTCTGACAATAATGATCTAAATAACTCTTTTTGTTAATGTGTTGTATTTAATGCAGGAAATTTAATATTTTGTAGTATACTAAAGAGGGAACGAGGGTTATTCTGCCTTTCATTTTTGCTATAAGCAAGTGTAGTAAAAGTTGTTAAAAAAAATAAGTGTCAGAAATGAAATTAATTTTATTATTATTTATTTACTTATTAAATTAAGTGAAATAGAGATATGTATGTACGTACATATAAATAAATAAAAATAAATTTAATGGCACAACAGCTCATGAAGAACTAGGGCCTAGTGACTTACAACTCTCAACCATTCCTGTGTGCGTGTCTGCAGGAATGGAGGGGACCTACAGTTTATTGCCGAATCCGAACGGCTAACGAGCGGCACTTTTCTGTGACAGGAGATACTCTTGAAGGATTTGTCAATTCCTCGCAAGAGGCATTAGCCGTTTTTTCTTTTAAATAAATAGGTGGCGAGGCTAGGGATCGAACCTTAGACCTCCGGCATGACAGTCCATCGCACTAACCATCACGCCACGGCTACTACTATATCGACTTAAAAAAAAACTGCAGGCACTAAAAATGTGAAAGAATTAAATAAAATGTGCATCAAGCCGTTTGGACAGAAAATGTCATATATTTTTGGCTTGAATTTTGAATTTTATAGAAGTAATGATTTAACATGAAGACCACGGCGATTCAACACGATGTTCATCGTGATTCAACATGAAGACAGTAATGATTTAACATGATGAAAGTAATGATTAAACATGATGATCATGGCGATTCAACATGATGATCGTCGTGCTTTAACATGATGATCATGTTGATTCAAAATGATGATCATCGTGTTTCAACATGATGATCGTGGTGATTTAACATGCTAACAATGGTGATTCAAAATGATCATCATCGTGATTAAACATGATGATCGTAGCGACTTAACTTGCTGACGACGGTGATTCAACATGATGGTAGCATTGATTAGATATGATGATAGTAATGATTTATCATGATGGTCGTGGTGATTCAACATGATGATCGAAGTAATTTAATATAATGACCATGGTAATTCAACATGATTATCAAGGTGATTCAACATGATGATCGTGGTAATTCAACATGAAATCATTTAACATTTCATGTCATTTTAACATGATCCAATATTGATTTCCCTTATACAGAAATCACGTTAAAATAATACGAATGCTCGATGAAGCAAAAACATTGGCAAAACGTGTTGAATCATTATTGTTTTTGTTGATTTTACCTGTTTTTTTTTCTGTGTGATATACGTCCACAATATTTTGAGTTAGAGCTTAAAGTGATTGACTGATTATTTTGAAATTTGATACAGAGGATTTTTTTTTATTTTGTTCCAATTTTGCAGTTTGATACATTATAGTATTTAAAACTTTTAAAAATAGCATTTGTTTAAAAAAAAGTCCATTTGTTTATTGCTTTTGACTTTTTTAACACATTTTCGTAAAAATGCAGGTATTTATGTACATTATTCTTATTCAGATGCCGCTTTTTTTTGTTGAAAAAATTATTAAAATGATAGATACAAGTCTGTTTTATTCAACTTTTTAAAATAAAGATTTTATATTTCCGAAAAAGTGTTGGCATCCTAATCAGGTGCATTCAAACTATGTTTTTTTTTTATTTTTTAACAATTCATTAAGAGCTACATCAATGTGTCCCAAACATTTCATTAATTAATCAAACTGTGTTAAATAATGAAAACACTTAAATGGCTGAACAGAATAGAATGACGGAACTGGAGCCGCAGACGGAACTGGAAGAGCTGTCAAAATGTGTCGTACGTTATTTGTTTTACATGTCCACAATGGAGCTATGTACAGCTTTGAAAGTATTTTGAAGAAAAACAAAAGAATATTCTTGTGTACAAGCTCAGAATTCACATTTCTTGTTTCCAATAATTTTCCTTTTAATAAATAATTTTTTTCGCGATACAAATAACCACAATATTTTTTCGCGACCCAAAAAGTTGTTTTTTTCCTTCATACAATTTGAAACGTCAAAAGTTCCGTACGTGAAAAGTTAAAAGTTGGTGAACTCTTCCGTCTGCGTCTGCAGCTCCGTATGCGTTTACGTTCCATGGTGTTCGCAACATTGAATTTGCGTGTATTCAATATTTTGACAGCTATTCCAGTTCCGGCTCCAGTTCCGTCTCCATCACTACTATCACAACCAGTTACTGAAACCCCTCATGATTAGTAAAGTATTCCAAAGTACCTACCACTTAAATCATAACCCAAAGACCCAGTTGTGTATTTTATTCCATTAAGTGTCACTGATTTATTCTCTGTGAATTGTAAAAACGTTCCCATTTATTTTAACTCTCATCAATTTAATTTGATAACTTTCCCGAGGATTACCGCTGCATCCGCGGATTTCTGTTCTCAAATCATATTTTAAAGCCAAAGGTGCAGTCAGGATCAGGAAGCGACTTTTTTAAAACGAATTGAGACATTTATTCAATTATTTATTCTCGTATTGTTTTTTTTTTTATTTTTTTTTTTGTGAGTTGTTGCATGCCACTATACGGACTACCGATTGCCGACTGGTCAAGTTCAAGTCCCCGCACCGCATAACAGAAATACCAATACCAAATAACAGTTGTTGTCGAGCCACTGAATAATAATGAAATAATATCCATGATTGCCTGCTCTTGACATTGTTGTTGTTGTTGTTGTTGTTGTTAGTGAAATTGACGTTGTTACTGAATACGCCCCAGGAGCGCTGCGAGCGCAGCAAAGACAAAAGGCTTACAACTTATTCCCATATATGGAAATTTTGGATTTATCCATTTCAATTTATTTATTTTTGTATTTTGGGCTGCTTCGAGGCTCGAGGAATTATTTTGTCGATTTTTCATTTTTCACAGGCCTTAGCTTTGGGGCTTGCTGGACCTTTGTACTGCTTTTTGCGGGTTATACGTTGGTCATTTCATATGCAAACGAAATTCAATTTATTTCCTTCGATAACAAAATAATACAAACAATTGCCAGTACAAGAAGAAGCCGTGCGGTGGTGGTATGCCATTCTGTGGAGGATGACATCCTTTGTCATTGCTGGCAAAAATAGGTTACACGTTGCTTTTAATTCCGGGGAGCCTGACAACGACGATAACGACAACCAAGACTCTCTGGCTACGTCTACGGGTTCGGTCGGGTGCTTGGAAAAATATTACATTATAGCTACTTCTGGCCAGATCGCTGTTGCTGGAACATTTGTCCCTGTCACTGGACCATGATGTGACTGCGCGAAATGCCGCAGGGCCTGCACTGCACGGTAGGTAAGTACATGTCAATTGGGGCACAGGCCCTTTCATATAAAAATGAAGAAATTCAACGAACCCAGTACCCAAAGCTTCAATTCGAGCGAGCAGTCATCGCATTGTAAGTGCACAGTTATTATAATTTCTTTTTTAGGGACACAATAGTCGAATCGTCCGTCCGTCTCTTTCACTTGGTTTTCCGACTCTGTACTCTTGGGATCAGCAAGTTTAATTGGAAGAATGGAAGTATTTGCAAATTGTATGCTAAACGACGACGCGGTAATAAAATTCCCAGCCGCAACCGAAGAACATCGTTATCTCTTGGTCTCGCTGGATGGGAGTTTTGAGCGGTGAATTAGCATTGGAGTCATAACGATGACGACAACGACGCAACGGTGATGCAGCTGAATTGGCTTGGATTGACCAGGCAGAGCACCACAGTGTTTTTTCCTCAATTTGGATTTTTTCTTGTAAATTAGGATTTTTGATTGACAGACTGTGAGGAGTTGGATTTTTTGATGCCATTTTTGGTTTAAAAAAAAAAAATTATGGCAAGTCATTTGCATAAGAATTTCAAATCAGGGAGTATTTTTTTTTTGTATTATGTTAATAAATTTACTGGTTAAAACAGAAATGTTAAATTTACTTTGCTTTATACAAAGAAAGGTAAAGTTTATTCAAAGAGTAACTGTATTTAGTGTACATGTCAAATTTTTCTGAAATATCAAATGGGTTTATTTTTTCTGCATTTATGAAGGTTGGTAGGAACTAAGCTACTCTAAATTTAAGCAAGATTGATTCTGCGTTTGAGATTTACTTTGCTGTCACTTTTCGGAGTGAAAATTGAGCCTAGGTGGACCAAAAGTCTAAGCATTATATAAAATTTTGTCCGAGTCTTCGATGTTAAGAATTCTATTTCGATGTCCAGAGTGCGCCAATCTATTTAGGAGGTGGATATTACTTAGTGTCACGGCCGACTCTCTGGAACTACTGGAACACGATTATTTTGACAGGTGTCAAATATGTGCCGAAACTTTTGTACGGCGGATCGAAAAACGGAGTACGCCAATCGATTTAGGAGGTGCATTTAGGGCTGTATCAATGTGTGGATTGAATGAAACATATCTACATACATACGTGCGGCCTCGGTCATTTATTCAAAAACTGAAATGATTGATGTTGAGATTGATTGTTTCGGTTTACTGTGATTGCATTGCAATCAATCGTTCATTTTAATGAACGGGTACCACAGACCGAATCAGTCACGATTGACACGGCTCTAGTTTTTAGTCACAGACTTAGATCATATACTATACAGGGTGTCACCTAATTCGTGCATTTTATTTGAGGGGGTGAATCTTGGGATTGTTCTAAGGAAAAAATTGTATGGGGGAAAATTAGGCCTGGCAACGAGACGAGACCAGGCGAGACTTTTGTCTCGTCTCGGTCTCGTCAAAAACGAAAAATTTCACTCTCGTCTCGGTCTCGGTCTCGCTTTTTCTCGTAAAAATTTTAAAGTGCAGTCTCGTCTCGGTCTTGGTCTTGGTCTCATCCTTAGTCTTGGTTTCTTTCTTTGGTAGTAAAAAGATGTAAGATGAGACGCGTGTTCAAATTGAAAAGATAGAGTACGGTATCTCAGCAGTTTGTTGGTAGGAAAAATGCGGTGGTGTCGAGTCTTGTGTGAAGCACTAAAAAACTGTATAAAACAGGATTTTCGCAGTGCGCCTATCTGAGTATAACTATGCAAATTTGGTTTGATATTTTAACGCGCATTGAATATGAATTGAACATGAGTACTAAAAAATAATTAAATAAAAATATATTTCTTCGAGCGAAAACCGAAACCAAACCACCGAGACCGCCGAGACCAGCGAGACTCTCGGTGAATTTCGCTAACAAAAATATGGTCTCGTCTCGGGTGCTTTTAAAGTAGTCTCGTCTCGGTTTCAGTCCGGAGACCGAGACCCTGAAAATCAGACTGAGAGTAGTCTCGTAGCCAGCCCTAGGGAAAATAAAGTTGTTGAAATGAATAGTTTTTGATAAATTAAATTTCAAAATCAATTTTTTTTTTTTAATATGATGTTTTTTTTTCAAAATTTTGCATATAAAGTTCGTCCAATAATTCTTGTCAGTACAGGGAAGATAGGACGTTTGCATCTCAGTTTGGTTGCAGCGTATTCCATAAGTCTATCGCATGTAAAAGCTCTTATCGCGATGCCGTAGTCTGCATAATAAATCATTTCAAGTTTAATTGAAATTGATCAGCGTTGCCATCTAGTAGGTAAAATTGCACAAATACAATTATGAAAAACAAAAAAATATGAAGTAGGAAAATAGGTGCGTTTTTGTAAGGGTATCCCCAGTAGGCCCAATCCATTAAAAAAGAAGAAACAAATAACAAAAAATACCAATTCATTTATTTATAAATAGTTCATTGAGCAATTACAAAACAGAATAATTTTAACAATATAAAATAATATTTGATTAAGATATAAATTGACCAAAAAAGCCTACCTACTTAAATAATTTAAAATATAAAATAACAAAATATTTAATACATGAATACCTACATAAAAATGTGCTTACAAATTTTGTGTAGGTACCATGAGCCGTCCTCAAGATATTGGTTGCATCTTTTTTTTAAATGGCAGCCGACGCACAACACCTACAGCCGCGCCATTTTATTTTTATACTCAAAAACAACACACACACTAATTTCAATCATAAAATTTGACCAGTATATTTTTGCAAAAAAAACTTCTGCAGTTTAAAACAACGACAAACGACCACACTTAGTGTTTTTTTGGTCATAAGAGCTTTAAAAAAAGCTTTAATTCTGAAAGCTCTTGCAGATAAGCAATAGGAAAAGGAGTCTTTTATGTGCGTTAGCTTACCAATGGTCACACTATATTGTCTGAATACTTTTGATAGACACAAACAGCAAGAGATCATGATCGGTTATTCATTGTGCCTACGGCTGTGGGCGAGATAGGTCGTGAGGGATGTACGTCGCTTGGAAAAGAAATTACAAAAACAATTCCGTGGGAAGTCTGTGGCTTTTGTGTATATTTAAGTGGCATTTCGTTTCGTGGAGTGCCTTGGAATATCAGTAGGTCCCACTGATTTGAAAAAAGCTTTCCCATAAGGCCTGTACTGACAAGAATAAATGGACGAACTATAGTTACATAAGTGCAATTGTTTTTTTTTTTTTTGATACTCACTGTTCTTATCAACTTTAAGTCAAATACTGAAAACCAGATGCTAAAGTCTTTTTTAGTTTTTTGGAAATTAAAAAAAAAAAAAAAAAAAAAAAAAAGTTTTAAGATGCGAAAAAAAAATTATCTCTCATAAATTATTCGGTTTTTTGGAAAGAAGCAACTTTCTTTTTTTTTTAATTTCTCCAAAACTAAAAAAAAAAAAATTTTTACATTTGATTTTCAGTATTTGAATGTGAGAATTAGTAAGAGCATTGAATATTAAAAAAAGCAGCGGCACTTAATTTTGGTGAATGCATAGTTTAAAATCTGAAGTCTCAAAAATTTTATCTTTTAATTGAATTTGTTTGAGACTGCACTCAAAAAAGACCCTGCTCCACAGCTTAAGTATGAAAAGTTTGTCACCACAACCCTCCAACTCACACCCTACTCACTCAAAAATATTTATAACATAATAAAATTACTAAATGTTTTGCTTATATCGATCTTAACACCTATAAGCCTTGAAGATCTGACTATTTAAACTCAAACGTTACTGGTTTCAAAATTTTGATTAATCCTAATTCCTAGTCTATGTAATTATTCGATTTATGTAAGCAAATTTCATTCACAAATTCCCCTTTAAAACGTAGATAGTGGCATACAGTTCCTCACTCTGTCGATGCATCTTAATTGGACCTGTCTCTCTGAAAATGGTTGCGCTAAAAGCGCTTACAGAAGTGTAAATTTAAAAATATTGCTTTGCAAGATGTCTTCTCAGAGCCATTAAAAGTAATTTAGTACATTATTTTTTTCTTAACAGCAAACAAGTAGATCAATAATCACTATTATACATTAACTTCACATTTTCCAGCCTTCCATGGATCCTGCTCATTTTACTAATTACTGATTTAATCCAATTTAAACGATTGCCAAGCTATCGCACGATGCCTCTTATCTAAATAATTATCCGCTTAGTGAGAACATAAAGCGGGCGCCATTCGACGGAGGACACACCTCTCGTGAATATATCAAGATTCGATAATTTTTCAACTCAAAGCCACACAATCACCATCACAACTACAACTACAAGTTCCATCTAAGATCCAATTTACGAAACATATCCAAGTAATTTCTGACACATTGGACACTTGGACAGTGCACAAGCAGTGGCAGGCAACAGAAAATTCCAACATCACGCGTCTACTAACAAACCTGTGGCAGTGACATTACTCCCCGATCCCAAGCCCCCTTAGTCGATATACTCGATGGGAGCGCCATCTAACAAGTGAACGAAAATAAATTCGTAAAAATCGACTCCATAACGAAGCTGCTTCCGTTAAACGACTTCTCGCATGTCAACCGTCAACGTGACGTGTCGCAGGCAGTCAAGTGTTTGTGCGCAGATTGCCCATAGACACCGAACAACTCAATTAAGCCGGATCGTAGAGCATTTAACTGTCGGATGTTGATGCCGAAGCTGAAGTCGTAGCTATGAAGATGGCGTCGCGTCGTAACCAGTGTGAAGCTGTTGCCTTGTATTAATTACCGATCGTTAGTTAGGGATCCTACTGTGCCTTTATTTGGCATCCACATCTACATCCACATAGACAAGGATGCTTGATGCTGCTGCTGGCTCCTTAGTCTTGACTTGACTAGCTAACACATCGGGCTCCAGCACGTTCCGCAAATTATTAAGCAGTGCAATTAATTTGAATAATTAGCGCGTAAGCAGGATCCCACCACGATCATGTATCAGACTAAATGCTAATATTAACTGAAAGTTCCTGCGATGTTGCAACACTGCTGGGAACACTCTTTTGATTCCTAGGCAGGATTATTCTTTATGTGTGTACTTACTTTGTTGTCCGGGCTTGACTTGCCAATGGTTGGGTTAGGCTTTCGAGCCTATACTAGATGCTGATGTGCCATCGTTTCGTTGGTTCTTTCTATGAAAGCTGAGAGCAGTTAATTGAGATGTTCAGCCTTTTGTTACATGTGGTTAGTTTACACGTTTTGCTGGCAAATAGTGCACATGCTGGGCATTGCTTATAGTTAAACCTACCTACTGTTAGAGCTTCCTTGCAGCAGGCGCATATCTATTCCCAATTGTTAGACCTTTAAGAGTTCTTTATATACGTACACACAAAGGCCTGTGGAATTCCTTTTGTACATAAATTTGCAACATGAATACATGAATCTGAGATCGCGATCAAGACTTGTCTGTTTGGCTCCAGCAATGAAGTCCATGTTTCATTGCGTATGCTGATGTATTCAGAGTGAGGCTATGGCTGGCAGCGTCTAGGAAAAGTTTTGCTATAGGTTCTGAGGGTGATGCGGTATGATATCAGCACGGAGAAAAATAATTATTTTCCTGCTGATTTATTTACTACATTTTTTTTTTATTTTAGTGTTGGATGTAGGACCATTCAGACAAGCAGCAATGTGATCAAAAAAGGTAGAAAAGCTTCCAGAATTGTCTATGTGGAACTCTAACATGGTCCTATTATAAAAAATGAATGTGTGGCTAAGAGCGGCGCGTACGTGTAGAGAACTTTCGCGTTTAATAATTTTTCTTATTAAATGGTTGTATTCGAAAACGTCAAATCAAAGTCGAGTTTGACCAGCAAATGAGTTCGTTCTGTGATTCGGTAGTGAGTGGACGTGTTTCTCCTTCCGCCCGTAGATTGTTTCGAATTATAAAAAATAAAAAAAAACAAAACAAAAAACTTTTTCCTAAGTGCGCGATAATGGGCTCTAGGCCTGACAATGTGCCTTTTGACGGGCTTCATCCCCCTGATCCTGGTTTATCAAATAAACCTTTCATTCTACCTTCTGATCTTTTAAATGAAAAAAAAAGAAAAGAAATAAACGATAGGTTTGATGGTGGTGTGCCGCTACCTACAAACATAGATACCGACGCCGACGGCTTGGGTACAGAATACATAGACAGTGACGACGAAGCCGCCATGGATACATGCGATGGTGAAAATACAAAAGTGTTAGTGAGAGCCGAAAAAGGTGCCGAACACAATGCAGCAGTGCTGCCAACAAAAAATTTAAATGTTTTAAAGACAAGTGTTAATACGACAGGGTCGTCAACTGGTGTTGGAGTCGAAGTCTCGGCAACCAGTTCGACCAATAATGCTAAATATAATTTGCCCATGTCAATTTGGGGTAATAAAGATATTTCACTTTTTAACCAATCGGTCGAAAAAGACCTTCAAAGGATTTTAAAAAACGACACGAAATCATACGAGCAAGTTGTCAGTCGTAAACGAAGTTCAGTAAATTTTTCTTCATCATCATCTAAGAAAGTAGCTTTTACTGATAGACTAGCTAACAACCCGTTTAACTTACTGGATCCGGACAAGTTCAACGTTTCTCCGGATACTTCTAATACCACCAGGAACCAACCATCTAAGGAGCAGAGCACCCCAGTTCTGAAGAAGAATACTGATTGGTGCCCACCAATCTTTGCGAAAGGAGTTAGCTCTAAGAGCCTGCTTGAATTTTTAAAGGTAAATTATAAAGGCGATCTTGATAATATTAAGTTTGAAAACAAAGGTTTGGGTAAGCTTAAGATTCACGTTAAGGATGTTGATTTGCATTCTTCTTTGATGTCAAATCTTTGCAAAATGAAGGCGAACGCATTTTCGTTTGTGCCGAGGCAATTAAAGAAATTCTCGATTTTATTAAAAGGTCTTTCGGATGGGTTCTCGTCCAAGGTAATTGAGGATGAAATTATTGGTGTGGACTCTTCACTGAGTGTGCAAATCAAACCTTTTTCTACAAAATGGTCTAAAGAAAATGAAATAGATCTCGGGATTTATGTGTGTGTTGTGGACGACAGAGAAAGTTTATCTAAACTAAAAAAAATTAAAACTATCCTACGCCATAGAATTCGCTGGGATTCTATAAAACGAAGCAAGGTTATCCAATGTTTTAAGTGCCAAAGATTTGGCCACGTAAGTGCCTATTGCGCATACCCTAGTCGTTGTGTAAAATGTAAGGAATTTCACGAGCCAGGTTCATGCTCAATATCTTCGAATGATGACAAGTCCAAAGTGGCTTGCATTAATTGCGGTTCCTCAGGCCACCCCGCTAACTTTAGTGAATGCCCTAAGAGGATTGACTATTTGAAAAAAAGGGGAAAGGAATCCCCAAAAAATATGATTAATAAAACTCATGTTCCTCAATCTTATCAGAGCATTCCAGTCAGTGGTTCTTATGCTGACATTTTAAGGGGTGGTCGTAATGCTCCGTCCACGAGCATGACCACCAATACTCCGAAAAGTTCTTCCGCTTTTAGCGAGTTTTTGAATGAATCCATCAATCTGTTTGGCATACCAATTAATGCCCTAATCATTCGAGTGCGTGAGTTTTGGCCAAACTACCTCAAATTAAACGATTCCGATAAGCCTGGTGCTTATCTGGAATTCATTGCTAATATTTCACCATGATTGTAAAGCTCCTTACTGCAAATATAAATTCTTTAATTTCCCACGACAAGTGTTCTGAACTGAACATGCTGTTGGGAGACATCTCTCCGACAGCAGTTTTGGTTCAAGAAACACTTCTAAAAAATAATCATAATAGATCATTTGACAACTACATTCTTTTGAGAAACGACTCCGAGAGGGGCACAGGAGTCCTAATAAATAATACCATAAAGTTTAATATTATTCCATTCAATAATAATATCATCTCTACAACAATAGTGTCAATTTCCTTATCCCAACCTACAGGTCCTGATAAAACTTTAGCGTTCGCCTCATTATATATCCCCTGCAACACCGGCGCTAGGCTAACTAGTGCTATGGATGACTTATGTAACCTTTTGTCCAGTTTTGACTTTTTCATCATCGGCGGAGATTTTAACGCCAGACATTGCTTCTGGGGAGACTCAATGTCAAATCTGAATGGACTTCATCTTTTTTCGTGGTTTGAAAACGACGCTTTTCTCAGTATGGAGATAATATCTCCAAGAACCCCAACCAGACCCAGTTCTTTATCAATCATTGACTTCTATATCGTTTCAGCGAACCTGCTTGCCCCTCGGCACGCTGAGCGAAATTTTAGCTGTTTAACAACTCATCCCTTTTCAGACCACTTTTCGGTTTTTATGGCTCTTGAAATTTCTAACATTTCCCCCTTAGTAACTGATCCACCTTCAAACATTTCATTTAAAGATACAAACTGGCAACTTTTTAATACTGAACTCTCTCAGAAACTTAACTCGATTAACATTCCAGTTAACAGAAATCTCTCTAACGTTGAAATAGATAATTTTGTACAATTATTCTCCAGTTCCATCCAGGATTGCATTGAGCTTCACTCCACAAAAATATATTCTAAAAGCTCTTACAAAAACCTGAGTGAAGAAATACTTAAGCTCCTCAAGCTTAGAAAGGTTTGGAAAGCACAGCTAAAAAGAATTTTCCATAGAGAGGGTAATAGAATAAACCAAACTTATAAATCGCTTTCCTCTCGTATCACATGTTTAAGCAAATTAATTAAAGACCAGATTAGATTTCATATGAACAAACAATTTAGAAATAGACTTGAACAACTGAGACCGTCACCAGCCGTTTTTAAAGAAATAGACAGAATTACGGGCAGAAAACGTGCTATCAGTCAGTCTTCCGCTCCCATCACCTATGATAGCATGTCCTACCAATCATCTCAAGATAAGTTAATTGCTTTTGAAAAATTTTACACCAAATTATACTCACATGTCACACCCCAAGGGAATCCCGTAAACTCCCTAGAGGTCTTAACTCGTAATAATGCCTTCTTAGCCTGGAACTCATCTAATAACTTAACACAATTTTCATGTAACAATAGTTCATCTTCCTGTTCTGAAGAAGAATTTGCTTCCTCAGATCTAATTGAATCTATAATTCATAGCCTTAATAACAAAAAATCTACCGGTCTTGATAAAATCTCTAATTTTATAATTAAAAAATGCATTACCACTATTCCTCAATATCTAACTCCTATCATCAATAACTGCATAAACAACAGTTATTTTCCTCTCCTATGGAAAAAAGCTAAACTAATCCCTATTAAAAAAAAAGAAAATTCCAACGACATCGGCAATTTTAGACCTATTTCTATGTTATCGAATGTGGGTAAGATTCTCGAAAGAGTTCTATATCTCAAAATTGAAGATTTTATTGTTGAAAACCAAATAATACCTATTAACCAATATGGCTTTAAAAGAAAACATTCCACCGAACACGCTCTCCTTCATTTGCAAGACACAGTCTTAAATAATCTCAGAAATAAATCATGCACCGTCGCCTGCACCCTTGATCTAACAAAAGCGTTTGATCTTGTCTGGCATGACGGTTTAATTTCTAAATTAATTTCTTTAAACTTTCCTCCCTTTTTTACCAAAATGATATTTAGCTTCCTTAAAAACCGCTTTTTAAATGTTTATCTTGACGATAACTGCTCTTCGCTTGTCCCAGTAAACTCAGGAGTTCCTCAGGGTTCCATACTGGGCCCTCTTCTCTTCAATATCTTTCTGCACGATTTTCCATCTCAGTTTCTTTCATCCAAATCCATCTTATATGCAGACGATACAATAATTTTTGATTCCCATGAAAGACCCCACAATGCACTTCACGGTGTTCAAAGACACCTTGAACAAATACTTCCATACTACAAGATGTGGGGTATTAAATTGAATATCTCCAAATGTGAGATTATCTGTTTCAGGAATGCTTCCACAAAAGGCCATCATCTCGCTGTCAGAGAAAGCAAACATCTTAAACTTTCTATAGAGGGAAATAATATCCCTAAAAAAACTAGTCTAAAATATCTCGGTGTATTTCTACACGAAAGATGGAAAATGAATATCCATGGCAGAAAAGCACTTAATAAATGTAAAGCTGCTAGTTCTAAACTTAAAGTTCTCTTAAATTCGTCCGAAGTTGAATTTAAAACCAAGTTGTTAATTTATAAAACTTTAATCCGTCCAGTCCTGACCTATGGTTTTTCCATTTGGTTTCAAATCTCTCCGACAGTAGCTGAGGAGCTTCAGAAGTTTGAAAGAACGATTTTAAGAAAATGTACCCATAAGTACAGAAGAACCTCCGGTAAATGGTTCAGAAACAGTGTTCTCTACAAAGACTCTGGAATTACTCCTATAATGAGCTACTTAATTAACTTAGCTAAAATAAGATTACCCAATTTAAGACACCACCCTAATCATTTTATGCAATCCATTTTCAACAGCAACTTAAGTTCTTCAATACTTGATAAATACTACGTATCTCCGATTAGCATTCTCAGTGAAGGGTCCTCACCTCTATTTGAGATAGAGGACGATTGCCACTTTTTACCCAACTTCTACAAGAAAAGTAATAATCTCAACTACAGAGGCTAAACAAAACGAATATTCACAAAAACGAAGCAAATCAATATCCCAATCTTTATCATAAGTACATATTAATTCAGATAGATATAAGTATGTAAATATAATGTAATGTTTCTTTACATGTTATCAAATAAATTACAGTTCTTAGATTATTACCCATACTTATTAATTATATTAATGTAAATAAGCCTTTTGACAGTAATTTGATCGCCTTTATTTCCATTTGCCTTTAATTACGCCTAAGTTTAATTATTTAATTTAAAAATGATACATCTCATCAATCTTATTCTACTTTTTTTAAAACAATCTTTGCTTTGTAAACTGCCCTCAGCTAAAAACATTCATGTAAAAGATTTTTTATCCTAGTTCTTGTTTCACTTTTCTTGCACTTTGGCATGACTTGTAAGCAATCCATCTCTTTTATACATCTCTTTTTTGTTACCTAGTTTTAAGCACTTTGATGTATCTGTCATGTTCCATTTGAGCAAACATGTGTTATCTTTAATCTAACTTTTAAGTTTATAATTCAATTCTCTTGTTAAAAAACTAGAAATAATAATAACTACTGCTGTGACAGCCAGACCAATTCTAAGTCGGCTTTAATATTAACTTAATCTATGTAAAAAAAAATATTAATGTATTCTATGAAGTCTCAATAAATATACATACATACATACATTGACCAGCAAATGATCGTTATTTAGGCTTGCACACACATGCTTTTTGATGAATGTCATATGCATTCGTATTTGAAGTTTTCGAACATTAGCTAATATTACAAAATGGATCCGGTACCAAAATTTATCGCTAAAATACTCATTGAAAACCTTTTTCGGACTAGTATTATCAGACAAAAAAAATCTCTCGATTATTTTGCGTTTGCAACCTACACATATTACAAGAAATTATGAAAAAGCCGCCATGTCTGTCTCGATTTTCGTCACTTTATTTTTTTACTGCATAAGCCTAGTACGCTGCTGATACGAAACAAAATTTTTCTCCAACATGACAACGAAATGCTTACGAAAACCATGACGAAAAATTACCCCTTGAAGTGTCACTATTTGCAAAAACAAAAAAACAAACGCATACAAATCACAGAAAGCCATGTAGGTCGTGGTGAAAGAAACAATAGCCGCGTTTTATTATCTTTGGATCTGGATCAGGATCATCGCTTAAAAATAAAACGATATGGATCACAATGACAGCAGTGTTATATACCTAACCATCTCTTTTTTACTTACGTTTTAATTATTTTCAGTTGTTTCCCGTCTCTTTTCTTTGCATTAAAACTAACGCTACCTTACGATAAAAGCCATCTACCCGCCAAAGTAAGAATTCATTTTTGGATCTTCGAAATTGATCCAGATAGAGAGCAGGATCCCGAATTGTTTTTGTATTACGTGTTGTAAAATGATCCTGTTCCGTAGAAAATAAAACGCAGGTAATAAATACAAACACGAATAGAGACCAAATGTCAGTGCAGATCTCTCCAAATAATCTACTACAATTATCGAGTTCGCTCTTCGAACAGCGTACCGCAGAACGAAAAGTAGAATGAAATTTTTCGCTTCTGATTTCGTTGTGTCATTTTTGTAGGGGATTTTTCGTTTCGCATCAGCAGCATACTAGGCTTTAGCAAATATTTTTTTCGAACATGTGACAGTGACTCTAATATATTAAAATTTGTGTCTACATTTTCGAATAAAAGACTTTTGCTGTTTGGGCTTATGAACATTTTAGGAATGCATTTTTGACGCAGAGGACGTACTTATTTTTAATATTATTTTCTTTTCTAAAGTTTTTATTTTTCTTAGTTTTGTTTTCTTTTATTTTTTGTTGGCATTTCAGTTCTTTAGCTCAAAAAAAAAAATATGTACAATGAAAGAGAAGCAGACAATTTTTTTCTTTAACTATTATTTTTTCGTGTTAAAGATTTTTATTACAATGCATTCATGTTTTGCATTCCACTTCCACTTACTGTGAATTTCTATTAACAAAAAAAAATTGGATGTTTTACAACTCAATTAAAATGCTTATTGTGAATTAGGATTTTGTAAATAAAAATCAATGTTCTACATTTCGTTTTGTTCCATGTTTTGATCGTATTCATCATATTCATTCCATTTAGTTTCTGCTCTGTCAGTGACTTGCGAATTGGTGTACATAATTGTTTTTTTTTTGTCCTAAATTTTATTTTTTATATTTTAATATTTCGTTCATGATCGCTTACGACCTTGGGCCACGCCAAGGTAATGGTTTTTTAAATACTTTTTACCGACCTTTCTGTTTCAGCCAAGAATTATGATAAATGCACAGTTTTTTGTGGAAGGTTATATTTTTATTAAGTTTCTGCAAGTTTATGAATTAAAAAAAAACAAAAATTGTTGAACGGTATTAAGTTGCATTTCCCTTAATGGATTAAAATATTAAAAAATGCATTTGAAAGCAATTTTAAACTACCTTTGAAAATTCGAGAAATAAGAATTAACTATAGGTGTACAATGTACAGGTCGTTTATTCTTCGTAAGCCTGGTTAATTGCGTTAGCATGTCACCTCATCCATCATCTGTTGGAATTTGTATTAAGTGATAAACGCAAGACTGATTTTTTTTATTAAAATACGCACGTTTAAAAAATCAAATCGCTGTGTTTCCATATTTGTATACATATACTACAGTCAAACTTCGATAACTCGATTTTTTTTTAATTCTAACAAATTTATATGGCAACATCGTGGTTAGAAGTTTTGAGTATACGTCAGAATTCAAACGATAGAAAATTGATTCAAAAAAGGCTGGTTTTGGCCAATATTCTACATGGAAAGAAGAAAACGACATTCCTATAGTTTTCTACAATAATGTTGATGAAGATCGAATTTTAATGGAAGCTGAATATGATAAATGGATCAGGTAAATTTATATATAGCAACCAATATACGTCTTGAAGATTATATCGAGGTATAGATAAAGATACATATATGCACATCGGCTTTTACTATACGTACAGACCAGGACATTATTGAGCTCTATAGCTCCAAATCTTTAAATCCGATATATTTTATTTGATATAAAAATTGAAGACAAGAAAGGCTTCGGTAGCGGGATTCATTCAACAGCCTTCGAAGCGTGTTTTAGCACCTACATTAAGAAATTTGAATTGATAATTGCAAACTTGTGAGGAAACATGAAATAAAATTTATGTTCCTATACAAAAATTAGAATCTTCTTTTTTTTTTAGAAAATCTAAAAAATTATCCTAAGACCCAAATCACTAAACACAAGCAATAATTTTGTTATTTTTAGGGATGTAAAACGTATTAGACTTAATACAGGCACAAAATGTGTGTGCATTTGTATTTCAGATATTGATTTCTATAATTGTTTTAATTTTGTTCAACAATTTGGATACCTCGAAGTCTTGATAAGTCGAACTATTTTTGTGGGTCAAAGAAGTTCGAGTTATCGAAGTTTGATAGTTTTTTCTCAATAGTTGGCATAGTTCAGTGTTTTAGTTATGACTCGCATCCGTATATGGGAATAAAATATGAAAATAGGAAGAGTTTTTGACCATTAAACCCTTAAGTGATGGTTTTTCGCGATTTACTAAACGATATGGGGTAAAGAAATATTGGTCTGGAATCGATAGAATTTGTAAATACATACGAGTAAGAAATTTGTAGAAATTTTTATTAAAATTTTTAGAAAAATCTAAAAAATTACATATTTCAAAATCAGGAAAGTAGACTTTTAAGAAATATTTAATTTTCAATAACTTTGCATGATTTTTGATGCTGTAAAATTGTATGTTTTTGGAATGGTAATACAAGAATATTTTACCCATATTTGGGGAATTTTTGATCTACATAATGTGTTACTCTTTGTGTGGAAAATTTTTGAAAAATACACATTTTCAAGATCAATTTTAACAGCTTTTTATTTTTATCATCTTAGGGGATAAGTTTAGAATGTTAAATTGCGAGGGGTGATAAAAATTATTTTCTTGGATTATTAGTGTTAAATTTGGATTCACCAAGTACCTAAACCTCTGAATGCAGAAAATCTATAGGTGCGCATGCAATTATTTACATATGTTGGTTTCCTCTAGAAGATAAATAAAATAGATATTGGCATTTTTTATTGATACAATTTTTTTTTCTCTCAGGATAACCTTTAATTGAAATTTGCTTTTACTTAAAACATTTAAAAATATCGCAAAAAATAACTTTGTGGAGCGATTTTTTCTTGCAAAAGATGATTAATGATTTTTATCGTAAAAAAATGGCCTCGTTTACTTATTTTTTTAATCCTGCAAGGAATATAGACTTTCTTGTCAAAGACCAAAAGCAAGCAATTTTTTTTTTCGATTTTAATCATAATGCCATAGTTTTTGTTAATTTGATTTTTTTTTCAGTGTACATAAAGTCTTCCAACCAAACTTATTCATATTTATTGTTCAAAAAATAAAACACACTCCTCCACCACCGTGCGTTCGCCAAAAACTGGCTCCTTTATTACATGAATATAGAAGTAAGTGTTCAAAAAGAAGTTTGGCTCTCAAGATATGTATACGTATAGAAGGGGAACCTTTATTTTCTGATCTGAACGCACCCGCCACCACCACACCACTGCTGCCAACAACATTGTATTTGCCTCTTATCCTCTCCTTCTCAAAATAAGTTCCTCGCCTTAGAAATAGCCAAGCATTGTTTTCCCTGCCATTATCTGCTGTGAATACCTACAGAGCCAGAACGAGCATATTGTATCTATGGAATAAAAGGAAACTTCACAGAAAAATACCGCTTCCACGAAAAAGCCTACAAGCATATATGCGATCTAATACCATATTCATCCCAAAAGTATATGCAACAAGCATCATGTCTCTAGCATGAACCCTTAACAAGTGAATAATAAATAATTGCACATGCATTCCAAGGCGCAGACGCAGACATAGTATGCAGTTTATGTTCCCGATTGGGATGGGGCTTTGCAGCATGCGCAAGCCATACTGCAACTGCAGACAGACGCGCGTTTAGCCGTGCGTAAAGACTCACCTCTCGAAAAATTGCCAAAGAACACTCTCTTTTTATCCATCTCAAGGCTTGAGCCTCGAGGACGACCGATGACTATACGACAACGACAACAGCGACGCGCTCTAATGTGATGATGAAAATGATGACGACGGTATAGTTTGGTGATGCAGTATAGACAGTCAAACAACAGTAAAAGCAGACCACATCGCCACCGCCGCGCCGCTGCTTAAGGTGGACCAAGCTTCTGTGGATGCACTCTTAATGGATGCAGCTCTGTCCTGAGTTTAGATGCAAAGGAAAAAAATCCGTAGATGGTCATTGTTATCCGCTGCAAGGAAATTGCGTACACAATAATTGGGATTGTGAAACAGCATCATCATATAGGAGCAGGGATGAATGTAGCAATGCATCGGAAGGGGCATGGGCGAATTTCGATTCTGGATTATCCCTTGTGTGACGAAGTTTCATTTGGTTGTGAATCGATTCACCCTTCTGTCTTTTACTGCTTCATTGCTCCCGGTGCGGTGTGTATGCGAGCATGAGTTAATTTTGAAATCAACTGGTTGCATTGCATATAGGCTCGTTAAAGGATAGCCCCACACGTTCCAAATGCCTAAAAGACTTCAAAGATCTCTTGTAACGCATGTTTGGGTCACAACGTAATGTTTCAGTTCTTTTTTGATCAGATTCAGAATTTTTTGCATAGTCGAAGTAATAATCCGTGAATGCGTGATGATTGCTTGGATAGTTTTCTCGCGTTGTTGATGATTATTTCCCCCTTTTTTCTGCAAGGTACAGAGGATTATTTATTTTATCATCCTGAGTAGAAGCGATTAGGAAAGCGAAGAGGCAAGAGATGTATCAAATCAGAGTGGACATAGTGGCAGGAGAATAATCAAAGCGGAATGGCGCGACAATTATTATTTCTGTTGGATTGGAAGTTGTGCTTTGTGAGTAAACGAGCTAAATCGGTAGTGACAGGCTGATTATTATAGTATATGTAGTTTAATTTGTTGTTATTGATACAAAGTTAAAGGATATGCCAATTAAAAGAAGTTCGGTTTAGGACTTGCTCACACAGAAGTTTCGCCTGATGCCTCATATTTGAAATATTAAATTTATCCAGAATACTATGCTCACCGGAAACCAAGTTATCCCTCTCTTAAAAACTTCGAATACAAATTCAACTGCAAGTAGAGAGAATAGAATACAGAAAATAACACAAGTAACCATCGTTGACTGAGTTTATTAACTGTCATGAATGCGTATATCTACGACATGACAACTAAAAAAAAATGTAATTAAAAAATAATCCATCTTTGACCTTTAGGATCTAGCTAATAAGGCTAACATTTTTAGGGTGTTCCATTGAAAACAATAACTTAGTGTGTTGACATTTATAAATCTTTTTCACAGCTCAAAATTTAATTCATGAACTTTCCTCAACCAAAAGAGCCACATAATAAACCCACTGACAGCTATTCAAGGCTTACCAAAAATTCATTAGGTATACATCTTTTGCAGAGGATTTGAAGGCCTACCCTTTTGCCTAATGTTTTTCCTAGTATCATTTCATTTAAAGGAAGGGAAATGATTAATTGAAATCAAACCACATAAAGTTTTTCCTTCACGTCAACACACCAAACAAGAATTTTGGTTGGATACGCTACTTTAACTGCGGTGGCGTTGGAGTAAGAAACTTCGTCCTTATTTCTATAAAAAAAAAAAAAAATAAAAAAAACCAGCAACAAACCCAAACATCTTTCCATTTCGTCATCATCATCATTTATTTGGACGACCTTAATAAAGTCGAAATTCACATGTGTACATTTATTATGTTAGTGTGTGGTTTCACCTGAATGAGGGCAGCAACTTCATTGTGCTCCTCCTGCTCGAGCTAGATGTGGCAGGAAAAGTTCCTTTCCATCTGCACACAAGTCGTGATTCCGAACCGAGCGAAATGCAGACGTGTGGCACGATTTTCGTGTTATGTAGATCTATTTGCTACAGTTTAATTATGATCGCTGCAACAGCAGCAGCAGCAGCGGTTGGAGCTCTCAAGCAGCAAGTAGCTTGGGAGAGCAAACATTGGCTCGCACTCGCAGCCTCGAGATGCATACAAATGTTGCAGTTGCTGATGCAGCAAGGTCTTCGTGTAAATGCAGTGGGCATATGTACGTCATGATGTGAAGCTGACGCGTAGATTTCATGGCCTACAGTGTGGACGGACTCGCAATCACTCACTCGTCTTCGTCTGCAGCAATTTATACTGATGGTGCCTGACTGGCTCGAGGTGTGTAGAATTGCAATACTTTCCCTGATGGGAATTTCGTTTTCAGGAACTCCGAAGGTCCTCACACCACACCATCACTAAGCTCTACGAATACGAACATATTCGTTGAATGATGAAAGTAGCGCACTTAAAGACTATTTCGCAGGTATAAATATTTTGCCGTGAGGTAAATGTCTGCCATGAAATTAATATTCTAAAGTTTTATGTTTATGTGTAAATAGCATTCGACGATGACAAGACGGCTCGGTGGCGGGAAACGGAAACGTTTGGTGTGGCGAAAAAACAACCATCACCTTGCAACTTACTCGAACGATGCATGTGAAATTGTGAATCATGGTCTGACTAATAGGGCTGCATGTTGACATTTCTGAAAGAGTTTATTAGCGTGCTAGGAAATGTTACCTTTATACTTTCTTTCTTTAGATAGACATACGAGTATTTGCTTTATAGCTTGTTTTCCTTTGTTTCACAAGAACGATATGCTAATAGAGAATGTTTTTAGGAAATTTAAAAGAAAGCTATGTAGATATATGCAAAGAAGGAAAACAAAAAAAAACCTTGCCAAATAGAAGAGGTAAGAGAAGGGTTCAAAACAACACCTGCTTAAAGTGAGATAATATAAGAAAAATGTAATTTTGGAACTTTATAAGTTTTAAAGTTTTAGTCGAATGCCAAACAATAAAATTGATGACTTTTGTGTAAAATACACCTACACAGAGTAAGAATCTTCACAACGTAGCATAGCTTGAGAGCAGCGATGCAGTTCGAAATAAAATTAACGTGCCATATTGTCTGAAAAAAACGTGCCAATTTTCGTGCCATATGAAAAATACACAATTTCTTTAATTTTGTTGGAAAAACTGTAATCAATTTTATAACGGAGTGTAGTAAAACAAAAAAAATTAAAGGAAATTATTTGTCCTTTTGTGCATGTGTTCTTTGTCAAAAAATATGTGTTTCTGTGCACTTTTTACGGAAATCGGAACAATTTTCATTAAATTCTGTTGAAATTTGCTTCGTTTTAAGTAAAATAATGGAAATAAAAAAACGTGCAATATGAAACTTTTTGTGCCACGAGGAAATTATCGTGTCAAAGAAGCACGATCGTGCCACTTCGGCAATGCTGCTTGGGAGTTTAAAACCTTAAGGTTGTTTCGCAACACAATGAGAAAATGAGACATCAGCGGACTAGATCTCTTCGCAGTTAAAGACCAATTTAAAACAAAAACAATAAGATAATACACGTCGGTCTTATCGTCACGTTATAAGTTCGAGAAATTAAAAAAAAAAAAAAAACAAAAATAGACACAACGTGATGACGCGAAATGCATTATTATGTATTAAAATCCGTGTTTAAAATTCGTTTTCAAAAGAGACATCTCGTTTCCTGGTGGCATTGTAAAACAGGCTTTAACCTGTGCCATATAAGAACAGAAATGCTTTTTCACGGTTGCTGCTTCTTCCGAAGAAATTCACATATCCTATATCCATATACCTATATCTCTTACTATAAAAAAAAGTGCCTCTTACCTTACCATTCGGATTTGGCAGAAAATTATAGGTCAAGTTCATTTCTGCTAATTCCTAATGGAATGGTAGGGATTTTTAAGCCACAAGGCCCTGGTTCTTTACTAGTTGAAGCGCAAGAATATTTATTTCTATTAAAGGTTATCTTTAGAAAAAAAAAAAACCCAGAGCTCTCAAATTTTTAAGAATTGAGCTTAAAATTTTTTCTAAATTTTGACGGTTCTAAATGCTCAGTCGAAACTGTAGGCCCAAATAAGTAGAATAGGACAAAATAAATTTCAGATACAAAATAAGTTCCCAGCTCGAATCGAAAGCCTAAAACAAGCGAAACTCCTATCTAGTGAACAACGCACTCAGCACTCAGCAGTGTGTTTTTTGATACTTCTCCTTTCGTACGCGAGTATGGTACGCACAAACACTGGTAAATGCAGAAGAGGAATTCCCATACATTCAAGATTCAAGATTATTTTATTGGCTTTATTTATTATTCAATTGGCTTAATGCTAGTTATCTTAAAGTACAGTGATTTTTTTTTGATATATGTTGGCACAAAAGGGGCCTAACTTTTAACATTGTGAGTTTTTGTTAATTTTACATTAAATTGTCATTGTGTTTATATACATAAATCTTATTCTACATATTGGGAAGGAGTAAATGTGAATTATAAAAGTGCAGAAAAACACGTCCAACGTTTCATCAAGGCTGTTTCACAATGCGGCGTGAAAACGAGACGTCAGTGTGACGAGATCTCTTCACAATTGTTCTCTCTAAAACGAGTTCCAAACAACGAAATAATACATAATAAAGTATTTCTCGTCGTCACGTCATAAAGTTCGAAAAATTGAAAAAAAAAACGCAACGTGACGACGAGAAATACTTTATTATGTATTATTTCATTGTTTTAAACTCGTTTTTAAGAGAGAACGCCAAGAGGTCTGGTCACGCTGATCGCTGATGTCTCGTTTTCTCGTGAAACAGCCTTCATATTAATGTGTTCATACATCTGGCTTGTGACCATAGAGTACCTATATTATCTAGAGAACCGACTCGTACCCCTCTTGCCTGAAAAACCCGCAAATTTTATTTGAATTGAGTAAGAGAAAACTCTTTTAATTTACACTTCAAATGCACGGGACCACTAATACATGCTCAAAATATAGGGCAAACTGTGTACATATTGTGTTTGGGCTTCCATTTAAAATGCACAGGACAACTAGCTCATACAAAATCTAATGGGAAAATTCTGTCAGCACAGCTTGTAGGGTGGAAGAGAACAACCACCTTAAGTCGGTTCTCTAGATAATATAGGTACTCTATGCTTGTGACGGTGAACCCTATCCGGTGGCTGGCGGATGTTATTATTTAAATTTGAAAATTATAATTGAGTCGTCGTTGAGCGCGATGTGTATTGGTAGGTAAATTTAGAGATGAGAGAAAAATGTTTAACTTCGTTACAACAATTTTTTGTTTAAGTACCGTTATTTCACTAGCAGCAGGCACATATTTTCTTTTTGGAAGAGTCCTCGGGCTCAGAAAAATGTTTTGAGTTGAATTAATGCATTAATCAATTAACTTGATTAGTTAACATTAATTTGGTGTATTGATGGTTCTTCTCTGACAAACTTTTAGTAAGCTATCTGAACTTGAGAGATAAAGAGCTTTTTGCATTTGATTACTACTCACTATCTAATAGTGATAGTGGGGCAGTTTTAGAAACTGGGCGAAACGACTGACGCATATAATGGTTTTAAGGTAAAATACAGATGGTTTAAAAAAAAACATACAAATGTACCGTTGAATAAAACCTTCTTTTTTTCAAAAATAAATGAAAGGATTTTTATAAAATGTTTCCTATGTCTACTTCTTGGTAGAACATATTGTTGTTAAAACTGCGTTGGTAAAAGTGGAAATCTCCAATATTTTCGACTTAAAAAAAAAGAGAATTAACAGGATCTCCCAAACCAATTTGCTTATATTTAAAGAATGCATTAGCCATACCAACTTCTTTTTGAGTTTATAAAAACAAAATTAAACGCTCTACCCGATTATGTTGGCGTTTTAGCTTGTTTGCGTATAAACTTTTCATAAAAATCAACTATTACGTACTTTCATTTGACGACTGGACAAACTAACATTATAAAAAAACCAAACAAATTGGCATCCATTAGTCAAATCACTGCATTTAAAGTAAACCAAAACTCTAAATAATGATCTAATCAGCGCACTACCATAGCCACCTACAACTACTATAACAAACATTTAGTAGCGAAATTCGTTAGCGCTAAACACTTGTTACTCCACACGCCAGCTAATGACATTCCAATGCGAAACCAGAGCCAACAACATCAGATCAGATGTACCAACCAACCAACCAATAAACAAACCAGCCAGCCAAACAAATCCAACCGAAGGCAACACGAAAATCAAATAAGAATTAGCCAGGCTAAGAAAACGCCATCACTGCATTACAAGTCAAGGAAGGCTGCAGCAGCCATTTGCTATGGCGTAAAGCAATAGTCCTTATACGAAGTTGTTCGTTTTCGTTTGGCCCAAGGCCTGAGGCTTTGGCCACAAATCAAAGAACGACACAATTCAAATAACACTAAATCAAAAATCACTTTTACCTGTGAGACATTAATGTTCGTTTAAAACGTGAGCATAACGCGCGCACAGTCCGTACTCCGGACGTCGTCGCCCAAGAGCTTCTCAAAGCCTCAGCTAAGGCGCTACCCATTGCACCAAGTCAAAAGGTGCTGAAATGCTGCTGAGTGCGAATCTCTTATTTAAACTCTCTGGGTTGATGCCTACCTAAATAATAAACCATTTCATGCTAAAACTATGAGGGTGGGGCGGAGAACGAAGACTTCTTATAGCTTATATCAAAATGGATTGTGTGCAGGGTAGCACGCAATCTGTGACCGCGCGTACCACTTAATTAAACCAAATATCTTTGATAACCGAACCTGATTGTAGGCAATAAATCAATTTGCATTATTCCCAGCGAAACGGAATTACAAATATCCGCCATTTGTTGGTAGGTTTGCGGACTGGTAACAACAAGGGTCCATATCTACGCAAGATGCGGGAACGGCTTCGGTTCGCCGTAGTTTGCTATCAGTTACAGACAGCTATAGTCGCAAGAGAAAAGAGCTGTCAGCCGACCGAACGACCGTTCGACCGATGGACAACAACAACAACGACAACATGACGCAATGGTCACTTGTGGTATTGCGTGAACCAATTACAATCAATCGATCGGATAAAGCTAAATACCAACATATCAGTTTCATTGTAAATAAAAAATAAAATAATAACATTGAACAGAACAGGGATGTTATAAATAAATTCAGAATATCTTAATGCGGGTCGTGTTTCTGTCAAAATCAAATCAAAATGGATTACGTATTGTAGCTAATGCAAAACTGTGAAAAAAGTTGGCATAAATTATTCTTTTCGTTTCCATTTTCATGACGACTTTACAATGTTTATGAACCATACATTTTGTTCCTTTAATTGGTTTGAACGATTTTGATCATTCGGTATCAGAAAACGGTTTAATGGATCAATTTGAAATTTTACATAAATATTGGTGGTCTATAGTTCTTTAAAATGCCTTAATAAATTAAGTCCTGCAGTCAATATTTGTAAGGCAGTAAAAGATTTACAAAATGTCTTTCAAAAGTCGTTTTCTTTACCTTTCCTGAATGTAACGGTGAGGAGCAAATAAAAAATAACCGTTATAAAATTTTGAAAAAATCTTGTAGAAAATTAATTCCAATTTTTAAAACTACCCTTAAATTTTCCGTGTCGTCATTCCTTGCGAAGTTATTATGGTAGTCAAAGTCAAAAGTCTGTTTTTTCATTCAAAGCCAGATATTCTTCTGAAAAAAAAAATATTGTAGAATGATGAAAAAGACGACCTTAAAGCTGAATAAATAAGTTATCGAAACGAGACATTAAATTGGCTCAAATAAAATTTTCAAAGAAAATGACAATGTTCAAAAAATAAAAAAAAAATTAAAATTTTTGGGTCGTGCTGCTTCTTATGATTGCGTAATAACGGTGCCTAAAAAACCCATCTGCTAAAATTTCTCAATACAAAAAATATAAAGCTTCAGATTTTTTTTTTTTTCATCTCAATATGATCACTTTTCACAGAGATACAGCTCATCAAAAAACAATTAGGAAAAGTGATTTTTTTTGTTCCCGTAATTGTTTTGACAAGTCTATGCGATGGCATAAATATTATAATAATATATTCCTCGATATAATTACTAAATAATTAAAGTAAACTTTATTATGAGTAAAAATACGTGCTATTAATGATTTTATTTAAATAATAAAAGTTGATGAAGAGTAAGTTTTCTTCAAAGACCAAAGTTTTAGAATTCAGTTTTTAATTTTATTTAAGTAAAAATAAACTTTTTCAAAAAAAATAAAATAGGTAGGTAAATTGTAGAAAAAAAAATTAAAATTTTCGTCTTTTAGGTTATGCTGGTTCAATCGTCAGCTAATCTCTTCCGCCAATCGTGGAGTTCTTTTGCCATGTGCGCAAAGCTGAGCGGCCAAGTTTCCGTCCAGATTCTTGAGGGTGGAAGCGTTGCCAGGTTTGTTAACAGAAGAATTATATACAAAAGAAAACAATATAACGTCACTGCTATAAGAAAATCGATAGTAATAGTTCAGGTATTTAAGTCTCATTACGAGCTGTTTCCAACCCACCCACTCAAATCACGAGCTCGTGTATTCGTATTTCATTTCAATTATGACAATTATTCGAAATAAATGTGCGAAGCTTGAACACACAGACTACAGGGGATTTCTTAACAATTGGTCATTGAATTATAGAATTTAGTATTAATATAACTTCGAATAGGCTATTTTCGAAGCCCGATGGCATAATGTTGTTGGCACGCCCGAACTTCTAATTTTGCAAAGTATGTATTGCTATGTCGACAGCGACTACAATACAACATAGAAGTCCGACCGTCTCATCGTCGACCACAGCTGCGAGCCTTGCCGAGTGGCCAAAATGCGGCAACAGCAAGTGCGCGCTGCAGGCTAATTGGTCACGACATCGCGGACGTTTTTTGCGTTCTCCAATCGAATATTAAAGCCATTCGAATTGGAATGGTTTCAACACTATTTAGGCTTTGTGTTTTGTTGTGGTTTATATCTATAACTTGGAAGTATGAGTTGGAAATATTTTGTGGTTGTGGGTAAAATTTTAGTATAATGGCTAAGAAAATTGATTGCGAATGAGGGATGTATAAATATTGATTGTTTTAGAATTGATTCGATTCGATAGACTATATGGGAAAACCGCAATTCGATAAAATTTCATTAATTCATTTTATGAATATGGTCAAGTTTTGCAGCAATGTACCTAACATTTATTAGTGAAAATTTTGTGTTTTTATACATGAGGAAATGAGAAATCACAATGCCATAAAATGTTTGAATAACTAAATTATTAATTGCACAGCAAATTTGATCTAAGGAAAGTGGTGAAAAGGTTTTGGAAATGTTTTTAACTAAAGTTTTTAACTTTACAACAAGAATTTTTTATTTTAGTCCCATTTTTATTTATAGAAGGGACTTTTTGAAAATATGTAAATTCAGTTAATTTTTTTCTTTGAAAAAACATATCGACAGGTTTACTTTTTGTTTACTGTAGACGGCTTTTTGTCGAAAAAAGATTCAGATCTAAATTTTTCTTTAAATGGTCTTAAAACGTATTTTCAAAAAAAAAAAGAAACAAAAAAAAAAAAAAAAAAAAAAAAATTTCAGTTTGTCTATTTTTCTGTCTGTAGTAAGTAATTTGTTTTTTTTTTTTACTTTTATGCACATGAACACAAATTTAAGCCTTTTTCATTGGTTTTATTCCACAACACGTTTTTTTTACTAACTTCCATGTAGGTATACATACTTTTAGTAGCGTGCACAAAATTTAAGAAGCAAAGTATAAAACGTTAAGATAATTGTTTTTCGGGGACGTGATCAGGGTTGCCACTTAAAAAAAAATTGCGCAGTAGATCATGCAACAGAAGTGCAGTAGATTGGACGTTTCCGCAGTAGATTTTTTTATTAAAAAAAAAATAAACTACAAAGTTTATCAATTTTAACATTGTAATGCATATTTTTGAAAAAATAAAACTAACAAAATTGAAATCAATCATTTAAATTTTTAATATTCTTTGGAATAAATACAATAACTAAGGAGCCAAGAAATGATAACGGTTTTTTGTAGAATAGTTCAATTCAAGCATTTATTACTATGGGAGGGGGGGGGGGGGGGGTGTCTACCCCCGTTTGGGCGGGAGGGGCAATTTCATAAAAAAAGTACTAAAAATTAAAAAAAATATATTAAAAATATAACTACATATAATACTTACAATTAAGTGTTATATCTGTTTTTAAAGCCAATACTCTGTTCTTTTAGATTATTTTTAAATCTATTGAAATCTATACATAGTTTTGAAAAAAACTGGTTTTAAACTCAAAATGTGGGAAAAAAAAATATTTAAAAAAAAGTTTAAAGTGTAGTTTTTAAAAACTGTAAAATTATATATATTATTTTTCTTTTCTGAAATTCGTTGCTCTAATTAATTCTCAATCAAAAACTTAAAATTACATGATTTTATGTCCTCTAGTTTTTACAAATCGGATTATAATCGCGTTAAACTTTTATCCGAAGATTCGCTAATGATTCACTAAAAATAGGTGAATCTGTATGTATGTGAAAGCGTCAAAATTTATATCGGATAAAATTTATTCGAAATTGTTTAATGTTTTTACTTGAAAATTTTATTATAATTTTCCTCATTCTTTTAAGAATGTGATAGGATATTTTTGGTTTGTTAAATTAGATTATTAATTTTTTTAAATCTTTAGTACACTTTTTTGTCGAGGTTGACCAACATTGATATTTTAAGAAAATGATAATTAAAAAAAAAACACAATAGTTTCACGCAGATTTTAAGCCCTAAATCATTTCTTAATAGTACTTACAAGCTTAGGCATAAATTTATGTACAAATTATAAATTTATCAACTTTTTATATTTTTGCATCTGAGACTGCTTTGACCATTTCATTATCATTACAGTGTTTGTGCATTTTGTTTTGTTTATTTGCTTCTGAATTTTTGTCCTAGCGTGTAGTGAGTTGGATCTATGTACTTCTTTATAACAGTATATGGTGCACAGTAGTTTCATAAGTACGGATATTGTTTCTTTCTTCTTAGGCGTACTTAGGAATTTCAGAGCAATTCGCGGATTTAGAAATCAAAATTGAACGAATAATAACAATTGAATCATTACTAAGAAAAAACGAAAAAGGGCTGCTAAGATTCTGTTTGTCTGCCAACCTTAAACATAATTGAAATTAAAAAAAAAAACAAATGGAAGCTTTCCATTTTCCATTTGATTTTTGCTGAAATCGTAAGCATTTAGTAAAATGTTTGTCAATAATATTTAAGAAATTGCAATTAGCCATATTGATCACTGTTTTGATACGACATTATTTAGTAAAACACATTATTCCATAAACTTTTCGAAGCAACAAAAGTGCGGGTCTGCTAGTTATTTATATTCACGTTGGATGCATGCAGCCTAAAGTTGTACTTATACATAATGTATACGTTTTGTGTTGTATATTTGTGAAAATAATATAAATTAACAATCCACTTTCAAGGGGTGAATGTATTAAATTGCGCATTTCAAGCGGTCGATTTTCTACACAACATGAACTCCCGAAAGACCCTCCTTCTTCTATTTAATTTCCGCCAAACAATATGGAAGCAACTATTCAAGTACGCATGCACAATGCTCATTATCCAATTGAACACTCTGCGCAACTATAGGGGGCAATTGAGTAATCTTGCCCAACATCTCCTATATAAATTACCAGATCGCATTAAGATCCGCAATAAGATAACCAGGCGATCGCATTGGTTCCCTAGTCAAACGTGCCATCGCATTTCGCAATACAAATTTAAGGGCGACTTTCTACTTAAAGTTTCCCACTATTTGTCGCATGTCGCAACGAAAAAAAAATACACATATAATCAGAAAAAAAAAATAAAGATAAACCTGCCGCAATTTCTTCCCCGAGGGTGGAAGTACAATAATAGTAACGACCGATCGTGGTAGGCGCTACATTGAAACAATATGCCGCGATCGTCGCGAGATACGATCGTGATCGCACGCCTCTGTGATAGGAGTGAGAGAAAAAACCACTGAATATAATATGCCCGAAGGGAACACATCCACTTCCATACTCCATCCTCTCTATGCTATATGTTCAGGCTCAGGTTCAGGCTTCAGACTCAGGAGCCCTGCTCTAATCTGCATAAACATGGCCATCGGTTTGAGAGAATATGTCTGCCTGTGTGATAGCAATCTACTATGGTGGCACCACCGCCGTATAGTCCTTGTCGCGTGTTTATAAGAAAAATTTAAGTTAATCCGAGAGAGAGATCACGAGAGAGAAGCTAAGTTACCCAGGATTCGATCAAATGAAGATGTACCTTCGCATTGTAATATTCTAATTTTTTTGCGATTATCATTATGAATATCAATGAGTCGTCTGAACAACTTAATATCGACTGCCCTATAATCTGTGTTCGTAAGTACGAAACAATACCAGTAGCAAAGTGCTCATTTTGGTGATATTAATATATCCTCAAATGGCAGGGATTTTAAGGAATACAGAAACGTGATGGAAAGTAACGAGTTTTCGATTGATTTTTAATATACATAGGTATAACATTTTTTTTGGAAATTAAATGTTAAGTGTAATAAAACCAATAAATACGATTTTATTAATACCTTTTTAATTTTAAGGAACCATAACAAATGAAGATTCATGAATAAATCAAATCAAAAGAAGTGTATCTCAATGGAATTTGTAGGTATACAAGTATTATTTTTAGGTATTTTTTCTACTCCAAAATAAAGGAAAAACATTGCATAAAAATGAAAAAACGTTTGATCAGAAAAAATATAAACTTTTTTTTATTATGTTATCGCTTGTTTAAATATTTAAAATATGAAACTTTGAAATTATATTTCAAAGGATTAAAACTAAGAACAAACCTATTGAAAAAAAAAAATCAATATTCCTGCACTAAAGACTTAGCTGATAGCCGTAAAAAATTTCTATATTCAGCAGTGGCGTGGCGTGGATGATTTCAAATGGTGAGCCGGAAAAAAATTAGTCAACCGCAGATGTACTTAAATTAAAAATGTCCATATGAAATTGCTTATCCAGGTCAATTTTGTAAAGGTACCTACTTCAAGTCATTAAAATTTAAACTAAAAATGAGCTTAAGGCCAAACTTCAAACAGCAGCGCAGCGAGATACAAAATCACCAAATAAGTTGAAGAAAAGCAGTGTGGTCCGAGTTGTTTTTACTCTAAGGATGAATAAACTATAAAATTTAAGATTTTATGCATATGAAAGCGACCGACCAGTCATCATTAAATCATATTTCATTCATAATATTATTTGCACTCATTCAATCTAATAATTATTTGCTATATAAATTAACTATAAAATCACAATTGTTAAAGTTTGGAAAAATCAAAATTCCAGAACACAAACTTTTGAAAGACAGAATTTTGAAAAGAAAAAATTCCCGTCGATGGCAAATTTCAAAAAATTTCAAATTTTCAAAAACAAAGCCTGTTCACGAAATACTTGTGAGCGATAGCATATTGAGATTGATGAAAAGGGCAGTTGCTATAATTTAGCACACCTCCATAGGTCAAAAATCCATAATGAACAAAGATTTGATGTGAGAACAAAATTTTCAAATTAAATCACCATCAAGAAATCGTTGATAATAAAATCAGTTAAATATAACTAAGAAGCTTTAAGAAAATTCGAAGAAAAAGGTTTAAAATTAAATTAAATAAAAAAGTACTCATACGCCCGAGTGAACATCAGAACTCTGCTCCTGGGTTTTTCAAAGCGATTTGTACATCATCATTGGATTAGAGTTAAATCAGGCTATTATAACTGTAAGCCAACGATAAAGCCGAAAAACAAATTACTATGTTTGTTTTAATATTTATTATAACATGGATTATTTTAGAAATTCATATAAAACAAAAAAATACTATTTTTTCAATTCCTTTGAATATACATACATACTAATAAGTAGTGCATAAGAATAATTTTCTATATTTTTGAATTTATTTAAATATTCCAAAAATGGAATTTTTTTCTAAGACCGACCGACATTGTTGAATGATAGTATTTGAAATGGTAACTCGATAGGAATGGAGTTATATGGACACTACGCCACTGGTATTCAGTATCTATACGTGTACAGGGTACAACGTGTACAGTGTACAATGTGTACAGGGTCCCTAAATTCGAATAAATAATTTTCATCATACTTTTAAATTTGAAATTATATAGTTTATCATTTCAAAAACAGTTAATTTTTTGAAAAATTCTCTGCCCAAATAAACGTAACTACGTCGTAAATTACATTAAGATGAGTAAAAGTAAAATATTTGTTTGGTTTTGTTATTTTTATTTTTCTAATTCGATTACCTTAAATATTGGAAAATCTCCTTAATTATATTCAAAAAATGAATCGATAACATGAAAAAATCAGTAAAACGAGAAAGTCAATAAAAACTGTTCTATGCGGCGTTTTTTCGCCAAAATGTAGAAAATGAATGTCATTGTAATGTTAAGTTAAATTAAAATTTTAAATTGAAATTTTTCTTTCGAATATGTACAAAACATTCCCAATATAACAAAAACGTTTGTTTAACAGGTATCGGTATTGTGGAATTGACAAAAATTTATTCATGTCGTCAACTCCATAGCATAAAAAAGCACATTTGTTGTACAAAATGTTTTGTATTTCACCATTTTTAATCAACATCTTTTCCAACTAATAAGCTTAACTTTCAAAGAATATAAACTAATTTTAAAGTTAAAGTCAACTTTAAAGAAAACGTATTATTTCTAAAATACAGAGATAAATATAAGCGTCTAGTCTACAATAAGTATTATTATTGTTTTTTTCAAGTCATCGTTTTACTTAAGCACTTTTCGTTTTCTGTCCAATTTCGATTTATTTTATGAGTGCGGTATTTTAAAATAACGCCGTGCCGACGACAGCTGTCGTTTTAAAAGTTCACAATAAAACTCTCAAACCAACATTCGGTTCGAGAGTCCTCACATTCACATATAACAAACTTTGTGACACAACAACCAAAATATTGCAACCAGATCACACATTCCGGCGTCATTAAAGGCCCTTTCATTTGCTAACTCGAAAAATATTTACGACTACCCGTTTAGAGCTGATGCTGTCACATTCAGTCGAGACCGGGAGTAGATTTTGAAGGTTTTCAACAAAATAGTTTCGTTTTACGTTTTCCGTATCTATTGTGTCTCTGTTTAGTTAAGTGGAAAACTGTGGTGTGGCTATAGTATATTTATTGTCTGCATTTTTTGCTGTTACACGACCAGTATCGGTTTGTTTGATAAAAGTTTTTTTTTTTTTTTTAAGTGGAAAACGCTTGCAGCAAGTTAAATAAAATATTAACCGATAGGTTTTGTCATATTTTGTTGCAACTTTTAATGCAGTTTATTCATGCTATCTTAACTGTCATCGAAACCGCATTGGAATTGTTTGAATTGTGACCCATTATGGAGACCTGATTCGATCAAAAATTGTGTTATTTTGTGAAGAAAATAAAGGAAATCATCTTGTTTATCAAAAAAAAAACAAGGAAATGTGTGGATAAATATCTGGTTGTTAAGGTCTTGGATAAACTTCGGCCATTCATTCATTTTGAAAAAGGCGTGGCATTCCAGCACCTCCATTTTTTCACTGAAAATTTGTTTCTTATTTATGTTCAACATCAACGAATAAAATAAATACAAAATGCCAGATGGTTTTAAGATCCAAAAGGAACACAGTTTTTGCTGATGGTTCTTCTTTAAGGACAGATGTTAAAGTAGGTACTTGTACTTCGAGTTAAAGCAAACACAATAAACAAAAAACTGAACTCAGTGGAAAGGGAATGGCAACTTTATCCTCATACTTTTTAAAAAATTACGTGTTGTACAATCTCACTCCTCCTCCTTTAAGCCAAGTGGTCCAATTGGCATGAATTCAAAAAAGGGTTAACTCAATGCAAAGCATATTCCACTTCTACCCCAAGTGAGAAAAAAATAAAAAAAAAAAACAGCTACAACACCGAATACACAAAACTACCAGTGTTTATCAGGACCAAGCAGGCAACCAGACATACAATGAGAAGCAGGAAGCCATCAGAGACGCAAAACCAACATTCGAGCCCAGGACGATTGTTATCTTCAAAAATGCTTTTTCGGTCTCTTCCGTACACAGAATGGACTCTATCACATCCGCTGAATGAAATACCTACACAAAACCATTGACCGCCGCCAACATAACATTTACTATATCCAGGACCACGACTATAACGCCCAAGGGATTACGTTTTGATTGCATTCGGACATTGACTGCAATTAGAGAAAACATACGTGTGTTGGAAAGGAGCTACAAGTTGCAAAGATATACAACATATGTATACGCTTTGGAATTGCTACGATGCTGAAGCCATTATGGGGATTATGTGGTGCAACTCTTAGTCAACTTTTTTGTGTTTAAAGCCTCTTTCATTAATTTGAAATTTAAAAATGAAAATTATATGATTTAATCGGGTAGATGCATTATTTAAAAAAAAAAAAAATAGTTGTATAGATGCAAACGTCCTAATTTTTGAAAAATTACCCATAAGACCACACAAGAGACGGCTCAAATCATTAACTTATTGCATTTTAATTTATTAAGAGCTTTTGGGGCCAATACCTTAAATAAATTATTATGATTTAAAAAAAAAATATTACTAACAGGATTTATGTAAAAGCTTGTACATTGCTTAGATCAAGACAGGGTAAAATCTAAAAAAAAAATATGGATCGCACAAATTAGCACTTATAGCTTTTATTATTGAAAACGATCATTGAAATTTTTAAAAGTTAATTTTGTGCAATAAGAAAGCATAACAGTTTTTATTTATTTGCAAAAAGTTACTATTATTTTTAGCCAAGCTAAATTCATTTTGGCCGGACATTCAATATAAATATTGGTAACTCAATCAGTGAAATAGTACGCAAAAGTCATTTCATTAGAAAAGGTGTGTCGAAATGATTGTTTTTTGTTTAGAAATACTACTTATGCCATCAGCTTTAATTAAGCATAAAAAAATAGTTGTTTTTCTTTTAATAATTGTCTCAAGAATGTGCATCAACTTAGCAGGTCACTTTTTCGATTGCATATAGAAGTAACAGTAATTGCAGATTTGCGTAACTAATTATCAATTAAGTAATTTTCAATATATATTATCTTCCGAGCTGTTTATTTCTATTTTTGAGAAAGTTGACCTGCTTAGTTGATGTCAACTTAGCAGGATACTCATATTCTCGCAAACCAACAGAGCAATTCATTTTTTTTGCGTAGCTAATTAGCAATTAAGTAGTTCTTAATAAATATTCCGTCCCGGACGTTTAGCTCTATTTTTCGGAAAGTTGACCTGCTTAGTTGAAGTCAACTTAGCAGGATACTCATATTCTCACAAACCAACAGGACAATTCATTTTTTTTGCGTAACTAATTAGCAATTAAGTAGTTCTTAATAAATATTCACTCCCGGACCGTTTTTCTCTATTTTTGAGAAAGTTGACCTGCTAATTTGACTTCAACAGCAGGTGCAGGACCCCCATTTTTTTACCTAGAAACCAACAGAACAATTAATTTGTTTTGCGTAACTAATTAGCAATTTTCCCGGACCGTTTATCTATAGTTTTGAGAAAGTTGACCTGCTAAGCTGACGTCAACTTAGCAGGACACTCATTTTTCCACAAACCAACAGAGCAATTCATTTTTTTTACGTAACTAATTAATTATATACTTTTTAATCTGCAACGGAAAAAGTGACCTGCTAAGTTGATACACATAACTCAAGACTATCAATTAAAAATTTCAATGATGAATTACAATGAAAGCGCCTAATGAATCTAAATACATTTACAAGAAGAAATATTAAAAAATTAAAAAAAAATCATCTTCAAAATTTCAAACGGCATATATTATTTAAACTAAACCTCCAAATCGTAAAACTATAACAAAATCATTAAAGGTTGTACTCTAAAGGTTATCGTAGATACCATATTTCTGAAATGCAATTTTTTGACAAAAACTGAAGGGTAATTTTCTTAAAAACACCTTGATCATTACATGTACGAAGTTTCATCAAAATCCTAAGAGCCGTTTGCTCGAAAATCGGGAAAAAATGAAATTGTTGTATGCTTTCTACCCACTTTAGATGAGCCAAAACCAAAAATTCGAATTTCCAATTTAAGCTGAATCTCATAGAAATGATCGTTACCAATTTTTTTGTAAAACGGTTTAAAAAAAAAAAAAAAAAAAAAAAAAAACAACAACACAAACATATATTTGCCAGTAAGACCTAGGGTCTTATAAATTAGGCAATGTTAGAAGGAAAATAGAAGGACAGGATAGATTTTTGTTGGCACAGTGGACTGAGAAATAAGGTTTTGTTTATCTCATTAAATCCCAGGGTTGGCGTTCAGTTGAGGGAATATAGAAAAGAATGCTGCCTAGATTGGGGCTCGAAACCTAACATTCAGGTTAGCAGTCAAGCACTACTCCCACTGCGCCGGGGCCACCCCCATTTTGCCATTTATGGTCCAGCTAAAATTACAGTGACGCACAGACGCTCGAACGCATAATTGCACAGACTGACGGACGATTTGACAGATCCCACATCTTTATGGTATCGAAATTATATTTTTTTACAAAGCCTACTGAGCCTATAAAAAAAAATAATAAATTTGTTGGCACAACAGCTCATGAACACCTACTAGGGCCTAGTGACATACAACTCTCAACCATTCCTGTGTGCGTGTCTGCAAGAATGGAGGGAACCTACAGTTAATTGCCGAATCCGAACAGCTAATATGAGCAGCACTTTTCTATGAAAAGAGGTACTCTTGGAGGTTTTGTTAATTCCTCGCAAGAGGCAGTAGCCATTTTATTTTATAAATTATAAGGTGGCGACTCTGAGGATCGAACCTAGACATCCGGCATGCCAGTCTATCGCACTAACCATAACGACACGGCTACTCCGAGACTAATAAAAACTACATAAGTATTTACAAACTGCTTCATTAATTTAATCGCGGCTTTAAATACGTAAGCATTACAATATCTTATGGCGTAAAATACCTTCAATATTTTGAAATCAGTAATAAATCAATTTCACCATTGAAACTTGCAATCCGAATTGAAGTAATGCATATTGAATGCTTGTCGAACCGATCGATTGTTATTTGCAAGAAAATACTTTATATTAAAAAGAACTGTGCAAAAAAGGTGTGTTCAATGAGGTTCTACCTGTCGACTTAAATTTGCCACAACGCGACGAATACTTTTTCAATACAAAAAAAAAAATGAAGACAAACAAACTACTTTTCATGGTCATTCATGATTCCTCTTTTTTGTTTTTTGTTTTTGAGGCCAAATTTTATAGAATAATCCCATTGCGCGGATATGGAACACAAAGACAAAGTGGCCTCCAAAAATCGAGGGGCATTCAATTCAAATTGTTCACTGGCCAAACAAGCGTACACTGATGCCAAATGACACCGACAGAAAAGTATAATATATAAAAATTTGTTAGGTTAGGCATAGCTTCGTTCTCTCATCGGATGCCCGCTCTTGGTCCTGATCCTGTTTTCACTTCTGCCTCACTGTGGATGATGATGGCCTGAAGTCTGGAGTCAGCCAGAAAATATAATGTCGGGTAAACTTTTTTAAAAGAACCGAAATTCCAATTCGGTGTCGTTATGAAAGCATGCGAAACCAATTCAAGATCTTCGCCCATCCTATCACCAGATGATTCAGACATTCAGTTATGCATATAGACTTAGTTGGTGCATATTGCTGATGCATGTGGTGCTGTTATTGTTATGTTCCTTTTGTGGGTCTCGTCAAACGGAATTGGAGCAGCAGCAGCACCGAGTCACAGTCAGAGTGTCAAATTTTTGATACGGGTGGTGAGGATCATGTTTGTGTTTCGCGGCAGAAGAAAAAAAATCCCGTCCTGCGATGCAAGGCGATACGCTGGCATGCCCTGCCGGTAATCATTAGAATCAGTGTTGAATTCGTTGGGTCATGGGAATTGAGATTATTTATAAGGAATTACACTTGAATATTCACTTTATAACCAAATTTTATAATTTAAAAATTTATATTTTTGAGAAAGAATTGTTACTGAAGGTATTTTAAGAACGCCTTACCTGTATGCCTACCCTTATTTTAAGGAAGTTGACAATGTCAAAGGATCGTTTAAAAAAAACTGAAATTTCAAAACTAAAGGTTGTATCCCCTTAGGGAATACAAATAAATGCATGTTTATTAATTTTTTTAACGTTTGACCGCCCTTTTTTGTACCACGTCCGCCTTTTTGTAAATATATAAACAAAAAGAAGATAAATTCACAAAAATATCTATTTCTCGTATTAATTTTAAATTTTAGGTATCTTACCAGAAAAATAATTTAATCATAACACATCTAATGTACAAAAAAAATCAATGAAAGATTCATTGAAATAAAAAAGTGAGTATACGCCCGAGTGTACCACTACAAGTATTTTAATAGAATTAATTTCTTCTTTTTTTATGAAGCATCTTGTTTATTTATCAAATCTCATATTTTTAATATTTAAAGCTTTTATTTATTCTTTTTAATCCATTTTATGGCCGCAGCTCTCTACAGAAGTTAAAGACTCTTCTCTTGTAATTGAAGCTCCTTTATTTCTTTTTTTTCAAGAAAACTCCTCAGGATCACCTTCAAAATGTGGGAAAAAGTAGTTGAATACTTAAAGTGGCCTAATGTTAGCAGTAATAAATCCTCTGTATGTATTTACATGTAATTTAACTTTTTTTTTACGGCTGCAACAGTTAAAGAACACCGTAAAAAACTCATATCTTTTGAATATAACTTAATAGTTTTCGAAAAAAATTGCTTCCAACTTAAAAATGTTGAAAAACAAAAAATTAAAAACTATTTTTTTTTTTCACTTTTTTTTGAATACTAGGTTCTAAATTGGCTTTTATATTAACAACCCCTTATTTTTTTAATTTTGTATTTTAAATTGTGAAAAAATTAGTATCCAATTTTTCGTTTTTTAACATTTTTAAGTTGGCAGTAATTTTTTCGAAAACTATAAGCTGAATTAAGTTGACTTAAAAAAGGAATTAAAGAACAGATTTCGGGCTTTCAAAAATGGTAAAAACTTTTTAGTAAGTTTTGCCATTTTTTTATAAAATTTTTCCAAAAAACAGCATTTTCGCGCTCGTCAATTAAATCGCCGTAGAATAAAATAAAGTACTCTCCATTAGCTTTCATATGACATAAGTTTTATCATTGTTGAGCAATGTTAAAAGTGGGCCCAAAGTCCATACAAAAGTGCCCATGGTCCTATTTTTTTTTTTTTTTCTGGAATTATTTAAGTAATTAAATTTTAGAAATTGAGTTTGATTTTTATTTTTATTACTGTAAATATTTTAAGACAAGGGAATAAGATTTTCTTTTTAAAATTTTAATTGAAATGTTATTAAAATTTTTTTGAATAAAACATTTACATTTTCATCTTCATCAATATCATCTAGGAATCAGCATTTAATTTGTTTTCTTTGTTTTTAAATTCTTTTCTCACTTAAGGTAAGACCGTACTCGACGGAACTGCACTTCAGAGGAACTGCACGGCAACAGAACTTCACGAAGCGGCAAAATATTATTTGTATGAAATTGTATTAGCTATATCGCACTAAACGAACGGAACGGCGCGACACTAAACTACAAAGTTGCTTATCAGAGCAACTTTGTCGCGTCGGTGCGGTTCAGTTCCGTTGTCATTATAGTACGATATAGCAAGCGGCGGGCGGCAGTGCGTCAAAAATTATTGAATGTTTTGTTTTAGTACAGTGAAATACAAAATGGTGGCTGTTCTTTGCATTTTGGGTAGGAAAAACATTTTTTATGTGTAGGGGAAGGTAGTGTGAGAGGAAAACTTTGTTTTCGGGGTGATTTGGCCGCCATCTTTTTTGTAGTATTGCAGAAATTCAATTGCCACTAACTTTATGATTTGACGCTTACTGTCGCACTGCTGCAGTTCAAGTGCGGCATATTAAAAAACTGCCGCGGAGTGCTGTGTAGTAGGGTTCCCAACTGTCCTCCATTTGGGAGGACAGTCCTCCTTTTCAACTATTTGTCCTGCCGTCCTTCCTTTCTTAAAAATGTCCTCCTTCTCAAAAATATGATGGATAAAATCAATGATTCATTTGATAAGTATATACCTTTGGTGTTTTATGTGTAAAAATGTCACTATTTCTGTCATTTCATATCAATTTTTTGTCATAATCCTGCTTTATGACATTATATATGTAATAATCTTGCTTTATAATAAACAATTGGCATAAAATGACACAATTAATGACATTTTGTCACTCGTCTAAACATATTCAACTACTTTTTCTCAACGGTAAATGTAGGATTTTATATATTAATGCTACTTTTTTTTTTGTACACGCATTCGCTTGAAATACAGTTTATATTCTTATGAATAAGAAAAGTTTAGGAAAAACTTATAATTTTCCTCAAAATCTTGCAAATTTTTTATGATTTTATTTTTATTTTCATATTATTTATACCTTTTCCATATTATTTATGTTTTTCCAAGTGTAACCAAGGCCCCCAAAAATGTACAGTAGGGAAAATTCCGTCAAGGAAAACATAGCAAATACTCGATAGGCCCTTGATAGTAAAAATTCCATGAGAAAGTTTTGCTATCCCATCAGAAATATCCCTTTTATATTAATAGTTTTTTATTTTCAACATGAAACTTTTGTATTCCGAACAAGGCCAGAAGTGGTTAGCGTATCAGACCAGTAAGTGAAAAATCCTAGTACCAAATCTCAAATACACCAATTTTGTATTTATTTCTGTCACGAGACAAAAATAAATAACAACTAGGTGAGGGCATGGTATGATTTCGATAGGTAACCCTTGCTGGTCCCTTTTAATAAGCTATGTAAGGCTTTCTAGGGCTTCATGTAAGACTAAATTGTTTTTCCATGCGGGGAGGATTTTATTTATACTTCAAATTTCAAATTTTTTGTTTTGTTTTTATTTAGAAAAAAAGTGTCCTCCTTTGATTTTGAAGAAAGTTGGGAACCCTACTGTGTAGTGTGGCGCAGTTCCGTTGAAGTGCAGTTCCGTCGAGTGCGGTCTTACCTTAAAGTAAATCCATCAGCTAAATGTTCAATTTCAAAAAATCGAATTATTTCAGTTCAGACTGCAAACAATTTCATTCTCCTTTCAAAGCCTTTCATCGCACAAACAAACGGATTGAACGTGGATTTAAGCAGCAGGATTTATATATACCTACAGAAAACAACGAAATAAATACAAGACCAGCCGAATTCATGTCAAAATTTAAATAAAGTGTGAAAAGGAAGAAGACGTCGACACAAGTGGAGACCATACAAGTGTTGTTTTGTTTGCCAAACAACCGCGACAGTGAAAGAAAAACAAAGTGAAAAATAAAATAAAATATTCCTGCAGTCCTTAAAGAAGAACAAATAAAATAATATGGATTTTTAAGGCAATTAATACGAGGCAGAGGGACCTAGTATGCAATGCATATCTTTTCCCTATATGTGCGTAGTTGCTGTAAATTGAAGTTTCTCTCTATAATCGCACAGCACGTAAAAGTCCATCGATGATAGCACGCCATTTGCATTTCGTTAATCACGTTAGCTCAGTGCTGTCTGCCAAGTTTAATCGATTTGACATTACCCTGTAATTCACCTCCTATATATCTACATATGTGTATATAAAACTTACGTACATAATGATTCCTTTAAAACTTATTACCTTGGATTGGCAGCTTCTGGAAGGAAGGCTCTCCTATAGTCATCGTCTTATCTCGCCAAATCGATCGGTGATATTCATTCGCACGCACGCGCATTTCTTGCTGCATAAAATTTATCTCGGCCAAACCAGTGTTGAGTGTGGCGGATTTGTGCTAATATTTCGAAAATTGCGTTTTTATGCTAATTTTGTTGAGATAGTTTCCCTGCGATAAACCCAAACCACCACAGATCGATCGAAATCTAAAAGTATTATAGAGACGACGACGTATTCCATGACACTGGGGGGTGGAAGTATGGGGTGTAAAATTGCAGGTATAGAATGATGCAAGTGCAGTACACAAACTCCCCCCTTAGGCAATGTGCGGTGGAAATTTTATCACTTATATTCCATTCCCCTGACAGCGGTCCAAATAATAATTAAGTTGTAAGAGGCACGAGATGCAAAATAATATATGCCACTGCCATATTATAGCCTAGCCCTGCGCCCCAGCTGTACCAAGCTAAAAGAGATATTGTGCAAGGGAGGAAAGGAAGTGATCCCGAACGTGGCAGGATCTCTTGCTGTGCACAAGCTCAGTAGGGCTTCCAAGCAACTAGAAAACAATCCATAGGCGAGAAAATGTTATTAGGAAAATGTTTTAATATGTGTATCGAGTAGAATTTATTGCCAAGAGTAAACCATGATCCTTATCAGAGATTCGCATAGCATATTCAAGCAAGCCACAGTCGAGAGGTGTGTTATTAATGAAATAATCCAACGAGCGTGTCCGTAATGATCAATGCATGTATATCGCATTTGTTGGGCTGGTGCATATAAAGGTACAATTAACTCATAAGAAATACTATAGTGCTCTTTTATAAAGACGAGTTGTGCATAATGTTTGAAACAAAAAAGCCTATCAAATTAAATATTGTCCTTCTCTCAATGAAACCGTATCTGACCTAAAATATCCTCCATATTTTTAAAAATTAAAAAAAAAAATAGTTTTTGAATTAGGTACTTAGCACTTTAACATTTTTTCGTTAAAAAATATTAACGAATCATAACTTTTGTTTACATATAGTAGGGTGGTGCTTATTTTGGCAATGTTCGAATTTCTTTCATTCACCCCCCCCCCTCAAAGTGAAAAGGCTGACTTAAAAAAATTCTGTTTAAAATTTTATTGAAATCGGTTAACGTGAACATGTGCCACCGAGCACTTGAAATTTCCCATACAATTTACAGGTAGATTTTTAGTCTTTTACTAAAAAATTCCGCAAAATTGTAATTGTTGATGAAAAAAAATAAAACCTAGCAAAAATCTTAAAAACAATATATGTATTTACATTTTATAAAAATTTTTTACCCACTTTAACAATACAAAACAGAGATTTTTGGTTTTTATACATTTTTCGTTTTATTGGGGCCAATTAAAGATGTTGCGGGTAGATTTGCATTTTTTTTTAAAGTTATCAATATTTTATTACTTAGCAATATGATCAACAAAATTTAAATAAGAGAGAAGGGTTCCACTATAAAATTCATTAGATTATTTCCTCGAACTGGGATTTCGAACAAAATTAAAAGAGTTTTCTCTTTATTGTTAACTCTTATTTAAATTTTGTTGATCATATGTACTTATAAGTAATATAATATTGATAACCTCACGAAAAAAAAAATATACCCGCAGCATCATTTGGCCACAATAAAACGAAAAATGTAAAATCGTTATTTTAAAGCGGGTAAAAAAATTATAAAATGTAATAATATTTTTATTTTTACTTTACCATGTTTTTAAGATTTTTGACAAGTTTCATTTTTATTCATCAACATTTACAATTTTGCTAACGTTAACCGATTTCAATAAAATTTTGCAATGATTTTTTTTTTAAGTCAGCCTAATTACTTTTAGGGGGGGGGGGGGGCGAAAGAAATTTGAACATTGCCAAAATAAGTGCCACCCTAATATACATATAGCAAAGCAACACTATAGTTTTTAACAATAAGAGCAAGTTCGTGCCATCCAGTCTTGCATATTTTTTTCTTTTGATTATTTTTGCATTATAATAAGGTTGCATCATAATTGAGTCTTGGGTAACTGCATAGTCATTCATTCCTTTGGGTTTTTGAACACCCTCACCCTTGACCAAAATAAAAAAGTTTTAATCCAAACGTGTTTTTCTACTTGTTGTGTTCAACTGGGATTTCCAAATACCTGACACTATTTTAAAAACGTCAAAAATATATTAATGATTTCAATAAAATTTTATCTTCCATCTTACATAAGCTGAGTCTTGATCGAAAAAAAACATTGCCAAGACAAAACGATCATTTTAAATATTTATGGTAACCCTTTATTTTCGATCTATGTATGTATGTATCTCGGTTAGCTCTACAGTTTTAGTTAAGTTACAAACCTTGTACACACTTACATATGAGCCAAGTTATGATCGAAAAAACGGTGCACAAATGGGCCGTTTTAGACCCCATGCGATCAGAATTTGCTGTATTTTGTTTATCGATTGAGTGGCATTTTTTGAAATAAAACTTTTGTATTATTTTTTTTTGAACATTAATTTTAATTGGCGCTATTAGTTAGTTAGCTATCCCAGGAAATTTTTATGATAAACGGATTTGCTTAAAACTTTATTAACATAAAAGTTTTAAGATATTTCTTAGGACCTGAAATTCTTATTGTTCTAGTAAAATAATTCTATAGGCACTATTTTTAGGGCAGATTGTGTTATTTTTTAGTTACTTCAGTATTTCTTGTGTTCCTGATGTACATTCATGATAAAACAATTAAAAATTTGTAAATTTCATATTCCATCAAAATTCACTTAACTTTTAAACACAACGCGTCTATTTGCTCGTCTAAGCTAAGCCCTTCTATTTGAAAAGATATTTTTTTTTGAAAAGACGTCTCTTTTAAACGAAAACCTTGACTAAACATTAACCTAGATGAAAACTTAATTCATTTCACCACACTAACTGCATGAAATAAAAAACAAATACAACCTCAAAACATCCCAAGAGCATTGCATATTCACTTTGGAACGTGTCGAAAACAAAAGATTCACAGAAAACTATATGCACACGTAACATCGCCTATCTATCTGGGTCAACATTTATGCTCGTACTCCATTCAAATGCAAATAATATTTTATACGAATCCGTGTGCTCGTTAAAACTGAGTTCAAATTCAAATTCAAAAAAGAAAAATATAAAATGAAAATGAAAAAACAAAACAACTTTATATTTCCTGATCAGGCTACAGATATCGTTGTGAGAGGATACCAAAGGAAAACATTGAAATAAAAAAAAAAAAAAAAGTGAAAGCACACCTCTGCAACTGTACACCAAATTTTGAATTGGAAATATCCTTTGGGAAATTTTAATTATTTGAATGCACGTGGTGGTTTGGGTTGGAACTTCTCAGTCACAGCAACATCGACATTCAGCACTTAAAAAGAGATCCTTATCGATAGTTTCTCCTTGCAAATAAATGGAATGCGTTTTCGAATTGAGTCAAGGATGTGTGCTGATGATATGCATGCAGATGCAGATCTCTTTTAAATGGTTTCCCTCTCAATTGCAGTTGTTCGTTTTGTTGGCAAAGCCAGGTATGTTATTTGTTCACACCGAATGGCAAACACCCTTAGCTCCGGGATCCGCTTAGAAGAGTTGGGCCGTCTTGATGTCCTTTCTGAGATTAATGGCTATACTATGGCACTTAATCGGTTCCTTACAAGGAGTATCTCGAATCGGATCAGCGCAAATGCCGCTGCTGTTGTTACTGAGTGTTGTAGCTTCTCCAAATAATTTAAATTAAAAGTCATTTCAAACATAAATATTAATGCCTCATGTTGGCAATTAACACACTGAACATGGAACTCCGTGGACCATAGCGACATCGTGGATTCGCAAGTAGAAAGAGAAATATTTATGGATGGATGGATTACTGGCGAAAGGTTGCGTGGCCTGATTTACGCGCCAACAAGGTGCATTCTATTCCTTTCCTTCGCCAAACAATTAAACGGAATAGCTCTGCGAAGATATACATACTCGTATAGGTATCCTCGGCGAGGATGTTGAATTATGCAAATCCATACATCCTTGCAATTCATTTGTGTATCATGTTGTTTGCTAACTAACTTAATTTATGAAGGCAAAGTCGCAGAGCAGTAGGTTCTGAGATAAGAATGAGAAATGAGCTGAGTAATTCAAGGGAGTTGTAAAAATAAACAATTTCCAAGGCAGTGTATCTTGAAAATGTTTATGCAATTGTATGGAAAAAATTGTTTTATGCGATAAAAATATGTTTGTAAGCAATACAAAAGTATACCTTAATCTGTCTATATTTTTCTCTAAAAACTGGCATAGAACTTTTTTTTTTTTTTTTTTTTTTAATTTTCTTGTCAACGGCTCCGATTTTGATAAAAAGCTTAAATAATCTATCTATATATCTCCTTCTATATAGTATATAAAATGAATCCCTATTTGTGTTCGTACGCACATAACTTGGCTAAACATTATCCGATTTGGTTAATTTTTTTTTTGTTGGATTCGTTTTGAACCATACTAACACAAAACGGAGCCGAAAATTTGAAAATTCGACCGGAAATTAGAAAATTAGACCCAAAAAGTCGGGAAATCTTGAAAACACCTTGAAATGAAATTGTGTTCGAGGGTGCATAACTCGGCATAACATCATCCGATTTGGTTGGTGATTTTTTTGTTGGATTTGTATTGAATCAGAATAATACACAAGTGAGCTGAAAATTTTAAAATTTGGCCGAAAATTAGAAAGTCGAACGGCAAAATCAGAAAATAGTAAAAACATCTTGAAAATTCAAACTTTCTTGATTTGTTTTTTTTTTTTTTCATACGCGCATAACTCAACTAAACATCATCGAAATTGGATGGAGATTTTTGTCTTGGAATTTTATTGAACCTGTGTCTATCTGGTACGGAGATAAAAATTGGAAAATTAGGCCGGAAAAGTCGATAAGTCGTGATAAAAATAAATTGCATACTTTTTGAATTTGACTCTTCGTCAGTGATTAAAAGACACGAAAATATATGTGCCGAAAGAAGTGATATTTTAGTGGGATACATTTGCAATCAATTTCAATTTTTTAAAGCAACAAACTCTGACTTAAACTCACATAAAGACTAATTTTGGCTAAAGATGGATTTTTTATTCAAAATATATCTTCTAATTATATAAATTGAACTGTAAACCTGTGATGTACAGATTTTTAGGTCTAACTAATATATGCTAGTAAAAAAGTACGCATACGTCACAGTGACTCCAATAATGCTTTATTTTGTATTATTTATCTTAAAGGGTCTGTAATGTTACATACATATAGGAACTAAAAACAGGCAATGATTAATAAAAAAGGATTTTTCTACTCTCCCTCTTCTTATACAAGATCCGAAAAAAATGGATAAATAAAAATTTATCAGTGTGGAACGGTTGGCGAATTTTTTTTTAAGGGCTATAATATTTGTTAATTTTCTTCTTCACCTGATGATAAATCGTCTAGAAGTAGGAAATGGAAATCATTTTGTTTTATTAGTTATTCCAGTTCAAATTCATAGCTAAGACAGGACAACGTATGTCGGGTCAGCTAGTAATGTATATAAAAATTTTCTAAGAAATACAAAAAAAAACAAAATTTAATATCTTGTTTTGAAAAATTAATATTGTGAAAATGGTACTAGTGAATTCTTTGGAAATTATAATTTCAGAAATTTTAAATACCTAGGTAAATTATGTACTTTACAAATAAAGATTTATTTTAAAGAAAACCGCTCCAACTATTTTAAACATTTTTTTTTGTCTGCGTATAAAATCCAGACATGCATAATTTGTCATTATTATCCATATCGCAACCTTAAAACACTTCTTTAGCTGTTCAGTTCTACTGTCCGTTGAGATTAAAATTCAAAAAATATAACCATTAACAGATAGCGCCACCTTCTTGTGCTGGAAAATACTACAACTCAAAAGCTTACAGCTTTTCAATGCGACATCTGTATTAAAAAATATACAACACGTTCAATTTGTCTAATGCACAAACCACAAAGAAAAAGGTTCTTCGAATTGATAAAGATTAATTTGTTCTAAAGCATAAGAAAAAAAAAGTTTCTTTTAGTACCCACTTAGTTAATCAAATGAAGCTTGTGTGTAATTTTGTTTTTGTATTTTTATTATTTATATTTTTTGTTTGAGTAGGTATGTAGGTCACAATTTTGCGGGTACGAATTCTTGATTTCGGTTGCAATCTATTAAAATAAGTAGGCAGTGGCGTAGCTAGTCCTCTGGGCAGAGGCGTCGCAAGGGTTTTGCCGTGTGTGCCACCGCATACGGCCCCGCGCTTCAAGGGGCCCCGCACCACTGCAGTGCAAAATTAGAGAAATAACAAATTTTGTTTTTAGAATGGGATAAAAAAGGTATAATTGCAATGAAACAAAAACCATATTGTCGTGGGAATAATAAAACCTAATTAATTGACATGAAACAATTAAGATGAAAGAAAAATCATTATAAAGTCTTAAGTTTTTAATTTTGACAGTTTTTAGCTATTTTTTGAGTAGTACCGTTTATTTCCAATCATGAAAAATAACACTATCTAAGTAGACCAAAATTTTTCAGTTTTTCTTGGGAAGAGTCTACTTCATTGGGAATTTTTTTTTTAACTGAACTAATGCATTAAGAAGCTAACTTCTTCATTCAACTTTAATTTGTTTTATGTCTGCGACAATATTTTGGTCATATATCTGACTAATTGAAAAAAAAAGAGCCTTTCCATTTTTAATACCTCACAACGAATGGAGAGAAAAAACCAAAGACAGTTTTAAGAATAAATTTCCCACAAGAACATTTCAAAAAATTATGAGATTTTTTTTTTTTAAATCTTCATCTATGGTTTGAAAAAAGTCAAAAAAATTAAATTGTATGCGGTCTTAAAGTAAATATGCTTAATCTTTAAAAAAACATTTAATTTTGTTCAGCAGTGTATTTCAACAAATAGGAGGCACTTATTCCCAATTCCTTCATCATCCAAAATTTTTGCATCGTCTCACATTTACTACGTTTTTTTTTTTTTGGGTAGGCCACAGGAGCAAATACTCGCTAGCGAGTTTTTCTGCACTCAAGTTTATTAGTTAATGACCAGAACCCTTAGCAACTCGCGCGCAAAAGTTGTGGATTAGATATATATTTCTTTTCAAACAATTATGCGGCCTAAAATTAAAAAGACACTTGATTTTGCCAGCGGCCCCGCAAATTTGATCTTGCACACACCTCACTTTGGTCTAGCGCCGCCTCTGCCTCTGGGAAAACCGTAGGCTCTACCTCTATATTTTGGATACGATAAAAACAAAAAAATAATTACAAATACCTTACCTGTTGAAATATCAAGGCTACGCAATTTCTCATTAAATTCCAAATATTTAAGTAGAGTCTGGTACCTACTGGTATTTTTCCAATTAATAGTTTTCTTTTGTTTCCAAAAATGCAATGTTAGCTCAAAAATTTCATTTGTTGAATTTTGCCGTTTTTCTTCCGAACCGACGATAGGTAGTTAAGTATATTTTTAATTATCTAAACTTAAATACAAAAAGAAAAAAATATTTATCGATCAAGGCTGAGAAAATTATCTAACGCTTAAGATATGTCTGGTAAGGGTTTTTGTCCAGTAGGAGGATTGAAAGAGTTTTAAGTAAGTTTTTGAGCTTGGAAAACTTTCTTTTAGCTGGAATCATCAAAAAGAAGCAGTCAGTAACTTCTGGAAAACTAAATGCAAGACTATTGATATTATTGAATTTAGTCAACAATATGTAGGGGAACACGGGGCATAATGGGCCTCCTATTTATTTCTATATCGAATAAAGGGTCAGCTCCAAACTGGATTATGCCTAAGCACCGGGGCATAATGGGCAAATTGATTGACTTTTTCAAAGCAAAAAAAATATAACAAATAATTTATTTTTTGAAAACTGTCTTTCTTATACTTATTCCTTAATAAATTTTCTTTCTAATAAAATTTCTTCAAAAATTCTTAAAAATCATTATTGTCAATAAAATTGCAGATTTTATTGACAATAATCCTTAAGGAGCCCGTTATGCCCCGGGTTCGCCTACATACCTATGTACTTCAATAAATACTCTTTTTGAACGAATGTAGTAATTTTTGATTTGAAACAGCTTTTTAAAGCATAATATGCACGCAGATATCAAATGTTTATCAAAAGTTATTTTTGCTTCTTTTTTTATTGTGTGCTTTAAAAACTATAAAAGTTTTTCTGATTCTATATACCTAGCTTCGCAAATATTGCTCAGGTCTTAGAGACCTATTTATCATTGTGTTTAGTTTGAGTAATCGATTCGTTATATTTCTTCTTTTTTTTTTGAAAGCAGTAGTATCACTCCCACTCCCACATTTTGCTAAATCTTTTAAGTCCTTAACCAAACATTGAATAAATTTTGATTTTTCATTTCTTTTGAAAAATCATTTTAAAAAAATTGGTAATAAGACCATTTTAAATAATTTGCCATTTCGTATTCATATCACTGAATTTTTTTTTTACAAACGACGGGTTTTCTGTGTCTTTTGGGCCCCCCCATATATTAGGGGCCCGTATTATTAATACAGCTACTACTGCGTTAAATATGCTCCTGACTTCATTACTAATATTGTCGCAAAGCTTAAATTTCTAATTTGTTTTAATTTGTGGGAATTAGTAAAACTGAAATGTATTCCATGAAAGAAACGTCTTTTTTTAATACATCTATGTAAGTAGGTATCTACTTATACCACATGCGTTTTATGGATTGTTTATTTGGAACTTGAAAAAGTCAGTTTAATTTATTACTTGAGCTTTACGTTTAAACAGGAACTTAAAAATAACCTCAAAACTCTAATAAGTTCTAAATTAATTTCTAGTAAATTTAAATTATTTTTGCATTGTAAAGTCCAACTGCGTGACAACATGCCAATGCAAAAAAAAAAGTTTTGTCTGTCAGATCTGTTTATTCAGCTGTGACAAAAAGCACAGCAACAGCACGATCTTTTGTGTGTGAAGCAAAAGCCGTGAGTAACCAAAAAAAAAAAAAGACAAGAGCCGGTTATTTCGAATTCTCTACATAAAAATACTTGGCACAGAGTGGACGAACCTACGTGATTCACTTCTCGTCTATCAATATGAGGTAACCCCTACGTAAGGTAAATTATTATGATGAAATCGAAACCTTCTGCTCTGCAGTTTTCTTGAGAAGATGATGTGAAGGTGAAGGAATCACATTGTGCATGAACAATAATAAATGAACTACGTATACGAGTATATGTTATGTGTACCTACCTAGCTGTACCTACGTTACGTAGCGTATAGATACTCACTTGGCCTGATTTGAAAATACTGTGGTGATTTAAGTCTATGAATTCACAATAATGACGTCGCTGTCGTCATTCTATCGGATGTAAACAAAAAACACGTTTGAAATTTTTTTACTTGCGTTCAAGATTACCTTCTAAGGGTAAGTTAAAGATTTGTAAAAACAAATGTTTGAAAAACTGAAAAGTTAATTTAATTACGTAAATAGGTGCATACATTATATGTATATATCTACTTATGTTTCAATATTTTTTTTTTTTAATATTTAGATGGTTAACAAAATAATGTAGGTATATAATAATGTGTTTTTAAAAACTATCTGTCTGTTTGTTCCGTGAAAATAAAAATAAAATTCCGAATATGTATCTTCATGTACTTTTGAGGGAAATCATATGATGTATAGTTAGTATATTCCTTACTCTTATACTAGATTTACACGACTGACAAAGTGAGGGATTTAAAAGAATCGAGTAAGTATGTGCGACCTACTCGTCCAATTATTTTTTGTTTGCTTATTCATTCTATTTCAAGATAGAAACAGCTACAGAGAGGTAAATAACCTTATACCTAGGTACCTAAACAGTCTGCAAATTGGGTAAGCAAAGATTTTTCATTCAATAGTTTTAAGATGCACTTAAAAAAAAAATATCAAATATTGTTTAAACACAAAAGACACTTTTTAAATTTTATCACTTTGACATTTACGAAATAATACCCCCTGCCTCTATAGTTTCTATGGAAGATTCAATAAGAAAGGTTTTGGTATGAAAATTATTTTCTCGTCGTGGTCCATATGCCTATGCTGATGGAAATGCTGATATGTGTGAGAAAGATAAAGCGGTTTGTTCCGGATTATACCGAAAGCAGGTTTTTTCAATGCAGCGAAAATAAATTTACACAAGTTCTTATGAGGGCTGACATATTCCCGGCTCTGCATGCAGCCTTTGCTGCACGATGTCTCTATTTCTAATTTCGCCGCATGGGAAAAAGCTGCACACCTGTTTTTAGCCTCGGATATTGAATATGCCCGTCAACAGCGCCAGCGTAAAGAACGTCAATCATAAAACTACTTCCTCCATTATAATATATGGTGCTCAAGTGTGGAGTTACTTCCAGTTTGATGTCGTAAAAAAGTTTCAAATATATTCCCCTAAAAGAATTTTTCGGTTACTGGTCTCTACTCCACTTTACATGGTTAATCTAGAGACAACTATGCCACCGTTATTTTTACGGTTCGCGTACACTGCAACCGAATCATTGGCCAATTTCGGGTCTGAACTATTCGGGCGACTGTCTTGGACGTTAATTTTCATATACTCCCGCCCTTCTCGGACGATACCAGTCCGTAAATTTGTAAAGTATCAATTTTTTCGCATGCATAATCGCAAGTAATAACCGACAAACTGACGAAAAATCCAAACATGGTCGGATTCGTCCGTTGATCGGTAATTATTATCGGGCTTTATTTTCAGATGGAGGACGGAATGGTGTACGTGCTCCCTTCTTTTTATATACGTTTGGTTCGATCTTCTGAATTCGGCTGACGACATCCGAGCATACCTCGGCCGATGACGGATTGGGTGTACGTTAGCCGTTAGATGCACTAAAGCTGCAATTCGAATATACATATATTGAAGCTGCTTGATATGGATGAAGAAAGACTGCTATATTTGGTCCTTAAAGCCTAGTATACAGTTCCTCCTCGAAAAAAAAATAAACGTACTTCTTATGGGAGCGATTTTATCGCAAAAAAAAAATTTCTGCTGAAAAGTTTTTTTTATTGAACTGTGAACTATCCCCAGAAATAAAAAATTATACTTACCACGATTCTTTTTCGCGCAAAACAATGTAAGTCACATTGTTTTGTGCAAAAAAATATAGTTTGTGCTTACACGGTGCCTCAAGAGTTATGAATCTTTATAACCCTAAATGAGTATGAAAGAGACAAAATATCAGATAGTCATGACTCTTGAGACACCGTGTATTATTCGACTAAAAACAATTTTGTTTCACCACAGATATTTTTTTTCCGGAAAAAAAGATTTTTTATTTTACCACAATAGTTTTTTTTATTCAAAAGAACTGTATACTAGGCTTAAGTCAATAATTACTTTGAGAGGTAACTTCTTCAAAAAATAGGAAGAATTAGATATGAGAGGTTGTTTGTGGAGAAAGATTTCACTAGATATCAGTCCCGCTATTCTAAGAAACTTATTTGGAAATTCATTGGATGGTGTAACTCGCTCAGCTGACAGCGGTTATGTCACGGAGGCTCAATCTTCTCAGTATAGGATGATTTATAGCCAGCTCGACTGCAATTAGCTAAAAAAGCTCTTATTTCTTAAATCGATTGTCACGTTCAATGATAATGCTTGATATTTAAAGTAAGAGGGGAATGATTATGCACTATTTCACTATAGGATCTGACCTACCTATTTTGTGTAATATTTGCAACTTCAAGGAAAGAGAAGATGTTTACTTGAATGGAAGTCTCGGTTGAAAGAAGTTATATAAATTCACAACGATGGCACTATACTTAACCTATAAGGTATAGAACCCGAATAATTGAAGGCGACTTTTAAAATTGTAATAAATTTCAAAAACAAAAATTTGTACTTATGATGGATTCATGGTAGAAGGCGGCGGCGTTAGAGTTATTGAATTTTTGGAATGTAAAAATAAAGTTTCTGTAACTAACTAACTATAGAAATCTACCTAGGTATATTATTCTCAAATCACGAAACAATTTGCTGAATTTCATGATTAATCCAGTTATTTTATCAGTGAATTAATAATTAAAGATAAATAAATACCTACCATCATGGTGATATATAGTAGGTAGGTAGGTATGTTCAATTCATTCATGCGGCATAATAAATTTGTATGATTCACATCACGTGTAGGTATATATGTACCTAAATAAACCCCCCTCTCCAAAAAAAAAGTTTGAATTTCAAAAGTTACCAAAATATTTACAAATGCATTCTTCCAATGCAAAGAAATTGCTGATTTCGGGCACGCACACCTCCTTTATATTGTTTTTATCTAGATACATATACCTATATTCAGTATTTCCAGATAATAAAGAAAAAAAGTCTACCACTGCAATACAAACAATTATTATTGCCGCGCTCCTCTAAACATACCAAAGGTCACCTTGAAATAATGTACAAAAAGCTTTCTATTCATATATTTCGTCATCATTTGTGCGCACAAGAGAGACTGCCTGAAGTGTCTAACGCTCCCTAACGCAGTTCCTTTCCTTCCAAAAAAGATATAAAAATTGTGTATTTATTCCATTCGTCCAACGAGTCTTTAACAACTATACAAAACATTCAGTTTCAGTGTTTTAGTCCGAAGAGAACCGGCAAAGTGTGTAGACGTTGGAAAACTAAAAGATACTTTTGCTAAAAATAAAATTAATTGATAAACACTTGTGATACCTACCTAGTGATAAATTAATTCCTCCCTTAAAACAAATTAAATGTAAGCTAATCATTTTTTATAAATAAAAAACTTGTGATTAAAAAAAAAAAACAGTTAAAAAGAAATATCTATTAATAGTAGATACATATCTATAAAATTTATTAATTGCTGTGTCCACAATTTTCGTGATATCATCAAGTTTGTAACATTCTGTGATAAAATAACGAATGTGTCACAATCTAGTGTAATGAAAAAGTACATACCTATGTATACCTACCTCCTTTGCTTCCTATTAGAAACAAAAAAAACCCTGTGAATCCCTTACTCTGTTAATGAGTCTATTTTTATCGAATTCTAATAATAAGCATATTCCCAGAACTGGAGACCACTTTCTTCTGTGGCAAGAACCAAACAAAAAAAAATAAAACAAGGGATTTTTTCTCATTCTTCTAAAAATAGAAAAACGCCACTAAACCGCTATGACCTTCAATGGGGGTGTTGATAGTGCAACAACCCTTTAAGCCGGGTACTTGCACTTTTCATCGAGACATGCGTCTTGTACCAAACAAAGATAGATTTATCATATGCATAGCATAGGTATGCAAAATATCTCACTTTCAGAAACTGGGTTGAGGTGAGATAAACGTTGTTTATGGTTTGGTCTGACTGGAGTCTCGGCTACCAGAAAAAAGCTCACGCTCTCAAAAGCTTCATGGAAGGTATCCTTTCTTTTGACTTTGAAACGGAGTTTTGAAGGACACAGAATTCGACTATTTTTTTTTCTTTCCTAATTCTGATGACTGTACATTTCCAGTTCGCGGTTAATTTTGACTGGATTCCAATAATTTTTGTATTCTAAGAACTTTTCCATCCATGTATGGAGTGTGAATTATTATAAAATCCAGATAAGAACTCGATTACAATTTAATTTCTCTTTTACTGGCTTGATGTGTTTAACAAAGATAAAGTGAAGTGCTTTAATTTAATTTCTTTTGAAATACCTAGGTAAAAAATTCATTTTTCAATAAATTCTTAAAAAGCAAAGTATTCATTTCATATTTGTAAATCATAAATAGGCCTAATAGATACAATTTTTTAATGGTCCACTCCACTGTCATGTGTTAAGTTAATCAAGGGGAATAAATTAAATTATTTGACTTTCATCTAATCATTGCGGACATTTCTGAATTATTTTTATCTATTTTGGAATTTCATAGACAGGCGGGAAGGCGGTTTATAAAATGAAATGTTTGAAGGTCAAATAAATATATGGATAGCATATAATTTAACATGATTGTTTGTATTGTGTTTGAAATGATTTAGGTATAGTTTGTTTTTATCTTTATTATTAGAAGTTTCCTAGTTATTATCATATAATAATAAATCTTAATTAGGTAGGTACCTACCCTAAAAAACTGAGAATCAACAAGAACTAAATCATAGAATTGTTGAGTTGTAGGTTTGCACCATATGCATGAATATGAACATATTTTTCAATTTATTTTATGTAGGCGTAGTTAATAAAACACAAGGTTTTGTATGTAGTTTTTAACTTAGTTACTTACGTATAAATATTTGTACATATTTACTGTTTTATTGATCCTATTCTATGAATACTAAGGAGTTGAATGGAGAAAAGTTAAAATACATATTAACAGTTTGGAACATAACATGTAGTAATAAATTTTAATTAATTTTAACAGTATAGATGTAAATAAGAAAGGAGTAGGTAAATAAAGAATTTTCCTTATCATAGTGGTTATTGAATGTTTCGCCCAAAACTCGCTGTACTGCGCCCACATTTTTTTTTAAATAGAGACAAATTATTCATCAAAATTGATTTTTTAATTGGCACCAACCAACTTAATGTGCAAAAATAAAAATTGTTGTAAAATTTGTTAAAGATTTATTAAAGTAAAAAAAATGCGTATACGCCCGAGTGAACCACATTTGAATGAATATGATCTCTTTATGGATCATCGTGTTTATTAAATAAATCACAGTATGTAAGTAAATAGACAAAATTCAAATGACTACTCCGTAGAAATTTTCTGCCTTTCTGGCAATTTCATTTTCGGTAATCTGATTTCATCCTTTTTTCAATCGAAAAGAAAATATAATTTGCAAAATAATATTTTGCCGCCCTGCCCTTGGCTATAGCTCATTCTGCCCATATGGTAAATATACATAGCTCTGAGGGATATAATTGAGTATAAAATTTTGTTCTAGCCTGTAGAATTAAACTTATTTATTTGATCCTTATAACTATTTTTGTCTTTTGATAATCGTAATCAATCTTTAAAGATGAGGGGGGAGGTCTATTTTTCCCCGCTTAGGTGGGAGGGGCATTTTTATAAAAAATCGTTTTAAAATAGTTAAAAAAATCATTGGAAAACAACGGCAATATGTACTTACATTGTCATGCTAAAGCCAGAAATGTGGTCTTTTATGATGTTTTCAATTAAAATTATTTGAGAGAATAGTTTTTGAAAACATAATATTCAAACTCAAAATTTTGAAAAAATAATGAAAAAAAATTGTATTCAAACAAGTTTTTAATTTAAATTTTACGTTATTAAGTGATATTTTTCCTCCTTTTAATTTTTATTAAAAAACTGAAAAGTAGATGCTCAAATTTTTTTTTAGTTTTTGAGAAAAATTTAATAAAAAAAAATTGACTTAAAACAGAAAAAAAAAATATTAACCCTCCAGTAGGCGCGTGGTTAAAAGAAACACGAGTGGACGCGTGGTCTACGATTGTAGACCATTTTATTTTGTCAAAAAAGAATTTAATATAATTCGTTTTTTAGTACTTAAATCAAAGTCAGTCTATAGAGGAACATATAATTTTTCATATTCATCACCTTAAGTTTTACTATTATTGATACACTGAGAAAAAAAAAATCGTAAACAAAAAAAACTCACTTTATTAAGAGTTTTGGTATTAATTACATTAAAAAAAATATTTTTCAATTCACAAATTAAAATAAGCTTGCGAAATAATTTTTTTTAAATTCAGAAGTTGAAAAATATCTCAATTTTCTCACAAACTAAAAAATTTTTAGGCATCTATATTTTTCAGCATTTGACTAGAAATCGATAGGAACATCGAATATATATAAAAAAAAAAAAAACAAAAATACTACCTAATAACGTAAAATTTTGAGAAACACTAGTTGGAACACAATTTTTTTCATTATTTTTTCAAAATTTAAGTTAAAAACATAAAAAAAGACCAGAGTAAGTGTCTTGCCGAAATCGACTTTTAAGTTCGTACCACTTTTCGCTTCTGGAGACCATTGCCCTAGTTTTTGTTTTGTACCTGGAATATTTGCTCAGTAAATTTTATTATATAACTTCGCAAAAAAGTTAACAGTCATTTCAATAGTGTTACCTTCAAAAATGTATTTATTTATTTGTATAGATTAGATAGTTAAATTCTATCTAAAAAAAACTACTCAAAAATAATAGTGGAAAATAACATTTTCTTCGAGGTCATCTCTTTGAGGATCTGGTCACCGTATCCTGGCCAGGAATGGAAATATGTTTTGTGTTTCTTGTTTTAATTTTTATCATTCTTTGATAAAAGTAGATTATCAAACTCATGAAATCACAATTACATTTTAATAATGCCACTCAATACGGAAATGGAAATTAATTGTTTTTTTTTAATTATTTGACAAAAATGATGGATTATTAAAACTTATGAAATCAGAAGTAAAAATCATAAATGTACAAAGTTTATTTTTTTTTTCATGTTTAGACTTTGTGATTAGGTTTTTCCCTAAAATTCTATTTCAAGTAGGCAGGTGTTGAATACTTAGATACAATTTCAAAACAACCCTCCTGAAAAGATCAAATGCAAAACCTATCTTTATATTTCAATGCCTGTAAGCTGTATACGGTTAGATCGTATGCAACGGTTTTGTGTTTTTATTTTTGTTTTTTTTTCTCAAAAAACTAATAAAATAAAAAGGATTTTATTATCTTTACGTTTTTCCATTGTCTCCTTAATAATATTAGTGTAATAATAAACCACACACTTTCATAAACTTCAATTCTTTTAACCACAAAAGCCAAGTTTGTTCAATCCATTCAAACATTTTATTTCCCTGTGGTTAGTGTAGACTTCTTTAAGAGATAAAATGCGCAGTCAGATGCATAGATTGCCTATAGCAGCTCAAACTAATGTAAATAATGCATAAACTTTGAGAAGCTTTATTTTTTTTTAAATTTCATAGTTGGAAACATTATCACTTCGCAAAAGTATTTTGGTCATTTTAATTCATACAATACATCAACTCAACAATTTCTTAGAACCTATTTGATGCGTTTTTATATAAAATTAAAAAAATTAATGAGTAAGGAAAAAATATCTTTTAATTGCAAAATTCCATAATAATGAAAAAAAAAATTAAATATGATTGTTCCCCAAGCATTACAAAATTTAGAAACAACCCACCCCGCCCAAGCCATTTCACTAGAACTCAGAAGTCAGAGGGTTTTTCTCTCACAAAGTTCCCCTCGTTATATTTGTTTTTTCAAGTTTGAACGACTCTATTAACAATTATATTAATTTAAACAAATGTTATTAGATCATGATGGTTTTAAATAGACCTATCAATGATAACATCAGATTTATATATTAAATGGTGCAACGTTTTTGATGGACATATATTAAAAAAATAAGGAAGTTAACATAATTCCACTTGAGTATAATCTTATCAAAGAGAAGGCAGGCCTGAAAGGTAAAGACTGCTTTCTAGACATGGGCTATAATTCTACTTGTCACATATTGCCCAGATTATCAGGGAGGTAATTGATGTGAATGAATAATAATAATTAAGGGATTTCCATAATTTTTATGAGCATTATAAATTTATAATGATAAAGATGATTTAGAAATATTTAAAACAACTGTTAGCGATATCAAAAAACTTAAGTACAAAAACAGTATATTATCGATTTTTCTCTGATTTTGGGGAAAATTCTGTTATAAGATAAGCAAAATTATTCATTTAACTAATGCAAAATGTATACATAAATTAACGTTATCTTAAAATTGTGGTAATTGAATTAGGTATTCATCAGCGTAAGGAGCTGTATTATTTTAAAATGTTATTCCCTATGATTAACAGAATAATTATTAGCTCATCTACTTTCGCACGGATGAGCAATATAAAAAAATTAATTCACACAGTTAATCAACACGAGAAATTAATAAATTGTCGAAGTAATTTTAATATTTTTTTATTTGACTCATTTTTTATAATTTGGAATTTTATAAATTAGTTTTTTTTTTTAATTTTTTTTTTAGAAAATATTCCTAAAATGGTTTCAGTAAAGGATAACCTTATATCGGAGGTTGCCGAGGTCTTGCCTTCGGCAGGCAACAAAATTACCATTGTTGGTATTGGCCAAGTCGGCATGGCTTGCGCTTTCAGTATTCTTGCCCAAAACGTGTCCAATGAAATTTGCCTTATTGATGTGTGTGAGGATAAGCTGATGGGTGAAATGATGGATTTACAGCATGGATCCAACTTCTTGAAGAATCCCAAGATCACCGCCAGCACTGACTATGCTGCTTCAGCTGGTTCACGTTTGTGTATTGTCACAGCTGGTGTGCGTCAAAAGGAGGGTGAAAGCCGTCTGTCTTTGGTACAACGTAACACTGACATCCTTAAGCACATTGTTCCTAAGTTAGTGGCAAACAGCCCTGACACCATTTTGCTGATGGTATCTAATCCAGTTGATATTATGACCTATGTCGCATGGAAGCTATCTGGATTGCCAAAGAATCGTGTCATTGGCAGTGGAACCAACTTGGATTCGTCACGTTTCCGTTTCTTGATGTCGCAACGCCTGCATGTCGCTCCAACTTCGTGTCACGGATGGATTATTGGTGAGCACGGAGATAGCAGTGTTCCAGTTTGGTCTGGAGTTAACATCGCCGGTGTCCGCTTAAGGGAGTTGAACCCAACCATTGGAACCGCTGAAGATCCAGAGAAATGGAATGAATTGCACAAGCAAGTCGTTGACAGTGCATATGAAGTTATCAAGCTAAAGGGATATACCTCATGGGCTATTGGTTTGAGTGTTGCTTCGCTCACATCTGCCATCTTGAAGAATTACAGCAGTGTTGTGGCTGTTTCCACTTCTGTTATGGTAAGAATTTAAATATTTTTATTTTGCTAACCAAAAATTTATAATTATTTTCATTACTAATAGGGTGAGCATGGTATTGACAAAGATGTCTTCCTTTCCTTGCCATGCATCCTCAACTCGAATGGTGTGACATCCATTGTCAAACAAATCTTGACACCAACTGAAATCAAACAGCTTCAAAATTCTGCCAATATCATGGATCAAGTTCAAGCTGGCCTTAAATTCTAACTCAAATTTTGATAGTTTAAGAGATTTTTTTAAAATAACTAAGAAAATTATTAATTTATACATATATGTATTTTTGTTTGCAATGACTTGTGACAAATTTATATTTTTATTTATAGTTTTTCCTCAACAAAAAAAAAAAAAGTGGAACCAAATATAATTTTTTAATTTGAATATTTAAATTTTTTGTTTTATTTTAAATTTTTTAATTATAGTACAAACAAAATTATCTACATAACTATACGTATTATGAGAAAAATCATAAAGCATACTATAAGTCAACCGAAACTACCTCATTAGCTAAATGGATTGATTGGACAGGCATATGCAAAAACGAAGATGATGGAAATAAAACGTCGATTCGAAAAAAAAAATGAAATGTTTAATAGTTAATTAAATAAATAGAAAATTAGTATAAAACAAAAATATTACCTAAACATAAATTTTTAGAACCTATTTTACTTGCACTAAGTACGTAAGTATTTTGCACATAACTAACTGCTAAATGTACAACTAAAGTCATGGATTTGAAATTAGACATAAGTTTAAGAAAATTGTAGCTTAAAATTTAAATACAATTTTTATTCAGAATAAATACATATTTGTTAATGTTATTTTCTTCATTTTAACAAACTCACCCTTTTTAACGATTTCTTAAAAAATCGGTGTTATATACTTGTCGTTTTAAATTTTTCACTCTTGTTCAAACATCGAAGGTCAAAGTAACATATAAGATTCTTCTAAGTTCTGGACGCTCGTCGAGCTGATGGAAGAAACATACTGATCTTAAGGGGTTTTTTCGAAGTGCTTGAAACTTAAATAAATAATATTTGACGTTGGCAGATAGCAGCTACACAACTGAACAGAAAAAAGATCCCGGACTAAGAGATGGAGGTGGTGGACGAAAGATTTACATCGGAAATTCAAACATAAACACAATTATACGAGTGCAAAAATTTAATTATTACGGTTATTTAGGTATAAAATAAAATTGTAAATGAGGCATTTGGTCAGTTTATATTTCAGAGCGCTCAGTAATTTTCCTCCGTTACTTTGAAAGAGGAGGAGCATTAAATATAAACAAAATTCATCAAAAACACTTGCTTTTCCTTTCTTTCTTATTTGATTTCTGCGATATAAAATAATTGAGCAACGAATCCAAAAAAAAAAACTTCCTCAGTTTTTTGACAGCAAAACGGAGAAATTTTCGTGAGGAATTGTGTTTATATTTCTGAGAATACGGATTCCTCCGAGATCTCTGAAGTATAAACTGGCCAATTAACTACTTAAATATTTGCTTTTAAGAATATTGCTGTATCACTATATGGAAGACATAGTGGTAATCTTGCTATTTAAAGCCAACTTTTTGATCAACCATAGGTACGAGCACTTTCATCATCTCATTTCCAATCCATTATTAGAAATTGCACCCTGAATTTCCTCATCTTCCTCACTACACTACCACCATCCCACATAATTTTTAAATTCCCATTGGAAGTTATTGTAATCGGTCCGATCTGTCGAATCGAAAATTTTGACGTTTCTCGACGTTTCGAGGCTTCTGGATGTCTTTGTACCATGTGTGTACGTACGTTCGGAACCTTTTTTTCGCCGACGATATCTCGAGAACGAATAGAAATATCAACTTCGTATACATTTTATTTTACAGATAATAAGACTAAAACGTGCAGAAAGGATTTTCAGAAAAATTTAATTAGCAGTTTTCTTATTACAGTAATTTAAAAAAAAAAGTTTTAAAATGGCTTGTTTCTCGAATATATCTAGAACAAATAGTGCTATCGACTTCAGCCTAGTTTCATTCTATGCATAATGACGTAGTGAAAAATTGGTAAGACTTTAAAAAAAATCAACCCACAGTCTTTTTTTTATTAAAAAAAAACCATCCAAAATGGTTAAAAAAATATCGAATATCTTGAGAACACACAAAGATCTTAACTTCGGGAAAATTTTATTTAATACACAAAGTTATAGTTGATAATTGGTAGAGTTTTAAAAAAATTCGATTAACGGTTTTTTTTTCTGAGCCAAATAAACTGCTACAAATTGTTAAAAAATGTTTTTCGGCTCAAATATCTCGAGAACAACCAATGCTATCAACTCCGAAATAGTTTTAATCTACACGCAATATTATAATTACTAATCGATAAGGTTTGTAAAAAAAATCAAATAACGGTTTTTTTCTAGGCCAAAAAATTGCAAAAGTAACTGCTAATTATTGTTGAAATTTTTCGTGTCGCATATATATTGATTGTACAACTGATAATTTTTTCGAATATTTTGAATTGGTAATTTTCTTATAAAAAAATAACTTCGGTGTCGAGTTTCAAATGGAACCAATGGGAAGTTATCAGTATGGGTCCAGCCCAACCACGAGTTGATCAATTAGTTACCATTTATGAGGATTTCTTTCAATTGACAGATTTAAAAAAAATCTAAATATTGTCAGATCTTACAATATTGTCAGTTTTTTTAGTAAAAAAAATTGTCCCAAATCTCTTACAACCGTGTGAACTTAAAATTTTTCTGACAATAAGTCTGTTTGGTAACGTGAAATTTATTACAAATTTTCACATTTTGCTATTAATACCCATAGTTAAAAAAAACCAAGTGAGGGAAAATTGGTGAAAATTTCACGTTACCAAACAGAGGTAATATTGTCAGAAACGTCATTGTCAGCTCATTCTCAAACAATAAATTGTCAGGAAAATCACCATGACAGAGAAAATGAGAGTTGTATTGTAGTCGAAAATGGCAGACGACATCGGTAAGAGAGATAAACGATTTCAACGAATTCAACGCACTTATTATACTTGTTTTTCTAAAAAAGCGTTTCAGTTTAAAAACACCTGCAGACAAAAAGTGGAAAATTGATCTTTGTCTTTAAATCAAAAATACATTTATCTGGGCTCAGATCGCGTAAGACGATTCGATTGAACCATCATCGTTTTGACGATTGCTCTCTCTATATTTCACCTCACATGTGATAGAGAAAGCTATAGCCAAAACGATGATCGTTCAATCGAATCGTCTTACGCGATCTGGGCCCTGAACTTTGAACTGAATTTTGATCAAACATAATTCCATTTGCATAGTTCTTGGCGTAAGATACATTCTGATGGCCTAAATTTAATAAATTTTAGTTTCAAATAAAACTTCCTAGTCCACACGCTTTCAAACAAAAAAATAAGTACTCCATATGCAGGTACTTACCTACTTAATCAGTGAATTTTGAATATTTATTTATAAATACTAAAGAAGTTTATACAAGTTGCTATTTAAGTCATTAAGGACGTGGGCGTGGGCGTGGCCAATTTCAAATACAATAATTACAAAAGAAGTCAGTAGGGACAATTTCATAGTATGAACGCACGTTTCAATACAAATCTTATGTACCCCTAAAGTATGCATCACTTTTGAAACGTACGAATGAGCATAAAGTTTATTACACAATTATTATGTATACGAGTATGAGAAAAAGTCATAATAAACAATAAACATTACTTTAAGAAAACTACATGGAGTTTCCGGTAGACGAACATCTGTAGAATTCGACGTTTTGATTTTGGTTGCCCTTAAATAAATAAATGTAGTATTTTTTTGGTTGCCCTTAGTGTCTAGAAAACTAACAAAATATTTCACCCCTGGACGTGCTTTTAAGTCTTACAAGAAATTAACTTAAGGCCAATTTTCAGTGGTAATTTCGGTACATTTTTGATAAGCATCTGTTAGAAATAGAGAATCTACCACAACCATATTGTTATGCTTGCACAGAAAACCGTATTAAAAGCTTCACTTCCGTCGTGCGTCCACTTGCTGACACACGCTTTTTTATGGAATTTTAAAATTGAAATTTCTTAAGCCATAATAGGTGGGGTATCGTATACCGTATACCTGAGTAACATTATTTGAACTTGGCCTTCACGGTTTCGATAAGTGTGTCGGATTCTTTTATGCAGCTTTTTTGTCACAAACTTAGTACAGGTATCTATAATACTCATCGGTCTTAACTAAATTACTTCCGTTTAAATTTCATGCGGCACGAGCAATTCAACTTAGAATATACATTTTGGATGTTCAAAACGGAAGTGTTTAAAACGTGACTTTCACTCACTTCTAAATTGACCGAGTTTGCGTATTTTTTTATATAAATTATTAATTTTCTGCTTCAATTAGTAGAACCTTTTAAGTCTTCAACAATTCATAATATGGCCAATAGCAAACAAATTCGTTTGCTTCTGATAGTTTCTGTTATTGGAATCGAACTTGTTCGGGTAAATAAAGCAAAACTTTCACCAATTGAATTTGTTCAAAACTACAACATAAAGACACTCAAGACCGCCCTGCCATTAGGTTGGAAAAATTTCTGTAAGTAAACCTAATTTTTATTTTTTTGTATTGCCAGTTAAAATTTTGTTCCATTTTTAAGGTGAAGCCAATGTCGATGAAGGTGTTATGGCATTCTTTCCTGGAAATGATCCATCAGATGCGAAAATGTATCTCTCCACACCAAACAACGTAACCATTACGCTGCCAATAAAATACATATCGAGAATTAAGGAATTCGGATTCAATCCCCGTTTGAAAACTATCATCTATGTGAATGCGTTTTTTGCTGATCATATTTACCATATCCACGGAAACTTGATTTACATGCAAGAAATACGAAAAGATTACAATATAATCATTGTGGATTTCGCTCAAACCATTCTTCAGTTTTACAACACCATGAAACATAACGTTTTCGTTCATGGCTACTTTGTTTCGAAACTCATTTCCACATTAGTTCTCAATGGCGTGAAACAGTCGAATATAACACTTATTGGCCATTCCGTAGGAGCTAATCTTGCAGCTTTGGGAGCACATCTCCACAGCCAAGAAGTCGGTGGACAGAAGGTTTCGACTTTGATTGCCATCGACCCAGCTTTGATGTGTCAACGTGAGGATGTATATGTAAATGCTACAGTTTGCGAAAAAGTTATCGTAATTCACGGGGAAAACGATATCTTTGGTGTGGCTGAGCCGCTTGGCACGGTTGACATATATCCCAATGGCAATGAGGTAAAATACCAACCCGGTTGTCATACAAAAATCTGCAGCCATGTCTTCCCGTTTTTCGTTTTTCTTGATGCGGTCATTGAAAAGACGCCAATTACAGCTGTAAAGTGTGAATCTTGGGATAGTTTTCGTCGAAGCAAGTGTGACTATACTTCGTTGGTGTCGCTTGATAATTTAAATTTTGCAAATGTAACACATGGAAAATATTACTGCATCACAAAAGAGAGGCAACCCTTTAGTCTAGATGTAGAGGGTTTGAAGTTCAAAAAGAATTAAACTAGTTTGT